>CP125974.1:540304079-540928281 GCA_030063025.1 Avena longiglumis | reverse complement strand
ATGGTAGCATTACTAATAATACATTTTGTGGTTACTTGACAAAACGACCAGTTTTTTGTGCTCGGAAAATGGAAAAGGGCTTTTCCGTGCGACAAAAAGGAAAACTTCCTCCTGCAACATTGTTCTCCATACCAATGTCCACATGCATGCATAATATGGGCACAACATCACGAACTATGCCGTGATTCAGCACATAACATCGGTTATTTGGACCGAAAGCCATGAAACCCCGAACATGATAGGTCATTTTATGAAGGTTTTTTCGAGACATGATCAATATACCAAGTCTGGTATTTTTTCTTTCAACTATGTCACATAATATGACACCACGCGAAGGATTTTCATTGTTCGGATTTTTTTTGAATTTATTATCCCTGTTTTGAATTTTCTGAATTTCTAACTATGGTCGAACCGGCGTGCATGAAGATAGGGGACGAGTATCGTTAGAACTTGCATTGGATATCTGAAGGAACCACATATTGCAAGTCTAAAATGAGTTTTTCAAAAATCACGGCGATAGATCTTGTACCTGTAGTACAAACGGACCCACTTCCTACCGATTCGGACATTTGTCCTTTTACCGGGATGGACGAAAAGGTTTGAGATGTCCCGGTTGGGAGATTGTCCATGTAAGGTGGTCTATATTTTAGGAAAATGGGACGGTAGCATTCTGAAACAGCATTTTGGTGGTTACTTCACAAAACGACCCGTTTTTGCGCTTGGAAATTGGAAAAGGGCTTTTCCATGCGACAAAAAAGAAAACTTCCTCCTGCAATATTGTTCTCCATACCAATGTCCACATGCATGCATAATATGGACACAACATCACAAACTATGACGTGATTCAGCACTTAACATTGGTCATTTCGACCGAAACCATGAAACCTCGAACATGATAGGTCATTTTGTGAAGGTTTTTTCGAGACATGATCAATATACCAAGTCTGGTATTTTTTTTCTTTCAACTATGTCACATAATATGACACCACGTGAAGGATTTTCATTGTTCGGATATTTTTTGAATTTATTATGCCCGTTTTGAATTTTCTGAATTTCTAACTATGGTCGAACCGGCGTGCATGAAGATAGGGGACGAGCATAATTAGAACTTGCATTGGATCTCTGAAGAAACCACATATTGCGAGTCTAAAAATGATTTTTTCAAAAAATCACGGGCGATAGATCATGTACCTGTAGTACAAACCAGACCCACTTCCTACCGATTCGGCAGACATTTGTCCTTTTTACACGGGATGAAAGAAAAGGTTTGAGATGTCCCGGTTGGGAGATAGTCCATGTAAGGTGGTGTAGTATTTTAGGAAAATGGGACGATAGCATTCTGAAACAGCATTGTTGTGGTTACTTCACAAAACGACCCGTTTTTTGCACAAGGAAAATGGAAAAGGGCTTTTCCGTGCGACAAAAAGGAAAACTTCCTCTGCAACATCGTTCTCCATACCAATGTCCACATGCATGCATAATATGGGCACATCACAAACTATGCCGTGATTCAGCACATAACATCGGTCATTTGGATCGAAAGCCATGAAACCTCGAACATGATAGGTCATTTTGTGTAGGTTTTTTTGAGACATGATCAATATACCTAGTATGGTATTTTTTTCCTTTCAACTATGTCACATAATATGACACCATGAAGGATTTTGATTGTTCGGATTTTTTTTGAATTTATTATGCCCGTTTTGAATTTTCTGAATTTCTAACTATGGTCGAATCGGCGTGCATGAAGATAGGGAACGGGCATCGTTAGAACTTGCATTGGATCTCTGAAGAAACCACATATTGCGAGTCTAAAAATGATTTTTTCAAAAAATCACGGGCGATAGATCATGTACTATAGGTACAAACCGGACCCACTTCCTACCGATTCGGCAGACATTTGTCCTTTTTACCCGGGATGGACGAAAAGGTTTGAGATGTCCCGGTTCGGAGATAGTCCATGTAAGGTGGTCTGGTATTTTAGGAAAATGGGATGGTAGCATTTTGAAATAGCATTTTGGTGGTTACTTCACAAAACGACCCGTCTTTTGCGCTCGAAAAATGGAAAAGGGCTTTTCCGTGCTACAAAAAGGAAAACTTCCTCCTGCAACATTGTTCTCCATACCAATTTCCACATGCATGCATAATATGGACACAACATCACAAACTATGCCGTGATTCAGCACATAACATCGGTCATTTGGACCGAAAGCCATGAAACCTCGAACATGATAGGTCATTTTGTGAAGGTTTTTTCGAGACATGATCAATATACCAATTCTGGTATTTTTTATTTCAACTATGTCACATAATATGACACCACGCGAAGGATTTTCATAGTACGGATTTTTTTTGAATTTATTATGCCCGTTTTGAATTTTCTGAATTTCTAACTATGGTTGAACCGGCGTGCATGAAGATAGGGGACGAGTATCGTTAGAACTTGCATTGGATCTCTGAAGAAACCACATATTGCTAGTCTAAAAATGAGTTTTTCAAAAAATCACGGGCGATAGATCTTGTACCTATAGTACAAACTGGACCCACTTCCTACCGATTCGGCAGACATTTGTCCTTTTTACCCGGGATGGCCGAAAAGGTTTGAGATGTCCCGGATGGGAGATAGTCCATGTAAGGTGGTCTTGTATTTTAGGAAAATGGGACGATAGCATTCTGAAACAGCATTTTTGTGGTTACTTCACAAAACGACCCGTTTTTTGCGCAAGGAAAATGGAAAAGGGCTTTTCCGTGCGACAAAAAGGAAAACTTCCTCCTGCAACATCGTTCTCCATACCAATTTCCACATGCATGCATAATATGGGCACATCATCACAAACTATGCCGTGATTCAGCACATAACATTGGTCATTTGGACCGAAAGCCATGAAACCTCGAACATGATAGGTCATTTTGTGAAGGTTTTTTCAAGACATGATCAATATACCAAGTCTGGTATTTTTTCCCTTTCAACTATGTCACATAATATGACACCACGCGAAGGATTTTGATTGTTCGGATTTTTTTTGAATTTATTATGCCTGTTTTGAATTTTCTGAATTTCTAACTATGGTCGAACCGGCGTGCATGAATATAGGGGACGAGCATCGTTAGAAATTGCATTGGATCTCTGAAGAAACCATATATTGCGAGTCTAAAAATGATTTTTTCAAAAAATCACGGGCGATAGATCATGTACCTGTTGTACAAACCGGACCCACTTCCTACTAATTCGGCAGACATTTGTCCTTTTTACCCGGGATGGACGAATAGGTTTAAGATGTCCCGGTTGGGAGATAGTCTATGTAAGGTGGTCTAGTATTTTATGAAAATGGGACGGTAGCATTCTGAAACAGCACTTTGGTGGTTACTTCATAAAACGACCTGTTTTTGCGCTCGGAAAATGGAAAAGGGCTTTTCCGTGTGACAAAAAGGAAAACTTCCTCCTGCAACATTGTTCTCCGTACCAATGTCCACATGCATGCATAATATGGGCATATCATCACAAACTATGTCGTGATTCAGCACATAACATCGGTCATTTGGACCGAAAGCCATGAAACCTCGAACATGATAGGTCATTTTGTGAAGGTTTTTGAGACATGATCAATATACCAAGTCTGGTATTTTCCTTTTAACTATGTCACATAATATGACACCATCCGAAGGATTTTCATTGTTCGATTTTTTGAATTAATTATGCCGTTTTGAATTTTACGAATTTCTAACTATGGTCGAACCGGCGTGCAAGAAGATAGGGGACGAGCATCGATAGAACTTGCATTGGATCTCTGAAGAAACCACATATTGCGAGTCTAAAACTGATTTTTTCAAAAAATCACGGGTGATAGATCATGTACCTGTAGTACAAACCGGACCCACTTCGTACCGATTCGGCAGACATTTGTCCTTTTTACCCGGGATGGAAGAAAAGGTTTGAGATGTCCCGGTTGGGAGATAGTCCATGTAAGGTGGTCTAGTATTTTAGGAAAATGGGACGATAGCATTCTGAAACAGCATTTTTGTGGTTACTTCACAAAACGACCCGTTTTTTGCGCAAGGAAAATGGAAAAGGGCTTTTCCGTGAGACAAAGAGGAAAACTTCCTCCTGCAACATTGTTCTCCATACCAATGTCCACATGCATGCATAATATGGGCACAGCATCACAAACTATGCCGTGATTCAGCACATAACATCGGTCATTTGGACCGAAAGCCATGAAACCTCGAACATGATAGGTCATTTTGTGAAGGTTTTTTCGAGACATGATCAATATACCAAGTCTGGTATTTTTTCCTTTCAACTATGTCACATAATATGACACCACGCGAAGGATTTTGATTGTTCGGATTTTTTTGAATTTATTATGCCCGTTTTGAATTTTCTGAATTTCTAACTATGGTCGAACTGGCGTGCATAAAGATAGGGGACGAGCATCATTAGAACTTGCATCGGATATCTAAAGAAACCACATATTGCGAGTCTAAAAATGATTTTTTCAAAAAATCACGGGCGATAGATCATGTACCTGTAGTACAAACCGGACCCACTTCCTACCGATTCGGCAGACATTTGTCCTTTTACCGGGATGAAAGAAAAGGTTTGAGATGTCCGGTTGGGAGATAGTCCATGTAAGGTGGTCTAGTATTTTAGGAAAATGGGACGATAGCATTACGAAAGCAACATTTTGTGGTTACTTCACAAAAGCGATCCGTTTTTTGTGCAAGGAAAATGGAAAAGGGCTTTTCCGTGCGACAAAAAGGAAAACTTCCTCCTGCAACATCGTTCTCCATACCAATGTCCACATGCATGCATAATATGGGCATATCATCACAAACTATGTCGTGATTCAGCACATAACATCAGTCATTTGGACCGAAAGCCATGAAACCTCGAACATGATAGGTCATTTTGTGAAGGTTTTTTCGAGACATGATCAATATACCAAGTCTGGTATTTTTCCTTTCAACTATGTCACATAATATGACACCACGCGAAGGATTTTCATTGTTCGGATTTTTTTTGAATTTATTATCCCCGTTTTGAATTTTCTGAATTTCTAACTATGGTCGAACCGGCGTGCATGAAGATAGGGGACGAGTATCGTTAGAACTTGCATTGGATCTCTAAAGAAACCACATATTGCGAGTCTAAAAATGATTTTTTCAAAAAATCACGGGCGATAGATCATGTACCTGTAGTACAAACCGGACCCACTTCCTACCGATTCGGCAGACATTTGTTCTTTTTACCCGGGATGAAAGAAAAGGTTTGAGATGTCCCGGTTGGGAGATAGTCCATGTAAGGTGGTCTAGTATTTTAGGAAAATGGGACGATAGCATTCTGAAACAGCATTTTTGTGGTTACTTCACAAAACGACCCGTTTTTTGCGCAAGGAAAATGGAAAAGGGATTTTCCGTGTGACAAAAAGGAAAAATTCCTCCTGCAACATCGTTCTCCATACCAATGTCCACATGCATGCATAATATGGGCACAGCATCACAAACTATGCCGTGATTCAGCACATAACATCGGTCATTTGGACCGAAAGCCATGAAACCTCGAACATGATAGGTCATTTTGTGAAGGTTTTTTCGAGACATGATCAATATACCAAGTCTGGTATTTTTCCTTTTAACTATGTCACATAATATGACACCATCCGAAGGATTTTCATTGTTCGGATTTTTTTGAATTTATTATGCCGTTTTGAATTTTCTCAATTTCTAACTATGGTCGAACGGCGTGCAAGAAGATAGGGACGAGCATCGATAGAACTTGCATTGGATCTCTGAAGAAACCACATATTGCGAGTCTAAAACTGATTTTTTCAAAAAATCACGGGTGATAGATCATGTACCTGTAGTACAAACCGGACCCACTTCGTACCGATTCGGCAGACATTTGTCCTTTTACCGGGATGGAAGAAAAGGTTTGAGATGTCCGGTTGGGAGATAGTCCATGTAAGGTGGTCTAGTATTTTAGGAAAATGGGACGATAGCATTCTGAAACAGCATTTTTGTGGTTACTTCACAAAACGACCCGTTTTTTGCGCAAGGAAAATGGAAAAGGGCTTTTCCGTGAGACAAAGAGGAAAACTTCCTCTGCAACATTGTTCTCCATACCAATGTCCACATGCATGCATAATATGGGCACAACATCACAAACTATGCGTGATTGACACATAACATCGGTCATTTGGACGAAAGCCATGAAACCTCGAACATGATAGGTCATTTTGTGAAGGTTTTTTCGAGACATGATCAATATACCAAGTCTGGTATTTTTTCCTTTCAACTATGTCACATAATATGACACCACGCGAAGGATTTTGATTGTTCGGATTTTTTTGAATTTATTATGCCCGTTTTGAATTTTCTGAATTTCTAACTATGGTCGAACTGGCGTGCATAAAGATAGGGGACGAGCATCATTAGAACTTGCATCGGATATCTAAAGAAACCACATATTGCGAGTCTAAAAATGATTTGTTCAAAAAATCACAGGCGATAGATCATGTACTGTAGTACAAACGGACCCACTTCCTACCGATTCGGCAGACATTTGTCCTTTTTACCCGGGATGAAAGAAAAGGTTTGAGATGTCCCGGTTGGGAGATAGTCCATGTAAGGTGGTCTAGTATTTTAGGAAAATGGGACGATAGCATTCTGAAACAGCATTTTTGTGGTTACTTCACAAAAGCGATCCGCTTTTTGTGCAAGGAAAATGGAAAAGGGCTTTTCCGTGCGACAAAAAGGAAAACTTCCTCCTGCAACATCGTTCTCCATACCAATGTCCACATGCATGCATAATATGGGCATATCATCACAAACTATGTCGTGATTCAGCACATAACATCGGTCATTTGGACGAAAGCCATGAAACCTCGAACATGATAGGTCATTTTGTGAAGGTTTTTGAGACATGATCAATATACCAAGTCTGGTATTTTTCCTTTCAACTATGTCACATAATATGACACCACGAAGGATTTTCATTGTTCGGATTTTTTGAATTTATTATCCCGTTTTGAATTTTACGAATTTCTAACTATGGTCGAACGGCGTGCATGAAGATAGGGGACGAGTATCGTTAGAACTTGCATTGGATCTCTAAAGAAACCACATATTGCGAGTCTAAAATGATTTTTCAAAAATCACGGGCGATAGATCATGTACCTAGTACAAACCGGACCCACTTCCTCTGGGCAGACATTTGTTCTTTTTACCCGGGATGAAAGAAAAGGTTTGAGATGTCCCGGTTGGGAGATAGTCCATGTAAGGTGGTCTAGTATTTTAGGAAAATGGGACGATAGCATTCTGAAACAGCATTTTTGTGGTTACTTCACAAAACGACCCGTTTTTTGCGCAAGGAAAATGGAAAAGGGCTTTTCCGTGTGACAAAAAGGAAAAATTCCTCCTGCAACATCGTTCTCCATACCAATGTCCACATGCATGCATAATATGGGCACAGCATCACAAACTATGCCGTGATTCAGCACATAACATCGGTCATTTGGACCGAAAGCCATGAAACCTCGAACATGATAGGTCATTTTGTGAAGGTTTTTTCAGACATGATCAATATACCAAGTTTGGTATTTTTCCTTTCAACTATGTCATATAATATGACACCACGCCAAGGATTTTCATTGTTCAATTTTTTGAATTTATTATGCCTTTTGAATTTTCTGAATTTCTAACTATGGTCGAACCGGCGTGCATGAAGATAGGGACGAGCATCGTTAGAAATTGCATTGGATCTCAAGAAACCATATATTGCGAGTCTAAAACTGATTTTTTCAAAAATCACGGCGATAGATCATGTACGTAGTACAAACCGGACCCACTTCCTACTAATTCGAGACATTTGTCCTTTTACCGGGATGGACGAATAGGTTTAAGATGTCCGGTTGGGAGATAGTCTATGTAAGGTGGTCTAGTATTTTATGAAAATGGGACGGTAGCATTCTGAAACAGCACTTTGGTGGTTACTTCATAAACGACTGCTTTTGCGCCGAAAATGGAAAAGGGCTTTTCCGTGTGACAAAAGGAAAACTTCCTCCTGCAACATTGTTCTCGTACCTATGTCCACATGCATGCATAATATGGGCATATCATCACAAACTATGTCGTGATTCAAGACATAACATCGGTCATTTGGACCGAAAGCCATGAAACCTCGAACATGATAGGTCATTTTGTGAAGGTTTTTTCGAGACATGATCAATATACCAAGTCTGGTATTTTTCCTTTTAACTATGTCACATAATATGACACCATCCGAAGGATTTTCATTGTTCGGATTTTTTTGAATTTATTATGCCCGTTTTGAATTTTCTGAATTTCTAACTATGGTCGAACCGGCGTGCATGAAGATAGGGGACGAGCATCGATAGAACTTGCATTGGATCTCTGAAGAAACCACATATTGCGAGTCTAAAACTGATTTTTTCAAAAAATCACGGGTGATAGATCATGTACCTGTAGTACAAACCGGACCCACTTCGTACCGATTCGGCAGACATTTGTCCTTTTTACCCGGGATGGAAGAAAAGGTTTGAGATGTCCCGATTGGGAGATAGTCCATGTAAGGTGGTCTAGTATTTTAGGAAAATGGGACGATAGCATTCTGAAACAGCATTTTTGTGGTTATTTCACAAAACGACCCGTTTTTTGCGCAAGGAAAATGGAAAAGGGCTTTTCCGTGAGACAAAGAGGAAAACTTCCTCCTGCAACATTGTTCTCCATACCAATGTCCACATGCATGCATAATATGGGCACAGCATCACAAACTATGCCGTGATTCAGCACATAACATCGGTCATTTGGACCGAAAGCCATGAAACCTCGAACATGATAGGTCATTTTGTGAAGGTTTTTTCGAGACATGATCAATATACCAAGTCTGGTATTTTTTCCTTTTAACTATGTCACATAATATGACACCACTTGAAGGATTTTGATTGTTCGGATTTTTTGAATTTATTATGCCCGTTTTGAATTTTCTGAATTTCTAACTATGGTCGAACTGGCGTGCATGAAGATAGGGGACGAGCATCATTAGAACTTGCATTGGATCTCTAAAGAAACCACATATTGCGAGTCTAAAAATGATTTTTTCAAAAAATCACGGGCGATAGATCATGTACCTGTATTACAAAGCGGACCCACTTCCTACCGATTCGGCAGACATTTGTCCTTTTTACCCGGGATGAAAGAAAAGGTTTGAGATGTCCCGGTTGGGAGATAGTCCATGTAAGGTGGTCTAGTATTTTAGGAAAATGGGACGATAGCATTCTGAAACAGCATTTTTGTGGTTACTTCACAAAACGACCCGTTTTTTGCGCAAGGAAAATGGAAAAGGGCTTTTCCGTGCGACAAAAAGGAAAACTTCCTCCTGCAACATCGTTCTCCATACCAATGTCCACATGCATGCATAATATGGGCACAACATCACAAACTATGCCGTGATTCAGCACATAACATCGGTCATTTGGACCGAAAGCCATGAAACCTCGAACATGATAGGTCATTTTGTGAAGGTTTTTTCGAGACATGATCAATATACCAAGTGTGGTATTTTTCCTTTCAACTATGTCATATAATATGACACCACGCGAAGGATTTTCATTGTTCGAATTTTTTTTGAATTTATTATGCCTGTTTTGAATTTTCTGAATTTCTAACTATGGTCGAACCGGCGTGCATGAAGATAGGGGACGAGCATCGTTAGAAATTGCATTGGATCTCTGAAGAAACCATATATTGCGAGTCTAAAACTGATTTTTTCAAAAAATCACGGGCGATAGATCATGTACCTGTAGTACAAACCGGACCCACTTCCTACTAATTCGGCAGACATTTGTCCTTTTTACCCGGGATGGACGAATAGGTTTAAGATGTCCCGGTTGGGAGATAGTCTATGTAAGGTGGTCTAGTATTTTATGAAAATGGGACGGTAGCATTCTGAAACAGCACTTTGGTGGTTACTTCATAAAACGACCTGTTTTTGCGCTCGGAAAATGGAAAAGGGCTTTTCCGTGTGACAAAAAGGAAAACTTCCTCCTGCAACATTGTTCTCCGTACCTATGTCCACATGCATGCATAATATGGGCATATCATCACAAACTATGTCGTGATTCAGCACATAACATCGGTCATTTGGACCGAAAGCCATGAAACCTCGAACATGATAGGTCATTTTGTGAAGGTTTTTTCGAGACATGATCAATATACCAAGTCTGGTATTTTTCCTTTTAACTATGTCACATAATATGACACCATCCGAAGGATTTTCATTGTTCGGATTTTTTTGAATTTATTATGCCCGTTTTGAATTTTCTGAATTTCTAACTATGGTCGAACCGGCGTGCATGAAGATAGGGGACGAGCATCGATAGAACTTGCATTGGATCTCTGAAGAAACCACATATTGCGAGTCTATAACTGATTTTTTCAAAAAATCACGGGTGATAGATCATGTACCTGTAGTACAAACCGGACCCACTTCGTACCGATTCGGCAGACATTTGTCCTTTTTACCCGGGATGGAAGAAAAGGTTTGAGATGTCCCGGTTGGGAGATAGTCCATGTAAGGTGGTCTAGTATTTTAGGAAAATGGGACGATAGCATTCTGAAACAGCATTTTTGTGGTTACTTGACAAAACGACCCGTTTTTTGCGCAAGGAAAATGAAAAAGGGCTTCTCCGTGAGACAAAGAGGAAAACTTCCTCCTGCAACATTGTTCTCCATACCAATGT
Source organism: Avena longiglumis (assembly GCA_030063025.1). Lineage (NCBI taxonomy): Eukaryota > Viridiplantae > Streptophyta > Magnoliopsida > Poales > Poaceae > Avena > Avena longiglumis. The sequence continues at coordinate 540,917,521 of CP125974.1, read as the reverse complement.
CCACATGCATGCATAATATGGGCACAGCATCACAAACTATGCCGTGATTCAGCACATAACATCGGTCATTTGGACCGAAAGCCATGAAACCTCGAACATGATAGGTCATTTTGTGAAGGTTTTTTCGAGACATGATCAATATACCAAGTCTGGTATTTTTTCCTTTCAACTATGTCAAATAATATGACACCACGCGAAGGATTTTGATTGTTCGGATTTTTTTGAATTTATTATGCCCGTTTTGAATTTCTAACTATGGTCGAATCAAGCGTGCATGAAGATAGGGACGAGCATCATTAGAACTTGCATTGGATCTCTAAAGAAACCACATATTGCGAGTCTAAAATGATTTTTCAAAAATCACGGCGATAGATCATGTACTGTAGTACAAACCGGACCCACTTCCTACCGATTCGGCAGACATTTGTCCTTTTTACCCTGGATGGACGAAAAGGTTTGAGATGTCCCGGTTGGGAGATAGTCCATGTAAGGTGGTCTAGTATTTTAGGAAAATGGGACGATAGCATTCTGAAACAGCATTTCGGTGGTTACTTCACAAAACGACCCGCTTTTTGCCGAAAATGGAAAAGGGCTTTTCCGTCCGACAAAAAGGAAAACTTCCTCCTGCAACATTGTTTTCCATACCAATGTCCACATGCATGCATAATAAGGGCACAACATCACAAACTATGACGTGATTCAGCACATAACATTGGTCATTTGACCGAAAGCCATGAAACCTTGAACATAATAGGTCATTTTGTTAAGGTTTTTCATGACATGATCAATATACCAAGTCTGGTATTTTTCCTTTCAACTATATCACATAATATGGCACCACGCGAAGGATTTTCATTGTTCCGATTTTTTTTGAATTTATTATGCCCGTTTTGAATTTTCTGAATTCCTAACTATGGTCGAACAGGCGTGCATGAAGATAGGGGACGAGCATCGTTAGAAATTGCATTGGATCTCTGAATAAACCACATATTGCGAGTCTAAAAATGAGTTTTTCAAAAAATCACGGTCGATAGATCATGTACCTGTAGTACAAACCGGACCCACTTCCTACCAATTCGGCAGGCATTTCTCCTTTTTACCCGGGATGGAAGAAAAGGTTTTAGATGTCCCGGTTGAGAGATAGTCCATGTAAGGTGCTCTAGTATTTTAGGAAAATGGGACGGTAGCATTCTGAAACAGCATTTTGGTGGTTACTTCACAAAACGACACGTTTTTTGCGCTCGGAAAATGGAAAAGGGCTTTTCCGTGCGACAAAAAGGAACACTTCCTTGCTGTAACCAATGTCCACATGCATGCATAATATGGGCACAGCATCACAAACTATGTCGTGATTCAGCACATAACATCGGTCATTTGGACCGAAAGCCATGAAACCTTGAACATGATAGGTCATTTTGTGAAGGTTTTTTCGAGACATGATCAATATACCAAGTCTGGTATTTTTCCTTCCAACTATGTTACATAATATGACACCACGCGAAATATTTTTATTGTTCGAATTTTTTTGAATTTATTATGCCCGTTTTGAATTTTGTGAATTTCTAACTATGGTCGAACCGGCGTGCATGAAGATAGGGGACGAGCATCGTTAGAACTTGTATTGGATCTCGGAAGAAACCACATATTGCGAGTCTAAAAATGATTTTTTTCAAAAAATCACGGGCAATAAATCATGTATCTGTAGTACAAACCAGACCCACTTCCTACCGATTCGGCAGACATTTGTCCTTTTTACCCGGGATGGAAAAAAAGGTTTGAGATGTCCCGGTTGGGAGATAGTCCATGTAAGGTGGTCTAGTATTTTAGGAAAATGGGACGGTAGCATTCTGAAACAGCATTTTGGTGGTTACTTCACAAAATGACCCGTTTTTTGCGTTCGGAAAATGGAAAAGGGCTTTTCCGTGCGACAAAAAGGAAAACTTCCTCCTGCAACATTGTTCTCCATACCAATGTCCACATGCATGCATAATATGGGCACATCATCACAAACTATGTCGTGATTCAGCACATAACATCGGTCATTTGGACCGAAAGCCATGAAACCTCGAACATGATAGGTCATTTTGTGAAGGTTTTTTCGAGACATGATCAATATACCAAGTCTGGTATTTTTCCTTTCAACTATGTCACATAATATGACACCACGCGAAGGATTTTCATTGTTCGGATTTTTTTGAATTTATTATCCCCGTTTTGAATTTTCTGAATTTCTAACTATGGTCGAACCGGCGTGCATGAAGATAGGGGACGAGTATCGTTAGAACTTGCATTGGATCTCTAAAGAAACCACATATTGCGAGTCTAAAAATGATTTTTTCAAAAAATCACGGGCGATAGATCATGTACCTGTAGTACAAACCGGACCCACTTCCTACCGATTCGGCAGACATTTGTTCTTTTTACCCGGGATGAAAGAAAAGGTTTGAGATGTCCCGGTTGGGAGATAGTCCATGTAAGGTGGTCTAGTATTTTAGGAAAATGGGACGATAGCATTCTGAAACAGCATTTTTGTGGTTACTTCACAAAACGACCCGTTTTTTGCGCAAGGAAAATGGAAAAGGGCTTTTCCGTGACAAAAGGAAAAATTCCTGCAACATTGTTCTCCATACCAATGTCCATATGCATGCATAATATGGGCACAGCATCACAAACTATGTCGTGATTCGGCACATAACATCGGTCATTTGGACCGAAAGCCATGAAACCTCGAACATGATAGGTCATTTTGTGAAGGTTTTTCGAGATATGATCAATATACCAAGTTTGGTATTTTTCCTTTCAAATATGTCACATAATATGACACCACGCTAAGGATTTTCATTGTTCGATTTTTTTTGAATTTATTATGCCTGTTTTGAATTTTCTGAATTTCTAACTATGGTCGAACCGGCGTGCATGAAGATATGGGACGAGCATCGTTAGAAATTGCATTGGATCTCTGAAGAAACCATATATTGCGAGTCTAAAACTGATTTTTTCAAAAAATCACGGGCGATAGATCATGTACCTGTAGTACAAACCGGACCCACTTCCTACTAATTCGGCAGACATTTGTCCTTTTTACCCGGGATGGACGAATAGGTTTAAGATGTCCCGGTTGGGAGATAGTCTATGTAAGGTGGTCTAGTATTTTATGAAAATGGGACGGTAGCATTCTGAAACAGCACTTTGGTGGTTACTTCATAAAACGACCTGTTTTTGCGCTCGGAAAATGGAAAAGGGCTTTTCCGTGTGACAAAAAGGAAAACTTCCTCCTGCAACATTGTTCTCCGTACCTATGTCCACATGCATGCATAATATGGGCATATCATCACAAACTATGTCGTGATTCAAGACATAACATCGGTCATTTGGACCAAAGCCATGAAACCTCGAACATGATAGGTCATTTTGTGAAGGTTTTTCGAGACATGATCAATATACCAAGTCTGGTATTTTTCCTTTTAACTATGTCACATAATATGACACCATCCAAGGATTTTCATTGTTCGGATTTTTTGAATTTATTATGCCCGTTTTGAATTTTCTGAATTTCTAACTATGGTCGAACCGTGCATGAAGATAGGGGCGAGCATCGATAGAACTTGCATTGGATCTCAAGAAACCACATATTGCGAGTCTAAAACTGATTTTTCAAAAAATCACGGGTGATAGATCATGTACACCGTACAAACCGGACCCACTTGCACCGATTCGGCAGACATTTGTCCTTTTTACCCGGGATGGAAGAAAAGGTTTGAGATGTCCCGATTGGGAGATAGTCCATGTAAGGTGGTCTAGTATTGTAGGAAAATGGGACGATAGCATTCTGAAACAGCATTTTTGTGGTTATTTCACAAAACGACCCGTTTTTTGCGCAAGGAAAATGGAAAAGGGCTTTTCCGTGAGACAAAGAGGAAAACTTCCTCCTGCAACATTGTTCTCCATACCAATGTCCACATGCATGCATAATATGGGCATAGCATCAAAAACTATGCCGTGATTCAGCACATAACATCGGTCATTTGGACCGAAAGCCATGAAACCTCGAACATGATAGGTCATTTTGTGAAGGTTTTTTCGAGACATGATCAATATACCAAGTCTGGTATTTTTTCCTTTTAACTATGTCACATAATATGACACCACTTGAAGGATTTTGGTTGTTCGGATTTTTTGAATTTATTATGCCCGTTTTGAATTTTCTGAATTTCTAACTATGGTCGAACTGGCGTGCATGAAGATAGGGGACGAGCATCATTAGAACTTGCATTGGATCTCTAAAGAAACCACATATTGAGTCTAAAATGATTTTTTCAAAAATCAGGCGATAGATCATGTAACCAGATACAAAGCGGACCCACTTCCTACCGATTCGGCAGACATTTGTCCTTTTTACCCGGGATGAAAGAAAAGGTTTGAGATGTCCCGGTTGGGAGATAGTCCATGTAAGGTGGTCTAGTATTTTAGGAAAATGGGACGATAACATTCTGAAACAGCATTTTTGTGGTTACTTCACAAAACGACCCGTTTTTTGCGCAAGGAAAATGGAAAAGGGCTTTTCCGTGCGACAAAAAGGAAAACTTCCTCCTGCAACATCGTTCTCCATACCAATGTCCACATGCATGCATAATATGGGCACAACATCACAAACTATGCCGTGATTCAGCACATAACATCGGTCATTTGGACCGAAAGCCATGAAACCTCGAACATGATAGGTCATTTTGTGAAGGTTTTTTCGAGACATGATCAATATACCAAGTGTGGTATTTTTCCTTTCAACTATGTCATATAATATGACACCACGCGAAGGATTTTCATTGTTCGATTTTTTTTGAATTTATTATGCCTGTTTTGAATTTTCTGAATTTCTAACTATGGTCGAACCGGCGTGCATGAAGATATGGGACGAGCATCGTTAGAAATTGCATTGGATCTCTGAAGAAACCATATATTGCGAGTCTAAAACTGATTTTTTCAAAAAATCACGGGCGATAGATCATGTAGTACAAACCGGACCCACTTCCTACTAATTCGGCGGACATTTGTCCTTTTACCCGGATGGACGAATAGGTTTAAGATGTCCTTGGGAGATAGTCTATGTAAGGTGGTCTAGTATTTTATGAAAATGGGACGGTAGCATTACGAAACAAGCACTTTGGTGGTTACTTCATAAAACGACTGCTTTTTGCGCTCGGAAAATGGAAAAGGGCTTTTCCGTGACAAAAGGAAAACTTCCTCCTGCAACATTGTTCTCCGTACCTATGTCCACATGCATGCATAATATGGGCATATCATCACAAACTATGTCGTGATTCAAGACATAACATCGGTCATTTGGACCGAAAGCCATGAAACCTCGAACATGATAGGTCATTTTGTGAAGGTTTTTTCGAGACATGATCAATATACCAAGTCTGGTATTTTTCCTTTTAACTATGTCACATAATATGACACCATCCGAAGGATTTTCATTGTTCGGATTTTTTTGAATTAATTATGCCCGTTTTGAATTTTCTGAATTTCTAACTATGGTCGAACCGGCGTGCAAGAAGATAGGGGACGAGCATCGATAGAACTTGCATTGGATCTCTGAAGAAACCACATATTGCGAGTCTAAAACTGATTTTTTCAAAAAATCACGGGTGATAGATCATGTACCTGTAGTACAAACCGGACCCACTTGCATCGATTCTACAGACATTTGTCCTTTTTACCCGGGATGGAAGAAAAGGTTTGAGATGTCCCGGTTGGGAGATAGTCCATGTAAGGTGGTCTAGTATTTTAGGAAAATGGGACGATAGCATTCTGAAACAGCATTTTTGTGGTTACTTCACAAAACGACCCGTTTTTTGCGCAAGGAAAATGAAAACGGGCTTTTCCGTGAGACAAAGAGGAAAACTTCCTCCTGCAACATTGTTCTCCATACCAATGTCCACATGCATGCATAATATGGGCACAGCATCACAAACTATGCCGTGATTCAGCACATAACATCGGTCATTTGGACCGAAAGCCATGAAACCTCGAACATGATAGGTCATTTTGTGAAGGTTTTTTCGAGACATGATCAATATACCAAGTCTGGTATTTTTTCCTTTCAACTATGTCAAATAATATGACACCACGCGAAGGATTTTGATTGTTCGGATTTTTTTGAATTTATTATGCCCGTTTTGAATTTTCTAAATTTCTAACTATGGTCGAACTGGCGTGCATGAAGATAGGGGACGAGCATCATTAGAACTTGCATTGGATCTCTAAAGAAACCACATATTGCGAGTCTAAAAATGATTTTTTCAAAAAATCACGGGCGATAGATCATGTACCTGTAGTACAAACCGGACCCACTTCCTACCGATTCGGCAGACATTTGTCCTTTTTACCCTGGATGGACGAAAAGGTTTGAGATGTCCCGGTTGGGAGATAGTCCATGTAAGGTGGTCTAGTATTTTAGGAAAATGGGACGATAGCATTCTGAAACAGCATTTCGGTGGTTACTTCACAAAACGACCCGTTTTTTGCGCTCGGAAAATGGAAAAGGGCTTTTCCGTCCGACAAAAAGGAAAAGTTCCTCCTGCAACATTGTTTTCCATACCAATGTCCACATGCATGCATAATAAGGGCACAACATCACAAACTATGACGTGATTCAGCACATAACATTGGTCATTTGACCGAAAGCCATGAAACCTTGAACATAATAGGTCATTTTGTTAAGGTTTTTTCGCGACATGATCAATATACCAAGTCTGGTATTTTTCCTTTCAACTATATCACATAATATGGCACCACGCGAAGGATTTTCATTGTTCCGATTTTTTTGAATTTATTATGCCCGTTTTGAATTTTCTGAATTCCTAACTATGGTCGAACAGGCGTGCATGAAGATAGGGGACGAGCATCGTTAGAAATTGCATTGGATCTCTGAATAAACCACATATTGCGAGTCTAAAAATGAGTTTTTCAAAAAATCACGGTCGATAGATCATGTACCTGTAGTACAAACCGGACCCACTTCCTACCAATTCGGCAGGCATTTGTCCTTTTTACCCGGGATGGAAGAAAAGGTTTTAGATGTCCCGGTTGAGAGATAGTCCATGTAAGGTGCTCTAGTATTTTAGGAAAATGGGACGGTAGCATTCTGAAACAGCATTTTGGTGGTTACTTCACAAAACGGCACGTTTTTTGCGCTCGGAAAATGGAAAAGGGCTTTTCCGTGCGACAAAAAGGAACACTTCCTTGCTGTTACCAATGTCCACATGCATGCATAATATGGGCACAGCATCACAAACTATGTCGTGATTCAGCACATAACATCGGTCATTTGGACCGAAAGCCATGAAACCTTGAACATGATAGGTCATTTTGTGAAGGTTTTTTCGAGACATGATCAATATACCAAGTCTGGTATTTTTCCTTCCAACTATGTTACATAATATGACACCACGCGAAAGATTTTTATTGTTCGAATTTTTTTGAATTTATTATGCCCGTTTTGAATTTTGTGAATTTCTAACTATGGTCGAACCGGCGTGCATGAAGATAGGGGACGAGTATCGTTAGAACTTGTATTGGATCTCAAGAAACCACATATTGCGAGTCTAAAATGATTTTTTCAAAAATCACGGGCAATAAATCATGTATCTGTAGTACAAACTGACCCACTTCCTACCGATTCGCAGACATTTGTCCTTTTACCCGGGATGGAAAAAAGGTTTGAGATGTCCCGTTGGGAGATAGTCCATGTAAGGTGGTCTAGTATTTTAGGAAAATGGGGCGGTAGCATTCAAACAAAGATTTTGGTGGTTACTTCACAAAATGACCCGTTTTTATGCTCGAAAATGGAAAAGGGATTTTCCGTGCGACAAAAAGGAAAACTTCCTCCCGCAACATTGTTCTCCATACCAATTTCCACATGCATGCATAATATGGCCACATCATCACAAACTATGCCGTGATTCAGCACCTAACATCGGTCATTTGGACCGAAAGCCATGAAACCTCGAAGATGATAGGTCATTTTGTGAAGGTTTTTTCGAGACATGATAAATATACCAAGTCTGGTATTTTTACTTTCAACTATGTCACATAATATGACACCACTCAAAGGATTTTCATTGTTCGGATTTTTTTTTGAATTTATTATGCCCATTTTGAATTTTCTGAATTTCTAACTATGGTCGAACCAGCGTGCATGAAGATAGGGGACGAGCATCGTTATAAATTGCATTGGATCTCTGAAGAAACCATATATTTCGAGTCTAAAACTGATTTTTTCAAAAAATCACGGGCGATAGATAATGTACCTGTAGTACAAACCGGACCCACTTCCTACCGATTCGGCAGACATTTGTCCTTTTTACCCGGGATGAAAGAAAAGGTTTGAGATGTCCCGGTTGGGAGATAGTCCATGTAAGGTGGTCTAGTATTTTAGGAAAATGGGACGATAGCATTCTGAAACAGCATTTTTGTGGTTACTTCACAAAACGACCCGTTTTTTGCGCAAGGAAAATGGAAAAGGGCTTTTCCGTGTGACAAAAAGGAAAAATTCCTCCTGCAACATCGTTCTCCATACCAATGTCCACATGCATGCATAATATGGGCACAACATCACAAACTATGCCGTGATTCAGCACATAACATCGGTCATTTGGACCGAAAGCCATGAAACCTCGAACATGATAGGTCATTTTGTGAAGGTTTTTTCGAGACATGATCAATATACCAAGTTTGGTATTTTTCCTTTCAACTATGTCATATAATATGACACCACGCGAAGGATTTTCATTGTTCGATTTTTTTTGAATTTATTATGCCTATTTTGAATTTTCTGAATTTCTAACTATGGTCAAACCGGCGTGCATGAAGATAGGGGACGAGCATCGTTAGAAATTGCATTGGATATCTGAAGAAACCATATATTGCGAGTCTAAAACTGATTTTTTCAAAAAATCACGGGCGATAGATCATGTACCTGTAGTACAAACCGGACCCACTTCCTACTAATTCGGCAGACATTTGTCCTTTTTACCCGGGATGGACGAATAGGTTTAAGATGTCCCGGTTGGGAGATAGTCTATGTAAGGTGGTCTAGTATTTTATGAAAATGGGACGGTAGCATTCTGAAACAGCACTTTGGTGGTTACTTCATAAAACGACCTGTTTTTGCGCTCGGAAAATGGAAAATGGCTTTTCCGTGTGACAAAAAGGAAAACTTCCTCCTGCAACATTGTTCTCCGTACCTATGTCCACATGCATGCATAATATGGGCATATCATCACAAACTATGTCGTGATTCAGCACATAACATCGGTCATTTGGACCGAAAGCCATGAAACCTCGAACATGATAGGTCATTTTGTGAAGGTTTTTTCGAGACATGATCAATATACCAAGTCTGGTATTTTTCCTTTTAACTATGTCACATAATATGACACCATCCGAAGGATTTTCATTGTTCGGATTTTTTTGAATTTATTATGCCCGTTTTGAATTTTCTGAATTTCTAACTATGGTCGAACCGGCGTGCATGAAGATAGGGGACGAGCATCGATAGAACTTGCATTGGATCTCTGAAGAAACCACATATTGCGAGTCTAAAACTGATTTTTTCAAAAAATCACGGGTGATAGATCATGTACCTGTAGTACAAACCGGACCCACTTCGTACCGATTCGGCAGACATTTGTCCTTTTTACCCGGGATGGAAGAAAAGGTTTGAGATGTCCCGGTTGGGAGATAGTCCAAGTAAGGTGGTCTAGTATTTTAGGAAAATGGGACGATAGCATTCTGAAATAGCATTTTTGTGGTTACTTCACAAAACGACCCGTTTTTTGCGCAAGGAAAATGGAAAAGGGCTTTTCCGTCCGACAAAAAGGAAAACTTCCTCCTGCAACATTGTTCTCCATACCAATGTCCACATGCATGCATAATATGGGCACAGCATCACAAACTATGCCGTGATTCAGCACATAACATCGGTCATTTGGACCGAAAGCCATGAAACCTCGAACATGATAGGTCATTTTGTGAAGGTTTTTTCGAGGCATGATCAATATACCAAGTCTGGTATTTTTTCCTTTTAACTATGTCACATAATATGACACCACTCGAAGGATTTTGATTGTTCGGATTTTTTGAATTTATTATGCCCGTTTTGAATTTTCTGAATTTCTAACTATGGTCGAACTGGCGTGCATGAAGATAGGGGACGAGCATCATTAGAACTTGCATTGGATCTCTAAAGAAACCACATATTGCGAGTCTAAAAATGATTTTTTCAAAAAATCACGGGCGATAGATCATGTACCTGTATTAGAAAGCGGACCCACTTCCTACCGATTCGGCAGACATTTGTCCTTTTTACCCGGGATGAAAGAAAAGGTTTGAGATGTCCCGGTCGGGAGATAATCCATGTAAGGTGGTCTAGTATTTTAGGAAAATGGGACGATAGCATTCTGAAACAGCATTTTTGTGGTTACTTCACAAAACGACCCGTTTTTTGCGCAAGGAAAATGGAAAAGGGCTTTTCCGTGCGACAAAAAGGAAAACTTCCTCCTGCAACATCGTTCTCCATACCAATGTCCACATGCATGCATAATATGGGCACAACATCACAAACTATGCCGTGATTCAGCACATAACATCGGTCATTTGGACCGAAAGCCATGAAACCTCGAACATGATAGGTCATTTTGTGAAGGTTTTTTCGAGACATGATCAATATACCAAGTATGGTATTTTTCCTTTCAACTATGTCATATAATATGACACCACGCGAAGGATTTTCATTGTTCGATTTTTTTTGAATTTATTATGCCTGTTTTGAATTTTCTGAATTTCTAACTATGGTCGAACCGGCATGCATGAAGATAGGGGACGAGCATCGTTAGAAATTGCATTGGATCTCTGAAGAAACCATATATTGCGAGTCTAAAACTGATTTTTTCAAAAAATCACGGGCGATAGATCATGTACCTGTACTACAAACCGGACCCACTTCCTACTAATTCGGCAGACATTTGTCCTTTTTACCCGGGATGGACGAATAGGTTTAAGATGTCCCGGTTGGGAGATAGTCTATGTAAGGTGGTCTAGTATTTTATGAAAATGGGACGGTAGCATTCTGAAACAGCACTTTGGTGGTTACTTCATAAAACGACCTGTTTTTGCGCTCGGAAAATGGAAAAGGGCTTTTCCGTGTGACAAAAAGGAAAACTTCCTCCTGCAACATTGTTCTCCGTACCTATGTCCACATGCATGCATAATATGGGCATATCATCACAAACTATGTCGTGATTCAGCACATAACATCGGTCATTTGGACCGAAAGCCATGAAACCTCGAACATGATAGGTCATTTTGTGAAGGTTCTTTCGAGACATGATCAATATACCAAGTCTGGTATTTTTCCTTTTAACTATGTCACATAATATGACACCATCCGAAGGATTTTCATTGTTCGGATTTTTTTGAATTTATTATGCCCGTTTTGTATTTTCTGAATTTCTAACTATGGTCGAACCGGCGTGCATGAAGATAGGGGACGAGCATCGATAGAACTTCAATTGGATCTCTCAAGAAACCACATATTGCGAGTCTAAAACTGATTTTTTCAAAAAATCACGGGTGATAGATCATGTACCTGTAGTACAAACCGGACCCACTTCGTACCGATTCGGCAGACATTTGTCCTTTTTACTCGGGATGGAAGAAAAGGTTTGAGATGTCCCTGTTGGGAGATAGTCCATGTAAGGTGGTCTAGTATTTTAGGAAAATAGGACGATAGCATTCTGAAACAGCATTTTTGTGGTTACTTCACAAAACGACCCGTTTTTTGCGCAAGGAAAATGGAAAAGGGCTTTTCCGTGAGACAAAGAGGAAAACTTCCTCCTGCAACATTGTTCTCCATACCAATGTCCACATGCATGCATAATATGGGCACAGCATCACAAACTATGCCGTGATTCAGCACATAACATCGGTCATTTGGACCGAAAGCCATGAAACCTCGAACATGATAGGTCATTTTGTGAAGGTTTTTTCGAGACATGATTAATATACCAAGTCTGGTATTTTTTCCTTTCAACTATGTCACATAATATGACACCACGCGAAGGATTTTGATTGTTCGGATTTTTTTGAATTTATTATGCCCGTTTTGAATTTTCTGAATTTCTAACTATGGTCGAACTGGCGTGCATGAAGATAGGGGACGAGCATCATTAGAACTTGCATTGGATCTCTAAAGAAACCACATATTGCGAGTCTAAAAATGATTTTTTCAAAAAATCACGGGCGATAGATCATGTACCTGTAGTACAAACCAGACCCACTTCTTACCGATTCGGCAGACATTTGTCCTTTTTACCCGGGATGGACGAAAAGGTTGGAGATGTCCCGGTTGGGAGATAGTCCATGTAAGGTGGTCTAGTATTTTAGGAAAATGGGACGATAGCATTCTGAAACAGCATTTCGGTGGTTACTTCACAAAACGACCCGTTTTTTGCGCTCGGAAAATGGAAAAGGGCTTTTCCGTCCGACAAAAAGGAAAACTTCCTCCTGCAACATTGTTTTCCATACCAATGTCCACATGCATGCATAATAAGGGCACAACATCACAAACTATGACGTGATTCAGCACATAACATTGGTCATTTGACCGAAAGCCATGAAACCTTGAACATAATAGGTCATTTTGTGAAGGTTTTTTCGAGACATGATCAATATACCAAGTCTGGTATTTTTCCTTTCAACTATATCACATAATATGGCACCACGCGAAGGATTTTCATTGTTCCGATTTTTTTGAATTTATTATGCCCGTTTTGAATTTTCTGAATTCCTAACTATGGTCGAACAGGCGTGCATGAAGATAGGGGACGAGCATCGTTAGAAATTGCATTGGATCTCTGAAGAAACCACATATTGCGAGTCTAAAAATGAGTTTTTCAAAAAATCACGGTCGATAGATCATGTACCTGTAGTACAAACCGGACCCACTTCCTACCAATTCGGCAGGCATTTGTCCTTTTTACCCGGGATGGAAGAAAAGGTTTTAGATGTCCCGGTTGAGAGATAGTCCATGTAAGGTGCTCTAGTATTTTAGGAAAATGGGACGGTAGCATTCTGAAACAGCATTTTGGTGGTTACTTCACAAAACGGCACGTTTTTTGCGCTCGGAAAATGGAAAAGGGCTTTTCCGTGCGACAAAAAGGAACACTTCCTTGCTGCAACATTGTTCTCCATACCAATGTCCACATGCATGCATAATATGGGCACAGCATCACAAACTATGTCGTGATTCAGCACATAACATCGGTCATTTGGACCGAAAGCCATGAAACCTTGAACATGGTCATTTTGTGAAGGTTTTTTCGAGACATGATCAATATACCAAGTCTGGTATTTTTCCTTGCAACTATGTCACATAATATGACACCACGCGAAAGATTTTTATTGTTCGAATTTTTTTGAATTTATTATGCCCGTTTTGAATTTTTTGAATTTCTAACTATGGTCGAACCAGCGTGCATGAAGATAGGGGACGAGCATCGTTAGAACTTTTATTGGATCTCTGAAGAAACCACATATTGCGAGTCTAAAAATGATTTTTTCAAAAAATCACGGGCAATAAATCATGTATCTGTAGTACAAACCGGACCCACTTCCTACCGATTCGGCAGACATTTGTCCTTTTTACCCGGGATGGAAAAAAAGGTTTGAGATGTCCCGGTTGGGAGATAGTCCATGTAAGGTGGTCTAGTATTTTAGGAAAATGGGACGGTAGCATTCTGAAACAGCATTTTGGTGGTTACTTCACAAAATGACCCGTTTTTTGCGTTCGGAAAATGGAAAAGGGCTTTTCCGTGCGACAAAAAGGAAAACTTCCTCCCGCAACATTGTTCTCCATACCAATTTCCACATGCATGCATAATATGGCCACATCATCACAAACTATGCCGTGATTCAGCACCTAACATCGGTCATTTGGACCGAAAGCCATGAAACCTCGAAGATGATAGGTCATTTTGTGAAGGTTTTTTCGAGACATGATAAATATACCAAGTCTGGTATTTTTACTTTCAACTATGTCACATAATATGACACCACTCAAAGGATTTTCATTGTTCGGATTTTTTTTTGAATTTATTATGCCCATTTTGAATTTTCTGAATTTCTAACTATGGTCGAACCGGCGTGCATGAAGATAGGGGACGAGCATCGTTATAAATTGCATTGGATCTCTGAAGAAACCATATATTTCGAGTCTAAAACTGATTTTTTCAAAAAATCACGGGCGATAGATAATGTACCTGTAGTACAAACCGGACCCACTTCCTACCGATTCGGCAGACATTTGTCCTTTTTACCCGGGATGGACGAAAAGGTTTGAGATGTCCCGGTTGGGAGATAGTCCATGTAAGGTGGTCTAGTATTTTATGAAAATGGGACGGTAGCATTGTGAAACAGCATTTTGGTGGTAACTTCACAAAACGACCTGTTTTTTGCGCTCGGAAAATGGAAAACGACTTTTCCGTGCGACAAAAAGGAAAACTTCCTCCTGCAACATTGTTCTCCATACCAATGTCCACATGCATGCATAATATGGGCCTATCATCACAAACTATGCCGTGATTCAGCACATAACATCGGTCATTTGGACCGAAAGCCATGAAACCTCGAACATGATAGGTCATTTTTTGAAGGTTTTTTCGAGACATGATCAATATACCAAGTCTGGTATTTTTCCTTTCAACTATGTCAAATAATATGACACAACGCGAAGGATTTTCATTGTTCGGATTTTTTTTGAATTTATTATCCCTGTTTTGAATTTTTTGAATTTCTAACTATGGTCGAACCGGCGTGCATGAAGATAGGGGACGAGTATCGTTAGAACTTGCATTGGATATCTGAAGGAACCACATATTGCAAGTCTAAAAATGAGTTTCTCAAAAAATCACGGGCGATAGATCATGTACCTGTAGTACAAACCGGACCCACTTCCTACCGATTCGGCAGACATTTGTCCTTTTTACCCGGGATGGACGAAAAGGTTTGAGATGTCCCGGTTGGGAGATACTCCATGTAAGGTCGTCTATATTTTAGGAAAATGGGACGGTAGCATTCTGAAACAGCATTTTGGTGGTTACTTCACAAAACGACCCGTTTTTGCGCTCGGAAAATGGAAAAGGGCTTTTCCGTGCGACAAAAAGGAAAACTTCCTCCTGCAACATTGTTCTCCATACCAATGTCCACATGCATGCATAATATGGACACAACATCACAAACTATGACGTGATTCAGCACATAACATTGGTCATTTCGACCGAAAGCCATGAAACCTCGAACATGATAGGTCATTTTGTGAAGGTTTTTTCGAGACATGATCAATATACCAAGTCTGGTATTTTTCCTTTCAACTATGTCACATAATATGACACCACGTGAAGGATTTTCATTGTTCGGATATTTTTTGAATTTATTATGCCCGTTTTGAATTTTCTGAATTTCTAACTATGGTCGAACCGGCGTGCATGAAGATAGGGGACGAGCATAATTAGAACTTGCATTGGATCTCTGAAGAAACCACATATTGCGAGTCTAAAAATGATTTTTTCAAAAAATCACGGGCGATAGATCATGTACCTATAGTACAAACCGGACCCACTTCCTACCGATTCGGCAGACATTTGTC
The DNA here is from genome assembly GCA_030063025.1 of Avena longiglumis. NCBI lineage: Eukaryota > Viridiplantae > Streptophyta > Magnoliopsida > Poales > Poaceae > Avena > Avena longiglumis. The sequence continues at coordinate 540,901,815 of CP125974.1, read as the reverse complement.
ATTTTTACCCGGGATGAAAGAAAAGGTTTGAGATGTCCTGGTTGGGATATAGTCCATGTAAGGTGGTCTAGTATTTTAGGAAAATGGGACGATAGCATTCTGAAACAGCATTTTTGTGGTTACTTCACAAAACGACCCGTTTTTTGCGCAAGGAAAATGGAAAAGGGCTTTTCCGTGCGACAAAAAGGAAAACTTCCTCCTGCAACATCGTTCTCCATACCAATATCCACATGCATGCATAATATGGGCACAGCATCACAAAATATGCCGTGATTCAGCACATAACATCGGTCATTTGGACCGAAAGCCATGAAACCTCGAACATGATAGGTCATTTTGTGAAGGTTTTTTCGAGACATGATCAATATACCAAGTCTGGTATTTTTCCTTTCAACTATCTCATATAATATGACACCACGCGAAGGATTTTCATTGTTCGAATTTTTTTTGAATTTATTATGCCTGTTTTGAATTTTCTGAATTTCTAACTATGGTCGAACCGGCGTGCATGAAGATAGGGGACGAGCATCGTTAGAAATTGCATTGGATCTCTGAAGAAACCATATATTGCTAGTCTAAAACTGATTTTTTCAAAAAATCACGGGAGATAGATCATGTACCTGTAGTACAAACCGGACTCACTTCCTACTAATTCGGCAGACATTTGTCCTTTTTACCCGGGATGGACAAATAGGTTTGAGATGTCCCGTTTGGGAGATAGTCTATGTAAGGTGGTCTAGTATTTTATGAAAATGGGACGGTAGCATTCTGAAACAGCACTTTGGTGGTTACTTCATAAAACGACCTGTTTTTGCGCTCGGAAAATGGAAAAGGGCTTTTCCGTGTGACAAAAAGGAAAACTTCCTCCTGCAACATTGTTCTCCGTACCAATATCCACATGCATGCATAATATGGGCATATCATCACAAACTATGTCGTGATTCAGCACATAACATCGGTCATTTCGACCGAAAGCCATGAAACCTCGAACATGATAGGTCATTTTGTGAAGGTTTTTTCGAGACATGATCAATATACCAAGTCAGGTATTTTTCCTTTTAACTATGTCACATAATATGACACCATCCGAAGGATTTTCATTGTTCGGATTTTTTTGAATTTATTATGCCCGTTTTGAATTTTCTGAATTTCTAACTATGGTCGAACTGGCGTGCACGAAGATAGGGGACGAGCATCATTAGAACTTGAATTGGATCTCTAAAGAAACCACATATTGCGAGTCTAAAAATTATTTTTTTCAAAAAATCACGGGCGATAGATCATGTACCTGTAGTACAAACCGGACCCACTTCCTACCGATTCGGCAGACATTTGTCCTTTTTACCCGGGATGGACGAAAAGGTTTGAGATGTCCCGGTTGGGAGATAGTCCATGTAAGGTGGTCTAGTATTTTAGGAAAATGGGACGATAGCATTCTTAAACAGCATTTTGGTGGTTACTTCACAAAACGACCCGTTTTTTGCACTCGGAAAATGGAAAAGGGCTTTTCCGTCCGACAAAAAGGAAAACTTCCTCCTGCAACATTGTTTTCCATACCAATGTCCACATGCATATATAATATGGGCACAACATCACAAACTATGACGTGATTCAGCACATAACATTGGTCATTTGACCGAAAGCCATGAAACCTTGAACATGATAGGTCATTTTGTGAAGGTTTTTTCGAGACATGATCAATATACCAAGTCTGGTATTTTTCTTTTCAACTATGTCACATAATATGGCACCACGCGAAGGATTTTCATTGTTCAGATTTTTTTTGAATTTATTATGCCCGTTTTGAATTTTCTGAATTCCTAACTATGGTCGAACAGGCGTGCATGAAGATAGGGGACGAGCATCGTTAGAAATTGCATTGGATCTCTGAAGAAACCACATATTGCGAGTCTAAAAATGAGTTTTTCAAAAATCACGGTCGATAGATCATGTACCTGTAGTACAAACCGGACCCACTTCCTACCGATTCGGCAGGCATTTGTCCTTTTTACCCGGGATGGAAGAAAAGGTTTTAGATGTCCCGGTTGAGAGATAGTCCATGTAAGGTGCTCTAGTATTTTAGGAAAATGGGACGGTAGCATTCTGAAACAACATTTTGGTGGTTACTTCACAAAACGGCACGTTTTTTGCGCTCGGAAAATGGAAAAGGGCTTTTCCGTGCGACAAAAAGGAACACTTCCTTGCTGAAACATTGTTCTCCATACCAATGTCCACATGCATGCATAATATGGGCACAGCATCACAAACTATGTCATGATTCAGCACATAACATCGGTCATTTGGACCGAAAGCCATGAAACCTCGAAGATGATAGGTCATTTTGTGAAGGTTTTTTCGAGACATGATCAATATATCAAGTCTGGTATTTTTCCTTGCAACTATGTCATATAATATGAAACCACGCGAAGGATTTTTATTGTTCGAATTTTTTTGAATTTATTATGCCCGTTTTGAATTTTGTGAATTTCTAACTATGGTCGAACCGGCGTGCATGAAGATAGGGGACGAGCATCGTTAGAATTTGCATTGGATCTCTGAAGAAACCACATATTGCGAGTCTAAAAATGATTTTTTCAAAAAATCACGGGCAATAAATCATGTATCTGTAGTACAAACCGGACCCACTTCCTACCGATTCGGCAGACATTTGTCCTTTTTACCCGGGATGGAAAAAAAGGTTTGAGATGTCCCGGTTGGGAGATAGTCCATGTAAGGTGGTCTAGTATTTTAGGCAAATGGGACGGTAGCATTCTGAAACAGCATTTTGGTGGTTACTTCACAAAACTTCCCGTTTTTTGCGCTCGAAAAATGGAAAAGGGCTTTTCCGTGCGACAAAAAGGAAAACTTCCTCCCGCAACATTGTTCTCCATACCAATTTCCACATGCATGCATAATATGGGCACATCATCACAAACTATGCCGTGATTCAGCACCTAACATCGGTCATTTGGACCGAAAGCCATGAAACCTCGAAGATGATAGGTCATTTTGTGAAGGTTTTTTTGAGACATGATAAATATACCAAGTCTGGTATTTTTCCTTTCAACTATGTCACATAATATGACACCACGCGAAGAATTTTCATTGTTCAGATTTTTTTTGAATTTATTATGCCCGTTTTGAATTTTCTGATTTCCTAACTATGGTCGAACAGGCGTGCATGAAGATAGGGGACGAGCATCATTAGAACTTGCATTGGATCTCTAAAGAAACCATATACTGCGAGTCTAAAACTGATTTTTTCAAAAAATCACGGGCGATAGATCATGTACCTGTAGTACAAACCGGACCCACTTCCTACCGATTCGGCAGACATTTGTCCTTTTTACCCGGGATGGACGAAAAGGTTTGAGATGTCCCGTTTGGGAGATATTCCATGTAAGGTGGTCTAGTATTTTAGGAAAATGGGACGATAGCATTCTGAAACAGCATTTTGGTGGTTACTTCACAAAACGACCCGTTTTCTGCGCTCGGAAAATGGAAAAGGGCTTTTCCGTCCGACAAAAAGGAAAACTTCCTCCTGCAACATTGTTCTCCGTACCAATGTCCACATGCATGCATAATATGGGCATATCATCACAAACTATGTCGTGATTCAGCACATAACATCGGTCATTTGGACCGAAAGCCATGAAACCTCGAACATGATAGGTCATTTTGTGAAGGTTTTTTCGAGACATGATCAATATACCAAGTCTGGTATTTTTCCTTTCAACTATGTCACATAACTTGACACCATCCGAAGGATTTTCATTGTTCGGATTTTTTTGAATTTATTATGCCCGTTTTGAATTTTCTGAATTTCTAACTATGGTCGAACCGGCGTGCATGAAGATAGGGGACGAGCATCGTTAGAACTTGCATTGGATCTCTGAAGAAACCAAATATTGCGAGTCTAAAACTGATTTTTTCAAAAAATCACGGGCGATAGATCATGTACCTGTAGTACAAACCGGACCCACTTCCTACCGATTCGGCAGATATTTTTCCTTTTTACTCGGGATGGACGAAAAGGTTTGAGATGTCCCGGTTGGGAGATAGTCCATGTAAGGTGGTCTAGTATTTTATGAAAATGGGACGATAGCATTCTGAGACGGCATTTTGGTGGTTACTTCACAAAACGACCTGTTTTTTGCGCTCGGAAAATGGAAAAGGGTTTTTCCGTGTAAGGAAAACTTACTCCTGCAACATTGTTCTCCATACCAATGTCCACATGCATGCATAATATGGGCATATCATCACAGACTATGCCGTGATTCAGCACATAACATCGGTCATTTGGACCGAAAGCCATGAAACCTCGAACATGATAGGTCATTTTGTGAAGGTTTTTTCGAGACATGATCAATATACCAATCTGGTATTTTTTCTTTCAACTATGTCACATAATATGACACCATGCGAAGGATTTTCATTGTTCGGATTTTTTTAAATTTATTATGACCGTTTTGAATTTTCTAAATTTCTAACTATGGTCGAACCGGCGTCCATGAAGATAAGGGACGAGCATCGTTAGAACTTGCATTGGATCTCTGAAGAAACCACATATTGCGAGTCTAAAACTTATTTTTTCAAAAAATCACGGGTGATAGATCATGTACCTTTAGTACAAACCGGACCCACTTCCTACCGATTCGGCAGACATTTGTCCTTTTTACCCGGGATGGGCGAAAAGGTTTGAGATGTCCCGGTTGGGAGATATTCCATATAAGGTGGTATAGTATTTTAGGAAAATGGGACAGTAGCATTCTAAAACAGCATTTTGGTGGTTACTTCACAAAACGACCCGTTTTTTGCGCTCGGAAAATGGAAAAGGGATTTTCCGTGCGACAAAAAGGAAAACTTCCTCCTGCAACATTGTTCTCCATACCAATGTCCACATGCATGCATAATATGGGCACATCATCACAAACTATACCGTGATTCAACACATAACAACGGTCATTTGGACCGAAAGCCATGAAACCTCGAACATGATGGGTCATTTTGTGAAGGTTTTTTCGAGACATGATCAATATACCAAGTCTGGTGTTTTTCCTTTCAACTATGTCACATAATATGACACCACGCGAAGGATTTTCATTGTTCAGATTTTTTTGAATTTATTATGCCTGTTTTGAATTTTCTGAATTTCTAACTATGGTCGAACCAGCGTGCATGAAGATAGGGGACGAGCATCGTTAGAACTTGCATTGGATCTCTGAAGAAACCACATATTGCGAGTCTAAAACTGATTTTTTCAAAAAATCACGGGCGATAGATCATGTACCTGTAGTACAAACCGGACCCACTTCCTACCGATTCGGCAGACATTTGTCCTTTTTACCCGGGATGGACGAAAAGGTTTGAGATGTCCCGGTTGGGAGATAGTCCATATAAGGTGGTCTAGTATTTTATGAAAATGGGACGGTAGCATTCTGAAACAGCATTTTGGTGGTTACTTCACAAAACGACCTGTTTTTTGCGCTCGGAAAATGGAAAAGCGCTTTTCCGTGCGACAAAAAGGAAAACTTCTTCCTGCAACATTGTTCTCCATACCAATGTCCACATGCATGCATAATATGGGCATATCATCAGAAACTATGCCGTGATTCAGCACATAACATCGGTCATTTGGACCGAAAGCCATGAAACCTCGAACATGATAGGTCATTTTGTGAAGGTTTTTTCGAGACATGATCAATATACCAAGTATGGTATTTTTTCTTTCAACTATGTCACATAATATGACACCATGCGAAGGATTTTCATTGTTAGGATTTTTTTGAATTTATTATGCCCGTTTTGAATTTTCTAAATTTCTAACTATGGTCGAACCGGCGTGCATGAAGATAGGGGACGAGCATCGTTAGAACTTGCATTGGATCTCTGAAGAAACCACATATTGCGAGTCTAAAAATGATTTTTTCAAAAAATCACGGGTGATAGATCATGTACCTGTAGTACAAACCGGACCCACTTCCTGCCGATTCGACGGGCATTTGTCCTTTTTACCCGGGATGGGCGAAAAGGTTTGAGCTGTCCCGGTTGGGAGATAGTCCATGTAAGGTGGTATAGTATTTTAGGAAAATGGGACGGTAGCATTCTGAAACAGCATTTTGGTGGTTACTTCACAAAACAACCCGTTTTTGCGCTCGGAAAATGGAAAAGGGCTTTTCCGTGCGACAAAAAGGAAAACTTCCTCCTACAACATTGTTCTCCATACCAATGTCCACATGCATGCATAATATGGGCACAACATCACAAACTATACCGTGATTCAGCACATTACATCGGTCATTTGGACCGAAAGCCATGAATCCTCGAACATGATAAGTGTCGTGGGAATGGCCACGGCAGACGCTGCAATCGGCAGCGAGTAGTAGAACGAGGGGCAAGGGCGGCCAGCCATCTGCGGTGCGAGATGAGGGCAAAGACACAGGGGTTTACCCAGGTTCGGCCCCCCGGAGGGTAAAGACCTACTCCTGCTAGATTGTATTATGGAGGTGTTTACAATGGGCGAGCTCGGCGGCTAGGCGGCGAGTCGCTTGGGTGTATGAGGGAACGTGTCTCTACTCACCCTATAGGGAGGTTTATATAGGCTCACCTCCCCTAGGGTTTACATATCTCAACCGATTCGATTACAGCTTCGGTACTCGTTTAACCTAGTCCGACTGGGCCTATCTACTCGCCTGGGCCTTCAGCTTCCAGTCGCTTGGTACCTCGCTGGGCTTTGATCCAGCCGCTCGCAGCCCACTCGCCAGCCCTTGGGCGATCGGAACGTCCGAGTATACCCCAAGAGGCGTATCCCATCAAGAGTCCCCGAGGCCGTCGTTGATTAGGCGTAAGTGGCTGCTGGCAGTCGGAGTATGCGGCTTCAAAGTAGGCATCCAGTCGAATCGTCGGCGGGCTCCTGTATGAAGGAGAAAATCCAGTGAACCGAGTCGCGTTTTGGGCGAGTCGAGCCAACGGGACGCGGTCGCGGCGAGTGACCTAGCGAGCCGAGTGGCTGGAGTTGGACCGTCAGGCGTGGTCAAACTAGCCGTTAAGGTAACTCAACGGTAACTTTTGGCATAATCATCGCGCGGTAATGGCCCCCCTGATTTGGCGGGCAATTCCCGCTATATAAGAGGAATGGTAGGCTATCGCAGAGCCAACCGCCCACCTTTTCTTCCGAGTGCGCGCATCTTCCTCCCTTTGCTCCGTGATCCAATCGACCCGAAATCCTCCGATCTCCAACCAACCTCTCGGCCATGGCCCTCTCCACCGAACCTTGGGGTAGATCCAAGTGCACAAGGGCGCAGCTGGCCTCTTTCGAGGAGGCCGGAATCCTGCAAGCCGGCTGTTGGCGTATCCCTGCAGCCGGAGAAACGACCCCACACCCGCGAGAGAGAGAATTCGTCTGTTTCACCAGTCATCTCGAGCGGGGGCTAGGGTTCCCCACGTCTTTGTTCTTCCGGCGTTTCTGCGCCCACTACGGGATCCAGCCTTCAGATCTGGGTCCCCACAGCATTGAGCAGCTCGCCATCTTCGTGGCGTTCTGCGAGTGCTACTTGGGCTGCCGGCCCTACTTTCCCTTGTGGCAGGATCTGTTCCATGGACGGATCAGCCGCGAGGAAGCAGGCGGCCCAATGCTAGCCGCGGGCGGCCTGACGTTCCAGCTCAAATCCAAGGCTTCCTTCTTCGATCTGATGCTACCCGCCAAGGCGGCGAGCGACTGGAAGAAGTCATGGTTCTATGTGGCCGAGGCGACCCGGAGGACGAGGTGGCGATCCCGGTACTCGCCAATCGCCCGAGCCACGCCATCTCCAAGTCGGCAAGCTCCCCGGCGACCAGCGGATGGTCGTTGACGAGATGCTCCAGGCCATCCGTGGTCTGAAGAAGAAGGGCCTTCAAACGATAAACCTGTACAATTGCTGGCTCGGGCGACGGCTCGTTCCACTCGCCCAACGCGACCACTACGTGTATCAGTACACGGGCCGGGGAGACTCGACGAAGTCCTGCCTCGTCGAGTGGAAGCTGGAGGATTATCTCTCAGCGTTGAAGAAGATCACCCAGCGGTGTACCGGATGCACAGGCCGGTCGCGCCTACACCGCGGCGTCCGGCCCAACGGTAATCTCTTTACGGTTCGCAGCCGCAGCGTGTGCGATGCGGTAATTCTGATTCTGTTTTGTATTCATTGCAGCTATTCCAAGTGGTGGAAGGGTGGCTTCCACCTTCTGATGATGAGAGCCCGGGACCATCCGCCCAGGACGTAGGCAAATCGCCTCCCGCGAAGGGCAATGAGGACGACGAGGTCGAGTCCGAAGAGGAGATCGCCCCGCTGGTCCGAAAAACCCGCGGGCAACGTCAGCGCGAAATCGAAGCGAGCAGAAGCCTCGAACACCATGGGTACGACGACGAGCTCCCAGAAACCACCTCGCCGCTGTGCCACTCCTTCAAGAAGAAGAAGAAGGAAGGAAGCGAGGGCCCCCGAAGAGGAGACGAAGCCGTCAAGGATGGCCTCGCCCGCACTCGACGAGCAACTTGATGCTCAGCTCGGCCGATGACGGCGCACCCCCAGCGACAACCGCGCTAGACACGCCGACCGTGGAAGTACCGCTGGCCTCGATGCCTCCGCCATTCGCGCCGGTCTCTGGGCTAGGGAAGGCTCCGGCTGTGGCGACTTTGCCTCGCAAGGAGGTCCCGAGCGTGGCGGTCTCGCCCCGCAAGGAGGCTCCGGCCGCAGCGGCTCCAATTCGCGAGGAGGCCCCCGCCGAAGGTGTCCCAGAGGCACCAGCCGCGGCCTCAACGACGAAGAAACCGTCCGTGTCTTGGGCCCACGACGTCCTGGAACTGGGGCTCAGTCGCCAACTGGGCCCCGAGCTGGAAAAACCGGCCGGCCTTCGTACAGGGCTACGTTTCATTCCAATCGCCAAGTGAGTGCGTTCGCCCTTCCCTACCTTTCACAAATACTTCGATTGTCTTTTATTGATTTGATTGATATGCAGGACCGGAGTGAAAAAGATGGGCCACCCGACCGTGGCTCAGGTACCCTCCGCCGCTAGCGAGGAGGATCCTTCCCGTAAGAGGAAAGCGGACGAGGTCGTCGCCTCAGCGGAGGGCAGCAAGAAGGCCAAGGGCGACGACATCGTCACTGTCTCTGACGACACGGCGGCCGCACCGGCCGGACCCGCAGTGGAAGCAACTGCGTCTACAAAGGAGGGCGTTTCCTTGCCTAGACCGGAGGAAGCGACTTCCTTTGGAGCGGGTGCCTCGATCGCTACCTTCCCCCGCTTCGTGACCAAGGCGGCCACGGCGAGCGGGGCTGCGCCCCCGAGCCTCGCTCCAGGGACCGCCGACGCTGAAGTCGACCAACGTCGCGGGCACACGCCGGCGCTGCTTGCGTCTGTGGACGCAATACAACTCCATGGCATGCTTGGTGCAGCCATCCAGGTACCTCCAGTCCCCGAGGATCAGGTCGGTGCTTAGCAGCGGCTTGATTCTTATAATTTCTCGTTTTTTACTTTCGCATCCAGTCCCCGAGTGTGTACGCGCTAAATTTTAGCGGGTGTGCACTGAGGAATTTTCGTGATCGCCAGTCCCCGAGTGCGCACGCGCTAAATTTTAGCGGGTGGGCACTGAGTAATTTTCGTGATCGCCAGTCCCCGAGTGCGCACGCGCTAAATTTTAGCGGGTGGGCACTGAGTAATTTTCGTTTTTACTGACTTTGATGATGTGCAGGGTCTGCAGCTGGAGTCGGCGGAGCGATTGGCTGCGAAACAGCGTGCTGAGAAGGAGCTGGCCACCATCCAAGAAGCGAACAAGGAGCTTCAGGCTGTTGCTGCGAAGGCAGAGGGAGCTCGCCAGGAGCTTGTCCCTGCTGGTGAGTTGGTGGCGGTGCGATCTGCGTTGAGTGCTGCTGAGCAGCGGGTCGCCGACCTCGAGCGCGAACTGCGGGAGGCGAGAGAAGAAGCAAGCTCGGCGAACGGGCGAGCTAAGGCCGCCATTGCGGCCGCGGATGAAGACCGCAAGGTGTCGGAAGCCCTCATTGCTGGGCTTCAGGACGACCACGCCGCTTATTAGCTTCATCACGGACTCGCCCGCCCGTTGCTTGGTGAGTCGTCTTCCTTCTCGCCGGTTGTAGTGTTTGTGGTGTCCGTGGTACTCATCATTGTCTACTTCTCGCAGGTCGTGTTATTGGTAGCCAAGAAGCGAGCTCGCTTGACGCGAGGGAGTGCGTAAGCATGCTCGTCGACTTCGGCGACGCTGTCGGCGGCGATGCATCCGCGCCTATCTTCAAGAAATATCGCCCACGAGGTTATTCCCCGACCTTGTTGAGGTGTGGGAATATTTGGAGAAGGCGCCCGCTGTCGTCGAGTTCATGACGCGGTCGGCGTTTCGGCGTGGCGCGTCTACAGCACTGAGTCTCGGACTCGCCCATTTCCCCGAAGACTTCGACGTTGACGATGTGACGAGCGGGTATCCATCGTCGACTGGCACGGTGGATCTGTCTGAGGTTCTCAAGTTGCAGGAGCGTGCTGCCAAGTATTCGGAGCATGTCTGGGCGATGGGCGATCTCCTTCCTTATCAGGAGACGGTCGTCGTGCCGAACGACCCCGAGCCGCTGCATCGTGACTTCAAGGTCGAGCAGCCTTTTCGTGCGGCGATGGCTGGGGAACTGACGACGTATCCATCGAACCCGTACACCGCGTTCATCCGTAATCGTCGTGATGCTGGCGAGTCGTCATCCAAACCTGCAGAGTACGGTAGTTTGCCTTGGAAGTGTTAGCAGCAGTTCTGCCATGCGGCATATTTCGTAACATAAGACAATGCAGTGTGCAATTGAATGGGACGTCGTATCCGTTTTGCTATTCGTTTGTGTGATTTGGATTGATTTTGAACGAGTCCCCGAGCGCGTCCGCCCTTTTGTGGGGTTTACCTCGTATATGATGTTTGTTGTTATCATGTGTTTTGTTAGTTTAGTCGACTCGCCCGAGCTCGGAGAGCCAGTCGCAAGGCGACTCCCTTGAGTGCTCTGTACTTTACCGTTTTCCCGTACGCGAACGGGGTCGGGTGGCCGAGTCCCCGAGCGTGGTACTTGGTAGTTCTAGGCGCGACTCGAGGGTGGTTGAGGACTTAGCGCGTTGGTGTGAGCGCGTCACTCCTGCCTGGCCCGGAGGGTCAGTCGCGTGGCGAGTCCTGGGCATGCTCTCTTACTTGGCGTTTTCCCTGACCGCTCGCGACGAACTGGTTTTCAGTCCCCGAGCGTGGTACTTAGCCGTTCGAGTCGCTACGCCGAGGATGCGGAGGACCAAGGTCGCTGTGAGAAGCGAGGGCAGTTGTCTTGGTTCGTAAAACCAGTCGGGCTAGGCGACTCCAATGGGGCTCCGGGTTGGCGTTTTTCGTGGACGATGCAAGACCTGGAGTGATTCAGTGCTCTTACACCGCACTACTTAGCCGTGCCGATCGCTGTACCAAAGGTTGACTTCTGCATTTAGCGTACCGCTGTTATTACGAGTGCGAGTGGCACAAGTCATGGAGAGTAGGCGCAATTTGCGGTAACCGTTTCTTTTATTTCATAGCGACTGGAGAGTACATGTGTGGGGTTCTAGGAGTAGAACTTCCGGAGGAGATTTACATTCCATTGCCGCTTGACGTCGAGCTCGCCATCCCCGCGGACGTCGATGAGGTAGTAGGCGTCGCTGTCTGGCACGCCCGATAGCGAATGGGCCCTCCCATGGGGAGAGCTTGTGCATGCCCTTCTTGTCTGGATGAGGCGTAACACGTGTCGCCTTCTGGAAGGTGCGGGTTTTCACCGTCGGCTGTGGTAGCGCGGAGTCCTTGCTGGTAAATGGCGGTGCGCGATCGAGGGAGGTCGTGCTTCGTCGAGCTGGTCGAGCCCATCTTGGCGGGCCAGCTCGTTTGCGGCCTCCGTATAGTGGACGACCCGCGGCGAGTCGTGTTCGAGGTCGGTGGGCATGACTGCTTCGGCGCCGTAGACCATGAAGAAGGGAGTGAATCCCGTCGACCTGTTAACCGAGGTGCGGATTCCCCAGATGACGGAGGGCAGCTCTTCGACCCAGCATCCAGCGGTGCGCTCGAGTGGTACTTGGAGTCGCGGCTTCAGGCCGTGGAGGATGCTTTGGTTGGCTCGTTCCGCCTGGCCGTTGGATTCCGGGTGTGCGACTGACGCGAGATCGAGCCGGATGTGGTGCTCTTCGCAAAATTCGGCCATTGCTCCCTTGGCGAAGTTTGTGCCGTTGTCCGTGATGATGCTGTTGGGGAACCCGTGGCGGTATATGAGCTCGCATAGGAACTTAGTGGCGGTCTTCCCGTCGCATTTCCGGACTGGCTTGGCCTCCACCCACTTCGTGAATTTGTCGACGGCGACTAGCAAGTGGGTGTAGCCGGAGGGGGCTTTCTTGAAGGGGCCTACCATGTCCATGCCCCATACGGCGAATGGCCAAGTGATGGGAATCTTTTTGAGCGCCGAGCTCGGTACGTGCGTCTGGTTGGCGTACTTCTGGCACCCGGCGCATCGCTAGACGATGTCGACAGCGTCGGCGTGTGGGCGATGAAGCCGTGTCGCATAGCCTTGGCGACCAGGGAGCGAGCGGCGGCGTGGTGGCCGCAGTCGCCTGAGTGGATGTCGTGGAGGATTTTGTGTCCTTTAGCCGGTTGGACGCAACGTTGGAACACGCCGGTGACGCTGCGCTTGTGTAGCTCGCTGTCGATGATGGTGTAAGACTTGCATCGGCGAGCGATCATTCGAGCGTTTGTCTCGTCTGCTGGCAGGGTGCCGGTTTCCAGGTAGGCGATGTAGGGCTTGGTCCAGTCGTCTGGCTCGGTGATGAGTGCGACCAAGGCTGCCTCTGGTTGGAGTGGGACTCCGATGTCGATCTCCCTGGGAGACTGATGGCTTGAGATTGTGTCGAGGAACACGCCGGGTGGTGCGAGTCGAGCCGACCCGATGCGAGAGGGCGTCGGCCTCCTCGTTTTCCGCTGTCGATCCACTCGGCGTAGTAGCCGTGAAGTGGCCCAACTTGTCCACCTCTTGGCGATACGCCGCCATGGTAGGGGAGATGGCGTCGCAGGTGCCGGCGACTTGTCCCGCAACGAGGTCGGAGTCTCCGTAGCATCGGAGGCGATTGGCGCTCATCTCCTTTGCGGCTCGCATGCCGTGGAGTAGGGCCTCGATTCAGCCATGTTGTTGGTGCAGGGCGTGAATTGAGGCGGAGGATGTAGCGGAGCTTGTCGCCTTTGGTGAAGTCAGCACTATCCCCGCCCGCACCGTCCGCGTTCTTGGACCCGTCGGCGTGTGCTCCGAATGGAGGTACGGCAGCTCTGCGCTGCTGGGCCTTCCCGATCAGCGATGAAGTCTGCCGGTGCAGTGACTTAATCGCCTTCGTGGCTCGTATTTGATGTTGTGGACGCCGATCTCGACGGCCCACTTGGCGACTCCGTCGCCTCGCGATTGCGGATGATGTCTTGTAGTGGCGCCGAGGAGACGACCGTGATCGGGTGCTCACGGAAGTAGTGCGCAGCGCCACCGAGCTCAAGACCGCGTATACTAGCTTTTGGTACTGTGGGTATCGCTGGCGCGACTCGGTGAGGACCTCGCTGATGTAGTACACCGGCCGCTGGACCGTGCGCTCCTTTCCTTCCTATGGTCGTTCGACAACCATTACGGCACTGACGACGCGCTCGGATGCCGCGACGTAAACCAGCATGGGCTCTTTGTCAGCGGGTGCGGCGAGTAGTGGTGCGGCGAGTAGCACCTTTTTAAGGTCGCGAGCGTCCGCCTCCTTGTCCCACCGGAAGGTGGGGTTCTTGCGTCAGCGGTATAGGGCATCGCTTTTCGCCCGAGCGGGATGAAGCGATCGAGCCGCTACACGCCCGGCCAGCTTCTGGACATCACGCAGGCACTCGGGTTTGCCGAGTCGGGCGATCGTGTCGATCTTCGTTGGGTTCGCCTCGATCCCTCGTTTGGAGACGACGTACCCCAGTAATTGTCCGGCGGGTACACCGAAGGTGCACTTGCCTGGGTTAAGCTTTATCTTGTACCTCCGCAGATTGGCGAAGGTCTCCGCTAGGTCGGCGAGTAGGTCGCCTTGGCGAGTAGGTCGCCTTGGCGAGCGTATTTCACGACCACGTCGTCGATGTAGACGTGGATGTTGCGGCCAATTTGGCTTGCGAGGCATTATTGCATGCACCGCTGGTAGGTTGCCCCGACGTTTTTGAGGCCGAAGGTCATGGCGGTGTAGCAGAAGGCTCCGAATGGCGTGATGAACGCCGTCTTCTCCTCATCCTCGACATCTATTTTGATCTGGTTGTACCCGGAGTAGGCGTCGAGGAAACGTAGCGACTCCGAACCCGCGGTTGAATCGATTATCTGATCGATCCGCGGGAGGACAAACTGCTCCTTTGGGCAGGCGTTGTTCAGGTTTGTGTAGTCGATACACATTCTCCAGGTCCCGTTTTTCTTCTCGACCAGGACTGGGTTTGCCAGCCACTTGGAGTATTTGATTGGCCGGATGAAGCCGGCAGCGAGTAGACGCTGCACTTCCTCGGCGATTGCTCGACGGCGTTCTTCATTGAAGGGCCGTAGCGACTGCTTGACAGGTCGCACTTTGGGGTCGGCGTTTAGTTTGTGCTCAGCGAGCTCCCTAGGGACACCTGGCATGTCGGAGGGTTTCCATGCGAAGATGTCCCTATTCTCACGAAGGAACTCGATGAGCGCGCCTTCCTATGCTGGGCTCATGCCTGTCCCAATCGCCACCGCCCCGCTGGGTCGCTGGGACCAGCTCGACGGTGCGCAGCGCTGTGGCCTCAAAGGTTGAGGTGCCTGCGCCCGAGTTGGGCTTCTTGAGTATGGTGGGGTCGTCGTTGTTGACCCCGCCGCGTCTGGCGAGCTCGTCGGCGTGGTTGGTCTCGCCGCGATGACGGCCGGCGAAGCTCGGCTCCTTTGGCTTCGCACTCGGCGGCCATGTCGGGGTCGCCGTTGATGGTGATGACGCCGCACGACCCGGGGAGCTTCATCGCGTTGTACGTGTAGTGGGGCGCTGCCATGAATTTAGCGAACGCCTGGCGCCCCAGGACGCAGTGGTAGGGGATGTCGAAGGGCACCAGCTCGAAGACGATCCGCCGCGCGGAAGTTTGCCGGTGCGAAGGTGACGCAGCGTGACTTGCCGATCGGGTACGCCCGACCGGGACGATGCCGTGGAATGTGGTGTGGGTCGTCGATCATCGATCGCGGGAGCCGCTGATGAAGGTGTCGAGGTAGAGGATGTTGATGGAGCCGCCGCCCATCGTGTCTTGGGGAGCCGTGAGTCGCCAACCTGGGCTTGACCACCGTGGCGACTCGCCCCGGTACTGGCGCGTGGCGAGTGGTCTTGCCGGCCTGTGTGATGGGCTGTTCCGACCAGTTCAGGAACTGGGGGACGTCTGTTTGGGCCACCGCGTTGACGGTGACAGTGCGGGCGATGACCTTCTTCTCGCGCTTCGTGTTGAAGCCTGTGAAGGTGTGGAGCGAGCCGGCTACTTTGCCGAATTTTCCGCCATTTGGCGGGTCGTTGTCGGTGTCCTCCGCGTCTGCGTGCCTTCTCGATTTCCGAGGGTGTGGCGATCGGCGGTGGTGTGCGCGGGCTTTCCTTCCTTACGTGGAACGCACATGGTTGGTTAAGGAGGCCGCGGATCGAACCTTGGCTTGTTCTTGTAATTGCCGCCATCGCGCCGCTGCCCTCCGTCGGGCGGTAGCTCTTGGGCTCGCGTTGTGCGTGCCCGGTGTTGGCGACGAAGTCGACTACCGCTGGGCGCTTGCTCGTGAGGCGGTGCCGCCAGCGTAGGTCGGTTCGGCGACCGTCGTTGCCGCCCGTCTTGGCGTTGCCCTCTGAATCGCCGTCGATTTCCTGGTTTGGATCCTCCTCGGCACCGCTTTGGCGATCTCGAGGAGGTCGGGATGTTGTCGAGTGTGCGGGCGTGTCGCTTGAGCTTGGCGACTAGAGGCTCGTGCGGCACGAGGTCTTGAAGCAATGGATCGCGGTGTCCGGTGGATGCCGACCGCTGTACAGAGCTCTTGCCACCGTTGGACCCAGCTATGGTCGACTCGGGGTCCCCGGACGATCGCTCCAGTCCTCGATGGTGGTGGCGCGGGTGTAGGAGCACTCGAAGTGCCTAACGGCGTCGCATTTCCTCCCGTGAGTCGAGCATCACCTGGGAGCGTGTTGATCCACTTCGCACGCCCCTCCATCATCAATGGGAGGTAACAGGCGGCGAGTAGGTCGATGTGACCCGCGATCCCCATTGCCATGAGGTATGTGTCGAGCGCATCATGGGTCGTACGAGGAGTCGTATTTTCTATCTCCTTGGCGCCTTGAAGTTTGGCGGGTACTTCGCCTCGGATCATTGGTCCGGCACTTAGGCCAAGTCGATCGACCCCATGGGCTCGCCATCGCGATTAGTTAGGTGTGCCGCAGTCGTCGGGCGTGGCGCCAGTTTTGGTTGTTGATGATGTGTGTGCGGGCGTCGATGGGTTGTCCGTTAGCGGCGACGGTTGGTCGCCGGGATCACAGGAGAGGTGCCGCGTTCGGGTCGGTGTTGAGCTGCAGTGGCTCTGGTGGCGGGCAATTGAGGGTGTTTGCCGCCACTGGGCGGCCGCTTGAGGCCGCTCTGCTTCCCGAGGAACGCGAGTATACTCGACCTTGCGAGTCGGCGCCCGCTCTTTGCTGCTCCAAGGCCTTCGCGAGCAGGGCCTTGACGTACTGGATCTGTAAGGCGCCGTCGCCGGTGGCCGTGATGCTATCGGCTGCTGCTCGGCCTGCCACGAGGTTGTCCATCGGGGTGGAGAATAGTGGGAGGCCGTTTGCGTCTCGCTCCCGTGAGGAGACAACTATCCGCGGCTGGTCCCTGGGAGGCGTGCGGTTGGGTGGTGGTGGGGCACCCATCGCCGTCGATCCTGGCGGGGGCCGGGCGCTTCCCGTGGCGCGTTCGCAGATCGCGCGGCCGCTTGCGAGCCGGGTCGTTTTCGTCGGGTTCAGGCACGCCTTGAACGGTGGGGTTGAAACGTGACCTGATCCGCTGCTGGTGGTAGCGTGACAGCTCTGTGCCACCGCCGAGGCGGAATTTTTCGCCGCCTCGCTTCCATCGTACTGCCTCCGCCAGTTTCAAGCGGAGTTCCTCGACCTCCGTTGCCGTGGCGTTAGGAGGGATTGGGGTGGAGAAAGGATCCTCTGGCGGATCGGTGCCGGTGGCCATGTACGCCGCGGCGTGGCGACTGGCTCCGTCGCGGAGGTCGGCGGAATTCTCTGACCCGGAGTCGAATTCGAAGATTCCGAGGATGGAGGGGTCCTCGAAGTCTTCCGCGTTGGAGACCTGGGCGATGGAGCCCGCGGTGATGGATCCGGCGAGTGACGCCGGGGTCGCCGAGTTGGTGTCATCGGTGAGGGCCGCATCTTCGCGGCACCGAGTTCCCGCCACGTTGTGGGCGAGTTGTACTCGGAGGCGAGGCGGTGGATCGTGCGAACCCGGCTCTCGGAGAGCCGATCGCGTGGTGGCGACTCGCGGATGCGAACCGAGTCCTCCGAGACGATGATGTCGGTGAGGCCGACGAAGAGGCTGATCGTGCGATTGGCGGGATCACGCCAGTGCGTGACGGTCGCGCCGCCGGACGTAGCTGCTCGGCAAGATCTGGAGCATCTCGCCGATCGCTATCATGCGACCGTGGCGACCGCCTCGTTGATGGGCAGATTTGATCTCGCCGCGAACACCGGCCAGACCGCCAGCCCCACGGTGGGCGCCACTGTCGTGGGAATGGCCACGGCAGACGCTGCAATCGGCAGCGAGTAGTAGAACGAGGGGCAAGGGCGGCCAGCCATCTGCGGTGCGAGATGAGGGCAAAGACACAGGGGTTTACCCAGGTTCGGCCCCCCGGAGGGTAAAGACCTACTCCTGCTAGATTGTATTATGGAGGTGTTTACAATGGGCGAGCTCGGCGGCTAGGCGGCGAGTCGCTTGGGTGTATGAGGGAACGTGTCTCTACTCACCCTATAGGGAGGTTTATGTAGGCTCACCTCCCCTAGGGTTTACATATCTCAACCGATTCGATTCTGACTTGATCGTTTAACCTAGTCCGACTGGGCCTATCTACTCGCCTGGGCCTTCAGCTTCTAGTCGCTTGGTACCTTGCTGGGCTTTGATCCACTCGCCGTTCTGCAGGCCCACTCGCCAGCCCTTGGGCCAGTCGGAAACGTCCCGCTGAGTATACCCCAGTAGGCGTATCCCCATCAATAAGTCATTTTGTGAAGGTTTTTTCGAGACATGATCAATATACCAAGTCTGGTATTTTTCCTTTCAACTATGTCACATAATATGACACCACGGGAAGGATTTTCATTGTTCAGATTTTTTTTGAATTTATTATGCCCGTTTTGAATTTTCTGAATTTCTAACTATGGTCGAACCGGCGTGCATTAAGATAGGGGACGAGCATCGTTAGAACTTGCATTGGATCTCTTAAGAAACCACATATTGCGAGTCTAAAACTGATTTTTTCAAAAAATCACGGGCGATAGATCATGTACCTGTAGTACAAACCGGACCCACTTCCTACCGATTCGGCAGACATTTGTCCTTTTTACCCGGGATGGACGAAAAGGTTTGAGATGTCCCGGTTGGGAGATAGTCCATATAAGGTGGTCTAGTATTTTATGAAAATGGGACGGTAGCATTCTGAAACAGCATTTTGGTGGTTACTTCACAAAACGACCTGCTTTTTGCGCTCGGAAAATGGAAAAGGGCTTTTCCGTGCGACAAAAAGGAAAACTTCCTCCCGCAACATTGTTCTCCATTCCAATGTCCACATGCATGCATAATATGGGCATATCATCACAAACTATGTCGTGATTCAGCACATAACATCGGTCATTTGGACCGAAAGCCATGAAACCTCGAACATGATAGGTCATTTTGTGAAGGTTTTTTTGAGACATGATCAATATACCAAGTATGGTATTTTTTATTTCAACTATGTCACATAATATGACACCATGCGAAGGATTTTCATTGTTCGGATTTTTTTGAATTTATTATGCCCGTTTTGAATTTTCTAAATTTCTAACTATAGTCGAACCGGCGTGCATGAAGATAGGGGACGAGCATCGTTAGAACTTGCATTGGATCTTTGAAGAAACCACATATTGCGAGTCTAAAAATGATTTTTTCAAAAAATCACGGGTGATAGATCATGTACCTGTAGTACAAACCGGACCCACTTCCTACCGATTCGGCAGACATTTCTCCTTTTTACCCGGGATGGACGAAAAGGTTTGATATGTCCCGGTTAGGAGATAGTCCATGTAAGGTGGTCTAGTATTTTATAAAAATGGGACGGTAGCATTCTGAAACAGCATTTTGGTGGTTACTTCACAAAACGACCTGTTTTTTGCGCTCGGAAAATGGAAAAGGGATTTTCCGTGCGACAAAAAGGAAAACTTCTTCCTGCAACATTGTTCTCCATACCAATGTCCACATGCATGCATAATATGGGCATATCATCAGAAACTATGCCGTGATTCAGCACATAACATCGGTCATTTGGACCGAAAGCCATGAAACCTCGAACATGATAGGTCATTTTGTGAAGGTTTTTTCGAGACATGATCAATATACCAAGTATGGTATTTTTTCTTTCAACTATGTCACATAATATGACACCATGCGAAGGATTTTCATTGTTAGGATTTTTTTGAATTTATTATGCCCGTTTTGAATTTTCTAAATTTCTAACTATGGTCGAACCGGCGTGCATGAAGATAGGGGACGAGCATCGTTAGAACTTGCATTGGATCTATGAAGAAACCACATATTGCGAGTCTAAAAATGATTTTTTCAAAAAATCACGGGCGATAGATCATGTACCTGTAGTACAAACCGGACCCACTTCCTACCGATTCGGCAGACATTTGTCCTTTTTACCCGGGATGGACGAAAAGGTTTGAGATGTCCTGGTTGGGAGATAGTCCATGTAAGGTGGTCTAGTATTTTAGTAAAATGGGACGGTAGCATTCTGAAACAGCATTTGGGTGGTTACTTCACAAAACGACCCATTTTTTGCGCTCGTAAAATGGAAAAGGGCCTTTCCGTGCGACAAAAGGGAAAACTTCCTCCTGCAACATTGTTCTCCATACAAATGTCCACATGCATGCATAATATGGGCACAACATCACAAACTATGCCACATAATATGCCAAGTCTGGTATTTCTCCTTTCAACTATGTCACATAATATGACACCACGCGAAGGATTTTCATTGTTCGGATTTTCAATATGCTAAAGGTTCATTTTTAGTCCCGGTTGGAGGGATTTAGGCTGGCTGGGCCAGGCATCACTAATGATAGGGGTGAGTGTCGACATTATGTCGTGCGGCGTGTACCTTGTCCCGGATGGTGTCACCAACCGGGGTTGGGAATATGCCCTAGAGGCAATCATATATGATGAGATTTCCCATTGTATTCATAAAGATATTAAGTAGTCCTTGTATAAACATCTGATGTGTATCATTGAATAGGTGATTCGGTTGTGGAACTATGCATTCATGTTGTTTGTACTAAATATCCTTGGTCATTGAGGTTGTGTTGGACACACAACTTAGACCAATGTGAAAGTTGGCTTGATGACTCGGTTCCACTTGTCATGGGCATGGAGATGCAATTCCAACTTACACAGACTAGGCTAAAGAGTTTAGCGAGTCGGATTGAGGCTGAGTATATTGCCGCCTCGGAGGCAGCAAAGGAAGCTGTTTGGATGAGGAATTTCCTCATGGATCTGGGTTTGGTTCAGGGCTCGTCCAATCCGTTGGACGTGTATTGTGACAACAATGGTGCTATTGCACAAGCCAAGGAACCTAGACAGCACCAGAAGAACAAGCACATACTCATGTGGTACCACCTGATTCGCCAGTTCGTGGATCAGGGTGATATCAAGTTATGCAAGGTACACACGGTTGCAAATATTGCGGATCCGTTGACAAAGCCGTTACCCCAGCCGAAGCATGAGGCGCACCTGAGAGCCATGGGCATTAGATTCTTAGACATGTGATGTCGAAAGATTGACTCTAGTGCAAGTGGGAAACTGTTGGGAATATGCCCTAGAGGCAATCATGTATGATGAGATTTCCCATTGTATTCATAAAGATATTAAGTAGTCCTTGTATAAACATCTGGTGTGTATCATTGAATATGTGATTCGGTTGTGGAACTATGCATTCATGTTGTTTGTACTAAATATCCTTGGTCATTGAGGTTGTGTTGGACACACAACTTAGACCAATGTGAAAGTTGGCTTGATGACTCGGTTCCACTTGTCATGGGCATGGAGATGCTATTCCAACTTACACAGACTAGGCTAAAGAGTTTAGCGAGTCGGATTGACCCATATTGAGGTACAACGAACAAGTTGTCATTTGTATATCTCAATCAATGTAATCCTTAGACCGAGGTTGCTGCATAGTCGAGTTGAGGATCACCGACTTAGATTCTCACAAACGCTGATCCGAATCGGCGATTATAAAGGTAGGGTTCGGGTCGACTGAGAATCAAGCTGCGTGATGTGAATAACCAAGATGGGATTTTGCCCCTCCACTCGGAGAGATATTCTCTGGGCCCTCTCATGAGATATGATTCGGAAAGTATGGCCATGCACGACTCGGTTAAGTGTTAACCGAGGCGATCGACTAAGAGTTAGTCGGGTGAATCACTTACCTCGGATCGAGAAGAGAGTCGGACTATTTAAGGGATGACATATATTCGCCTATAGTCTGACAAGGTATATCGTGAGGCAAAAGGGACTCGAACGTAAGTCGCATTGGAAAGGCAAGTCATCATAACTCTTTGGTACTTGGGAGTCGACACGTTCTGCTAGGAGCCGCTACCGACTGATTGATTGAGAGTCGGACTCCAATCGTGTCCAAGTAGCCATGAGCCTACGGGGTCACACACTTAAGAGCGGGAGCAAGTTCGGATTGGATCTGAACCTGTAATCTGGTTGGGTTGGTCCAAAATCGGATTAGGACTGAGTTAGTGAGTTGGACTCACGGTGACTAGTGTTATATGGGCTTTACTGAATGGGTCGCGCGAGCAGAGCCCATGTTCACTCCTTATATATAGTGGAGCACCTTGACCCAGCAAGGTTAATCGTTGTTCGGTTAGGTCATTCCATGTTTTGGATACCCTAGCTCAACAGCAGTCCTGCCGCCGTAACGAACCTAGCAGTTCGCCGCCGGTGCTCCTCCTTGTATGTGTGGATACCAGCAGTGGTGTTGTGCGATCAGCACCAGGACGATCGGATCGTGAGGATCGCCGCATCAATCGACGCTTCATCGAATCCGGAACCGCGCGTCTAGTGGTAAACCTCGTGGCCTTCTACCTCAGCTAGTTCTTGGGATCACCACGTTAGAGGAAATTTTTTGTTTTATCTCTGCGTGGCCCAACACCGGGACTAAAGATGAACCTTTAGTCCCGGTTGGAGACACCAACCGGGACAAAACTCGAGTCAGCACTAATAATAGGGGTGAGTGTCGACATTATTTCGTAAGTGTCGACACTATGCCGAGCTGCTTGTACTATAAATAGGCATCCTTGTGAGTCCAGTCCTCCAGCCAGTTTGAGGCATCTCCAAGATGGTTTTTGAGAGCAGGGACACCACTACGGCCAGTTTTAGGGAGATGCCGACGGAGCCCAGTCCTCCGGCATATCCGAGAAACTGGTCATAGAGGCACTCCCTAATATGTGAAATTAGTTAGCTCCCAGGCGTATTGATCTAGTTAGAGAAGTTACAAGATGCAAGATGGTTTTCGAGAGCAGGGACACCACTATGGCGCCTGTGGAGATGTCACGATCCCAGTCCTCCGGCATCTCCGAGAAACTGGTCATAGAGGCACTCCCTAATATGTGAAATTAGTTAGTTCCCAGGTGTATTGATCTAGTTAGAGAAGTTACAAGCTTCAAGATGGTATTCGAGAGTAGGGACACCACTTAACCAGTTTCAGGAGATGCCGGATCCCAGTCCTCCGGCATCTCCAAGAAACTGGTCATAGAGGCACTCCCTAATATGTGACCACACGCGTTTGGAGATCAGATCTTAATGGTAAGTACGAATCGGGACAACTTCTTCATAGTCCCGGCCAGCCACAAAATGGGACTAACACTCAAGACATTTATTAATATTAAAAACTGAGACTACAAAACCGGGACTAAAGGACCCCCTATATATAGTCCCGGTCAATCCACAAACCGCGAAAGATATCCTTCGGTGAAGCCACAAACCGGGAAAGACATGAACTAGAGTTACATAATATGAGCATTAACTTCTTGGCATATGTCCTTCCTTATGATCACTTCAGACGTAACCATGGAGCATATTCTTTACTTAACAGAATGCTTGGGTCATTTTTCACTAGGAAGGGCGGAATTTCATCAAACTTATTATAATCTTCTGACATGTCTGTCTTGTCCTCGATTCCCACGATGTTTCTTTTCCCTGAAAGAACTATGTGACGCTTTGGCTCATCATATGATGTATTCGTTTGCATATTTTTTTTCTTTTCTTCGTTCTGGAGGACATGTCCTTCACATAGAAAACCTGAGACACATCATTGGCTAGGACGAATGGTTCATCTCTATAACCAAGATTGTTGAGATCCAAAGGTTCATTCGCATAACTGGTCTATCTTTACCCCTTCCCCATTCAGGTTGACCCATTTGCAGTGAAACAAAGGGACCTTAAAAGAGACTCCATAGTCTAGTTCCCATATCTCCTCTATGTAACCATAGTATGTGTCCTTTTGTCCATTCTCGTCTATTGCATCAAAGCGGACACCACTATTTTGGTTGGTGCTCTTTTTATCTTGGGCGATTGTGTAGAATGTATTCCCATTTATTTCGTACCCTTGGAAATTCAATACAGTAGAAGATGGTGACGCGGCCAACAAGTATAGCATATGCACGACTCGGTTAAGTGTTAACCGAGGCGATCGACTACGAGTTAGTCGGGTGAATCACTTATCTCGGATCGAGAAGAGAGTCGGACTATTTAAGGGATGACATATATTCGCCTATAGTCTGACAAGGTATATCGTGAGGCAAAAGAGACTCGGACGTAAGTCGCATTGGAAAGGCAAGTCATCATGACTCTTTGGTACTTGGGAGTCGGCACGTTCTACTAGGAGCCACTACCGACTGATCGATTGAGAGTCGGACTCCAATTGTGTCCAAGTAGCCATGAGCCTGCGGGGTCACACACTTAATAGCGGGAGCAAGTTCGGATTGGATCTGAACCTGTAATCTGGTTGGGTTGGTCCTAAACCATATTAGGACTGAGTTAGTGAGTTGGACTCACGGTGACTAGTGTTATATGGGCTTTAGTGAATGGTTCGCGTGAGCAGAGCCCACGTTCACTCCCTATATATAGTGGAGCACCTTAACCCAGAAAGGTTAATCGTTGTTCGGTTAGGTCATTCCATGTGTTGGAAAACCTAGATCTCTGACAGCTCTGCCGTAACGAACCTAGCGTCATTGCGGTGCTCCTCCTGTACGTGTGGATACCAAGAGAGGTGTTGTGCGATCAGCACCGGAGACGATCGGATCGTGAGGACTGCATCGCATCAATCGACGCTTCATCAGTAATCCGCAACCGCGCGTCTAGTGGTAAACCTCGTGGCCTTCTACCTCAGCTAGTTCTTGGGATCACCACGTTAGAGGAATTTTTTTGTTTTATCTCCGCGTGGCCCAATAGTGGTATCAGAGCGATAGCTTCTGGTTTTAGGCTCGAGATCTCACATATGTGATATGCGGTAGGATGCAGATGAGATCTATATGCTGTTTGGTGGTCGATCTATGAGATCGATCGGTTTTGTACAAAGTTGATTGGATCAACTGTACTCGGGGAATGGTAGATCTGATTTCCGTGATCATACTGCTAAGGTCGTGGAACGACATACCCCTACCAGTTGGCTTCCGCCATCGGGGTAGACTGTGACACGTAAATCCAGAAGCGGTGATCGAAGATCAAAGAGTTTGATCAAATCGGAACGATGGTCGGAATCCATGTCCGGATCGTAGATGAGATCTACGTTTTCGAAAAAAAATCGCCGGTCGCCCGCGCCCACCGAGGGCGCTTCCCTTTGATCCCGCCGCTATCCGGCTAAGCGAGACCGCGGCTTCGCCGGTCGTAGCCTCGTCAGAAGGTTTTAGATGTCGCTAAGTTTCACAACGCCTATATATTGTATATGCATAACTTGTTTTTTTGTGAATGGTATGGTTCATGTGCATGTGATGTATGTATGTAATCCATATCGTGATCTGAATCACGGTTTTTTTGTCAGGAGCCTAGGTGCTGTCATTTTATTGTATAACGATAATTGTCGGATTCTATGTAATTTACTTTACTAAGCTAGTGTAACTGCTTTGGAGAATCCGGAAGGCATGCATGGCATCGGGTACATGTCGGAGTAAGACGACAAGTGACAAGAGTTGGCACGGATTACACGTGCTTTGTGGAGATGGAGATCGCCATGAAGAGAGCCATACCATTTCACATTATAATTGCTCTATTTTGTGTTATTGTTATGTCTCAGTTTTACCTCTATTAGATAGTCGGTAAAATTTAATCCCTCAAAGAAGGTCTAGTCGGTTTTCTCGCCAGTGTTTGCACCATCACAAGTCGGACATTTTTGGTAGTGGGCTCATAAAATTGAGGTGCTGCCAATTCTTTCTGACTAGGTGGGTTCGAGTCGGACTCTTACTGCAGAAACACTCGGTAAGCTAGACGGGTCTATCACAACGGTTGTGGGAGTCGGGGAAAAGTCGGATGGGAGCTGGGGCATGTGATGCCACCCGTCCAACAGGTCTCGCATGAGATGCGATTGACAAGGAGTTGTCTACCTAGATCACTTGGCGGCTAGCGGTGATGCTAAAGCTCACTAGCCGACTTGCTTATTTAGGATCCTGAATCACTAAGCAACCATCGAAGGGGTGTTGGTTCTAGTGGGAGCATAAAATATTAAAATGTTTAATATGCTTGCTCTTTTATGAATACATGTCTTAAGTGTTTTGCATATTTTCTGTTGTAGATCATGGCACCAAGTAGCAGTCACTCTCAGATATCCGGTTTTGCGTTGAGAACTATCCTTGAGAAAGATAAACTGAACGACACTAATTTTACCAACTGGTATCGAAATCTGAGAATTGTTCTCAAACAAGAAAAGAAGGACCATGTCCTAGACAACCCACTTCCAGATGAGCCGAATGAGAATGCGACTGTCGCAGCCACAATGCCTACCGTCGGGCTAAGGATGAGTCCATGGATATTAGTTGTCTTATACTTGCTCACATGGAACCAGACTTGCAAAAGCAGTTCAAGCATGTTGAGGCCTACGATATGATCGAAAGCCTCAAAAGTATGTTCCAGGCTCAAGCGAAGACTGAGAGGTATCAAGTCTCTCAAGCTTTGCTGAGTTGCAAGCTTAAGGATGGTGATCCACTGAGTCTGCATGTGATCAAAATGGTTGGTTACGTGTAGTCTTTGGAGAGGCTTGGCTACCCCATTAGCGAAGAGTTCGCTACGAATATAATTCTGAACTCTCATCCTAGTGCATATGGGAAGTTCATTTCGAACTACCACATGCATGGTATGGATAAGAAGCTCACTGAATTGCATGGGATGCTCAACCAGGCAGAGGAGGATCTCAAGAAGGGCACTAGTCAAGTGTTGATGGTGCAGAATAAGGCTAAGTTCAAGAAGAGTTCTTGGACTAAGAAGAAGGCTAAGTCAGGAGGAAAGTAGGCTCCGGACCCGGTCCCAAGCGCTTCCTCAGGGACTAAGCCATCTCCTTCAGCCGAATCCACTTGCTTCTACTGCAAGGCGGATGGCCACTGGAAGAGGAACTGCAGCAAGTACTTGGCCGATAAAGCCAAGAGTGGAGGTATGACTTCCGACTCAGGTACACTTGTTTGCAATGTTATAGACATATATCTTGCTGATGCACCTAATAGTTCTTGGGTATATGATACCGGATCAGTTATTCACATCTGCAACTCGTGTGGACCGGTAAGAACTAGGAGCGTAGCAACAAAGTAGGTTGATATTCGAGTCGGCAACAAAGCAAGAGTTGCTACGTTGGAAGTCGCACGATGCAACTTCATTTACCTTCCGGATTCATTATGGAACTGAATAATTGTTATTATGTTCCGATTTCACGAAACATTATTTCGCTTCATGTTTGATGAGGCAAGGCTATGAGTCGAATATCAAGAATAATGGTTGTTCTTTGTATTTGAATGACATGTTTCACGGCTTTGCACCCGTCCGTGACGGGTTATTTATTTTGAATCTTGATGGTGAGTCGGTTTATAACATAAATGTTAAAAGGTTGAAACCAAATGATCTGAATATGACTTACTTTTGGCAATCGCGGCTTGGTCATATAAGTTGGAAACGCATGAAAAGCTCCATGATGATGGACTCATAACTTCGCTCGACTTGGAGTCGCGAGACATGCGAATCTTGCCTACTCGAAAATGACCAAGACACCTTTTGCAAAGAGTTGCGAAAGGGCGTCCACTTGTTGGGACTAGTACATAGTGATGTATGTGGACCAATGAGCACGACCTGTGGGTGGTTATGAGTACTTCATTACCTTCACTGATGATTTGAGTAGATATGGATATATCTACTTGATGAAACATAAGTCGGAAGCCTTTGAAAAGTTCAAAGAATTCCAGAATGAAGCACAGAATCAACTCGGCAAGAAAATAAAGTTTCTTCGATCGGACCGAGGAGGTGAGTACATGAGCCATGAGTTTGATGACCATCTGAAAAGTTGTGGAATAGTTCCTCAACTTACTCCGCCAGGAACGTTGCAAAGGAACGGTGTTTCGGAAAGACGGAATCGGACCTTGT
Source organism: Avena longiglumis (assembly GCA_030063025.1). Taxonomy (NCBI): domain Eukaryota; kingdom Viridiplantae; phylum Streptophyta; class Magnoliopsida; order Poales; family Poaceae; genus Avena; species Avena longiglumis. The sequence continues at coordinate 540,873,881 of CP125974.1, read as the reverse complement.
TGGACATGGTACGATCAATGATGAGTCGGACAGATCTACCTTTATCATTTTGGGGTTATTGTCTAGAAACAGCGGCGTTCACGCTAAACAGAGTACCATCAAAATCGGTAGAGAAGACACCGCATGAGATGTGGACAGGCAAAAAGCCGAGTTTGTCTTTTCTTAAGATTTGGAGTTGTGAAGCATTTATCAAGAAACTTCAGTCGGACAAGCTTACGGCCAAGTCGGATAAATGTATTTTTGTGGGGTATAAGAGGGAAACCTTGGGTTACTACTTCTACAACCGAGAAGAGGGAAAAGTGTTTGCCGCTCGGAATGGTGTCTTCCTTGAGAAAGAGTTTCTCAGTCGGGGAGTAAGTGGGAGCACGGTGCAACTCGAAGAAATTCGAGAGGAACCGGCTAGTAGCGAGTCGGCAAAAACCTTGGAGGTTGAGCCGGTTGTGGCAGTTGAGCCGGCAGCAGCACCTGTACTACGAAGATCGGCAAGATTACGAAATAGTCGTGATGTGTTACTATTAGACAGTGATGAGCCGGCAACTTATTCGGAAGCGATGGTGGGATCTGATTCCGAGTCATGGCTTAGAGCCATGAGATCCGAGTTAAAGTCCATGGATGAAAATCAAGTTTGGAACTTGGTTGATCTGCCAGACGGTGCAAGACCCGTCGAGTGCAAATGGGTCTTTAAGAAGAAAACTGATATGGATGGAAATTTTTCCGTCTATAAAGCACGCCTTGTCGCGAAGGGGTTTCGACAAGTTCAAGGAGTTGATTACGACGATACTTTCTCACCCGTAGCGATGCTTAAATCAGTTCGGATCATGTTAGCTATAGCGGCCTATTTCGACTACGAGATATGGCAGATGGATGTCAAAACGGCTTTCCTTAACGGAAATTTAACCGAGGACGTGTATATGATACAGCCCGAGGGTTTTGTTGATCCAGCTAATGCTGACAAAGTGTGCAAACTTCAGAAATCCATTTATGGGTTGAAGCAAGCATCTCGGAGTTGGAATATTCGCTTTGATGAGGTAGTCAAATCGTTTGGCTTCATCAAGAGTGATCATGATTCTTGTTTGTACAAGAAGTTTAGTGGGAACAAAGTAAATTTTCTAATCTTATATGTGGATGACATATTACTGATTGGAAATGATGTCCAGATGTTGCAAGAAACCAAGGAATCATTGGAAAGGAGTTTCTCATTGAAAGACTTGGGTGAGGCAACATACATCCTCGAAATCCGGATCTATAGAGATAGATCAAGGAGGCTCATTGGATTGAGTCAGAGTACTTATTTGGACAAAGTGTTGAAGAATTTCAACATGGAATCGTCTAAGAAGGGGTTCTTACTGATGTCCCATGGTGTAAAACTTAGCAAGACTCAGTGTCCTTCGACAACTAATGAGCGAAGTCGGATGAGTGTGATTCCATATGCTTCTGCAGTCGGATCCATCATGTACGCCATGATTTGTACTAGGCCGGATGTTTCCTATGCTCTAAGTGTTGTGAGCAGATACCAGGCTGATCCTGGAGAGATCCACTGGACAGCGGCTAAAAATATCCTAAAGTACTTGAGAAGGACTAAGGATATGTTCTTGGTTTATGGTGGTGAAGATGAACTCAGTGTAAAGGGTTACACGGATGCGAGTTATCTTACTGACTCTGATGATTCTCGTTCGCAATCCGGATACGTGTTTATTATAAACGGAGGTGCTGTGAGCTGGAAGAGTTCCAAGCAAGAGACTGTGTCTGCGTCTACAACAGAGGCTGAGTATATTGCCGCCTCGGAGGCAGCAAAGGAAGCTGTTTGGATGAGGAATTTCCTCATGGATCTTGGTGTGGTTCAGGGCTCGTCCAATCCGTTGGACGTGTATTGTGACAACAATGGTGCTATTGCACAAGCCAAGGAACCTAGACAACACCAGAAGAACAAGCACATACTCATGTGGTACCACCTGATTCGCCAGTTCGTGGATCAGGGTGATATCAAGTTATGCAAGGTACACACGGATGCAAATATTGCGGATCCGTTGACAAAGCCGTTACTGCCAAGCATGAGGCGCACCTGAGAGCCATGGGCATTAGATGCTTAGACATGTGATGTCGAAAGATTGACTCTAGTGCAAGTGGGAGACTGTTGGGAATATGCCCTAGAGGCAATCATGTATGATGAGATTTCCCATTGTATTCATAAAGATATTAAGTAGTCCTTGTATAAACATCTGATGTGTATCATTGAATATGTGATTCGGTTGTGGAACTATGCATTCATGTTGTTTGTACTAAATATCCTTGGTCATTGAGGTTGTGTTGGACACACAACTTAGACCAATGTGAAAGTTGGCTTGATGACTCGGTTCCACTTGTCATGGGCATGGAGATGCTATTCCAACTTACACAGACTAGGCTAAAGAGTTTAGCGAGTCGGATTGACCCATATTGAGGTACAACGAACAAGTTGTCATTTGTATATCTCAATCAATGTAATCCTTAGACCTGAGGTTGCTGCATAGTCTGAGTTGAGGATCACCGACTTAGATTCTGTCAAACGCTGATCCGTAACTGGGCAGTTATAAAGGTAGGGTTCGGGTCGACTGAGAATCAAGCTGCGTGATGTGAATAACCAAGATGGGATTTTGCCCCTCCACTCGGAGAGATATTATCTGGGCCCTCTCGTGAGATATGATTCGGAAAGCATGACCATGCACGACTTGGTTAAGTGTTAACCGAGGCTATCGACTAAGAGTTAGTCGGGTGAATCACTTATCTCGGATCGAGAATAGAGTCGGATTATTTAAGGGATGACATATATTCGCCTATAGTCTGACAAGGTATATCGTGAGGCAAAAGGGACTCGGACATAAGTTGCATTGGAAAGGCAAGTCATCATGACTCTTTGGTACTTGGGAGTCGGCACGTTCTACTAGGAGCCACTACCGACTGATCGATTGAGAGTCGGACTCCAATTGTGTCCAAGTAGCCATGAGCCTGCGGGGTCACACACTTAAGAGCGGGAGCAAGTTCGGATTGGGTCTAAACCTATAATCTGGTTGGGTTAGTCCTAAACCGGATTAGGACTGAGTTAGTGAGTTGGACTCATGGTGACTAGTGTTATATGGTCTTTAGTGAATGGGTTGCGCGAGCAGAGCCTACGTTCACTCCCTATATATAGTGTAGCACCTTAACCCAGAAAGGTTAATCGTTGTTCGGTTAGGTCATTCCATGTGTTGGAAACCCTAGCTCCACAGCAGTCCTGCCGCCGTAATGAACCTAGCAGTTCACCGCCGGTGCTCCTCCTTGTACGTGTGGATACCAGGAGAGGTATTGTGCGATCAACACCAGGACGATCGGATCATGATGACTGCACTGCATCAACTGACGCGCTTCATCAGTAATCCGCAACCGCGCGTCTAGTGGTAAACCTCGTGGCCTTCTACCTCAGCTAGTTCTTGGGATCACCACGTTAGAGGAAATTTTTTGTTTTATCTCCGAGTGGCCCAACACCGGGACTAAAGATGAACGTTTAGTCCCGGTTGGAGACACCAACCGGGACAAAACATGAGTCAGCACTAATAATAGGGGTGAGTGTCGACATTATTTCGTAAGTGTCGACACTATGCCGAGCTGCTTGTACTATAAATAGGCATCCTTGTGAGTCCAGTCCTCCAGCCAGTTTGAAGCATCTCCAAGATGGTTTTCGAGAGCAGGGATACCACTACGACCAGTTTTAGGGAGATGCCGACGGGGCCCAGTCCTCCGGCATCTCCGAGAAACTGGTCATAGAGGCACTCCCTAATATGTGAAATTAGTTAGCTCCCAGGCGTATTGATATAGTTAGAGAAGTTACAAGATGCAAGATGGTTTGCGAGAGCAGGGACACCACTATGGCCAGTTTTAGGGAGATGCCGCCAGATCCCAGTCCTCCGGCATCTCCGAGAAACTGGTCATATAGAGGCACTCCCTAATATGTGAAATTAGTTAGCTCCCAGGTGTATTGATCTAGTTAGAGAAGTTACAAGCTGCAAGATGGTATTCTAGAGTAGGGACACCACTACGACCAGTTTCAGGGAGATGACGCCGGATCCCAGTCCTCCGGCATCTCCAAGAAACTGGTCATAGAGGCACTCCCTAATATGTGACCACGCGCGTTTGGAGATCAGATCTTAATGGTAAGTACGAATCGGTAAAACTTCCTCATAGTCCCGGTCTAGCCACAAAATGGGACTAACACTCAAGACATTATTAATATTAAAAACTGAGACTACAAAACCGGGACTAAAGGCCCCCCTATATATAGTCCCGATCAAGACACAAACCGCGAAAGATATCCTTCGGTGAAGCCACAAACCGCGAAAGACATGAACTAGAGTTACATAATATGAGCATGAACTTCTTGGCATATGTCCTTCCTTATGATCGCTTCAGACGTAACCATGGAGCATCTTCTTTACTTAACGGAATGCTTGGGTCAGTTTTCACTGTGAAGGGCGGAATTTCATCAAACTTATTATAATCTTCTGACATGTTTGTCTTGTCCTCGATTCCCACGATGTTTCTTTTCCCTGAAAGAACTATGTGCGCTTTGGCTCATCATATGATGTATTTGTTTGCATATTTTTTTTCTTTTTTTCGGTCTGGAGGACATGTCCTTCACATAGAAAACCTGAGACACATCATTGGCTAGGACGAATGGTTCATCTCTATAACCAAGATTGTTGAGAACATCATGTTGTCCGCATAACCTGTTCTATCTTTACCCCCTTCCCCATTCAGGTTGACCCATTTGCAGCGAAACAAAGGGACCTTAAAAGAGACTCCATAGTCTAGTTCCCATATCTCCTCTATGTAACCATAGTATGTGTCCTTTTGTCCATTCTCGTCTATTGCATCAAAGCGGACACCACTATTTTGGTTGGTGCTCTTTTTATCTTGGGCGATCGTGTAGAATGTATTCCCATTTATTTCGTACCCTTGGAAATTCAATACCGTAGAAGATGGTGACGCGGCCAACAAGTATAGCTGATCTCCAACAGTGGTGTCATTCACGAGATGTGTCCGCATCCAACCACCGAAAGACTTCATGTGTTCATCTGTAATCCATGATTCAGGCTTCCCCGGGTTTTTGGAGCGTACAATATTCTTGTGTTCCTCGATATACGGAGCTACCAAGCTGGAATTATGTAGAACTGTGTAGTGTGCTTTAGTGAAAGAATCCACGTCCCTACATATCATTGCTTTCTTTCCCAGCGTGCCTTTTCCACTTAGTCTTCCCTCATGCCGTGAGTCAAAAACACTAATCGGCTTAAGGTCAGGAATAAAGTCAACACAAAACTCAATGACCTCCTCTGTTCCATACCCTTGGAGATGCTTCCTTCTGGTCTAGCACGGTTATGAACATATTTCTTTAAGACTCCCATGAACCTCTCAAAGGGGAACATATTATGCAGAAATACCGGACCGAGAATGGCAATCTCTTCCACTAGGTGAACCAGGAGATGCGTCATAATATTGAAGAAGGATGGTGGGAACACCAACTCAAAAATAACAAGACATTGTACCACATCCTTCTGTAACCTTGGCAGAATATCTGGATTGATTACCTTCTGAGATATTGCATTGAGGAATGCACACAACTTCAAAATGGGTACTCAAACATTTTTTGGTAGATGCCCCCTCAATGCAATCGGAAGCAACTGCGTCATAATCATGTGACAGTCATGAGACTTCAGGTTTTGGAACTTTTTCTCTGCCATATTTATTATCCCCTTTATATTAGATGAGAAGCCAGACGACACCTTGATACTGTAAAGGACTTCAAAAAAGATTTTCTTCTCTGCTTTGGTAAGAGCATAGCTGGCATGACTTAAGTGACGCCCTTTATCTGTCTTGTTCTGTGTGTATGCATGTTCTTTGGGTCTTTCATAATTTGTTGGTCCTCCCGTGCTTCTGGTGTATCTTTTGTCTTCCCATACACGCCTAGGAATCCTAGCAGGTTCACGCAAAGATTCTTCGTCATGTGCATCACATTGATTGAAGAGCGGACACGCAGGACTTTCCAATATGGCAGCTCCCAAAATATAGATTTCTTCTTCCACATGGGTGCGTCTGTAGCGACGTTGTTCGGAACTGATTGACCGCTGGGACCCTTTCCAAAGATTACTTCTATGTACTTTACCATACCAAATACATCATCACCAGCAGGGAGTTCAGGCTTCTTTCGGTGATCTGCCTCACCTTTGAAATGCTTGCCTTTCTTTCTTACGGGATGATTGGTCGGAAGAAATCGTCGATTCGTCAGGTACACAACCTTCTTGCATTTATGCAAATATGTAACTTCAGTCTTATCTAAACAGTGTGTGCATGCCTTATATCCCTTGTTTGTCTGTCCTGAAAGGTTACTAAGAGCAGGCCAATCATTTATGGTTATGAATAGCAACCCTCGTAGATCAAATGGCTCCTGTTTGTTCTCATCCCACGCACGTACACCTGGTTTGCCCCACAATTGTAAGAGTTCTTCAACTAATGGCCTAAGGTACACATCAATGTTGTTGCCCGGTTGCTTCGGGCCTTGGATGAGCACTGGCATCATAATGAACTTACGCTTCATACACAACCAAGGAGTCAGGTTGTATATACATAGAGTCATGGGCCAGGTGCTGTGACTGCAGCTCTGCTCCCCAAAAGGATTCATGCAATCCGTACTTAGACCAAACCATAAGTTCCTTGCGTCACCTGCAAAGTCTGGGAAGTCTCTCTCGATTTTTCTCCACTGTGACCCATCAGCAGGGTGTCTCAACTTCCCGTCTTTCTTACGGTCTTCTTTGTGCCATAGCAACAACCTGGCATGCTCTTTGTTTCTAAACATGCGTTTCAACCTTGGTATTATAGGAGCATACCACATAACCTTAGCAGGAACCCTCTTCCAGAGGGGCTCTCCCTCAACATCACCAGGGTCATCTCGTCTGATTTTATACCGCAATGCATTGCATACCGGGCATTTATCTAAATTATCATACTCCTTACCGCGATAGAGGATGCAGTCATTAATGCATGCATGTATATTTTGCACATCTAATCCTAGAGGACAGAGAGTCTTCTTTGCTTCGTTGGTACTCTCGGGAAGTTCGTTATGTTTTGGAAACTTCGGCTTCATTATTTTCAGCATCTTTTCAAATGAGGAGTTAGTTAGACCACACTCTGCCTTCCATCGTAACAATTCCAGTGTGGTACCGAGCTTTGTGCTGCCATCTTCACAATTTGGGTACAACAATTTCTTGTGATCTTCTAACATGCCCTCTAACTTCAACTTCTCATTTTCTGTTTCACAGTCTCGCTTTGCATCAGAAAGGATCCTACCAAGTTCATCAGCCGGCTCATCTGATGCCCGTTCTTCACCTCCTTCCTCTCCATTGTCTTCCATTGCAGTATCACTGTATTCAGGAAACATATGATGATAGTTGTTATCATCATCTTCTTCTTCACCATCTTCCATCATAACCCCTCTTTCCCCGTGCTTGGTCCAGCAATTATAGTTGGGCATGAAACCTTTCATAATCAGGTGGCCGCGAATGATTTTCGAGGAAGAGTACTCCTTGTTGTTCTTACATTGAACACATGGACAATGTATAAAACCATTCTCTTTGTTTGTCGTAGCCACATCGATAAATTTATCCACGCCTTTCATATACCCGGCTACGCGCCGGTCACTGTACATCCATTCCCGACCGTTCATATGCATCATATAAGTAAGTTTACCAAAAAATAGGACATCATAAATAGTGAAATGACCAATTCACATCGACACATGCATTGTATCAATGACAGAGAAAAGATAAGATTGCTAACCTCGATCGAGGAAAATAAAGAGGAGAAAGCTCAAGTGCGTCTCGGACACCTTCTATATTTTTGTTCTATGAGAAATTGAACGGGATCATTCACTTAAACATTTCTTCAAACACCTTGAATACATGCATAGGGGAAAAAAACTAGCACACCCCTCACACCTTCCACCAAGAAAAAACAGAATGGAGGCAGAGGGCTGGGGCGTTGCATTTATAGAGGGCAGGATCAGACGTCCCGGTTTGTAACACAAACCGGGACTAAAGGTGTGTGCCACGCCATGTGGCTGACGCCCAACCTTTAGTCCCGGTTTGTGTTACAAACCGGACGCATGATCCCTTACCAACCGAGATGCATGCCTCCGGGCCCCGTGCCCGCTCGAACTGGGATGCGTGCCAGCGTTAGTCCCAATTCGTGGCGCAACCGGGACTAATGCTCTTAGGGGGCGCGAACGGATGGCCTGTTTTCTACTAGTGTACTCTCTCCGTCCCAAAATAAATGTCTCAAATTTATCAAAATTTGGATGAATCTAGACACTATTTAATATATAGATTCATCCAAAATTTGAAAAACCCAAGACATCTATTCTTAGACGGAGGGAGTATATTTTACCATGTCAGTATTTTTAAAAATTGATGAAAATTTAGCATATGCACTAATTTCCGCTGCAACGCGTGGGTATCATCTTGTATTTCTGAACTATACGGACACACCTTTTCCTCTCCCCGAAATAGTTTTTCGCCCCCGCTGTATAAATAAAGCAACATTTTTCCAACCCCGTGGTAAATTTTTTTAGAACCTCGTGAACATATTTTCTCTCATTTTTTTGGACTTGTTTTTCTCATATACATTTATTCTCAACACCGTGAATAATCCTAGAACACCATCTAGAGAGAAGCCAAACTCAGGCTATTCAATAGTTAGATTTTAACCAAATGATAAACACATTGTATTAATTTATATATGTTCCTTCTTTTATTTTTGTCCTTTCTATTATCCTATAGAATTCATGAGCCATAGCTATGCGACCAAGGAACATCTTGTTCGTCATGTACCCGCTGAAGGGGAATTTATTGGTTCATCACACTGGAGCTAGCTATGCGACCAAGGAACATCTTGTTCGTCATGTACCCGCTAAAGGGGACGGCGTACCCAGAAGGTCATGTACATGCGGTGTGCGTAGTCTACATCTCTGAATTCCATATCTACACCCGTGTCGTGGTTCGCCCATGTGGGCATGTCTTCCACCGGCGCTCAGCTGGCACGAGAGAGCCCACACTGCCCGCTGCACGGGGACATCAGTGGCGTGACGCGTGGTGGATGAGGTCCGACTGCTGCGTGATGGATGAAGAACGACCAGTGTTCACTTAGAGAGGATTTATCATATATCAAGTTATGTGAGATTGTTTGTGAACATCGGATACGTGAGATGGGTTTGTGAAGTTTTGGATATGAGCTTGATGATATATGTTGATTTTATCCTATGTTCCTCTTCCACGATCTTGTCCTTCATGTGTTTGTACTCTTGGAGCTCTGCACATCATAAATTATCTATTCCGTTTGAATTTTAAATCTGTATTTCTATTATTATGTCTCAAATGTTTTATCATATTTTTGTAATAATCAATAAAAAATGCGATCATGCATATCTCCTCCTTTTATTTTGTGTGTTGTGAGTTATTTTCCTGATATGATAAAAATGCACAAAAATTAGGAGAAACCTTTTTGTTAAGAATTGCATGGATACATAAGATGGTGGAAAGAGTTGGAATCCGTGATCTCATCAAATATGACACATGAATAGGTGATTTAATCGTTGTCAACGTCTATGGCTACAACAAGCATGGTGATGGAAACAACTACGACGTCTACCAATCAGTGGGACTCCAAGTGTAGATTTCCATGCAAATATGACATAGGGTTTGTATTGAACTCGAGAAGGTGATGTATCTTGTCTACTTTTTCAAGCAACCTGTAATAGTTCTAACAATCTACCTTCTTGTACTGAACTCCATCGAAGTAGGTGTCGAGTGAAAAAGCAGTGAAAGAAAATTAATTAGACAAGGTTTTCGTATTCAGGGCTTAATTAACTTGGTGTGTTGGGTTATATGCTTGGGCCCCAACTGCTTGGGACTAACATGATGTCACGTATAGAGGTGTCAATATATCTAAATCTAGAATTTAATTCCTAAATATATCCAAGATATTTTGTAAATTCTCTCAATTAAAGTGCATTAATTACTACATATCTTTCCTGATATGCAATGGACTCTTTCCAGCGAACTAATCTTCTTTTTGGATGTATAAGAAGAGCTCCTCATATGAACTCTAGACAATTCAAAGCTTTCTTATAGAATCTATTGTTATCCTCTTCATCTAAAAGAAAAGGCATTAATTCTCGCTCTTGAATCATACATATAGGTTATGCACCTTCTACAACTTTTAGTTGTATTGTTCATGGTATTTTCCGACCATGTTAGTGCAATATCATGGTTGGAGAATTCATATCTTTGGAGTATAGTTGCATCATCAAATAGTAGCTTCCTACTTGCAAAGACTGGCACACGTATGGTTAAGCATGTAAGTTCAAAGATTGGTAATTTGGCACAAATAATATGTGTCTCATGTTGTATTATTTACCTATGGACTTAGTTTTTTTTAACTTTTCACAGTATGCATGCTATGACTCGAACACATCCTCTAGATCTATGCTTACGAGAGGCATGGGGAACATTTGATGTATATAGATTTCCAACTTTGGATAACAACGAAATAATTGCATCATTAATATGGGTAACAAATCAACAAGGGGGTAATTATATTAGCTTCAATGCCACGGTGTCTGGATGGGAAGTAAGTTCGTTTCTACTCATTATTGGCCTTATTTGGAATCTATACTTTTTGTGCATCCCAAAGATGCTATGTATCTAGGACTTCTTTATTTTCTAAGTTGTTTTAAATTCATTGCAGGTTAACCCATTTAGATATGGTGATAGAAAAACACATTTCTTTACAGAATGGACAGTGAGTAGTTTACCACATGTATGACCTAGTAAAAAAATCAAGTTATCATGCCTTTTTTGTGAGTAAAAATTGTATATAAACAGGCTGATGGATTTAAATTGACTGGATGCAACAACTTGTTATGAAAGGGATTTGTGCTGGTAAATGATGCTCCTATTACTACAGGAGACACTATAAAGGCAGCCAGTGGAAAAAAACAAAGGTCACAATCAAGATATTAAGGTAAGTAAAGAATTTAATTACACATCAAAACTTATTATCTTGATATGGATCTTTTCATGATGACCTGTTTCTAATGTCTACCTGTTCTCCATAAAGTACTTGTGTGTACTTCATGATGTATAAATCCATAACCTTTTTTGGATGAGTGGTATCTTGTTTTGATTATATTTAAGTACGGATAATTTTTTAGTATCTAAGTTATGTTTAACTATATTACCGTAGAGTGAAGATGATGGTGACTGGTGGCTGCACTTTGGCTATGATAATCAAAACCTAAGTCATGTGGATATTGGCCCAAATGTATTTTTAATAATCTAGCGGACCATGCCAACCATATAACTTGGGGTGGTTTCACTCGATCATATGCCAATGATGCTAGTACTGCAATGGGCAATGGGAAATGTCCTAAGGAACATCAGCATTCCTTCGGGACGTCAAATACCTGAATGGCCAGGGCGACTCAGAACCTGCTCCAGGTCACATGAGCCCGCGTGCTTTCATATCTCATGATAAATGCTATGGTTTAAGTCCATTTATCAATGATATGTTTTCTTATGGAGGACCTAGAGGTTGTATCGACTAAATTTCATATGGTTTATGAGATATGAATGATTGAATAAATACTAGTGTTGACTTTCCACTAGGACTAAATAAGAAAAATAAAAAAAATAGCATACATACATCAAAGCAAATGAGTCATAAGCCTCTATTAGAATTTTCATGAGGCCCTTTGAATCGTTCTTTTGATGAATTCGGAAAAGGTACTACAAACTAGTTTCTAGGGGTACACCAAGGCAAGCGCATGTCTATCAGTGTGATTCATGGCACGACTATGACACATAACAATAACCGTATAACATAAGTAAACTAACCAAATAGCAACCTCGGTACACATCTGTACACAATTGTTAGAAATACAAAGTGGAGGCCAATAGTCATTTGCATCACCATACTAATAAAGGAGGGATAGTTTTAGCATGCCGCAATGTGTGGTTTTCTGTTGGTGTTGTCGAACTCTTTGTGAAAGAGGTAGAGATAAACACCATCTTCACTATCCCCGTCATCATTGTTGTGGTGGATGTCAACCCTAGTGTTCGACTCAAGATCTTAATAGGTAATCAACATGGTCAAAGGTGTCAATGTTGTCCATTCTAGAGTTGGCTGAGTCGTTGTAAAGCGACATACCAACATAATGTACCTATGTGGTCTCTTTGGCACAAAACATTCTTACGTCTTGGCTATGATCTGCATGTCCGGCTTAGGGTCAGGAACGAAGTGGTGTGGCACGCACCCTCGATGTCTTTGATAGTTATCGTGGATCCTCTGCTCATGTTTTCATCACAACTCTTTTTGCATATACCTTGTGCTGATTTAGCACTATCTTTGTGTGCGCATTCTCCTCTTCCGTGATCTTGTTCTTCATGTGATTGTAGTCTTGGAGCTGTGGTACATCATGAAATTGCCTATTCCTTTTGAATTTTAAATTCTTATTTATGTTGTTATGTGTCTCAAATTTTGTATTATATTTTTGTATTAATCAACCAAAAATGCAATCATGTAGATCTCCGCCTTTTTTTGTGTTGTGAGTTATTTTTCGATAAGAAGAAATGCACGAAAATTAGGGGAAACCATTTGTTGAGAATTGCATGGATACATAAGATGGAGGAAAGAAAGTTAATTAGACAATTAGAAAATAATATTTTCATATTTTGCGCTTAATTAATTACATATTTTTTGAATAACTAGCAAAATGAAGCAAAGGGTGTTTCTTGTGTGAGAAATGAACCGAGTTTCATGGATTCACTTGATCACTCTCCACAAAACATGGTGGCAACAAATAGCATGTAAAAATATGAGAAAATCATGATAAATATAAGATACGAGTTCTATGTTTATCAAATTTATTAATACATCTATGGGCATCATGTCCTGAAAAACAGACAAACCCTTATCCAAACATTTGTATGCTTGCTAGCACTCCCTAGATGAGTGGGTTGTTCGCATGCCCAAAGTTAAACAAACATCTAAATTTATTGGTAGTTTGGTTTAAGGAGGTGGTTCCGGGTGACAAGGTTTTGGTGAATGGTTAGAGATGATTTTAAGTTCAATAAAATCTCTTTACACTAGTAGTAAAAATTTGAGTTAGAGGTTCTTTTACTTAAAGTTCTCTTTCAAACCCCGGGGGAGTTTGTAGTACTTAGTTGCACACATGTTCCTGAGAGACAAAGCACGGGAGCTGATCACATTGTTGTAGGAACTAACATAGTTAATTGGTACTATAACTACTTATCGTCGTCATTGGAGATGTAGATTATATCCTACTTGTAGGTGGAGGCAGAGGGCTTGGCTTCGCTGGCCACAGCGCTATTTTTTTGAAAAAGAGGCATAGCCCCAGCCTCAGCATTAAAATGATGCATACGACCTCTTTATTTTATTATTTAAAAAGTCATGGTCTCAAACACAAGTAAAATTCACGGATCACAAAGGGTCAATACTCGTATCAACCATCTAAAATAGAAAAAAATCAAAAGCGCACGACATAAGATTCTAAGATCATATAGCCAGTTGCACTGGCTAAATAATTCCTGCATTACCATCTTCAAATGGTTGCACCCAGTAGCCATGGCTTGTCGATCCGCCTCCGGTTGGAGATAGGACCATGTCCTGATCCACTAGGAAGCCAAGTGAATAACCTGAAAAATATATAGATAGTGCTCTGTTAAATATGTAGTCATTACGACATTCCAAATATCCCAAAGAATAATGCAAACTCCCACCTGATTTTTTTTTGGAGTGCCCTTGAGCCAATTCCCAAAAAGATTGTTAAACTTGTTGGTGGAGAAATGTTAAAGGTCATATGTATAATGAGCCAAATAATAATCGCAAATCGGACAATCAATAAATAGATGTTGAATATATTCGTCTTTGTCACACAAACAACACTTGGTGTATCCATGCCAATGTCGTTTTATCAGGTTATATTTGGTTTGAATGACCTTATTATGCATAAACCACATAAAAATTCTGATTTTAGAGGAGTTTTAATTTTCCAAATGAACTTTCTAAGGAACCTTATGTTTCCATTCATTAGATCAAAATACATTGATTAAATAGTAAACTATCGGAATGTTTAATGCACTAAATAAAGACACCTCATTCCTCCGCGAGAGTAATAGGCATGAGCCTAGACACAAGATGTAACCATGCAGTCCACTTGTTCATCGTCGGCAATCTCCTAAAAGTCACATAAAGTGGATTTGAGGATAAAAAATTAGCCACGGTAAATTGTTTCCATTGCACAATATTATACAAAGAGGTATATTGCTACGCTAGAGGCGTGTCCCCCAACCAAACGTCTTCCCAAAATCTGGTGATTGTTTCATCCCGCATATCAAACTGACCCCTAGTAAAAAACTCTTGTTTTACTTTCATAAGACCCTGCCCGAATGGTGAATCATTGGGTTGCACGGTTACTTGTGACAATGTTTTAAAGTATAGATATTTATTTTGTAACATTTCTTGACATGCCCCTTCCTCTTTAATCAGTTTGAAGAACCATTTTCTAAGTAAACATTTATTTTTGATGTCCATGACCTCCACTCGTAGTCCTCCTTGGTCCTTAGGACAGCAAATGATATTTTACTTTGTTAAGCGATACTTTTTATTATGGACATATTTCTGCCAAAAGAAGCGAGATCTAAAAAAACCTAACCTTTTCCGTACTCTAATAAGTATATCCATAAAAGATAACAAAAACATTGGTAAGCTAGTTAAGACCGAGATGATGAGCACGAGATGCCCCCCATAAGATAGTGGCTTGACTATCCAATTGTTTAATTTTTTTCTCGAAGCGGTCTTCCACGTGTTTCCATTCTTCATTTTTAAGCTCGCGAAAATGGATAGGAATGCCCAGATACTTAAAAGGGAAGACCAAGACCAACAACCAAAAATATCTTTATACTCCTCTACAGTTTTGGATTTTCCAAAACAAAAGAGTTCACTTTTATGAAAAATTATCTTAAGACCCATGAGTTGTTCAAAAATACAAAGAATAAGTTTCATATTAAGCACCTTCTGCATATAATGTTTCATTAAAATTATCGTATCATCGGCATATTGAAAGATAGAAACACTCTCATCAACTAGATGAGGAATGAGCCCACTAACCTAACAATCTTCTTTTCCCCGACTAATAAGTATCACTAGCATGTCTACAATAATACTGAATAAAATTGGTGATAAAGGGTCCCATTGACGTAATCCTTTAGACTAGCCCCAATAGGCTATCATTGGTGGTATCATGCATTACATACATTCAAAATGCTTATGTGTCGCTGCAATTAGTGATAAAAGATATTGTGTTAGTATCATAGCACATGGAACTAGAAAAAATGATCTCAAATAAATCTTGTACACAATTTTACATTGAGATTCTACAAAACAATAAATACACTAAGACTATGATACTACTACATAATACTATGCATTATAGAGATGGTATCATATACTATTATCATATGCATAATCTCCCCATTGTGACTAGTCGTATGGGTTTGGAAATAATGTCCGATTGTATAATTAACTCTTACTCCGATCCCACACTACCCTGACTAATAAAGTTATTAATCCATAGACACCATTTTGGATTTAACCCTTTCATGTGTATAACTTGTTGCAAGAAGGTCCATTTAACTTTATGATACATCTTTTCAAAATCAATCATAAGAAGTACCCCGCACATTTTTTCTTATGGAGCCCATGAATGGTTGCATGAAGAACCACAAACCCTTCTAAAATATGCCTTCATGGCATGAATGCAGTTTGGGTGGGCCGTATGACCTTGTGTGCAATTCCTATTATACTATTTGTATCCACTTTTGTGAATATCTTTAGACTCACGTTTAATAAGCACATGCGTCTGTATTGTTGAATTTGAACCGCATTTTCCTTTTTGGGAAGCAAAACAATTGTGCCAAAGTTTAGCCGAAAGAGGGGGAGTTCTCCATTTTGAAAAGCCACAAACATATCCATGAGGTCCGGAGTGGAGATCTCCTTAGTCTAGGACCCGGTCTAGGCCGAAAGTGCTTTGTTTTTCTCCATTTGCATGATATCATCATGGATCTCTTTCTCAATAAAATCGGTGATTAAAATATTATTTTCCTCTAATGATAATTGTGGATATATTGTACTTGGACTCAGCCATCAAAAAGCTGGTTTTTATCCGACGCCCCAAAGAGCTCTGTCTTCCTCGCGTTTCTTTCTGGCGAAGTACTCCAGCAGCCTCACCTGCTTCTCGAGAATCTCGTCCTCCTCCTCTGCCTGCCGCTGAGCCTCCTCTCACCATTCAAGCTATGGTGAATCATGTTCCGGAGTCGCAGTTTCCACGTCCGCGTCGTCCTCCAAATTGATTTTAAACTCATCATCTGAAGAGGACCACTTGGCCTAGTACGAGGTGGAGGAGCTTCGTCATGCTCCGGTGGTGGGACGGGGTGCTCCTCCTCCACAACGCTAGAGCTTTCTCCTGCTTCACCTCAAGAGAGTCATGCTCAATACGGGGGGCGCTTCACCGGCGGGACCAGCCAGACGCAAGAAAGGCGGGCGTCTTTTTGCTGTGATGTGTCTATCATAGAGCTGGTGTGTGCCATGAGGGCGCGATAGCACGAGGCTTTATAGTGTGCGCTCGATAAGTTGTATCGTCCCTAACACAGAGGAAGGAGAAAAGACTACACATGCGTCTTACTGAATCGAGAAAATCAACGCACGCGTCCAAAAAAAATAGATATGTTAAAATGTTGGTGCTAATTTGGGAAAAATAAAAAACTTAATTGCACACACATATTCCCGAGAGACACAACACGAGGGGTGATCATGTGGATCATCAGCGAGTCCCAAAACAATGAGCGCACAATCACACCGTCATAAGCTCGGCCTCGAAACATTCATAAAAGAGATCGCGATCAACTCCTAAAAAAAACACTAGGGTGCTTTCTTTCTTTTCATACATGCTCGACAGACAGGTACAAAATATATGTCTCAAACTACACGGACCATGGACGAAGCTAGAAGAAAGATGTCAACGGGGTCACCTCTATAATTTCTCAATTACACCAGGACCGTTCTCTATAAATAAGCACCAGCTATAGTAGTACTAAGGCCCCCTTCTTTTCAGCTTCTTGACCAGCTTCTCCCAGAAGCTATCCTCAACCAACTTCTTTCAGAATCTCATCTTCAAAATTCGTTCAAACTTCTTAACTAGTAGTTTTAATGTCAATTTAAAAGTATAAACGATTTTGGCAGATGAGATTTTGGGAGAAGCTGGTCGAGGATAGCTTCATGGAGAAGCTGGCCAAGAAGCTGAAAAGAAGGGAGCCTAAGAGGTATATACATTTAGTCCCACGTCTTGTATCGTAGGAGCGTTTTAGTCCCACATCTTATAAAGTGAGCAAAACTAATCCCACAACTTGCATCCTTAGAACATTTTAGTCCAATTTGATTAAATTTCAGCAAGGTTGACTAAATTCGTCCATAATTTTTTTAAAATAATCACTATATATTTTTCCTGACATTTATGTCCTTGACGTGGACAGACAGACCCACCTGTAAGTACAATACAAATAATATAGTTTTAAAATTCTAGGTGTTAGAGGGACTTGAACTCAAAACCTCTGTTAGGTTGACACCATCACAATCCACTACAATAAGAGATGCTATTGGTTAAATAGGAGGACGTAATTTTATATATATATTAAAGTTATTTTCGATACTTTCAGTTGCACTTTTTACCATTTGATGTTATATATATATATATATATGGGCAAAGATGATGTACGGATTTTCATTATGCAAAATTTCAATCCAACTGATTTGTATTGGGCTATACACAAAAAAAGACAATTCTAACATGATTTGAAGGTGGACACTTTGCAAACCTAGTTCTAATTTTTTTCTTTTCTATGTAACCGAGAATATAAATTATTTTGAATCGAAAATTTGCATCTCTTTTTTTAGAACTTTTCACAACCTTAGAATAGTACTTTTGAGAATTTCATTTTGCCACGCCTCCGGAGGACCCCGGTTGCACCGCCGCGGCCGCACTCTCCTTAGTAGGTCGCCGGCCAAGGCCTGAGCGTCCCCGCCAGAAGCAGCCGCACCGCACTGAGAGCACGTTCCTGTCGCGCTGCCGCTGCCGCACTCTCCCTAGCAGGTCGCCAACCAAGGCCTGAGCATCCCCGCCAGAAGCAGCCCCTCCGCCGCACTGCCCTGGGACCACGTGCCTGTCACGACGCCGCCAGACGAGTCCATCGTTAACTCCATGCCACACCACCACCACCAGCGCCACCCCGCGATGGCTCTCCAAGACCGGGTAGAGGAAGTTCCGCCGCCTTCGGACCGCTCGAACTTTGTCGGGCGGCGGCGGGTTAGGAGGGGAGGATGAGGGACGAGGCTGCGGGAGCTAGGGTTAGCGTGTCCGCCACCCTTGCGTGGGGTGACATGAGACACGATGGAGGGATTCCCCATCGTCAGGCAACACGCTAGTTAGCTCAATGGACATAAAACCAAAAAATTATGTATACTAAACGTGTGCGCACACACGAGTGAAGTGAATCTTGATTGAGTATATACACCCAGGATACATGTAATCCTTTATTTTGGATATTTAAAAATATTGTTCTAAAGTTGGGAATTTTTTAAAAAAATATGCAAATTTTCAGTCCAAAATAATTTGTATTCTAGGCTAGATAGAAAAACAAAACTAGCGATCTAGGTTTGCAAACTGTATTGTGCGCCTTCATCATGTTACAATTGTCTTTTTATGTGTGTAGCCCAATACAAATCAGTTTAGTTGAAATTTTGCACAATAAAAATTCTTACATCATTACCCACTTGTATATACACGTTTTAAGGTGTTCTCGATACTTTCAATTGTATTTTTACCGTAGGCGTGTGCTTTCATGTTATATAAAAGAATTATGTCCTCCTATTTAAGCAATAGCACTTATTGCCGTAGTGGCTTGTGTTGGTGTCTAGCAATGCATAGGTTTTGAGTTTGAGTCCCACAACGTCTGGAGTTTTAACTATTTTATTTGTACCTGCTCGCGCAAGGACACAAATGTCAAAGAAAAATATATAGGGAACAATTTGAAAAAATTATGGATGAATTTAGTTAAACTTGTTGAAATTTAATCAAATTGGACTAAAATGTTCTAAGGATACAAGTTATGGGACTAGTTTCGCTCACTTTGCAAGATGTGGGACTAAAACACTCCTATGATACAAGACATGGGACTAAAAATGTATATACCTCTAGTACTAATTAGTGAAGATTTTTTACTTTACACGACATCCACCTTTCATGTACGGCTTCGCAGACACTATTTACTGTAGTACTGGTACCACCTTTCCAGAAAATGTTGTGGGAACCAAGTTTTAGGAGAATTTTTAGAAGGTGCTCTTTAGTTTGAATCCTAGTAAAGCCCTTTACGGTGCTTTTGAGTTAGACTTTTTGTACTGTATTGGGCGTTCCCTTTCCAACCAGGGAAAGGTTTGTACGTAACAGATACTCCCTCTGTTAGAGATTATAAGGTCTATGAACCATTTTAATAGGATTAAGAAAATTAATAACTCATCCTCTTGATTACTACATGCACCAATAGTTACACATGCATGGAAGAAAATAGAGAAAAAATAGAACATGCATTGAATACGAGAGTCTAATAAATAAAAGAGGACTTACAATTTCTAACATTTTTAAAAAGCTTTTAAACCTTTTAATCCCTAACGGATGGAGTACATAATTGCACTCAGTGGCTTTTCACACGCACATTTCCAAGGGTAACTACATAATAGGCGATCATCACATGTGGATCAATCAGCAACTCCTAAATGAATCAGCGCGCAATCACACCGTCATAAACAAGCTAGACCGAGGCATGGAGGAAGCAATAATAAAAGAGACCGGAGTGGAGGTCTCCTTGGTCTAGGACCCGGTCTTGGCCGAAATTGCTTTGTTTTTCTCCGTTTGCATGATAGCATCATGGATCTCTTTCTCAATAAAATCTGCAATTAAAATATTATCTTTCTCTAATGATAATTGTGGATATATTGTACTTGGACTCAGTCATCAAAAAAATGGTTTTTATCTGACGCCCCAAAGAGCTCTGTCTTGCTCGCGTTTCTTCCTGGCGAAGTACTCCAGCAGCCTCACCTGCTTCTCGAGAATCTCGTCCTCCTCCCCGGCCTGCCGTTGAGCCTCCTCCCACCATTCGAGCTGTGGTGAATCATGTTCTGGAGTTGCAGTTGCCACGTCTGCGTCGTCCTTCAAATTGATTTTAAACTCATCATCTGAGGAGGACCACCTGGCCTAGTACGAGGTGGAGCCTTCGTCGTGTTCCGGCGGTGGGACGGGGTGCTCCTCCTCCACAACCTCTAGAGCTTTCTCATCCTTCACCTCAAGAGAGTCATGCTCAACAAGGGGGCGCTTCGCCGGCAGGACCGGCCGGACGCAAGAAAGGCGAGCGTCTTTTTGCTGCGAGGGATATCAAAATGTGTCTATCATAGAGCTAGTGTGTGCCATGAGGGCACGATAGCACGAGGCTTTATGGCGCGCGTTCGATAAGTTGTATCGTCCCTAACGCGGAGGAAGGAGAAGAGACTACGCATGCGTCTTACGGAATCGAGAAAATCACGCACGCGTCCAAAAAAAATAGATATATTAAAATGTTGGTGCTAATTTGGGAAAAATAAACAGCTTAATTGCACACACATATTCCCGAGAGACACAACACGAGGGGTGATCATGTGGATCATCAGCAAGTCCCAAAACAATCAGCGCACAATCACACCGTCATAAGCTCGGCCTCGAAACATTAATTAAAGAGATCGCGATCAACTCCTAAAAAAAACACTAGGGTGCTTTCTTTCTTTTCATACATGCTCGACAGACAGGTACAAAATATATGTCTCAAACAATTTTTTACTTTACAAGACATCCACCTTTCATGTACGGCTTCGCAGACACTATTTACTGTAGTACTGGTACCACCTTTCCAGAAAATGTTGTGGGAACCAAGTTTTAGAAGAATTTTTAGAAGGTGCTCTTTAGTTTGAATCCTAGTATAGCCCTTTACGGTGCTTTTGAGTTAGACTTTTTGTACTGTATTGGACGTTCCCTTTCCAACCAGGGAAATGTTTGTATGTATAGATACTCCCTCTGTTAGAGATTATAAGGTCTATGAACCATTTTAATAGGATTAAGAAAATTAATAACTCATCCTCTTGATTACTACATGCACCAATAGTTACACATGCATGAAAAAAAATAAAGAAAAAATAGAACATGCATTGAATAAGAGAGTCTAATAAATAAAAGAGGACTTATAATTTCTAACATTTTTAAAAAGCTTTTAAACCTTTTAATCCCTAACGGATGGAGTACATAATTGCACTCAGTGGCTTTTCACACGCACATTTCCAGGGGTAACTACATAATAGGCGATCATCACATGTGGATCAATCAGCAACTCCTAAACGAATCAGCGCGCAATCACACCGTCATAAACAAGCTAGACCGAGGCAATAATAAAAGAGACCGGAGGTCGCGATCAACTCCTACAAAAACATCGGGCTGCTTTCTTTCTTTTCAAACATGGTCGACAAGTACGGAAGCTACATGATTACACACCATCAACCTTTCACGGCTTCTCAGACAGTAGTAATCGACGACTGCTGCCACCTCACTAAACAAATACTCCACGGTCCTGTGTCCTTCCGAAATTTCGGTGGATCAAGTGGCAAATGCATCGGAAAAGACGCAGCGGGGAAAAGCAGCACTCTTATCTCCAGGTGCGACATGAACCGTGGGATATCTAAGTAGACGGTCAGAATATGTTGGATATGCTCCCCTCTCTCTCTCGCTCTTTTTTACATTGGTATATATTCACGTGTTTCACTCAAAGACATTTTTCCACCATGGAAATTTTGTTTACATGGGAGATAAGAAATTAGCCGTGAGATCTAGGCATATGGCTTAATAGGATTGATAATATACTCGTACCAATAAATTGTAACTTTTTTTCCGAAAACTCATCCAAAAGGAATTCTGATGCTAAGCGTGCTTGGCTTAGAGCAATTGGAGGATGGATGATCGGTCAGAAAGTGCGTACCGGGTGCGCACGAGTAAGGACAAAGTACGAAGAAAAGACTAGTATTGATATGTGGGGTTAGTCTAGAAATCCTATTGAGCTGTCAGGAGTGGCACCTCCGGGGCCAAGAGAGAACGGGGTGCTACAAGTGGTATCAGAGCCAATCTTCGAGGTTACACGGGTGTGCGGGTCAGTGACGGAATATGTGGAGCATGACGCGTGTGGCCCAGAGTGGACACGACATGTCGCATATGCCGACACTAGACGCACAGACGTGTGCCAAGAGAGGATGTTCCTGGGGGTTTTCCTGATTGATGAGGACATCGATCTTCCAAAGGGTGGGTGTATATAAGATCTAGTCACATGGCATAATAGGATTGATAGGATACTCATACCAACAAGCTGCAACTTCTTTTCCGAAAGCTCATCCAAAAGGAACTCTGATGTTAAGCATGCTTGGTCCAGAGCAATTTAAGGATGGGTGACCGACCAGAAAATGGGTACCGGGTGCGCACGAGTGAGGACAAAGTGCGCAAAAAAATAGTGTTGGTCTATGTGGCCAGTCCAGAGATCCTATTGAGTTGTCAGGAGTGGCACCCCCCGGGGCCAAGAGGGAACGGGGTGCTACATTAGCCCATTTTAAGTCCTTCGATGTTAGTATTTGGAATAAGAGTAAAATGTACCTGAGGTCCTAAAAGTTTGGAGAAAACCGTATGCAGGTCCTAAAAGTTTCAACTTGTCTACCGGAGGTCCTAATTCTCAGTTAATTGTGCACTGCAGGTCCTAATTTTCAGCTATAACCTTGGCTACAGTGCATATGGATATGAGAATTAGGACCTCCAGTACACAAGTTCAAACTGATAGGACATGTATATGGTTTCCTCCAAACTTTTAGGACCTATGGCGCATTTTACTCTTGGAATAAAGTATAATCCCTATGAGTCACGTTATCATTTCTGAAACAGAACATAACACATTCAAAAAATGCCATTTCATAGGGAGCACTTTGTATGATCATCTGTTCCAAATTCATGGTGATCTGAAAATATTTTATTTAACACACAAACATTTTTTTCATAGAAATCTTAAACAAATTCTGAATAAAATGATGTATGCTTTAGCAGTTGTGGGGCTTAGTTGGGGCCATGGGGGGGAGGGGGCATGGCCCCCCTAGCTTAAAAAAACTTTTTCATACTATCATTATGTACTCATGCAACCATGGTCCATGGCCCTTCGGTGTACTGCCAGTATGCATCTCCTAGCTGGCATCACCTAGTTTTCTACCTACGCCCGTGTTACGGTTCTCCCTCGTGGGCACATATTTCACCGTCGCTGCCTTAGGGAAGAGGTAGCACGGGAGAGCCCACGCTGCCCACTGTGCAGGGCAGCAGTGACGTGATACATAATTTATTTATACATAGCCTAGCATTCACTATGAGATGGTTTATCATATATCAAATTATGTGAGATGGATTTGTGAACTTCAAATACATGAGATGGGTTTGTGAACTTCAGCGAGTTTATTTATACATAGCCTAATATGTCTACTCTTTTCTCATTTTATGCACATGGATCTTTTACTCCAATAATTTTGTTCAGTGATTAAGTTTAGAGGTATATATGTATATACACGTGTATACAAAAAGCAATTGGTATAAATAAGTAGTTTTAGATTTCTTCACCGAGATTTCAAAGACCATGGATCTATCAAATGTATGAATCATTTATTTTCTATTGCATTATAATAATATTTCTCTTGTGGAATACTAATATATTTGAATTTGTACACAAGTGTTGGAGCTTAACATACAACGTTGAGAGGCCCAAGAACTCTTATCGTGTATAAACATAGAGTAATCTTTTAAATTTTAAAAATATCATTGAGGAGTTTTCTAGAGTTGTGGGGGTGGGGGGGGGGGGGTCATTGCCCCCCTTCATCTTAGGAAAGGCATGGCACTTTAAACAAGGGGCACTTGGAAATCTTAAACATCAAATTTTCACGGCTTCTCAGACAGTGCTACCACCTCCCTAAACAAATGCTCCGCAGTCTTGCGTGCTTCCGAAATTTTAGTGGCAAATGCATCTGAAAAGACGCAGCGGGGAAAAGCAGCACTCTTATCTCCGGGTTCAACGTGGACCATGGGATATCTAAGTAGACGGTTGGGATATCCCTCAAAAAAAGTAGACGGTAGGGAATAGGGATATGTTGGATATGCCTCTCTCGCTTTTTTTACATTGGTATATATTCACGTGTTTCACTAAAAGACACTTTCTCCGCATGGAAAATTTGTTTATATGGGATATAAGAAATTAGCTGTGACATCTAGGCATATGGCTTAATATGATTAATTGATAGTATACTTGTACCAATAAGTTGCAACTTTTTTTTCCAAAAACTCATCCAAATGGAATTCTGATGTTAAGCATGCTTGATCCAGAGCAATTTGATGATGGGTGATCGGTCGGTAAGATCGTACCAGGTGCGTACAAGTGAGGACAAAGTACACAAAAAAGAGTAGTGTTGGTATGTGGGATATGTATAGAGATCCTATTGAGCTGTCAAGAGTGGCACCCCCAGGGCCAAGAGGGAACAGGGTGCTACAAGTGGTATCAGAGCCAATCCTCGCAGTTAAACGGGTGTGCGGGTTAGTGGCGGATCATGTGGAGCATGGCGCATGGAACTAGTGATAAAATATATTGTGTTAGTATCATAGCACATGGAACTATAAAAAATGATCTCAAATAAATCTTGTACACAATTTTACATTGAGATTCTATAAAACAATAAATACACTAAAACTATGATACTACTACATGATACTATGGATTATAGATATATTATCATATACTATTATCATATGCATGACACTACTATATGATACTCCCCATTGTGACTAGTCGTATGGGTTTGGAAATAATGTCCGATTGTATCATTAAATTTTACTCTCACACTACCCTGACTAATAAAGTTATTAATCCATAGACACCATTTTAGATTAAACCCTTTCATATGCATAACTTTTTGCAAGAAGGGCCATTTAGCTTTATGATACGTCTTTTCAAAATCTTTCAAAATCAATCATAAGAAGTGCCCCGTACATTTTTTTCTTATGGAGCTCAAGAATGGTTTCATGAAGAACCACAACCCTTCTAAAATATGCTTTCCTATCATGAATGCAGTTTGGGTGGACCGTATGACCTTGTGTGCAATTTCTATCATACTATTTGTATCCACTTTTGTGAATATCTTGAAACTCACATTTAATAAGCACATGTGTCCGTATTGTTGAATTTGAACCGCATTTTCTTTTTTTGGAAGCAGAACAATTGTGCCAAAGTTTAGCCGAAAAAGGGGGAGTTCTCCATTTTGAAAAGCCACAAACATATCCATGAGGTCCGGAGTGGAGGTCTCCTTGGTCTAGGACCCGGTCTAGGCGGAAAGTGCTTGTTTTTTCTCTATTTGCATGATAGCATCATGGATCTCTTTCTCGATAAAATCAGCGATTAAAATATTATTTTCCTCTAATGATAATTGTGGATATATTGTACTTGGACCCAGTCATCAAAAAATTGGTTTTTATCTGATGCCCCGAAGAGCTCTGTCTTCCTCGTGTTTCTTCCTGGCGAAGTACTCCAGCAGCCTCACCCGCTTCTCAAGAATCTCGTCCTCCTCCTCGTCCTGCCGCTGAGCCCCCTCCCACCATTCGAGCTGTAGTGAATCATGAAACAAATCTTCTATATCTAAATAGGAGTCCCACTACACTATTACTCTTAACATGCAAGCTGTCCACATCAGCATGCCAACTCACCCCTTTTGGTTCTCATTTTTGGGACCGGCTTCCTAATTTCTTTTAACCAATGTCTTTTTGTGAGTCTAATGGCAGCTAATTGATTACGAGAAGAACAGTCTGCTTCAACCTTCTAGCGTCGTGGATTCTCTTTGCCGTCTTCTCCACGCCCATCCCAACTTGATGTTCCAGCGGAGAAGAGCGCGTCCCTTTTGCCTTCCATTAACAGCTCCATTTTTTCTAACTCTCTCACATTGACTCTTCATCTTTTATATCCTCCTACGCTTCATCTCCCTCTTCTTCCATGAATTTCTTGGTTCCAACCACTCATTCACTCAATCCCCACCCGGTAGTAGTACTCATGAGGTGCATAGCTCTGTCCACCTGTGCCGGGAACCAAAACAACGAACTGCATCAATCAACAAAGGTGATCACAACCTCACCACCACAGCTCCACCGGCATATCATCGATTTGCCCGGTTCTCCGGTTATCTTACACATTAATCAATACATAGAGGGAAATGCGAGGACATCGGCTACTGGTCCACCGTTAGTTTCCCTCTATCAATTCTTTTCTTTTTGTGGTTTAGCACTTGCACTGCGGGTGTTTGCTGATTTGTTGTTCTTGTTCACGTATATGCTGAACATGGGCTAACCTTGGTTCTACAGAATCAGTGATACATTTATTTCACCAAAATTGTTAATCTAAAAGACCGCTTCAGTATATCAGTCTACCAAACATGAACGAAGAGGGATGCTGGTGGAGTACACTTGATATATTTAAGATTCATCAGTCAGGTCAGGATAAATTTCTATTTTCCTATATTTAAATATTTTTTGTCACCTTGAATGGTTATCTTCATAAGGTGGCTTTATTCAACTTGATAATTTACATGTAGTAGCTAAATGCACGATCAGAAACATGAATGCTTCGTTCACAAAAAAAGAAAAGAAACATGAATGCTTCAGCTCTACGATTTATCCCATATTGACTTTTCATTAATTATTTATGATCTATTTACATAAATATTGTACAGTTTTGTCGAACGTCACTACAACCAGGTATTAGCAGAGTGTTAATTTTCATTATTTATAATGTACTCTTTATGTCATGGAGATCGCATATCGTTATTTTTACCCTATATCAGAAAAGTTGTTAGAATGTGAAGAAATTTCTGTTTGAGGTGTGCTTGGTCCCCCCCCCCTAAACTTAAGCTGCATGGGCCATTTTATTTTTTTGACGCGTCGAAACCCATATCGAGGCCACGTATATTTTCGTATATATGTACTCGGTCGAACTGGGTACAATCCACGTTCCAGTCGGCTGATCTCACCTCCCATTATCGCGATCTATGTCTTTGCATGTCATATTTTTCTGTTGCTGTTATATATCATCCGATTTTTGCCTTCCACGGGCACATGAGTATACGTATCTGGTGAGTATATGTCTAAGAGGATCATACGAACTTCGTGTGGGTTCGTACGGTCCTCTAAACAATCGGTATCGAGCTTTTATTTGTCAAAGTTTAAAAGAGGAGGGAGGAGGGGGGACCGAAGCAAAAGTGTTTCTATTTGGTTTCTCTTTGATGTACCACCCACCAAATTGGAAGCAATTAATCCTAAGAACTTATCGTAACAGGAACCATATGAGGGGCCTTTTGATATTTCTTTAGTGTCAAGGCAAACCATGTCACAACCACTACAATATTAAAAGGCCCCTGGAAAGAGGACATTGTAATACTACTAATTTCTCCTATTGTAAAGATGATTTCACATGCTTCGTTGCTTTTTATGGAAGTAATATTCTATCTGTAACCAATTATGGGCACTCCACTATTAAACTGCTCCGTTGAGTAGTATATCTAGAGATATAAAATAATACTCTCACTACTGGAAAAACCATCTTCGGTTCGATATGAACAAGGTCAGCAGTCCCGGCCTGGCACAGCCCGCGACTAGTGGGAGCACTAGTCCCAGGCCGTGAGGCCTCTAACAGCTAGAAATGGTCATAGTAACTAGTCCCGGGCCGGACCAGGTCATTAGTCCCGGTCCA
Organism: Avena longiglumis; assembly: GCA_030063025.1. NCBI lineage: Eukaryota > Viridiplantae > Streptophyta > Magnoliopsida > Poales > Poaceae > Avena > Avena longiglumis. The sequence goes on along the minus strand of CP125974.1, from coordinate 540,845,817 downwards.
TAATACGGCCCGGGACTAATAACCTGGAGCAGGCAAGCTGGTCCTTTCGTGGACTATTAGTCCCGGGTCGTATCACGGCCCGGGACTAGTTGTCCACCACTATATATTCTGCCTCCTGTCCTGCTGCCCTAAAGCATATGGTGGCCATTTTTCTCAAATAAGCAAGAGAGTTCATGCCATTTTTTTTTCAAGATTTAGTTTGCAACACCTAAATCCAAAGCTTTAAAAGGTTAGAACTTCATTCTTTCATCTCTTATTGCTACTTTAGCTCTATAATGCTCTAAAAGTATAGAGATATGGATCAAATGCATGCATGCTCTAGAAGTAGCTAGAAGGATTTTGATATATATGTGTAACAAATTTTGATTAGGCACATAGTTACTGAAAATTGAAATGTATATTTTTAGAGTTTTAGAGCTTAGAATGGAACGAGGTTTTCACTGATAGAACAATAATAAAAAACTCCACATTTATCATGTTGATTGTTTTCTCCAATTCACAAATTGGTGCATGTAAATTTTTCAAAATTCAAAATTAATGCTCTAGAAGCTCTCAATATAACTTGTAATAATTTTATCATGTTGTGTAATGGTTTTTGATATACTTTTACTATAATGCAGATGGTCCGGGAATGGATGTACGGTACTGACCGACGCTCTGGCGAGTTCATTAATGGCGTGCATGAATTCATCTGTGTTGCTGATGCAAACAAGCGCAATGATTTTGTATTCTGTCCATGTAATGGATGTAGGAATCAGAAGGATTACTCTGACTCAAAAAACCTTAACAGCCACCTGTTGAAGTCCGGCTTCATGCCCAGTTATAATTGTTGGACCAAGCACGGAGAGAGAGGGGTTATAATGGAAGACAATGAAGAAGAGGAGGAGGATGACAACTATCATGGTTTCCCTGAGTACGGAGATACTTCCATGGGGGATACTGAAGGGGAGGATGAAGAAGAGACGCATGATGAACCTGCTGATGATCTTGGTCGGACCATTGCCGATGCACGAAGAGATTGTGAAACTGAAAAGGATAGGGAGAAGTTCAATCACATGTTAGAGAATCACAAAAAGTTGTTGTACCCAAATTACGAAAATGGTCTGAAAAAGCTGAGCAGCACACTGGAATTGCTGCGATGGAAGGCTGAGTGTGCTATACCTGACTCATCATTTGAAAAGTTGCTGAAAATGATGAAGTATATGCTTCCAAAAGATAACGTATTGCCCGCCAGTACGTACGAAGCAAAGAAGGTTGTCTGCCCTCTAGGTTTAGAGGTTCAGAAGATACATGCATGCCCTAATGACTGCATCCTCTACCGCGGTGAGGAGTATGAGAATTTGGATGCATGCCCGGTATGCACTTCATTTTGGTATAAGATTAGACGAGATGACCCTGGTAACGTTGAGGGCGAGCCCCCCGGAAGAGGGTTCCTGCCAAGGTGATGTGGTATGCTCCTATAATACCACGGTTGAAACGCTTATTCAGAAACAAATAGCACGCCAAGTTGTTGCGATGGCATAAAGAGGAATGTAAGTCAGACGGGATGTTGAGACACCCCGCTGATGGGTCGCAATGGAGAAAAATCGATAGAAAGTATCCAGACTTTGCAGATGACGCAAGGAGTTTAAGGTTTGGTCTAAGTACAGATGGCATGAATCCCTTTGGGGAGCAGAGCTCCAGTCACAGCACCTGGCCCGTGACTCTATGCATATATAACCTTCCTCCTTGGTTGTGCATGAAGCGGAAGTTCATTATGATGCTGGTGTTGATCCAAGGTCCGAAGCAACCCGGCAACGACATTGATGTGTACCTAAGACCATTAGTGGAAGAACTTTTACAATTGTGGCACGAACCCGAGATACGTGTGTGGGATGAGCACAAGCAGGAAGAATTTAACCTTCGAGCATTGCTTTTCGTAACAATCAATGATTGGCCTGCTCTTAGTAACCTTTCAGGACAGTCAAACAAGGGATATAATGCATGCACACACTATTTAGATGAGACTGAAAGTATATATTTGGAACATTGTAAGAAGAATGTATACAATGAGCATCGTCGATTTCTTTTGGCCAAACATCCCTTAAGAAAGAAAGGCAAGCATTTCAACGCTCTGGCATGTCACCAGACGAATCCTAAGGAGCGCACTGGTGCTGATATATTTGATATGGTCAAAGATTTGGATCAAATGGTAACCTCTGGAAAGGGTCCTGGAGGAAAATCTGTTCCGAAGGACACTGAAGGACACGCACCCATGTGGAAGAAGAAATTTATATTTAGGGAGCTACCATATTGGAAATTCTTAGAGGTCCACTCTGCAATCGATGTGATGCATGTGACGAAGAATCTTTGCGTGAACCTGCTAGGCTTCTTGGGCGTGTATGGGAAGACAAAAGATACATCAGAAGCACGAAAGGACCATCAACGTATGAAATACCCAGATGGCCTGCATCCAGAATGGTTTCAAGGTCATGCCAGCTATGCTCTTACCAAACAAGAGAAGGAAATATTTTCTGAATGCTTAAGAAGTATTAAGGTCCCGTCTGGCTTCTCGTCGAATATAAAGGGAATAATAAATATGGAAGAAAAAAAGTTCCGATTATGACGCAAATGCTTCCGATTGCATTGGGGGGGGGGGGCTTCTACCAGATAATGTTCGAGTACCCATTGTGAAGCTATGTGCATTTCTCAATGCAATCTCTCAGAAGATAATCAATACTGAAGATCTACCACGGTTACAGAATGATATGCTCCAATGTCTTTTCAGTTTTGAGTTGGTGTTCCCACCATCCTTCTTCAATATTATGACGCGCCTGCTGGTTCACCTAGTCGAAGAGATTTCCATTCTCGGTCCTGTATTTCTACACAATATGTTTCCCTTTGAGAGGTTCATGGGAATATTAAAGAAATATGTCCGTAACCGTGCTAGGCCAGAAGGAAGCATCTCCGAGGGCTATGGAACAGAGGAGGTCATTGAATTTTGTGTTGACTTTGTTCCTAACCTTAAGCCGATTGGTCTTCCTCAATCGCGGTATGAGGGGAGACTGAGTGGAAAGGGTACTCTAGGAAGGAAATCAATAATATGTAGGTACGGACATTCTTACACCGAAGCACATTACACCGTTCTACAGAATTCTATCTTGGTAGCCCCATATATCGAGGAACACAAGAAAATCTTACGCTCCAACAACCCTAGAAAGCATGACTCTTGGATTAGAGGTGAACACATGAAGAGTTTCGGCGGTTGGTTGCAATATCTCATCAAAAACAACACTCTTGGAGATCATCTATACTTGTTGTCTAGGTCACCATCTTCGACTATATCGACTTTCCAAGGGTACAAGATAAATGGGTATACATTTTACACGATAGCCCAAGATAAAAAGAGCACCAACCAAAACAGTGGTGTCGGCTTTGATGCAACAGACAACAATGGGTCAAAGACCACATATTATGGTTACATAGAGGAGATATGGGAACTTGACTATGGACCTACTTTTAAGGTCCCCTTGTTTCGGTGCAGATGGGTCAAGCTGACAGGAGGAGGGGTTGAGGTAGACAAGAAATACAGAATGACATCGTTGGATCTCAACAATCTTGGGTACTTAGACGAACCATTCATCCTAGCCAATGATGTGGCTCAGGTTTTCTATGTGAAGGACATGTCTACCAAACCTAGAAAAAGAAAAAATAAGAAAAAGAATACATCAGACGATGATCCAAAGCGCCACATAGTTCTTTCAGGAAAAAGAAACATCGTGGGAGTGGAGGACAAGACAGACATGTCAGAAGATTGTGATAAGTTTCATGAAATTCCGCCCTTCGTGGTGAAGGATGACCCAGGCATCATGTTAATGAATGAAGATGCTCCATGGATACGACGGGATCAGAAAGGAACACACGCGAAGAAATGATATGTAATAATTGTAACATTTTATGAGTGAAGATGCTCCATGTGTCCATTTTTATAGTGTTGTCTGCAAACAATATTGAGTGTGTTAGTCCCGTTTTGTGGCTGGATCGGGACTAAAGGAGGGCCTTTAGTACCGATTCATACTTACCATTAAGATCTGATCTCCAAACGTGTGAGGTCGCATATTAGGGAGTGCCTCTATGACCAGTTTCCCGGAGATGCCGGAGGACAGGGCTTCGGCGGCATCTCCCTGAAACTGGCCGTAGTGGTGTCCCTGCTCTCGAAAACCATCTTGCGGCTTGTAAATTCTCTAACTAGATCAATATGCCTGTGAGCTAACTAATTTCACATATTAGGGAGTGCCTCTATGACCAGTTTCTCGGAGATGCCGGAGGACTGGGCTCCGGCGGCATCTCCCTGAAACTGGCCGTAGTGGTGTCCCTGCTCTCGAAAACCATCTTGGAGATGCCTCAAACTGGCTGGAGGACTGGACTCACAAGGATGCCTATTTATAGTACAAGCAGCTCGACATAATGTCGACACTCACCCCTATTATTAGTGCTCACTCATGTTTTGTCCCGGTTGGTGTCTCCAACCGGGACTAAAGGTTCATATTTAGTCCCGGTTGGTGACACCATCCGGGACAAGGTACAAGCCGCATGACATAATGTCGACACTCACCCCTATTATTAGTGTTGCCTGGCCCAGTCTGCCGCAATCCCTTCAGTCGCGGTTGGTTTCTCCAACCGGGACTAAAGATGAACCCTCTCTTTATAGGCATTTCCCTCTATTTATTAGGTAACACTCAAGACATTTATTAATATTAAAAACCGGGACAAAGTGGGACTAGCTAACACTCAGGACTAAAGCCGCCCCTGTTGGGGAGGAGACCCGGATAGGGTCAAGACAGGGGAAGACAAGAGGAGTCTCCCTTGTCATGTGCCGAGTTACTGTTTATATCGGACGAGTCATGTAGAAGTCGGCCGATATAAGCACGACCATGACACCTACGGAAGGAGCAATACCTTATCCGGCCGACATACGAGTTAATTCGGCCGAGTAAGTCTGAATAACTTGAATGCAGGTGAAGGCCGAGCCGAGTTATGCGAGACAAGGCCGAGTAACATGATGCTTGCGGGAGAAGGAAGTGCCTATAGTCAAACCCAAGTCACTAGCTAGGAAGAATCTGAACAGAGCCAAGCACAAAGGACAAGGAGCAGAGCTGAAGAAGGTCAGAAGGAGGTCACGGAGGTGACAGTCATGGAGCCCGAGGCGCACAGGTGGGGTTCTCTGGAACATTGCCATCGTTAGAAGGGGGACACGGAAAGAGAGCCGCCGAGTTACCATATTGGGACAAGCATATTCCTCGAATTTGCTTGCCACGTCAGCCCTAGAAGGAACCAAGGCACCCCTTTATAAGGGGCAGAGCGGGCTCCTGAGGAGGGATCGATTCATTCCACACCGTAAGGCTCGTGTAGTAGCTCTCTTCTTCCTGCAAAACAGCTCTAGGAGCACTTGTAGTCCAAAAGAAGAGAAATAAAGATCTGCATGTTAGCCATTTGAGTGTAGAATTAACTACATCTTCCCTCCCCGGATCCCTCTAGCATCCATTGGCCCCATACTTTAGCCTACCCATGGCATCTGCCGTGTCACCACCACAACAATTGGCACCCACCATGGGGCCAGCAGCGGTGCTAGCTGGAGTCAAGATCCGGACAGGAAACTTCATCCACACCGGCGAGCGCGTCGTCTCTGGTCTGGTCCAGAGAGTTGATCTCTGGGACTATGTCAGCGATAATGCAGGCAGCTTCAGGAGGAAAGCTCCTCCGCGCAATGGCATCTTCATCAACTTGGGCACGCACCAGATCTACGTCGGCGTTGACACCTCCTGTGTTTATCCTCACCAAGTTATTGATGCAGGAGAGCCTCCCCTCAGCGCCGCAAACGGTCCGCGTGGAGCACGCCCCGTTGGCAGCGTCAAGGTGATCGTCGCAGCCGGGGCACAGGCGGCAGTAGCAGGCGCCGGATCAAGCAAGGACCCGACGACGGGAGGACAGGTGGCCACGAAGCAAGCAGCTCCACAGCCCACCGAGGTAGATCCAGCAATAGCCAAATCAGCCGAGGTGCAGGAGACAACCCAAAGGCAGCAAGGGTAAGATGGCCAACTATGGAAAGACCAGAGAATATTCTCCAGGAAACTATAGATAACCTAACCACGCATGTGGCACCGATACTTGATCCGGCTAATTCTCAGGCAGAGTTGGAAGAAACTAGGTAGAAAGTGCTAGTAAAGGCAAAAAAGTTGTCGGCCTTGCGGGAATCCTTGAACAGGACCCTGCGAGAATATGCCAAGGCAAATAAACTAGATGTTGCCCCCGAGCGGGTCGATGAATTAAGATTGAGAGGGAAAAACCTCATGAATGATATCAACAAAGAGCATGAGACTCATAAGGCAGATTCAGTCGATCTAGGCTTGTCGAGGTATAGCACCCCGGCAAAGAACCTAAGGGCGGAAAATGCCGCTACACTAGAGTTGGAAGGGTTGACCGGCGAAGCCCGGCAGAAACAACAAGAAAGAGTGAATGAGCTGGTATGCATTGCGAACCAACAGAATGAAGAAATGCTTAGGGTATACCCGGCAAGACCGGGAGCCTCGCGTCTGGTTCATTCGGCTGGAGCAGCGCCCGCACTATCAGTGGCAGCAACATCCTCACCCGGAAACAACGCGCGAAAAGATAGAGCAGTAACTTCAGGAAAAAGAAATAAGCAAATTGTTCCATATGATCTGGCAGTAGCCGGAAAAGTTAATGAGAACAGAGGCAATGGAAGCCGAGGTAATAGTGGCGAAAGAAACCCCGGTCGTGCCAACAAATGCAACGGAATCCGAGGTAATGGAGACCTCGAAAGGGGGAATCATGAGAACAATAACCCGGCGGAAGGAAGAAGAGACCCACCGCCCGGTCCTCAGCCGAGGCATGAACCTCGGCAAGAGCGAGAAGTGAGACCAACTCACCATAATCAGGCAAACGAGAGGTACAATGATGGTTACTCCGATATGGAGTATGCAGGGCATGGTGTAAATAACCATTATGGAATGCAGGAGAGAATCATGTACAGAAGCTTGCCATCAAGTGATGCAAGATTAAAACTGGACAGGTTGTACCGGTCTGAGTTGTTAGAAGAGCAGGGTCCGCCCGGTCCGGCATGTTTTGGGCCTCGGATCATGGGCGAGCCACCAGTTCCGAATTTTTAGTTGGCAAGGGGCACGAAAATATACAATGGGAGCACCAAACCACAGGATTGGTTGATTGATTATGCCACTGCGGTAAAAATAGCAAGTGGAAACTTGCGATGGGCGGTAAGATATGTCCCGCAAATGCTGGAAGGACCAGCCAGAGTATGGCTGAACAATTTGCCAGCAGGCAGTATCAAATGTTGGCTAGATTTTGAAGAGATGTTTGTCAGCAACTTCACCAGTACTTACAAGAGACCAAACAGGCCACAACAGCTTGCTATGTGCAAGTAGAGACCGAATGAGACATATAGAGAATTCTTGACTTGGTGGTGTAACCTTAGAAACTCATGTGAAGGAGTTATAGAATCTCAAGTGATATCTTGGTTTGCTCAAGGATGCCGATACGCCAGTGTATTGTGGCAGAGACTGCAAAGATATATGCCGACCACCTTGGCAGAAACAATCAGGATAGCGGATTCGTATGCATTGGGCGATCCGACACAACTAGAACTAATGTCGGCAGATCATCGGGAACATCAAGATCAATATGCAAGAGATGCAGCTGGATCATCGAGGCGCAATGATTTCAGAGGTATAAGAAGAGAGGAGAGACCGAATTATAGATATGCCTCCAATCAGGTGGCAGTGGTAGTCGAAAGGGCATTTATTGTCATAATCAGTTTTGGTGTTCGTTAACAACAAGTAGATCATTTTACAGTTTGTTATTGTCCACAGGTTGGTATTTTGATAAATGAACAACACCCTCAGAACTTGGGAAAATACCACATGCATATGCCACTGTTCTGGAAACTCCAGACCGGAGTCTCCGGTGTGGTTCGGAGTTTTCGGTTCTGGCTCCGGAGGTGCCTCCCAGGATCTGGCTGCGACATTATGTCTGGGGGTCCGGAGCCTGCACCGGAGGTTACTCCGGAGTCTTAGACTTTGTTTAGTCCGGAGTCTCCGGTGCTGGAAGACCGGAGTCTCCGGTGTTGCAGGGGAAGGTTTGCTCTGGGTCAGTCAGAAGGGCAGTCCGGAGGCTAGTCCGGAGATTGGCCGGAGTCTCTGGTGTAGACCAGAGTCTCCGGTCTACACACCGGAGTCTCTGGTCTGACTTTTCTACAACGGTCAGAAAACGGTTCGTGGAGGGGGCTGCCTATAAAAAGGGTCCCTTATCTTCTTCCTCCAATTGCTCGAGCTGCTGAAGAACACCAACCCCATTAGAGCCACCAAATCTACAAGATCTCTTCATCCAACCATGCAAAGTCATTGATCTTTGGAGAATCGAAGCAGGAGGCCTTGATTTACATCTTCACCAAGAGAGATCTTCATTTCCCCCTCATTCACTTGAGGGCCCCCAAGCTCTAGTGTTTCATTGGAAACCCTAACTTTGATTTGGTTCTTACAAGCTTGTCTTGGCAGCTTGCATGTATTTGGGAGCCTCCAATTCAGTTGTGGATGCGTGCCCCAAACTTGTTGTAAAGGTGTCGGCTTCCACCTCGAAGGTTGCCGATATAGTGGAAGGTGAATCGAGCCCGTTGGGGTGAGGTTCACCGGAGAACAAGGGAGGCCTCTCGTGGCGTTGGTGGTTTGAAACCACCCCCTCTCCAAACGTAGACGTACTTCCCCTCAAAAGGAAGGAACTATGGGAAACAAATCCTTGTGTCTCCGCGTCCACTCCTTTGGTTACTTCTATCCTTTACCGCACTTTACTTACTTGGTCTTGCTTAGTGTTGTGTTAGCTTGTGCTTGGTTGACATATAGGTAAATTCACCATAGTTGCATATTCTAGAGAATTTACCTTTCTTGACAAACCCTAACATGAAAAACAATAAAATTTGAAGTAGCACATATTCACCCCCCCTCTAGGTTCCCATACGATCCTTTCAATTGGTATCAGAGCCTCGGCTCTTTATTTGGGCTTCACCGCCTAAGAGAATATGGGTAGCCAAGAAGGGGATGGTGGTAGTGAGCCGACCACGGTGACCATGGAAGATCTCAAAAACTTGGAAACAATATTGAGCTCTTATTTTGTCATTGAAGTCAAGAAGTTGCTAGAGCAACTTCTTAAACACAAACATGGCTCATCACCCCCATCTCCTCATGAGGATCTACCATCCGTACCTAAAGGGAATACTTCGGTATCCCCCGAGGGTATGGTGGTGGGGGGTAAACTAGACAACGTTAATTCCTCCACACACAATGATGGCGGGAAGGGTGAGCACCGTGATTCATTGTACTCTCCCGACCCTCCAATCCCTCACCCTCATGTGTACAATAGAGGTGACCCACCTAAGCTTGAAGAATCTGCTACTTTTGCTCAATGGCAATCACTAATGAGAACTCATATGCGCAACTCTTGCATTGAATTATGGAACATCATCGGGCATGGACTCTTTATTGGGGATCCAAACAACTTGACAAGAAGAGAGATTGTAAATAGTCAACTCAATGCCACTGCTTTGCATATGATTCAACAAGGTTTGGGGACAAAGGATTATCCACACATTGAGCACTTTAGCATTGCCAAGGAAGCTTGGGATGCTCTCACTGTGTTGTTTGTTGGAAATGAGAGTATGAGGAGGAACCGATATGATTCTCTAAGCAATGAAGCCGAAGGATTCTACATGAAAGAAGGTGAAGATCACGAAGACATGTACCAAAGGCTCAAGACCACCTCCACCGCTTTTAGAAATGTGGGTGCCTCACATGTGGATGATGCATGGATAAAAAGGAAATATGTGAGTGCACTCATGCCTTTTGAGCCCACCGACTTGAAGAGCCTACAAGGAAGACACAACTACCATCTCATGACCTCAAATGAAGTTATGCAAGAGATGGCCGCTTTCAAGGTTGCCGCCAAGAATGCCAAAGATGCTCTTGCTCGTGCCCTTGGTATGAGCAATGTTGTCAATGTTGCTTTGAAGGCCAAAGTTGTGGACCATGGGGTTGAAGATGATAGTGATGAAGGGCTTTCCATGGACCACCCCGATGAAGTCAAGATTGCTCATAGTCGATATATGGCCTTCTATGCAAAGAACTTTTGGAAGAACCCCGCCAAGGCCAAGATGGAAACGCAAAGAAAAAGCAACCCAAATGGGAAAAGAGAAAATACAACGAGATTGAGAACTTGCTTCAATTGTGGTGAGCGCTATCACTTCGTAGCAAGTTGTCCCTATGAAAAGAGAGAAGATCATGGGGGTAAGCTTGTGTTGAAGAAGACTCTCAAGGCACCTTACAAGAAACCTTTCATCAAGAAGAATCCCATCAACAAGAAGTCGGGAGAAATTGTCTTGATCACTCATGAAGAATACTATTCTTACAATGAAGATGAGGAAGAGGAAACTTCTCATGGTGTGGCTGCTCTAGCCACCACCTCTACTCCGACATTCTCACTCTTTGATTCTCCAAATGAGAAATCTCCCACCAAGAACGTCACTTGCCTTATGGAAAGAGGAACAGAGGTATCCTCATCATCCCGCTCTACTCCCTTAGATAATGATGAACTTGATGATGAGATGTATCTTGATGTTAAAAATGAATTAATTGCCTTTGATGAGTTTATGACTAACCTAGAAGGAGATGCTAAGTTACACTTTGAAAACATCCTAGATCAACTTTCACATACTCAAGAGCTTCTAGACGTAAGATGTAAACTTGGGAATGAACACATGATTGAGCTAGAGGCTTTAAACAATGCTCTAGAAGAAGAACAAGAAACTAGGTTGTCACTTGAATTAAAACTTGAAGGGCTTGATGAGGCCAATGACACTATTGTTAACAAACTCATCAAGGAGCGTGATCATGCTATTGCTAAATACAAAAGGGCTAAAAAGGACAAGATTGAGTTTGGTGTGGTTCATGAAAAACTTGCCGAGGATTTTAGTTTGCTTAACAAGGCTCACAAGGCTTTGGAGAGTGAACTCTTATCTCTCACAAAGTCCCATGAAACGCTTCAAACTCAATTGGCCAATATTCCTTCACCTAGTAACTTCATTCCATCTAGTAGCACAACTATTCTTGAAGAGAATGCTAGGTTGAAGGGGGAGCTTGCCAAGGCCACATTTCCACAAGGCAACAAGTCCATTGATGATCTTTTGAGAAAGCAAAGGTGTAGTGGTGATAAAGGGGGCATTGGTTTTGTCTCCAATAGTAATAAGAAGAAGAACAACAAGAAGAAGAAGGCCAAGGCCGCACAAGAGACCAACAAGACCATTGTGGATAGTAAGACCATAAGTGGTAAAACTATGTCTCATGATGACTTTGCGGGGAGTGCTAACCCTCACTATGTTCTAATGCGTGATTATTATGGTGATGTGTATGCACAATATGTTGGCCCCTTTTATGGGTATATTGCTTGGTCTATTTGGGTTCCGAAGACCCATTGAAAAATGGGTACCTAAAAATTAGCTTGATCTTTTGTAGACGTATGCTTCCGGAGGGTCAAAGTGGGTTCTTGATAGTGGTTGCACAAGTCATATGACCGGAAGCTCATCTATTGTCAAGGACTTAAAGCCAAATGATGATCAAATCACCGTAACATATGCCGACAAGTCAAAGTCTAAGGTAATGGGTTTCGGCAAGGTAGTGGTTGCTCACGACATTACACTCGTGAACGTCATGCTTGTTAAGACCCTTGGATACAATTTACTTTCAGTCCGTGCTCTTGGAAAGATGGGTTTTGCCGTCTTTGTTGATGATGATATTGTGGTCCTCATCTGGAGAAAGTCTCTCAAGGTCGCTTTCGTTGGGTACGTCGAACATGACTTGTATGTGGTGGACTTTTCGGGGCAAGCCACTACAGGTCCGATGTGCTTATTCGGAAAGGCTGATGTGGGTTGGCTATGGCATCACCGACTAGCCCATGTCAATATGAGAACTTTGCAAAGTCTCCATAAAGAGGGCCATATTGTGGGACTAAAAGAAAATGTTTCCTTTGCCAAAGATCGTGTTTGCAGGGCATGTGTTCTAGGGAAGATGCATGACGCTCCTCACAAGCCTAAGAACCAAATCAAGTCTACCAAGATCTTGGAACTTCTCCATGTGGACCTATTTGGTCCTCCATCTCATGCAAGTCTTGGTGGGAAGAAATATTGTTTGGTGATTGTTGACGACTTTTCAAGATACTCTTGGGTATATTTCTTCAAGTTGAAGAGTGAGACTCAAAAGACTTTTATCGACTTCATCAACTTGGTTCAACAACAATACAATGTTCCCGTGTTGATTATAAGAAGTGACGACGGCACCGAGTTCAAGAACTACACCTTGAATGATTTCCTTAGTGATGAGGGGATTAAACATCTATATTCCGCTGCATATACCCCTGAACAAAATGGTGTGGCCGAAAGGAAGAACCGTACTCTTATTGAGATGGCTAGGACCATGTTGGCGGAGTTTAAATCTCCATAAAACTTTTGGGCCGAAGCCATCTCCACCGCTTGCCATGCTTCAAACCGGCTCTACCTCCGCAAAGAAATCAACAAGACTCCATATGAAATACTTACCGGTAACAAGCCCAACATATCTTACTTCTGGGTGTTCGGTTGTAAGTGTTTCTATCTCATAAAAGGTGTTCGTTTGTCTAAATTCTAGTCTAAAGCATTAGAGGGTATTTTTGTTGGCTATGGTCTCGAATATCACACTTATAGAATCTATGATAAGCTCTCCGGAGCCGTCATAGAATCTTGTAGTGTGACCTTCGAAGAATATGATGGTCCCCAAGGGGGCGTGTTGATGCTTGTGATGCAGATGATGAAATGCCTCAGGATGCCATAGGAAGAATGGGTGTGGGATATATCCGCCCTGTTGATGAACCCCTTATGGCGGATCGAGAAGAACTATGCTCCACTCAAGTGGAGCCGTCATCTTCACAACCTCAACATGCTCCATCCACCGAAGAGGACATTGACTCAAGCCAAAGACAAGATGTGGACCCTCAACATGATGATCAAAGTGACAACTCTAGTCAAGAGGTTCTTGGTCCGTTCGACGGTTTGTCAAGTGGTGCCAAGTCAATTTGTCAAGGAAGATCCATACAAACTGTTTTGAGACAAGATCAAATTGACGCTAGAAGAGCACTTGATCAAGACCAAGGTCAACCTTTTCCTACCAATGTTGAGGATGATTCTAATGATGATCAAGGTCAAGATGATGGTCAAGACGAGGATCAAAATGATGAAGATGGTCCTCCAAGAAACAATACGGAGATCCACGCTCGTCGCGAAGCTAGAAAGGAAAGAATGTTGGAATTAAGAGACCACACTCTCCAAAATGTAGTTGGACATCTAAGGAAAGGTATCTCCACAAGAGCACAATTGAAGAGGTTCAGTGAACACCAAGCACACATATCCATGATTGAACCAAAGAAAGTGTGGTAAGCTCTTGAAGATTCGGATTGGTTAGAAGCTATGCACAAAGAGCTCAACAACTTTGAGAGAAACAAAGTATGGAAGTTAGTTGAGAAGCCAAAGTATTGCCGCAATGTTATTGGAACTAAGTGGATATTCAAGAACAAGCAAGATGATCATGGAATCATAGTAAGAAACAAGGCTAGATTGGTTGCACAAGGGTTCTCTCAAATTGAAGGCATTGAGTATGGAGAGACATATGCACCAGTGGCTCGCCTGGAGTCCATTCGTATCCTTCTTGCTTATGCGGCACATCATAACTTCAAGTTGCAACAAATGGATGTAGAAAGTGCATTTCTTTATGGTCCACTAAATGAATTGGTATATGTTAAGAAACCCCCGGGATTTGAGGACCCCAACTTCCCAAACCATGTCTACAAACTTGATAAGGCGATCTATGGGCTCAAGCAAGCCCCACGCACGTGGTATGAGCACCTTAGAGAGCTTTTGTTTGACCGTGCATTTGAGGTTGGGAAATCGATCCCACTCTTTTTACTAAGAAAGTCAATGGGGAGCTTTTTGTATGCCAAATATATGTTGATGATATTATCTTTGGCTCTTCTAACAAAGCTTTTAATGATGAATTCTCAAAGCTTATGACTAGTAGGTTCCGGATGCTTTGATGGGGGAGTTGAGAGTATTTCTTGGTTTTGAGATCAAGCAACTGAGAGGAGGGACATTCTTCAATCAAGCCAAGTATACTCAAGATATGCTCAAGAGATTCAAAATGCAAGATTTAAATGGAGCTCCTACTCACATGGCTACAAAGACTCATCTTGAACAAAATCCAAATGGTAAAGATTATGATCAAAATGTATACCGGTCTATGATTGGTTCTTTGCTTTACCTTTGTGCATCTAGACCCGATATTGTGTTGAGTGTAGGTGTGTGTGCAAGATATCAAGCGGCTCCTAAAGAAAGCCATTTAATGGCGGTCAAGAGAATCTTTCGATATTTGGTCCATACCCCGTTTTATGGTCTTTGGTATCCTCGAGGCTCAACATTTGCTCTTTGTGGATACACAAATTCGGATTGGGCTGGTGACAAGGATGATAGAAAATCAACATCCGGGGCTTGCCAATTCCTTGGTAGGTCCTTGGTATGTTGGTCTTCCAAGAAGCAAAATTGTATATCTCTCTCCACCGCCAAAGCCGAGTATGTGGCAGCTGCTAGTGCTTGCACCCAATTGCTATGGATGAGGAAAACTTTAAAGGAATACGGTGTCCATTGTGACAAAGTGCCTCTTCTATGTGACAATGAAAGTGCCATCAAGATTTCCTACAACCCGGTGTATCACACAAGGACAAACCATATTGAGATTCGCCATCACTTCATTAGAGATCATGTTGCTCGAGGTGATATTGATCTATCATATGTATCAACCAAAGATCAACTTGCCGATATTTTCACGAAGCCACTTGATGAAGCAAGGTTTTGCTACTTGAGGAATGAACTAAATGTCGTAGATTCAAGGAGCTTGACTTGATTTTCTTGCACTCTCACATATGTTTCATCTCATATTTGGTTTAGGTGTAGGCATGGATATAGGGGGAGTGCTGTCCTAATTGATTGGACCATCCCTCCCCCATTATGCCCAAAGCAATCAAAATCATTCCTCTTAATATCATTCAGTGATATGTGAGCTTAATGATGAGTTTTGGTAATAGACCCAAGATATATCTTCGTGGTGCCAAGCCAAGTATACTCAAATATGGTGGCCTAGGCCACCTCCCTCTCTCATTTGAGAGGTTGGCACTTACTCATGTTTGTCATTTGCTTGATTCTAGTCTCTTGGAGATTTTCTGAACATTTTTGTACCCCTATGGCTCTTGTTGGTTTTTCACAGTTTGATGTCTCAACCCAAGCCCTATACCTATCTTAAAAACCATCTATCTCTCATATATGTCCCCAAACACTTTTCCTGGAACTTTTGGTCGAGGAGGACCGGAGTCTCCGGTGTACAAACACCGGAGTCTCCGGTGTAGGCCGGAGTCTCCGGTGTAGACCAGAGTCTTCGGTCCGGACGGTTTCTGTCACTTAAAGGAGGGGGCACGGGGGTGAATTGGTACAACAGTTCACCATTCTTCACCCCATCCCCCACCCTCAACCCCGTCGCCTCCTCTTCCAAAAATCCTCCCCGGAGGTCAAGAAGCCCCCGGGATCCGCCGTGCCGCCGGCCAACCTTCCCTTCTCCTCCATTGTGTCATTCCCACCGGAGGAATTGATCCCAATCTGGTACCTCTCCTCTATTTTTCTCCTAGGGTTCATCTCTAGATGTGTTTTTTTGAGGATTGTTGCTGATTTGTCCATTGGAATCACTTGTTTGCGTGCAAACTAGTACTTTAGCCTTGTTGCATTGCCCGATCTACTAGATTCACCCTCACCAGCATCTTCCCACCTCATACTCGAGCCTCCCGACTGGAGATTCCGGACTTAGGTCCGGAGACTCCGGTCCAGGCCGGAGACTCCGATAGGAGGTGCGAAGATTCCGGTGTTGGGTGAATCAAAATAGTCTAGAAGTGCATCAAAGCTCTTGTACTGCATTATTGGGACATATATACTCATCTCCATGCTATCTCCCTCACTGTTGTTCACATGTGATGGTTCTAGTTGTCCTCGTCGTACCAATGCCAAGTCCTAAACGAGCAATCCTCGCTATGATGAAGCTCGGGTACCAGGGTACTTTTTCTTCTCGCCCTCATGGCAAAGGGCCTGCTGTCCCTGAGGATGATGATGATGATGACTATGATCAGGATGATGGTGACCAGGAGGAGGATGAGGATGCCGAGGATGACAATGACTACTGAGCGGTTGGGGGCGCTAGTGTAGGTCGTTTTCCCTTTTTCGGCGTTTCGATGCCAAAGGGGGAGAAGACATTCTCATCAATTTGCATGAACTTGGGTTTGGCATTTGCGACTATCTGCCCTTATTTGCCTTCTATTTGCCATTTTCGAACTTGAACTTTATGTGTGTCTATGACTATGTGCTTGTGTGCACCATCTATTGTAATTCATGTGAGACTTATGTGTGCCATCGTTGATACTATCCACCTTACATGTTTTTACTTAATTATCTTGCTGCACATAGTCAGGGGGAGCCACATTTATATGTTATTCCATGCAAATTCACTTGTTGTCATCGAACACCGAAAAGGGGGAGATTGAAAGGGCATTTATTGTCATAATCACTTTTGGTGTTCGTTAACAACAAGTAGATCATTTTACAGTTTGTTAAATTGTCCACAGGTTGGTATTTTGATAAATGAACAGCACCCTCAAAACTTGGGAAAAGACCACATTCATATGCCACTGTTCTAGAAACTCGACGAGTCTCCGGGTCCAAGACCGAGTCTCCGTGTGGTCCGGAGTTTCAGCTCGGAGGTCCCTCCTGTGATCCGCTAGGACATTCTGTCTAGGGGTTCGAGCCTGCACTGGATGTTACTCCGGAGTCTCCAGACTTTGTTCAGTCCGGAGTCTACGGTGCTGCAAGACCGGAGTCTCCGGTGTTGTAGGGGCAGGTTTGGTCTGGGTCAGTCAGAAGGGCAGTCCGGAGGCTAGTCCAGAGATTGGCGGAGTCTCCGGTGTAGACCGGAGTCTGGAGTCTCCGGTCTGACTTTTCTACAACGGTCAGAAAACGGTTCGTGGAGGGGGCTGCCTATAAAAAGGGTCCCTTATCTTCTTCCTCCAGTTGCTCGAGCTGCTCAAGAACACCAACCCCATTAGAGCCACCAAATCTACAACATCTCTTCATCCAACCATCCAAAGTCATTGATCTTTGGAGAATTGAAGGAGGAGGCCTTGATTTACATCTTCACCAAAAGAGATCTTCATTTCCCCCTCATTCACTTGAGGGCCCCCAAGCTCTAGTGTTTCATTGGAAACCCTAACTTTGATTTGGTTCTTACAAGCTTGTCTTTGATTTGTCTTGGCAGCTTGCTTGTATTTGGGAGCCTCCAATTCAGTTGTGGATGCGTGCCCCAAACTTGTTATAAAGGTGCCGGCTTCCACCTTGAAGGTTGCCGATATAGTGGAAGGTGAATCGAGCCCGTTGGGGTGAGGTTCATCAGAGAACAAGGGAGACCTCTCGTGGCGTTGGTGGTTTGAAACCACCCCCTCTCCAAACGTAGACGTACTTCCCCTCAAAAGGAAGGAACTATGGGAAACAAATCCTTGTGTCTCCGCGTCCACTCCTTTGGTTACTTCTATCCTTTACCGCACTTTACTTACTTGTTCTTGCTTAGTGTTGTGTTAGCTTGTGCTTGGTTGACATATAGGTAAATTCACCATAGTTGCATATTCTAGAGAATTTACCTTTCTTGTCAAACCCTAACTTGAAAAAAGAATAAAATTTGAAGTAGCACCTATTCACCCCCCCCCTCTAGGTGCCCATACGATCCTTTCAGTAGTGCAAGATCAGCCGAGTCACGGAAACAGTCAGCGACAGAAAAATGGTCCTCAGCAGTGGACACCAAGGAACGAAGGGAAGAGATAGTGGACACCAGAATAGAAGAAGCAGTGGCAGGAAATGCCGAAGTAAACGTTTGAATCCATGTTGGATCAACCGTGTAAGTTTCATACTCCAAATCCAGCCAAGCCGGCTAATCATACAACTCGGCAATGCGCCTGGATGAAAAATGCAATGGGGAACCCGGCGATCATGCAAGCGTCTTCTCATCAAGCGCATCAGCTGCAACAGCCGCAGTTGACTGAGGCAAATGCACAGCAGTTAATGTTACCCCCACCTCCTCCGAGATATGTTAACTCGGACCAGAGATATGCAGTGCATCAAGTGATAAATCAAGGTCAGGATGGAAGGACGTACCCCGGAAATAATGGACGTAATGATTACAGGGAGCATCATCAATCATATTGC
This sequence comes from Avena longiglumis, assembly GCA_030063025.1. Lineage (NCBI taxonomy): Eukaryota > Viridiplantae > Streptophyta > Magnoliopsida > Poales > Poaceae > Avena > Avena longiglumis. Next base: position 540,827,393 of record CP125974.1, on the reverse strand, counting down.
GTGTTCAAAACAGAACAGTAAGACAGGCAAAGTGTACAACACTGACATATGGAAGTGAATGCAGTTATGCCGGTGGTACCAAGATATGTGCCTTGGTCGGATCAGGAAATAACCTGGAGCATAAAGGATCACCCAAAAATAATGCCGAATCCAGGATCGTATGCACTCGTACTAGATCCGACATTTGTCAGGCCTAGCATTAATGTCAAATTCTCAAAGGTACTCATTGACAATGGGAGCAGTATCAATATCATGTACAAAGATACGATGCATAAACTCAGAATAGCGCAGAATATGCTGCAATCCACAAGAACCACATTCCATGGAATAGTGCCGGGACTTTCATGCGAACCCATTGGGAAGGTCTGAGTAGATGTATTATTCGGCACAAGGGAGAATTGCAGAGCGGAAAATTTGGAGTTTGAGGTGGTGGACCTAGAAAGTTGCTATCATGCTTTACTCGGACGGCTGGCATTGGCCAAATTCATGAGTAGCTTCCACATCACTTACTTGAAAATGAAGTTACCCGGACCACAAGGGCTGATAACAGTAGCAGGAGATTACAGGAATTCGATGGAGTGTGCCTCGGCCGGATCAAACCTGGCTGAGTCATTGGTGATTGCAAGAGAAAAAAGTAGGATTCAGGAGGTAGCGGCTCTTGCTCAGTCGGCACAACTGAATATGCCAGCATTAGCCAACCCACATGGGAGTGTTTCTTTCCAGCCGACTAAAGAGATAAAAAGGTCCAGATAGATGAGCAGTTCCCAGAGCGCACCATCACGATTGGTGCCGGCCTAGATGCCAAATAGGAAGGCGAGCTCACCAACTTCCTCCATGAGAATCGGGATATCTTTGCCTGGTCAACTCAAGACCTGCGAGGTGTGCCGAGGGAGTTGGCTGAGCACTCTTTGCATGTAAGGCCAGGAGCAAGGCCGGTGAAGCAACCTCTCCGCCGCTTTGCCGAAGACAGGAGAAAAATAATAGGGGATGAGATAGCTCGGCTCCTTGCGGCCGGGTTCATCATGGAAGTGCTTCATCCGGATTGGTTATCAAATCCGGTATTAGTAGAAAAGAAAAAGGATGACCCGAATGTAGCCGTCGTATGGCGAATGTGTATTGATTACACGAACCTAAACAAGGCGTGTCCCAAAGATCCTTTTCCTTTACCTAGGATAGACCAAGTCATTGATTCGACTGCTGGTTGTGAGCTGTTGTCATTTGTAGACGCGTATTCTGGTTTCCATTAGATACCGTTAAATCCGGCCGATCAAATTAAGACTGCGTTTATTACCCCGTACGGGGCTTATTGCTATAGCACCATGCCATTCGGCCTGCGTAACGCAGGAGCAACATACTAGAGATGCATGCAAAAGTGTCTACATGACCAGATAGGAAAAAATGTACAAGTATACGACGTGGTTATAAAAACCAAAGAAAGCAAAACACTCCTGGATCATATTGGGCAGACATTCGCAAACCTGAGGAGGTTCCAAATGAAGCTTAACCCGGAAAAATGCACCTTCGGTGTACCAGCTGGGAAATTACTCGGTTTTCTCATATCCAGCCGAGGTATAGAGGCGAATCCAACTAAAATACGAGCGGTTGAAAGAATGGAATTGCCGAGGTGTCTAAATGATGTACAGAAATTCACGGACTGCCTGGCCTCGCTTAGCCAATTCGTATGTCGGCTGGGATAAAAGGCATTACCTCTGTATCAAGTGATGAAAAAGTCTGATAATTTCATTTGGACACCGCAAGCAGACAATGCGTTTCATGAACTAAAAAAGATGTTGATCACTGCACCAATCCTAGCCTCTCCAATGTCAAAAGAGCCTATGTTTCTTTATGTAGCTGCCACAAACAGAGTGGTAAGTGCGGTGGTGGTCGTGGAACGGAATGAATATGATAAATCAATACAAAGTCCGGTATATTACCCAAGCGAGGTACTATCAGCCTCAAAACAGAACTACCCACACTACCAGAAAATGGCCTATGGAGTATACATGTCGGCGAAAAAACTTAAACATTACTTAGAAGAACATCCGATCAAAGTGATTTGTGAAGCGCCCATAGCCAAGATATTGAGCAACAAAGATGCAAGTGGGCGAATAGCAAAATGGGAAATCGAATTATCACCTTATGCTCCGCAATTCGATAGGCGAGATGCGATCAAATCTCAGGCAGTGGCCGACTTCTTTGTGGATTGGGACAAGGTACTATATGAACCACCGTTACCAGATCCGAATTATTGGATAATGCACTTCGACGGATCCAAGCTGAGAACTGGCTTGGGAGCAGAGATGGTGTTGACCTCACCGAAAAAAGATCAGCTGAAATATGTGCTGCAAATACATTTCGCCGCATCAAACAATGTAGCCGAATATGAAGCACTCGTCCATGGATTAAAGGTGGCAAAGGAAATTGGTATACGTCGGATCCTATGCTACGGGGATTCAGATTTGGTAGTATAGCAAGTATCAGGCAATTGGGACGCGCTAGATGCGAATATGGCCCTATATAGGTTCCATGTGCAAAAAATCAGTGTATACTTTGATGGATGCGAGTTTCATCATATACCTCGGGCGGAAAATGACGCTGCGGACACATTGTCAAAACTCGGATCAACTAGGCAGTCAATTCCCCCGGGTATCACCCTAGAGCACCTGAGAAAACCATCGATTATACCATCACCAGAGTCTGAATCCATTCATATCTCGGCAGAATTAAAAGAAGGAAGTGTGCCAATGGAAATTGACAAAGAGTGCAACCCAGGCTTTCTGAAAGTGAACCTGGCCCTTGCACGAATAAATACAGAAGGATTCAAAGCTGTTATGTCGGCAGAAAACATGGAAATTGACAGTGAAATTGTCCTAGAGAAAATCACGCCGACATGGGCGCAACCCATATTATCCTTCCTCAAGGATGCAATCTTGCCGAGTAATGAGGTACTGGCTAGACAGACAATAAGAAGAGCAAAAGCTTACACAATCATAAACAATGAGCTGTATAAGAGAAGCGTCACAAGCATGCTGCAAAGATGTGTTTACTCGGCAGAAGGCCAGGAAATACTCCTTTTTGAGGGTAAAACAGTAGGGTAAAGAACCCCACTACAATTTTTATAAATCATATAAAGTTACAAATAAGTATTTACAAGTTTCAGTCCACCTCAAAATAGGGATAACATTCTGAGCAGCTATCTCCTGTCTAATTTATTGCTAATCCAATCTTTGAGGCCCTGATAATTCTTTTTCTTAATTCTACACAGGACCCATCTTAATTCCTGAGCGATAATAGCCCTCCATTCCTCAAGGGAAGCATGCTTGTTGTTGAAAATTTCATTGTTTCTGCACATCCATATGCCCCAAGATCCTAGGATAATAATTTCCATTGCAAAAGGGACTTTAAGACCTTTTTTAATAATGGCCAAAGCTTCAAAAAGATTGTGATCAGCCACTTGGACATGGGAAATTTCAGCCCAGCAAGCTTTTGCAAAAGGACAGCCCCAAAATAAGTGTAGATTAGTTTCCTCACTAGTGCAGCCATGAAACACACATTCATATGAAGCCAGAGTAAATCGTTTCCTTTTCAGAAGGTTCCGTGTGTTTAGCCTATCAAGGAGCAAGAGCCAGAAGAAGAACTTATGATTTTGCTGACAGGAGGATTTCCACAACCAGGAAAAATGTGGCTGCACAGGCTGATAACCAGATAATGAATAGTAAGCCTTTTGGACTGAGAAAATATTACTGCCCCAAATATAACTCCAGTTGTCTGCTTCTCCCTGCATGCCATCACTGAGTATTTGCTCAAGGCTTTGAAATTCATGGTAAGCTTGCTGTGACAGAGGGAGAAAAAAGTGATCTTGAATGTTAGCTGTCTGAAAAAACTCATAGACAGAGATGTGAGGGTTTTTTGCATAAGAAAGAAGATGAGGAAGCTTTCTGTAGACATCCATCATTCCACATATCAGACCAGATAAGGGTGGATTTTCCATCACCCACCGAGCACTTTGCAATTCCTTTAAATATGTCAACCAGTTTCAAATGAGCTTTCCACCAAAAAGATCCCTCCAGACTTCGTCCAGGTAGTTTACCATTGCAATAATAAGTTTTCCAGACAAGGTGAACCCATGGGATATCCTTATGATTGTAAAATTTATCCAAATTATTCAAAAGAAGTGCTGAGTTTTGAACATTAAGGTCAAGCACCCCCAATACCCCATGGTTCTTTGGTCTACAAACTTTATTCCATGCAACAAGAGCTTGAACCCTAGCTTGAACATCAGTTGTTTTCTTCCTCCACAAGCATTGTCTCATATACTTAATCAGCTGATCTTTAATAGTGACAGGAAGATCAAAACAGCTCATATAATATATGGGAAGGGAAGATAAGACAGATTTAACTAACTGCAATTTCCCCCCCCCCCCCATAATTTAGAAAATCAGCAATCCCACACAATCTTCTCTCAACTCTCTGAACAATAGGCAGAAAATGTTCCACTACAGGCTTATTAATGCTTAAAGGCAGTCCAAGGTAAGTGAATGGCAATGATCCAGGGAGGCATGAGAGTGTATTGGCAAATTGCTCAAGCCTCACAGTGTCCATGTTAATTGGCATCATACTAGATTTATTAGAATAATTGACTTTGAGTCCAGTGGAGAGAGCAAAAGTATGAAGGAGAGCCTTGAGGCACAATAATTGCTCTGAGTCAGCCTTAAGGATTAATAAAGTGTCATCTGCATACTGCACAACAGGGAAATCAGGACAGAACACACCCTCAAGGGGAAGGGAGAGAAGACCGAGACTCATTGCTTTATTGAGGATGCTTTGAACAAGATCAGCAGCCAAGACAAACATGAGAGGAGATAAAGGATCTCCTTGTCTTACACCTCTTCTGCAATAAAATTTCTTTCCAGGCACTCCATTTAACAGAACAGAGGAGGAAGCCGACCCAAAGATTAACTGAATCCAAGAAATCCATTTTTCACCAAAACCTTTGGCTTTGAGAATATTGATAATTGTTGAATGCTCAATTCTATCAAAAGCTTTTTCAAAGTCAAGCTTAAGAATTAAAATTTCTTCTTTGGACTTGTGGCATTGATCAAGGAATTCAAATGCCCAACCTAAACAGTCTTGAATAGACCTTTGTTTGAGAAAACAATACTGGTTCTTGTGGACAAGTTTAAGGATAATCTTTTGCAGTATGTTAGCCAGAATTTTGGTTATAATCTTGAGGACACTGTTTAGTAGAGAAATAGGCCTAAAATCAGCAGGTGTCAAAGGAGCTTCAATTTTTGGAATGAGGGTGATAAAAGAGGCATTAATGCTTTCCAAGGAAGTCTGACCCTCATAGAAATCCACAAGGAGTTGTTTCACATCCTCCTTAATAATAGGCCAACATTGTTTCATGAATTCATTGTTAAAACCATCTGGGCTAGGGGATTTATCATTAGGAAGTTATTTAATTACATCTTCAATCTCCTCGTCAGAGAAAGGTTCTTCCAAAGCATCCTTTTCCTCCTACCTTAAGCATTCCCCTGCCAATTCACTACGATTGAAGTGCATTTCAGGCTTATCAGATGTACCCAATCTATCTTTAAAGGCTTTCCACAGAAGATCTGCTTTACCATCATGATCTTGAATCTCTTCATTAGAATCATCTTTGAGCATGGAAATGTAGTTATGCCTGAAACTTATGGTAGCTTTTGAATGAAAGAATTTTGTGTTCTCATCACCCTACTTGACCCATTTAATTTTTCCCCTTTGCTTCCAATAAGCATTTTGATCTTGTAAAAGTGAAATTATAAGATTCTTCAGGAGATCTCTGAGATTCCATTCTAGGATAGTAAGAGTTCTCATTTCCTCCATAGCATCTAGTAGATCAATGGTGGCATTAACATTGCAGATTTGTGATTTCAGGCATGGCAGATTTTTTGCCCAGAGCTTCAGCCACCTTCTTACATTTTTGAATTTAGCATTAATTTTTTTGGCAGAATCATGAAAGCCAACAGGAATGTTCCAGGAATTTTGAACAATTGCTTTAAAATCCTTATGGTGCATCCAATAATTTTCAAATCTAAAAACCTGAGCTTTGGGTATCGTTGTGCCAATGGAGATGACACAAGGAAAATGGTCAGAGGTAGGCTTGGTAAGAGGAACCACAAAATTTGAAGGAAAGCTCTGAGTCCAAGAAGCAGAAGAAAAGAACTAGTCAAGCCTTTCCAAAAGGGGTTCTTTTTGCATGTTACTCCAAGTGAACTTTCTACCTTTAAGGGGTAATTCTATGAGACCCAAATTATTAATGGCTTCATTGCAAAGAAGCATACCATTCGCATCCCCACCCTGTCTATTTCTATCAGAAGGCTTTCTACAAAAATTGAAGTCACCCACAATGAGCCAATCCATATCATCAGGCATATCAATATTTCCAAACCAATCTAAAAAATCTGCCTTTTTTTCAGGTAAGCATGGCCCATAAATATTGGTGAGGATCCAGATTTCATTGGACAAGAGAGATGTCAAGGAGATGGAGATGGAGAACTCATTGTGAAAGGAGAGGTGCCTAGAAAACAGAGAACTATTCCAAATGGTGATCAAACCCCAGAAGCTCCCCTGGAGAGAAGAAATTCAAAATTGGTAAATTTGGGGGGGGGGCAGAATTTTCTTATATAAGAGATGTCAAAATCTTCCCTCTTAGTTTCTTGGAGGCAAATAATATCACAGCCAGACTCATCTATTTTATTTCTGAGGGCAACCCATTTTTTCAGAGTTAATTCCCCTGATGTTCCAGTTCAAAATCTTCCAAATTCTTTTGTTATCCATTAAGAAACCAGATGTATGTTGAATGATGAGGTGATACAAGTAATGTAACCACCCAATTGAGAAGACTACAGCCAAATAGACAAAAGGCAATCCATATCATAACCCCACTGACAGATTCAACATTAAGTAACAAACATATCAAAAGACCACTATAGCATGCTTCAGAACAGGGAGCCAACAAGGCTCCAGCAAGAGACATAGTTTGATACATTAAAACACTTAAGTGGGGGGTTTCTTCTTGGCTTGCTGACCACAGGTACCAGCAGCCCCAGATTTCTTCTTGCCTCCAATGCTCAAGCTTGATGAACCAGTTCCTTTGATGATGCCTTTTGGAGGAGCCTTTACTGCCACTTCAGTGGCCTTCCCTTTCTTTAGCAACCTCTTCTCCAGGTCACCATCCTTTACCTTGCAGAAAGAGGCAGCAAGATTTTTAACCACTTTAGGATTCAAGCAAGGTGGAACAGCATTGCAAACCAGGAAATCAGTAATTAAGCAGTTTAAGTGGCTTTTAAAGCCCCCATTCAGTTCAACAATTCTAGGGCTTCTTCTCACCTCAGTGTCAACTAGAGGCTCCTTGCCCTTTCTCTTTCTGGAAGGGGTGGAGGGAGAGCAGGAAGATTGCTTAGCTTCAATGCCCAGACAAGGAGGAGCCATCTGAGTAATGCTTTCATTAGGGATGATGAAAGAAATGGAGTTCTCTTCAGCAATAGGTTCTTTAATAATTTCCCATAAAGGAGAAGTAAGAAAGATCTTGACCCAACTAAACTTCTCAGGAGTAGCAAGCATGAGATTAATAAAATTAAACCAACTTACAGGAATATCACACATTAGAGAGCCTTTTGAAGAAGAGTTCTTCTGAATATGAGGAGCAAAATAACTTTCCCAGAGCTCCAGGCCTTGTTGGGAAAAGCCCTGTTTTGCAGCATGCACATCAGGAATTGACACAAAAGTTCTCACCATTCCCACCTGAAGATGTGCTTCATTAGGGGAAAGGAGGTGCTGATCCTCCAACATCCAATCCTCATTTTCAGCAGCCACTGCACCTGTATCCATGGGGCTCTCCACCCTCCCCTCTTCATCAGAGTTTACATCATCATCAACCAAATAGTTGTGCAAAATGCTCTGAAGGCCCTCACCAATACCAACACCTTGAGGTCCAAAGAACCACTTCCGACCCTCGGAACCACAAGACGCATTTACAGACTCATCATCATCATACTCCCAGTCATTAACAAGGATGGCACCTGTAACTCCACTGTTAACATCCTGTGGGGGAAGATTAAGGTTATCCACTGGCATGTCTTCACCAGGAGCAAATACAGGGCCTTGAACAGGAGCAACAGTAGCTTCCCAGGGGCCCCAACCTTCATTATTGTCACCTTTAGGAGCAGGATCCTGCACAGGGGCCAACCACTGACCCCAACCACCAGCTTCACCCCCAGGAGCAGGGGGAGGGGGAGGAGGGGATCTGGGGCCCAAAGACAGGTACAGGATGTGGGTCCTCATTGTCAGCTAGAAGTGGGTCCTCATCAGGTGCCCCCCCAACCAGGTCACTTTGCAACACTTCAACAGAAAAAGTCTAGGATTCAGACTCCACCAAGTCGCCAATAGTAAACCTGACACTCTTGGGGATATCAACCAGATCAGTAACACGTATTTTCGCAAGAATCCTTCCTTTGTGATCCTGGTCCCTCTCCCATAAAAGGACCTTCCCAATATCAGCAAAAACCGCATTCAGATCCTCAGTATGCCAGTGGTCCAAGGGAGGACCAACTAGCATCACCCAACACTCATTGTTGAATTGAGCCCTCCTCCAATTTCCCCCCTCATTATGCTTAACAAAAGAAACATGCACATCTTGAAACGGAATGGGGCTAGCCGCAATGAGCCTGTCCCTGTCACTGACATGGTGAAACTGCACATATGCAGCCCCAAAAGGACATGCCTGGACATCCCGAAAGTGAACACGAGCCTCATTGTTGAGGAAATCGACCAGAACATCACGAATATTCAAGAAAGGGACTGGAACAGGGGGGAGGGGATTAATGGTAGCAATAGCATACTGTTCATGAGTCCTCGACCTCCGCGGAACCACCACCCTTTTGACATGATTCCGTCCAGCCACTTGCAAAACTTGGAAGCCATTCAGCAAGAAAGGAGCAGGATCAATCGGAATGTTCGCCATTTCGACAGGCTTCACCGGCGACGAGCAAGGGAGGGATGGGGTTTCTGCAGACGGGGGAGTTGAGGAGACAGGGAAAACAACAGTTGTTTTTTTGCAAAGAAATGGTGAACTCGTGAAAACTGTTGTGGACGATGGGCCGAGAATTAGGATTTTCCTGGGCCTTGAACCACCCCTTGTAAGAATTGTCGGGCCACAAGCATTTTGGGAAGGAAGGGAATTTCAAAAAAGGAATGAGACCAGGTAGATTAAATGTCGCGCGATTGGCGCCTCCTGATGACCCGACCGGCGTTACTACTGATTTAACACCGCCATCAGCGAGAACCTGCGCATAGGATCTATCTTGAATGCTTGGTTTGAAAACACACTTATTATGTTCAGCAGGAGCATGCGATGAAACCGCAACAGGATTCGGAAATTTGAGCCGATAGAAAACAGAAACACCTTTATTGCTAGGCTTCAATGAAGGAGATTTTTTGGAACTTTTCTTTTTGTACGTGACAACTTTCCAATTTCCTGCAGTTTCTTTGTAGAATTGCTTTTCTTCAAAAATCCAATTTGGGCCCCCATTACCCCAAAGGTTGACGTGAATCACAAACGACTTGCATGAAAATTTTGAAATATTGTAGATTTCAAAACCCCTTGAAGCAAGCGAAAAGTTCTATCTTGCAGAAATTTCACTTGGAATTTAGAAGCCTGACCACCAAAACAAGCTTGGTGTGCAAGACTGACCGTATGGAAATCCAACTTAAAATTTGCTCTTCCAAAAGAACAAACCAGGTAGAAAGGTCTCTTTATGAAGCCACCAAGGAAATTAACTTGATGCCTGAATTTATCAAAAATCTTCTCCTCAAAATCCTGCCCTAATGAAAAATCCAGGGCAGGTCGACTCAAAGATTCATCCTTGATAGTGCACTCCTTAGGAAGGTCCTTGGTGAAATCCAGGGTTTTTGGCACAATCTTCTCAATATTGAGGGAAAATTTCTTAACCAAAGGGCTGGGCAAAATCTGTGCGCCAACTACAACCCTCTTCACTTGAAGATCAATAGAAATACCCGAGGCCACAACCTCACCTTGAATCAAGTATCTAGCATCAATAACCACCTCTTTTTGGTTGAGGAGAACCAGCCTTTTTGAACTAGGGAAAAACATCAAAAAACCTTTAGAAGGCTCAAGATCATCAGCCGGCAAAGAGGAGCGAAGAGCATGCCATTTAAAACCAGTGTCCTCATCTGTTCCAGAGATGGTAGGAGATCTACCAAGAAAACTAGATGAAGGATCCAGAGAATCATTAACACGAGAGAGATGAGAGGGGAACCTCAAGACAGATCCAATAGAGATCTTCTCCCCATTTACCAGGCATCTGCCCTCAAGAGGAGAGCCCTTGGCGTTGAGAAGAACCAACCAAGAGTCGGCTGAGAGAGCGAGAGAACCTTCAAGAAACTTACCCCCATGGCCACACCTGAGTAGGTGATCTTCCAACAACCTCCTAAGGAATCCATGCAGAGCTTTTGCCGGTGAGACGCCGGCGAAAGCTGGAGGCCGACCAACGGTCACCTCAGAGGAGCCTCATGCCTCGGAAATCGTGCGGACCCATGATAGTAAGGATTGACCCATGGAAATACTCCTGGACATACATCAGGGAGAATGCGGGCATCACGCATCGTCCAGAGCGTTAGTAGCCAAAGCATTCAGGCATGGATTTTATTGGTCGATGGCGTTAAAGGAGGCAAAAGAGCTAGTAGAAAAATGTAACGGTTGCCAGAGATACGCTAGCAAGATACATATGCCATCATCCGAATTAAAGATAATACCAATCACTTGGCCATTCTCTGTATGGTTCTTGGATATGATAGGCCCGTTCAAGCCAGCCCGAGGCAGAATGACTCATATTCTAGTCATGGTGGATAAATTCACAAAGTGGATCGAGGTAAAACCCATAAGAAAATGTGATGGACAAACAGCAGTAAAATTCCTCAAAGATATTATCTTGAGATATGGTTATCCACACAGTGTTATTACAGACAACGACACAAATTTTGCTGAAGGAGCCTTTGCTAGGTTCTTCCAAGAGAAGCACATAAGACTAGATGTTGCCTCGGTGGCTTTCCAGGCATCAAACAGGCAAGTAGAAAGATCAAATGGACTGATATTGTCCGGAATAAAACCCCGGCTCGTCGAACCTCTGCAAAGGTCGGCAGGATGTTGGATCGAGGAACTACCAGCAGTACCGTGGAGCCTCAGAACTACACCAAACAGGTCAAAAGGGTATACCCCATTTTTTCTGGTATACGGGGCAGAAGTTGTGCTTCCAGCCGACATAATGCATGATTCGCCACGAGTGACCCAGTACACAACTGCTGAGGTAAATGAGGTAGATCGGCAAGACGATGTCGATTTACTAGAGGAGGCCAGGGAATTGGTAGTATCAAGGTCAGCTATTTATCAGGAAGACCTACGACGATATCACATCAAGAAAGTCAATCGAAGAGTCTTTAAAGAAGGAGATTTGGTTCTTCAGCTAGTGCAGCGCACAGACGTCATGCACAAACTATCACCCCCATGGGAAGGACCATTCATTGTGAGCAAAGCATTGCACGATGATGCATATTACCTAATCGATGCTCAGTCACAAGAAAGGAACAAGGCAAACAAAGCAGGCGATGAATCAAAAAGACCGTGGAACATAGCTTTACTTCGCCCATTCTACACTTAGAAGCCATGTGTGGTACGTCAGAATATCACGCATCAAGCTGGAGTATCAAGCATGTATTGAACCTCGGCACCTCGAGCAGCGACTCGAGGACTGCACAATGTTGTTCTTATTTTTTAAGATTATGTATTAAACCTCAGCACCTCGAGTAGTGACTCGGGGACTGCACCGTGTTGTTTCTTATTTTGAATTATATGTTAAACCCTGGCACCTCGAACGGTGACTCGGGGACTGTACCGTATTATTTCTTATTCCTGAATTATGTATTAAGTTTCAGTACCTCGAGCGATGACTCGGAGATTGCACCATGTTATCCACTGTTTCGGATTATGCATTAAAACCTCGATACCCTGAGCATTGACTCGGGGACTGCTTCATAATTGTTTCCTGTTCCAAAAAATGCGTATTAAACTTCGGCATCTTGAACGATAACTTGGAGACTACCCCGAGACATTCTTTGCATTAACCCATGAATTATATTTTGGCAACCCAGTTCGTAACTCGGGGACTGCCACATGATCCAAGATAATTCTTTGAGCACGAGAAAGAACTCGATAACCCAAGTGATAACTCGGGAACTAATCCGTATTACCCACTCTTTGTCGCTAGACACATAAAAGCTCCATAGCTCAGCTACAGACTCAGGGACTCCCCAAAAAATTAACGATCATATCTTGGAAGATATGGTATAAACGTGTTTCAATATTCATAGAAATAGCAAAGCGAAAGCAAACAAAGATTTCTAAGAATAACGCAAAAAAGAATAACACACCCAGCAAACCGAAGTATGATAAGGGATGCAACTTATTGTCTCACTTTGCCAGATATGGGCTTCTGGCTTTATATCTCGGATAGAAGTTAAAAACACAATGGCTATGCTGTCAAGTTTATAAGGGACATGCAAGATAAGTGCCGAACTAAGGACAGCCACATGGAAAAATACAATCCGAATCTATGAAATCGAAGGTCGCCAAAGCAAAGATGTAAAGCAATGAGACTGGTTTAGACAAAGTAATAATGATCACCATCGCCCATGCCTCAGCGGCAAAAGGCAAAAAGATTCGCACCACACCGTAAGTCGGACAATGGTTTCACAAACATCATACGCCCGGTATACCAGGGACTGGAAATAACTTAAGAAGTTTTTTGAACCTAAACAGCGAAAAGGGGCAGAGCATCCTTAGGGGGCAGCAGCATGATCAGGGGCATCAGGAGTGGCTATCTCGGATGACGGTGGCGCGACCTAGGTCTCCTGTGCAGAGGCATTTTCAGGAACTGGGTGCTCCAAGGTAGACGGTGCTTTGGAAGAAGTTACTTCGCCTTCAACAGAAGTGATAGTAGCCTCGGGGGAAAGCCTGGGCTACTGAGAAGCATTAGTTTGAGCTTGAGAGTGCCCAGTCCCTTTGGAAGATTATTGCGCCTCGTGATCCTCATCGGAGCTTGCATTGGAATCACGGGAGTTGTCCGAGTCACCCTCGGCCTCATCCTGGTTGGCCGAATCATCATCAGAGGCATCTTTGACTTCGATATCATCCGTTGGGTTGGAAAGAAAACTCGGCCCTTCAATCCAATTGTGCACGTCAGCATACTCAACAAGCTGGAAGGCACGACTTGACGGCGAGCGACGAATTCTGGATCCTCAACCCAATGAGAGCCAGTGCGCAAATTCATCAAGGTGTTGAGCGAGATATCCTTGTACCAAGACAGAACGGCTGTAAGTGCCATGTCAGCACCAGCCCTCCCAGCAGATTCCCTCCAGAGATTTAACTGGGTCTGGGATGCCATTAATCTCTCCACAAGTATTTTGATCTCGTCAATATCAGGAGTTCCAGAAGTATTCGGCCAGAGAACATGGTAGGCCCGGATGGCTGCTTGCACCAGATCCCTGCCCATAATCTTCATTGGTCCAATAGCAGTGCCGACACCAATCAAGAAGTCTTCCATTGAGTATTATGGACTCGAATCTGCGGGAACACCTCGGCGTTGACGAGCAGTAATCACTGCCTTAGAGCTCACGGATCTAGCTTCCGGAAAGTGATCTACGCGAAATGAAAATATATCAGTTAAAAGTGAGAAAGAGAAGAACATAACTCGGCTACAGTCGAAAACTTACGATGAATATAACTCAGCATTTTCTAGAGATCCTGGGTCCAGTCGGCCTTATTTTTCTCAAAGCGAGTGATTTCCTCGCCCATCATCCGATTCTTCAGCTCGGCAGCATCGAGGAGTTCCTTGTCTTTCTGCAGTTGCAGGCTTAGTCGATTCTTCTCTTCAGAGAACTCCTGATAAACCTTTTCCAATTCGGATTTCTGCGAGAGTTTGAGAGACTCAACCTCGGCAAGTAACCGGGTTATTTCATCATCCTTTTCTTTAAGCTGCGTCGAATGAGTGGCGGCTTGTTCTAAAAAATGCAGCATCATATCAGGCATGGATATGCATTCTTGATGCGACGCTGCAAGTGTTTGTAACTCGGCTATACCAAAGACAGAAGATTATAAGAAACCCAGGATAAGTCTCGAACAAAAATCAATAGATGAGAAGAATAACTAACCTTCCAGAGCTTTGACCTTCTTGGTAATGCGGATATTAAGATTATTGATATTACCTGCATACCAACAAAAAAAATGAATTAGCACATCAAGTTGAAAATATTAAGAACTTAAGGAACAATATAGATATTTATTAAGTTACCAGTTTTCTTCACCACGGGGAGAACTTTCTCATATTTCTCTTCCAATTTCTTGTGCGCAAAGAGCAACCTTTGGAATTCGGCTGTCCGCCGATCATGGGCAACCTAAATACCAAAATTCATTACACAGCTAGATATTCAAAGCTAAGGCAGATCCGAATCAAGCAAATCTTAACTCGGATCTAGGAAGCTAGATATTCAAAGCTAAGACAGATCCGAATCAAGCAAAGCTTAACTCGGATCTAGGCAGCTAGATATTCAAAGCTAAGGCAGATCCGAATCAAGCAAAACTTAACTCGGATCTAGGTGGCTAGATATTCAAAGCTAAGACAGATCCAAATCACATAAATATTAACTCAGATCTAGGTGACTGGATATTCAAAGCTACGACGAAATCCGAATCAAGCAAAACTAACTCGCATCTGAATGGATGGATAATCAAAGCCGAAATAGATCCGGATTCAGCAACTTTTAGTATGGAATACGGAAGAACCAAGATTAATCCAAGTTATACAAGAAATTTACTCAGCAAATAACGCGCTTTAAGCCTAACAAAGCTTCCAAACGAACAACACGTTATTCGGTTGCAAGCTTCGGGGACTAGGGTATGTATAATATCATTTGAATAGCTGACCAGATATCAATAGAAGCACTTACCTCGTTCATCTTATCGCTTTCAAGAACAATATTAGCAGCCATATGCAAGCGACTGCTGATGTCGGAGAGATGAAACGGCTGGTGGCTCGGATTGCCCTCAAGCTGATCGACATCGTTCCAATTATTAGCGTATTCCACCAAAGAGCCGAGGTTGTTCCCACTCTCAGTACGGGTCAGCACTTTACCTCGGACCCGTTATGTAACCACCTCCGCCGCGGGACTCTTGTGGAGAGTAAGCTGAGTATCAGCGACCGGGGTGACAACAGGCTTAGCAGAGGAAGCCCCCTTACGGAGTGCATCAATGATATTGGGTTGAGAAGAGCTAGCCGGCCCCTTCTGAGATGCTGAAGGTTTGGTGACAACAACCTTCTTATCCTTAGAAGAGGTGTCGGCAGGGGCTGCAACCTCGGCACTAGGAGTGGCATCCATGGAGGCAGGAGGAACTATGGTTTCCGAAGGGGCCGAGATGGTGATTTCCTCGGCTGGAGTTGGAGTCGCAGTTGGAATTGGGGGAGTCAAAGAAATTTTGGGGGACACTTCGGTGATTGTAACAGAGGGAACAGGTTCAGTAGGATGATCTACTAACGGAGTTATGTCGGCATCAGCAATGGAAGCTGTGGGTACATCTCGCCGAGGCGATGTCTGAATCGGCGGAGGAGGAGAGTCAACGCGAGGGGGACTAGGAGCCCGAGTATCTTTAGGGGGTGGAGGAGAAGGCAGCCGAGTTGTATGACTCGTCATACTCGGACCGCTTGGTTTGACAGAGAGAGGATCTCTGCAAAAAGGCACAAAAGGTCGAATCAAAAGACAGAAAGAGAGAAACAAGAAGTACAAATGAAAATAAACTCACCCAGTAACTCCGAGCATGGTTTTACGCTCTGGAAGGTCCTGGGCTGATTTCTTCGTTCACTTCTTGGGAGCAGCTTCGGAGGGACCTGCCGGAGTAGTGCGCTTCCTCGAGGTGGTAGGAGCTTGAGAGGCGAGAGGCTCGGCGTCGTGCACCTGACCGGCCTGATTAGCTGGGAAAGTAGAAGCCGGAAATGCATAAGAGATAGGCATCGCGGCGACTACCTCAAGAATTTGGACGTCGTCCAAGTCACCTTCCTCCCCGTGGGTCGAGGTCTTGCCACGGGCGCGAGCCGGAGAGACGTCCAACTTAGGAACGAACTCCTCCGAGTAAGGTTCCCTGCTGTCCGGGGTGTTCCGATCTGCTGTCCACGGAAGGACCAGAACCTCGGCATCCTCGATCTTTTGCTCCGAAAACCTCTGCAAGAAAAGAAACAAGCCGGAGTTAGCAAAAGAAGTCACAAACGCGATTAGAAAACTAACACAAATGCGTAAATATACCTCGGGAGGGGGATTCCCGCGAGTGAACGGCCTCAGCCCCCATGTCCAGTCCTCCGGCATATCAGTCTTGAAGATAGCTCGGACACGCTTGTAAATAAGATAGTCGTCGATCTCAACCGTCGAAACTCGGTTGGGATCGAGAGGACCACTCTTGTAACTGAGCTTGTGCGAGCGACGCTAGAAAGGGCAGATTCGGCTGCTGACGAATGTGGTCATCAGATCCTCAGCACGGATCCCGGCACGGATCAACTCCTTCAGCCGAATCTCGAATGCCTCGGCCAAAGCATGGCTCTTCCTGGGGTTGTAGTTCCAGTTCTTCTTGGAAGGGGGGCCAATAGAAAAGGCAGGGAGCCGAATCTTGTCTTCCTTTCCAGTATTTTTGACATAGAAAAACGATCCATGCCACTTCTTGCAAGACTCGAGGCCAGCGACACGAGGGAACTCAGATTTTCTTCGAGGTGTAATGGACGCGGCTCCACCTTTGGGTGAGGATTTCGGAGGGTGAAGAGATTTGTTCGGAACGACGTTAGATCGGATCTGGAAAAATTTGGACCAAACGGACACAGAGGGCCAGAGGCCGAAGTACCCCTCTGAGGCCGAGATATAGGTAGACAGGGAGGTGATAGCGTTAGCTGGAAGGTGATGCGGCTGGAGGCCGAAGTAATCGAGGAAGTCCCTAGAGAAATCGCTAAGGGGAAGGCCAAACCCGCGAGCAAAGTGGGACATAAAAACAACATACTCGCCTTTGTTGAGTACAAGAGAAGATTCTTTGTCGGGCAAGCAACAGCTTACCTCGGCAGGAATCCGACGTGTCCTAATTATCCACTCAATCTCGCGACGAGTGACAGAGGAGCCCTGCCAGGAACCCCGCTCTGGATCGGATGCAACATCGTCATCTTCGACGAGCGCTCCACTTACAGAACTAGACATAGGGTCGCCGGAGGAATCAACGGAAGAAGGACTAGCAGCGGAGAGAGGCTTAGAGGCTCAGGGCCCCGTCGTGGTTCTAAGCGAGCGTGGCGGTGGAACGGAAAAGAACCGCCGCAGGAAATCTATAAAAACAGAAGATGCGCCTAGGGAAGGAGCCTAACGACGGGACCTTAGAAAAACTCACCTGCAGTGGCGCCGGAGCAAGTGCGCGGCGATGAGGTCGTCGGAGCGGAAGGACTGCGGCGTCGTCGTCAAGGAGATCGACAATGGCGCAACCGCAGGCGCACGAACAGACTCACGGGCGCGAGGAGGAAGAAGAGGAACAGTGAGCGAAGGGGGAAAGTTAATCCTCTAGCCCCGCACCCCTCCTTATAACCGCGCAGCCCTGGCGGTAGTGGGATCGTGTGTGCGAGCGCTAACCGCATAAATCACGCATGCGGCGGAACCGCTCGTGGCTGAGTGGAGCCACAACGGAGACCACACGACGTAGGAGAGGATCATGCCCCCTGACCGATGCGTTACATGAGGCGTCACAGCGCCGACGCGACAGGCGCACTAATCACTATAGCTTGTCAGTGGGCACTGTAGAGGAACAGAAAACTAGAGGAATAATGATGAGTGGTACACGTAGGACGAGGCGTGCTCAAGAAGCTACGCAGATACCTTGAACAAGAAAAAGTAACTCAGAAGTAAGGAGAGATGAATGTTGGGAAACTGATGTAGCCCGGCCGAGGTTACGGGCAGGACCACACCAGCTTCGGGGACTAATGTTGGGGAGGAGACCCCGGATAGGGTCAAGACAGGGGAAGACAAGAGGAGTCTCCCTTGTCATGTGCCGAGTTACTGTTTATATCGGCCAAGTCATGTAAAAGTCATCCGAGATAAGCACGGCCATGACACCTGCGGAAGGAGCAATACCTTATCCGGCCGACATACGAGTTAAGTTGGCCAAGTAAGTCTGAATAACTTGAATGCAGGTGAAGGCCGAGCCGAGTTATGCAAGACAAGGCCGAGTAACATGAAGCTTGCGGGAGTAGGAAGTGCCTATAGTCAAACCCAAGTCACGGGCTAGGAAGAATCTGAACAGAGGCAAGCACAAAGGACAAGGAGCAGAGCTGCAGAAGGTCAGAAGGAGGTCACGGAGGTGACAGTCATGGAGCCCGAGGCGCGCAGGTGGGGTTCTCTGGAACATTGCCGTCGTTAGAAGGGGGACACGGAAAGAGAGTCGCCGAGTTACCATATTGGGACAAGCATATTCCTCGAATATGCTTGTGTGGCATCCCGCAAAACCACTACTAGAAAATCGCGTTGTTTTTGTGCATTGCATCATCATGGCCGCATGCTCATGTCATCATGCCACATTGCATTTGAGCATCGTCATCATCTTGCATCTGTTCGCATAAAACTATTTTTGAAAAGTCTGGTTTTGTTTTCTAAACGCCCCGTCTTTAATTCAAAACCCAAAACCGGGTCTCCGGAATATTTTGTTTTGACTAACCACGGTTTAAAGCGGTCTGTTTAAAATAAATAAAATATTGCATTATTTTAGTGGGCGGTCGAGCAGGCGACCCAAACGACCACCCGGTTCCAAATCGGTCCCGCTAAATTCCTAAACCCACCCAACCTAATCTAACCACCCCTTTGGCCACCTCACCCCGGCCAACCCCGTCGTGCCACCTCATCTTTTTCCCTTCCCCAACCAACCAGCATCTGCCACCTAATCCTACCTTTTCCCCACCCCTCCCTCCCACAAGACACACCACACACAAAAGCACACCCATGGCGCCCCTCTCCCACCGGGCCCCACGCCCTGGGCCTCACCCAGTCAACCGACCCCCCAGCCCACAACGCACGCTACACGCCACGCACCCGTCGAGCACGCACGCAACACCGGTCCCACCCACAGCCCCTGTCCTTCCTCCCTCTCCTTGCGACCTCTTCCTCCCACGCACCACCCCGCGTTCTCCCTCCTTCCTCCCTCTCCATCCGCGCTCGTTCGCCGCCGCCTGCTCCCTCGGCCCGCCCCAGGCGCGCCGCCCCGCAGCACACCCCCCCTCTCCTCCCGCGGCCGCTCCCCCCATCTCTCTTCCTCCCCGGCTCCCCGCCGCCGGCAGCGACCCTGTCGCCAGGGCTGCTTCCCCGCCGTCGCCTCCTCTCCACAGGCCTCGCCGCCGTCCCTCTCCCGAGCCCTTGCCATGCTTGAGCCCTGGCCCCACCCGACCCGCCGCCTCCGTCACCCGTTGAGGCCGCCCTCTCCTCATGACTCCTCCCAGGCGCCCGCCCGAGCCGAGCCCCTCCGCCGCCTCCTGCCGCGCCTCCATCTCTCCTCTCCTCGGCGCCTAGCCACCCCGACCCGCCAGCTCGAGCACCCCATCGCCACCGCGCCTCCTCCGCGCCCAGCGTCATGCCCGCCAAGCTCCTCACCGTCCGCGCCTCTCTCACCGGCCCACGCGCGAAGCCCCCTGACGCCGGCCGCCTCCCGTCGCCTCGTCCCCGCCACCGTCAGGCCCAACACCGCGTCATCTTTCCGCCGCCGTCCCCCAGTCGGCCACCGCGGAGCCGCCACCGCCGGGCTCCTTCGGCCGTCATCTGCAACCGTCGCTGGCAGGCGAGACTCTGTAGGCCCCTTGATGGGTTCCTTCGGCCACGTCACCACCTTGGCGCCTTGCCACTGCACGCGGCGTGTGCGTCCTCGGCCGTTCCCTGTGTCATCCTTCGGATCAAGTCCAGCGTATGCCAAGGGGGCTCTGCATGTTGCTGCACCTTTCTAGAGTCGAAGACCGCAAACCCCAAGTTAATCTTGACAAGACCGGCCGAGACGCTAAGATGTACAGGGACCACCGACAACGAATCCGACGGAACCCCAAGATCATCAACGGAACCCGAGCTCGACACCGGCAAACTAAGAGGACACCACAAGACCGTCGACAGGAAACCGCGAACCGGAACCGGAGATCTCCGTCACGAAACCACAAGGCCTTTGGGGGTGGAACCGACAACTTCTACATCACGGAGCACCAAGAACCCCTTCATGATCCGAAGGCTGAACCCTCGAACGACATGAACTACCCTCGAACGCCAAAACCCGAACCGGAAGGACGCCAAGATCGCCTCCCGGAATCCGAACCACAGACCCGACAAGGCCCTCGTGACGACAAGATCGACACCGACCAGGGCGAGTCCGATGCCCCCGACACCGAACCAAGTCCTTCGTTCCGGAACGCCAAGTTCTTCCTCTCGGAACGCCATGACCGCCGACAACATGACCCGAAGACCACGGATGCGACAAGATCGACCTCAGTTATCCGAGAACGATCCCGCCGAGGCCGTCGAACCCCGAACCCTGAGACCGAACCCCGAACGCCGGAACCCCAAGATCGTCGAGCCCCCTATGTGTGACCTCTTATCCGAGAACCTTATTTTATAACATAATAACAACTTGTTGCATATTGAATTGTCATTCTCGCATGCAGATCATTGGTTTGGGGGCCTTATGCCGATTCACCTTATAATTAAATATGGGGCCCATATGCGGGCAAATCTAGCCTTATATTGGCCTCATTTAAATTTGGGTAGCGAACCGGTACTATCTTCTGCCATGTTAAGACAACATTTAATTTGCGGGGCTTCTAAACAACATGAACCACCTAATTAATTGTCGGGACCCCAGTTCCGCTTAATATGACCTAATTGCATTGCACCTTGCCATGTCATACATCATACATGCATCATGCCCGATCTTTTGCCGTAGTATTAAATATTGCATCCGGTGCTTCTTTTAGTGTTTTGCTTCTTCGCGGATAAGACCGTTGAGTTGATGTGAGCTTCGCCCCGATCTTCGGTTGAACCTTCGACGATGTTTTCAGGCGAGCATCTCCCCCTTTCTACCTATCTTACTTTTATAGTATTTATTCCCTCCTGTTGATCTATTGCTATCTGTGTTGCGTTGCTCTAGTTTTCGTACCCATGATATCCATTGCAGCCTTATATTGCCTTGGACACATCCTATTACCTGTTGTTTGGTAGATAGTTGGACTTGTGCGTCGTAGTCGCTTGCTCAAGTGCTGTTGCGTGTCGTCCAGTGCCACAGTTGTTGGTGTATTGCCGCATGTTTGTTGTTGGAGAGGATCATGGTTTTACTTATCGTTCACTTTAATTCCTGTTTAACAACTAAAATTGGAGTAAGCAGAGGCATCGGTGGGTGATAGAAAATATTTGGTTTCCGAACGCCCACTTGTGTCCCGTAGGACCCCGAATACTTGATACCTGTTCCTTGATTTATCGCGCTATCCACATCCGGGAGGTATATGGGACCCCCCTGAGCCAGAGCTTGATTCAGTCTTATTTCTTGGGGCCACAAACTAGTTTGAGGTTTTATGTACTATCCTGTACTTATGCCATGCTACTTCTGTATTTACGATTGTGCGAGGAGCACACTGTACTGTTTAGGAATTGTGACCCGTTTACGCGGTATCGACAAGCCCAGTTTTGGGTTCCCGATGCTTCTGACCCCACAAACCTCGGGTCCGTCTCGGCTAGCTTACGTTCGGGTAAGACTCAAGGGTGGCCCCTGAAATATTTCTGAATCCTGTGATTGCTTTGTCGTGAAGGCCTCGTTGGGTTTTGATTTGGTTTTTTCGAGGTTGATCGAGCGTGTGTTGCTATTGGTGCACCCCGGCCGGGTAAAACTTTCTGAAAGCCGTGTCCGCGGTTATGGACGACTTGGAGCACAGTATCTCGACCATAGACAAGCATAACTAAAGTAGTACTATAAATTTGACTTTATAATGACTAGTAATCAGCTTCACTATAATGGAATGGCTAAATAATACTGCCCACAATTGCTTGTTTGGAGCGTCGCTTGCGACCATTGTACCTGACTAGTAAGTATTGCAACTACAACGGAATGGCTAAATAAAAGTACCAACAACTGCTGGGTTTTTGGGTTATCTCATGCTAATTGTATCTGACTAGTAAGTGTTGCAACTATCACGGAATGGTTAACTAAAAGTGCCCACTGCTTACTTAATTAGGATGATTATCTAAACCTGACTAGTAATTGCTGCGACGATAACCGAATAAATAAAACTGCCAACGGTGTGAGTTCCTCGGTTGACTTCCTCGTTTGGTCTCGAGGGGGAATACCAGGAAGGGATTGTTTGGTGTTAGTATCGATGCGGTTCGAATAGGTCTTTCTTACCCTCTCGATTGCCTGTTGTATCGAGTCTCTATAGGTTGTTTAGTGCATGATGCATTGCCGCTTGATCCACCATACCTATGTAGGCGAGGACCGAATTCTAGCATCGCCGTGTCTTGGCCTCGATCTTGACTCCTCTTTTCCTTTGCCCTTTGTCGGCACCCTTTTGTTTAAGCAGGTTTTGAGATCGGCGTCGTTAGCGAGGTTACCCTTCGGCTTGCTGGGCAGGGTTATGGGCGCCATTGGTTATTCTTTAGGGCTCTTAGCCCCATTTGCATCTTGTCCGTAGCTGGACTCTATCGTTCAAGGTGACTTGGATCTTTGTATATTATATATCTGTATTCTTGACTCTTTGAGTTCTTTGTATATATATACATTACGTGGGTCCCATCGAGGACTGTTGTGTAATGTTATTACTTCGTTTTCCACCCGCACGAAAGTGCCTGGTGGGCACCTTTGAATCGTTTCTATGCGGGTTAGGCGGGAATCGCTGAAACTTGCATAGGTCCGATTCTGAGGGTGTTACAGAGTGGTATCAGAGCTCAGCAGTTGCGATACCCCACAAGTCCAGCCTGTAGGATAACCTAGCTAACTGCCGCAGTAGAGTGTCAAAACTATTTTTGCAAAATCGGTTGGATAGCTCTGATTAGGTCTGATTTTACTCCTTACCCCTCTGCTATTCTCCTCTTACCTCTACGTGTTTTGAATCCGCCCTCTTCTCTTTCTTCGAGTCCAGGAATTCTCGTGGTTGGGTTTCCGTCGTACCTTTAGGGTTTCGCTTCCTCCTCTGATAACGGTGTTCTACCATCCGGTGTTCGTGCTGCCTGAGGAATCCGTTTGCTGTGGTACCATTCTTTGTTCCTTGTTTGTGCCTTCCGGTGTTTTCCGACGCGACGACATCCTCCACGCCAGATCCGATGCGGAGTCTGCATCACTCCTGTGTTTCCGAACCTCGCTTGTCGAGATCTTCAGTCTAATTCCGAGAGTTGATTGCATAATCCGCCTATTCGTGTGCAGGGTAATGGTTTGGGTGCGCGATGGACTGATCACCATCCGACTACTCTTATCATTCGCTCTTGTACATCGAATCAGTGGATCCAGCAGTTTTACTCCGTCCACGGAAGCTAGAGGTGGCTTTATTTGTTGATGCCTCTACCTCCGACCTTTTGTTTCCGGAGTGTTCTCTCGACGATCACGGACAATGACCTCTTGTTAGTGGTGTCGCGAGGATCTACACGAAGCGAGAAGACGCCGTTCGCCGACCTTCCTTCCGGTACCATGAGGCGGATCTCGAGGGCGAGATCCATTGTTAGTGGTGTCGAATTGTGGCATCCCGCAAAACCACTACTAGAAAATCGCGTTGTTTTTGTGCATTGCATCATCATGGCCGCATGCTCATGTCATCATGCTACATTGCATTTGAGCATCGTCATCATCTTGCATCTGTTCGCATAAAACTATTTTTGAAAAGTCTGGTTTTGTTTTCTAAACGCCCCGTCTTTAATTCAAAACCCAAACCCGGGTCTCCGGAATATTTTGTTTTGACTAACCACGGTTTGCAAACGGTCTGTTTAAAATAAATAAAATATTGCATTATTTTTAGTGGGGCAGTCGAACGGGCCGAATCGACCCGAACGACCACCCCCGGTTCCAAATAGGTCCGCCTAAATTCCTAAACCCACCCAACCTAGTCTAACCACCCCTTTGGCCACCTCACCCCGGCCAACCCCGTCGTGCCACCTCATCTTTTTCCCTTCCCCAACCAACCAGCATCTGCCACCTAATCCTACCTTTTCCCCACCCCTCTCTCCCACCACACAGCACACACCACACTCAGCACACAAGCACACCCACGCGCGGCGCCCCCTCTCCCTGCCGCCGGGCCCCACGCCTGGCCTCACCGATCAACCGACCCCCAGCTAGCATACGCTACACGCCACACCGTCCCGACGCACGAAACCCCGGTCCCACCCCGCCCTTTGTCCCCTTCCTCCCTCTCCCAAGCGCGACCTCTTCCTCCACGCACCACCCAGCGTTCTCCTCCTCCTCCCTCTCCATCCATGCTCGTTCGCCGCCTGCTCCTCGGCCCGCCCAGCCCAAGACACCCCCTCTCCTCCCTGGCTCCCCCATCTCTCTTCCTCCCGGCTCCCACGCCCGGCAGCTCCTGTCGCCCAGCTGCTTCCTTGTCGCCTCCTCTCCACAGGCCTCATGCCACGGTCCCTCTCCCGAGCCACTTGGCAGCATGAGCCCAGCCCCCACCCGCCTCCGTCACCCGTTGAGGCCGCCGCTCTCCTCCATGACTCCTCCCCAGCGCCAGCAGCCGAGCCATGGCCCCTCCCGCGCCTCCTGCCACGCCTCCATCTCCTCTCCTCCCGGCGCCCTAGCCCACCGCCCGCTCAGGCACCCCATCGCCACCGCGCCTCCTCCGCGCCCGTCGCCCGGCGCGCCAAGTTCCTCACCGTCGCGCCTCTCGCGCCCTGGCCCCAGCCGCCTCCGTCGCCTCGTCCCGCCGTCGCCCACCGCGTCATCTTTCCGCCGCCGTCTCCCAGTCGGCCACCGCGGAGCCGCCACCGCCGGGCTCCTTCGGCCGTCATCTGCAACCGTCGCTGGCAGGCGAGCCTCTGCAGGCCCCTTGATGGGTTCCTTCGGCCACGTCACCACCTTGGCGCCTTGCCACTGCACGCGGCGTGTGCGTCCTCGGCCGTTCCCTGTGTCATCCTTCGGATCAAGTCCAGCGTATGCCAAGGGGGCTCTGCATGTTGCTGCACCTTTCCAGAGTCGAAGACCGCAGACCCCAAGTTAATCTTGACAAGACCGGCCGAGACGCTAAGATGTCTGAGGACCACCGAATCCGACGGAACCCCAAGATCATCAACGGAACCCGAGCTCGACACCGGCAAACTAAGAGGGCACCACAGGACCGTCGACAAGAAACCGCGAACCGGAACCGGAGATCTCCGTCAGGCAACCACAAGGCCTTTGGGGGTGGAACCGACAAGTTATACATCATGGAGCACCAAGAACCCCTTCATGATCCGAAGGCTGAACCCTCGAACGACATGAACTACCCTCGAACGCCAAAACCCGAACCGGAAGGACGCCAAGATCGCCTCCCGGAATCCGAACCACAGACCTGACAAGGCCCTCGTGACGACAAGATCGACACCGACCAGGGCGAGTCCGATGCCCCCGACACCGAACCAAGTCCTTCGTTCCGGAACGCCAAGTTCTTCCTCTCGGAACGCCATGACCGCCAACACGACCCTAAGACCACGGATGCGACAAGATCGACCTCAGTTATCCGAGAACGATCCCGCCGAGGCCGTCGAACCCCGAACCCTGAGACCGAACCCCGAACCCCGGAACCCCAAGATCGTCGAGCCTCCTATGTGTGACCTCTTATCCGAGAACCTTATTTTATAACATAATAACAACTTGTTGCATATTGAATTGTCATTCTCGCATGCAGATCATTGGTTTGGGGGCCTTATGCCGATTCACCTTATAATTAAATATGGGGCCCATATGCGGGCAAATCTAGCCTTATATTGGCCTCATTTAAATTTGGGTAGCGAACCGGTACTATCTTCTGCCATGTTAAGACAACATTTAATTTGTGTGGCTTCTAAACAACATGAACCACCTAATTAATTGTCGAGACCCCGGTTCCGCTTAATATGACCTAATTGCATTGCACCTTGCCATGTCATACATCATACATGCATCATGCCCGATCTTTTGTCGTAGTATTAAATATTGCATCCGGTGTTTCTTCTAGTGTTTTGCTTCTTCGCGGATAAGACCGTTGAGTTGATGTGAGCTTCGCCCCGATCTTCGGTTGAACCTTCGACGATGTTTTTAGGCGAGCATCTCCCCCTTTCTACCTATCTTACTTTTATAGTATTTATTCCCTCCTGTTGATCTATTGC
Organism: Avena longiglumis; assembly: GCA_030063025.1. Lineage (NCBI taxonomy): Eukaryota > Viridiplantae > Streptophyta > Magnoliopsida > Poales > Poaceae > Avena > Avena longiglumis. The sequence goes on along the minus strand of CP125974.1, from coordinate 540,800,930 downwards.
TATCTGTGTTGCGTTGCTCTAGTTTTCGTACCCATGATATCCATTGCAGCCTTATATTGCCTTGGACACATCCTATTACCTGTTGTTTGGTAGATAGTTGGACTTGTGCGTCGTAGTCGCTTGCTCAAGTCTTTGCGTGTAAATCGATTGCCACGATTGTTGGTGTATTGCCGCATGTTTGTTGTTGGAGAGGATCATGGTTTTACTTATCGTTCACTTTAATTCCTATTTAACAACTAAAATTGGAGTAAGCAGAGGCATCGGTGGGTGATAGAAAATATTTGGTTTCCGAACGCCCACTTGTGTCCCGTAGGACCCCGAGTACTTGATACATGTTCCTTGATTTATCGCGCTATCCACATCCGGAGGTATATGGGACCCCACGAGCGAGCTTGATTCATCTTATTTCTTGGGGCCACAAACTAGTTTGAGGTTTTATTTACTATCTGTACTTATGCCATGCTACTTGTATTACGATTGTCGAGGAGCACCTTTATTTAGGAATTGTGACCCGTTACGCGGTCGACAAGCCAGTTTTGGGTTCCCGATCGCTTCTGCCCCACAAACCTCGGGTCCGTCTTGAAGCTAGCTTACTTCGTTGCGGGTAAGACTCCAAGGGGTGGCCCCCTGAAATATTTCTGAATCCTGTGATTGCTTTGTCGTGAAGGCCTCGTTGGGTTTTGATTTGGTTTTTCCGAGGTTGATCGGCGTGTGTTGCTATTGGTGCACCCGGCCAGTAAAACTTTCAAAGCCGTGTCCGCGGTTATATAGGCGACTTGGAGCACTGATCTCTACCATAGACAAGCATAACTAAAGTAGTACTATAAATTTGACTTTATAATGACTAGTAATCAGCTTCACTATAATGGAATGGCTAAATAATACTGCCCACAATTGCTTGTTTGGGCGTCGCTTGCGACCATTGTACTGACTAGTAAGTATTGCAACTTCTAGCGGAATGGCTAAATAAAAGTACCAACAACTGCTGGGTTTTTGGGTTATCTCATGCTAATTGTATCTGACTAGTAAGTGTTGCAACTATCACGGAATGGTTAACTAAAAGTGCCCACTGCTTACTTAATCGGGATGATTATCTAAACCTGACTAGTAATTGCTGCGACGATAACCGAATAAATAAAACTGCCAACGGTGTGAGTTCCTCGGTTGACTTCCTCGTTTGGTCTCGAGGGGGAATACCAGGAAGGGATTATTTGGTGTTAGTATCAGTCTGGTTCCGAATAGGTCTTTCTTACCCCTCTCTGATTGCCGCCTATTGTATCGAGTCTCTATAGGTTGTTTAGTGCATGCTGCCGCTGCCGCTTCAGTCCACCATACCTATGTAGGCGAGGACCGCCGAATTCTAGCCTCGCCGTGTACTGGCCTCAGTACTGACGCTCCTCTTTTTCCTTTGCCCTTTGTCGGCACCCCTTTTGTTTAAGCAGGTTTTGAGATCGACGTCGTTAGCAGGGTTACCCTTCCGGCTTGGCCTGGGCAGGGTTATGGACGCCATTGGTTATTCTTCAGGGCTCTTAGCCCCATTTGCATCTTGTCCGTAGTTGGACGCTCTATCTTTTCAAGGTGACTTGGATCTTTGTATATTATATCTGTATTCTTGACTCTTTGAGTCGCTGTTGTATATATACCTGTTCTGTGGGTCCCATCGAGGACTGTTGTGTAATGTTATTACTTAGTTTTCCACCCGCACGAAAGTGCCTGGTGGGCACCTTTGAATCGTTTCTATGCGGGTTAGGCGGGAATCGCTGAAACTTGCATAGGTCCGATTCTGAGGGTGTTACAGATTGCCACGTCAGCACTAGAAGGAACCAAGGCACCCCTTTATAAGGGGAGGAGCGGGATCCTAAGGAGGGATCGATTCATTCCACGCCGTAAGGCTCGTGTAGTAGCTCCCTTCTTCCTGCAAAACAACTCGAGGAGCACTTGTAGTCCAAAAGAAGAGAAATAAAGATCTGCATGTTAGCCATTTCAGTGTAGAATTAACTACATCTTCCCTCCCCGGATCCCTCTAGCATACATTGGCCCCATACTTTAGCCTACCCATGGCATCTGCGGTGCCACCACCACGACAGCCCCCTTTAGTCATAATCATGCCTAGTCCTATAGTACGCAGCTTCAGGGTATTCTTCGTCATCGCCATCATCATCTTCATCGTCACCTGCCACTCCGGGGATCCTCAGTGCATCCATGGTATATACCAGGGGCCATTCCAGCCTCGGATTCACGGCGGGCGGGGAGGTCTCTGAAGGCGATCACGCTACCGGGCGGTGTGGGGCCTTTTGTGGCTCTGGCGGGTGGACTCGTGGGCACCATGAGCGAGGATGGTCTCCCGGCGATGTAGCGATCACTCCGATGATAATGCGGTTCGCCACCACGCATTTACGACGGCCGTTGTAGTTCACCGGCGGCCATCACCCTCGTACCTGACGAGCTCCCTTTCCCGCCTATTAGCGAAGAAGTCATTCCAGGTGTCGTAGTTGTCGGGATCCCACTGGGATCCATCCGCTGCTCCGGCGTGAGCTCATGGTAGAAGTGGTTTGTGATGGCCGCCTGGCGTGCGGAACCTTGAGGGACAGGAGGGACACGAACCACTCCAGCGCTCAGCATCCAGCTGGAGGGTGGCCGGTAGCTCGGCGGACAAGGGTAGTTGGAGGCGCACATCGCCTCGGTCTCCTCGAGGGACAGAATGGCCCAGTAGGCGTTTTCCATTATTCTAAGAGAGGAAGGCGTGGATGTGTGGATAGCCATGGCGCGATCTCCCTAAATATAGAGGGAAAGGGCGGGAAAACTTGGCGTGAAGCTTTGGGAAATTGCGGGAAATATCTTTAGTCCCGCTTATTGACTACATCCGGGACTAAAAGCTCACGTTGAAAGGAAAGGGCGGGAAAACTTGGCGGGAAGCGGTGGGAAATGGCGGGAAATATCTTTAGTCCCGGTTTGTGACTACAATCGGGACTAAATGGATATTATATTAAGATTCTTTATAATAAAAGATATGATTTTCCAAAGTTTTTATATTTGATTTGAATTAAAAAAAGAAAATTTACAAATGAAATAATTTATAAATGATGCAATAGATAAATGGATATTATATTAAGATTCTTTATATTTTTTTGAAAATAATAGACATATTATTTGTTTTATTTGGATTATTACAATAAAAGAAATGATTTTACAAAGTTTTTATATTTGATTTGAATTAAAAAAGAAAATTTACAAATGAAATAATTTATAAATGATGCTAACAGATAAATGAATATTATATTAAGATTCTTTATATTTTTCTGATAATAATAGACATATTATTTGTTTTATTTGGATTATTACAATAAAATATATGATTTTCCAAAGTTTTTATATTAGTTTTGAACAAAAAAAGAAAATTTACAAATGAAATAATTTATAAATGATACAATGCAAACAGATAAATAGATATTATATTAAGATTCTTTATATTTTTTTGATAATAATAGACATGTTATTTGTTTTATTTGGATTATTACAGTAAAAATATGATTTTCCAAAGTTTTTATATTAGTTTTGAATTACAAAATAAAATTTACAAATGAAATAATTTATAAATGATGCAAACATATAAATGGATATTATATTAAGATTCTTTATATTTTTCTGATAATAATAGACATATTATTTGTTTTATTTGGATTATTACAATAAAAGATATGATTTTCTAAAGTTTTTATATTAGTTTTGAATTAAAAAAAGAAAATTTACAAAAAAAAAACAATTAGTCGAATTGGTGCTGTGCAGGACTAAAGGGTGCTCTTGTAGCAAGCCAGACGAAAAACCCTTTAGTCACGTGGCTTAACCATAACTAAAGGGGTCTTTAGTCGTGGGTTAAGCCACGGCTAGTCCCGTCCCGTGGCTTAGCCCGGGAATAAAGGGGTGGCCCTTTATATTCCGCGCGCCACCGCACCTGCCCAGCACTTGCATTTCTAGACGAAGACGAAGCAGACGACGAACATAGAGGCAAGCTTTGGGAGGTCTTGTCCGTCCGCCGATTCCACCGCCGTGTCGCGCTCATGATGTCGCGCTCCGCCATGCCATGCTCCATACCCGCTCGCGTCGCGCTCCGCATGCCGTTTCGCCCATCTCAGTGCCTCGCATGCGGCGTCGGTGGCCTTCGATCGAGGCAGGTGGTTTTTTTATTTTAGTTAGGATTAGGATTATTATTGTTTTAGTTAATTATTAGGATTAGTATTAGGATATTTATTAGGAATATAATTATTGTTTTAGTTATTAGGATTAGTATTAGGATTATATTTTTTTAGTATTTATTAGGATTAGAATTATTGTTTTAGTTATTAGGATTAGTATTAGGATTACTGTTTTAATTAAACTATTAGAATTAGGATTAGGATTATTGTTTTAGTTATTTTTTTTGTTTTATTTATTAGGATTATATTGTTTTAGTTATTTTTTGTTTTACCACAAATAATATTAGGATTATTGTTTTATTAGGGTTATTTTTTGTTTTTGTTATTATGATTATTGTTTTAGCACAAATAATATTACGATTATTATAATTAGGATTATATTGTTTTAGTTATTAGGGTTAGTATTAGGATTATTGTTTTAATTAAAATATTAGAATTAGGATTAGGATTATTGTTTTAGTTATTTTTTGTTTTATTTATTAGGATTATATTGTTTTAGTTATTTTTTTGTTTTACCACAAATAATATAAGGATTATTGTTTTATTAGGGTTATTTTTTTGTTTTAGTTATTATGATTATTGTTTTAGCACAAATAATATTAGGATTATTATAATTAGGATTATATTGTTTTAGTTATTAGGATTAATGTTTTTTCTAACCTATTTAACTCTATTTTTTTATAGATAATTAAGTCATGGATCCATCCGAAGATCCTAGTCGCATCGGTGAAGGTTTTCTTCAGGGCATGATAAGAGGTGAAATTCCTCTTAATATTACTACCGGCGAAGATATTTTGCTCGAGGAAGAGATATCCTCATATCTGAATCCATCCGGTGATGGACTAGAGGAAAACCTAATGTACCAAGGGGAAGACCAGATGGACGAAGGGCAAACAAATAAAAACAATAATGATGGCCCCTCGACAGGATCCGGCAAGGTACATATATATATATATATATATAAATTCTCGTGTTACCTCTATTAATTAACTGATCTAGATATATATTAATCATCCTCTCTTCTTCTTTTAGCCCACCGGATCGAAGTAATCGGTAGCTCGAACGAAACGAGGGTAGAACAAAAAGTTGGATGGTAATCAGAGGTTCAGCATCGAAGAAATAGATGATGATGGTGAAAAGATTGCTCCAGAGAAGCACCGGAGGATGTTTATAAATTAATGCGGGGTGCTTGTTAGGGACAACCTGCCGATCACCATCCAAGAATAGAATAAGTCAAAGAAACCCGGTGAAGAATCCAATAGCTATGTCACCGATGATGCCAAAGATGAACTTTGGTATAAGCTCATAGCGCATTTCATACTACCTCCAGAGTATGAGGAATTTGAGGTAGATGGTATTACCCCAAGGCCGGGTGGGCTTGAAAATAGAGCGAAAGTCAAGGAGTGGGCACTGAGCAAGATGGCTGAACTGTACCGGAACCACAAGAAAAGTTTATACGCGAAATATGTCACGAAAAAAGAAAACTCCAGACTTAAAAGGAGTAAACGAGAAGTTGAGAGAACAGTGGCTCGATTTTGTACAATACAAGCAATCTGATAAAGCAAAGTCAAAGTCGGCAAAGAACGCGTTAAATGCTGCCAACAACAAATACCATCATAAAATGGGGACAGGTGGCTACAATAGTGTCGTCCCTAAGTGGGAAACTATGGAGAAGGAAATGAGGGCTAGAGGCGTCACTCCTGGTACAGATGGATGGCCCGAGAGGTCAAAGCACTAGTGGTACGGGCACGGGGGATCCTTGGACCTTATTAAAGCAATGAACGATGCTCAATTGTGATTGTTCCATCCCGAGAGAGAGAACGATGAGCTGACACACGCCCTAGGGAATCCAGAAAAGGGAGGACGAACACGAGGCAAAGGCGCCGGTGTCTCGTGGAAGAAAGGGTTTCCTCGATGCGATGCGATTCTGAAGCCGTCGAGAAAGAAGGATGGGAGGCGGACGGATCTCGTGGTAGAAAGGGACCTAGCTGATCTGAAGAACCTCATGCATGAAATTAGCCAAAGGCCGCCGTCGTCAACTCACCCGCGGTCTGATGATCCTGCATTGGCTCTTAGCCAGCGAAGAAGCAGCGTGGCTTCCACGGAGGTTCGGGCTGATGATCAAGCACTGCTGGATGATGCACCGGCTCCTTACTACCCCGTGGATGATGTCAGAGAGATGGCACAATGTGAGCTACATCAGCCAATGAAAAACCTGTCCTTTAAGGTGGTGATCGGCACTGCTTTACCTTGTCTACCTGGAGCACTCCACCATTCACTTCCGATTCCACCAGGCTATGCTCGTGTCACGGTGGATGACATAGTGGAGGATTTTGCGGACCTAGATATTGAAATCGCTACCCCTGAAGACCTTACGAAACTAGGAGATGTCAAGCGCAACATCATTCTATGGAATAAGAAGTACATCAAGTTTCCAGGCTCGGCGCCAAGGCCAACGACTCAAAGGAATCCAAGTCCACCCCGCATCGAATATCGTCAACCTCCAAGTCCACCCCAACCCGATTATCTGTTGGGCCACGCGGAGATAAAATAAAATTTTCCTCTAACGTGGTGATCCCAAGATCTAGCTGAGGTAGAAGGCCACGAGGTTTACCACTAGACGCGCGGTTGCGGATTCTGCGATGAAGCGTCGATTGATGCGATGCAGTCCTCACGATCCGATCGTCACGGTGCTGATCGCCTGACACCTCTGCTGGTATCCACACGCATTAAGGAGGGCGCGGCGGTGAACTGCTAGGTTCGTTATGGCGGGTGGACTCTTTGGAGCTAGGGTTTCCAACACATGGAATGACCTAACCGAACAACTATTAACCTTTCTAGTTCTGTGCTCCACTATATATAGTGAACATGGGCTCTCGCTGCGACCCATTCACTAAAGCCCATATAACACTAGTCACCGTGAGTCCAACTCACTAACTCGATCCTAATCCGGTTTAGGTCCAACCCAACGATTATATGTTCAGATCCAATCGAACTTGCTCCGCTCTTAAGTGTGTGACCCCACAGGCTCATGGCTACTTGGACACGATTGAGTCCGACTCACAATCGATCGATAGCGGCTCCTAGCGAGCGTCGACTCCCAAGTACCAAAGAGTCATGACGACTTGCCTTTCAATGCGACTTACGTCCGAGTCCCTTTTGCCTCACGATATACCTTGTCGGACTATAGGCGAATATATGTCATCCCTTAAATAGTCCGACTCTTCTCGATCCGAGATAAGTGATTCACCCGACTAACTCTTAGTCGATCGCCTCGATTAACACTTAAGCGAGTCGTGCATGGACATGCTTTCGAATCATATCTCACGAGAGGGCCCGGAGAATATCTCTCCGGTGGAGGGCAAAATCCCATCTTGGTTATTCACATCACAGCTTGATTCTCGAGAGACCCGAACCGGCCTTTATAAGCGCCCGATTCACGGATCAACGTTTGACAGAACCTAAGGCGGTGATCCTCAAATCGGACTATGCAACAACCTCAGGTCTAAGGATTACATTGATTGAGATATACAAATGACAGCTTAGTTCGTTGTACCTCAACATGGGTCAATCCGACTCGCTAAACTCTTTAGCCTAGTCTGTAAGTTGGAATAGCATCTCCATGCCCATGACAAGTGGAACCGAGTCATCAAGCCAACTTTCACATTGGTCTAAGTTGTGTGTCCAGACAACCTCAATGACCAAGGATATTTAGTACAAACAACATGAATGCATAGTTCCACTGAATCACATATACAAAGATACACATCAGATGTTTATACAAGGATTACTTAATAACTTTATGAATACAATGGGAAATCTCATCATACATGATTGCCTCTAGGGCATATTCCCAGATCTCCCACTTGCACTAGAGTCAATCTTCCGACATCACATGTCTAAGCATCTAATGCCCATGGCTCTCAAGTCGCCTCATGCTTCGGCTGGAGTAACGGGTTTGTCAACGGATCCATAATATTTGCATCCGTGTGTACCTTGCATAACTTGATATCACCCACGATCCACATGGCGAATTAGGTGCTCGCATGAGTATGTGCTTGTTCTTACGGTGTTGTCTAGGTTCCTTGGCTTGTACAATAGCACCATTGTTGTCACAATACACGTCCAACGGATTGGGCGAGCCCTGAACCACACCAAGATCCATGAGGAAATTCCTCATCCAAACAGCTTCCTTTCTTTGCCTCGAGGCGGCAATATACTCACCTCTGTTGTGAAGCAGACCACGCCTCTTGCTTGGAACTTTTCAGCTCACACCTCCGTTTATAATAAACACGTATCCGGATTGCGGCGAGAATCATCGAGTCGGTGAGATAATTCGCATCCGTGTAACCCTTTACACTAAGTTCATCTTCACCACCATAAACCAAGAACATATCCTTAGTCCTTCTCAAATCTTTGTAGGATATTTTTAGCTTCATCGATGGATCTCTCGAGATCAGCCTGTATGCTCACAACACTTAGAGCATAGGAAACATCCGCCTAGTACAAATCATGGTACATGATGGATCCAAGCTGAGAAGCATATGGAATCGCACTCATCCGACTTCTCTCATCGGTTGTCGAAGGACCTTTGAGTCTTGCTAAGTTTTACACCATGGGACATCGGTAAGAACCCTTCTTAGACGATTCCATGTTGAACTTTTCAACACTTTGTCCAAATAAGTACTCGACTCAATCCAATGAGCCTCCTTGATCTATCTCTATAGATCCGGATTAGAGGATGTATGTTGCCTCACCCAAGTCTTTCATTGAAACTCCTTTCCAATGATTCCTTGGTTTCTTGCAACATCTGGACATCATTTCAATCAGTAATATGTCATCCACATATAAGATTAGAAAATTTACTTTGTTCCACTAAACTTCTTGTACAAACAAGAATCATGATCACTCTTGATGAAGCCAAGCGATTTGACTACCTCATCAAAGCGAATATTCCAACTCGAGATTCTTGCTTCAACCCATAAATGGATTTGAAGTTTGCATACCTTGTCGGCATTATCCGGATCGACAAAACCCTCGGGCTGTATCATATACCGTCCTCGGTTAAATTTCCGTTAAGGAAAGCCGTTTTGACATCCATCGCCATATCTCATAGTCGAAATAGGCGCTATAGCTAACATGATCCGAACTGATTTAAGCATCGCTACGGGCGAAAGTCTCATCGTAATCAACTCCTCGAACTTGTCGAACCCCTTCGCGACAAAGGCGTGCTTTATAGATTGAAACATTTCCATCCATATCAGTTTTCTTCTTAAAGACCCATTTGCACTCGACGGGTCTTGCACCGTCTGGAAGATCAACCAAGTTCCAAACTTGATTTTCATCCATGGACTTTAACTCGGATCTCATGGCTCCAAGCCATGACTCAGAATCAGATCCCACCATCGCTTTCGAATAATTTGCCGGCTCATCAGCATCTAACAAGAACACATCACGAACACTTCGTAATCTTGCCGATCTTAGGTACTACGGTCTTTCGGCTCAATTTACACGACCGGCTCAACCTCCAAGGTTTTTGCCGACTACTAGCCGGTTTCTCTCGAATTTCTTGAGTTGCACTTCTCCACTTACTCCCCGGTAGAAACTCTTTCTCAAGGAAGACACCATTCCGAGCGACAAACACTTTGCCCTCTTCTCGGTTGTAGAAGTAGTAACCCAAGGTTTCCCTCGGATACCCCACGAAAATACATTTATCCAACTTGGCCGTAAGCTTGTCCGACTGAAGTCGCTTGACAAAAGCTTCACAACCCCAAATCTTAAGAAAAGACAAACTCGTCTTTTTGCCTGTCCACATCTCATGCGGTGTCTTCTCTACCGATTTTGATGGTACTTTGTTTAGTGTGAACGCCGCTGTTTCTAGACAATATCCCCAAAATGATAAAGGCAAATCTGTCCGACTCATCATTGATCGTACCGTGTCCAACAAGGTCCGATTCCGCCTTTCCGAAACACCATTCCTTTGTGGCGTTCCTGGCGGAGTAAGTTGAGGAACTATTCCACAACTTTTCAGATGGTCATCAAACTCATGGCTCATGTACTCGCCTCCTCGGTCCGACCGAAGAAACTTTATTTTCTTGCCGAGTTGATTCTGTGCTTCATTCTAGTATTCTTTGAACTTTTCAAAGGCTTCCGACTTATGTTTCATTAAGTAGATATATCCATACCTACTCAAATCATCAGTGAAGGTAATGAAGTACTCATAACCACCCCTGGCTGTCGTGCTCATTGGTCCACATACATCACTATGTACTAGTCCCAACAAGTCGGACGCCCTTTCGCAACTCTTTGCAAAAGGTGTCTTGGTCATTTTGCCGAGTAGGCAAGATTCGCATGTCTCGAACGACTCCAAGTCGAACGAAGTTAGGAGTCCATCATCATGGAGCTTCTTCATGCGTTTCCAACTTATATGACCAAGCCGGATTGCCAAAAATAAGTCATATTCAGATCATTTGGTTTCAACCTTTTAACATTTATGTTATAAACCGACTCACCATCAAGATTCGAATAAATAACCCGTCACGGGCGGGTGAAAAAGTGAAACATATCATTCAAATACAAAGAACAACCATTATTCTTGATATTCGACTCATAGCCTTGCCTCATCAAACATGAAGCGAAATAATGTTTGTTGAGCACCTTTGGAACATAATAACAATTATTTAGTTCCATAATGAATCCGAAGGTAAATGAAGTTGCATCGTGCGACTTCCAACGCAGCAACTCTTGCTTTGTTGCCGACTCGAATATCAACCTCGCCTCTTGCTACGCTCCTAGTTCTTACCGGTCCACCGAGTTGCAGATGTGAATAACTTGATCCGGTATCATATACCCAAGAACTATTAGGTCCATCGCAAGATATATGTCTATAACATTGCAAACAAGTGTACCGAGTCGAAGTCATACCTCCACTCTTGGCTTTGTCGGCCAAGTACTTGCTGCAGTTCCTCTTCCGTGGCCATCCGCCTTGCGGTAGAAGCAAGTGGATCCGGTGAAGGAGATGGCTTAGTCCACGAGGAAGCGCTTGGGGCAGGGTCCAGCCTGCTTTCCTCGACTTAGCCTTCTTCTTAGTCCAAGAACTCTTCTTTAACTTAGCCTTATTCGCACCATCAACACTTGGTGGTGCCCTTCTTGAGATCCGCCTCTGCTGCTTGAGCATCCCATGCGATTCGGTGAGCTTATTATCCATACCATGCATGTGGTAGTTGAAATGAACCCATATGCACTAGGAAGAGAGTTCAGAATTATATCCGTAGCGAACTCTTCGCTTATGGGGTAGCCAAGCCTCTCTAGAGACTGCACGTAACCAACCATTTTGATCACATGCGGACTCAGTGGATCACCATCCTTAAGCTTGCAACTCAGTAGAGCCTGAGAGACTTGATACCTCTCAGTCTTACTTTGAGCCTGGAACATACTTTTGAGGCTTTCGATCATATCGTAGGCCTCAACATGCTCGAACTGCTTTTGCAAGTCCGGTTCCATGTGAGCAAGCATAAGACAACTAATATCCGTGGACTCATCTTTAGCCCGACGGTAGGCATTGGTGGCTGCGACAGTCGCATTCTCATTCGGCTCATCTGGAAGTGGGTTGTCTAGGACATGGTCCTTCTTTTCTTGTTTGAGAACAATTCTCAGATTTCGATACCGATTGGTAAAATTAGTGTCGTTCAGTTTATCTTTCTCAAGAATGGTTCTCAAGCATAAAACCGGATATCCGAGAGTGACTGCTACTTGGTGCCATGATCTACAATGAAAATATGCAAAAACACTTAAGACATGTATTCATAAAAGAGCAAGAATATTAAACATTTTAATATTTTATGCTCCCACTAGAACCAACACCCCTCCGATGGTTACTTAGTGATTCAGGATCCTAAATAAGCAAGTCGGCTAGTGAGCTTTAGCATCACCGCTCGCCGCCAAGTGATCTAGGTAGACAACTCCTTGTCAATCGCATCTCATGCGACTCCTGTTGGACGGGTGGCATCACATGCCCCGGCTCCCATCCGACTTTTCCCCGAGTCCCACAACCATTGTGATAGACCCGTCTAGCTTACCAAGTGTTTCTGCAGTAAGAGTCCGACTCGAACCCACCTAGTCAGAAAGAATTGGCAGCACCTCAATTTTATGAGCCCACTACCAAAAATGTCCGACTTGTGATGGTGCAAACACTGGCGGGAAAACCGACTAGACCTTCTTTGAGGAATTAAATTTTACCGACTATCTAATAGAGGTAAAACTGAGACATAACAATTACACAAAATAAAGCAATTATAATGTGAAATGGTATGGCTCTCTTCATGGCGATCTCCATCTCCACAAAGCCTGTAATCCGACTCGTGCCAACTCTTGTCACTTGTCGTCTTACTCCATGTCGCCGACATGTACAACGCCTTGCATGCCTTCCGGGTTCTCAAACAGCTACACTAGCTTAGTAAAGTAAATTACATAGAGAATCTGACACGCATGTCGTTATACAATAAAATGATAGCACCTAGGCTCTAGCCGGCTGACAAAAACCGTGATTCGCAGATCACGTATGGATTACACACATACATCACATGCACATGAACCATACCATTCACAACTTCCTGCAAAAACAAGTTATGCATAGATACAATATCTACCGGCGTTGTGAAACTCGCAACGACATCTAAGGCGCTACGACAGGGTTTTTCTGAAAACGTAGATCTCATCTACGATCCGGACATGGATTCTGACCATCGTTCCGATTCGATCAAACTCTTTGATCTTCGATCATCGCTTCTGGATTTACGTGTCACAATCTACCCCGATGGCGGAAGCCGACCGGTAGGGGTATGTCGTTCCACGACCTCAGCAGTATGATCACGGAAATCAGATCTACCATTCCCCGAGTACAGTTGATCCAATCAACTTCATATAAAACCGATCTATCTCATAGATCGACCACCAAAACAGCACATAGATCTCATCTATAGCCTACCGCATATCACATATGCGAGATCTCGAGCCTAAAACCAGAAGCTATCGCTCGATACCCTTTGTTGGGCCAGCGGAGATAAAATAAATTTTCCTCTAACGTGGTGATCCCAAGATCTAGCGAGGTAGAAGGCCACGAGGTTTACCACTAGGCAGCGTTGCGGATTACTAATGAAGCGTCGATTGATGCGATCAGATCCTCACGATCCGATCACGGTCTGATCGCGGCACCTCTTTGGTATCCACACGTACAAGGAGGAGCGCCGGCGGTGAACTGCTAGGTTCGTTATGGCGGCTGGACTGCTGTGGAGCTAGGGTTTCCAACACATGGAATGACCTAACCGAACAACTATTAACCTTTCGGGGTTACTGTGCTCCACTATATATAGGGAGTGAACATGGGCTCTGCTCGCGCGACCCATTCACTAAAGCCCATATAACACTAGTCACCGTGAGTCCAACTCACTAACTCAGTCCTAATCCGGTTTAGGTCCAACCCAACCAGATTATATGTTCAGATCCAATCCGAACTTGCTCCCGCTCTTAAGTGTGTGACCCCACAGGCTCATGGCTACTTGGACACGATTGGAGTCCGACTCACAATCGATCGATCGAGCGGCTCCTAGCGAGCGTCGATTCCCAAGTACCAAAGAGTCATGACGACTTGCCTTTCCAATGCGACTTACGTCCAAGTCCCTTTTTCCTCACGATATACCTTGTCAGACTATAGGCGAATATATGTCATCCCTTAAATAGTCCGACTCTCTTCTCGATCCGAGATAAGTGATTCACCCGACTAACTCTTAGTCGATCGCCTCGGTTAACACTTAACCGAGTCGTGCATGGCCATGCTTTCCGAATCATATCTCACGAGAGGGCCCAGAGAATATCTCTCCGAGTGGAGGGGCAAAATCCCATCTTGGTTATTCACATCACGCAGCTTGATTCTCAGTCGACCCGAACCCTGCCTTTATAAATGCCCAGTTACGGATCAGCGTTTGACAGAACCTAAGTCGGTGATCCTCAACTCGGACTATGTAACAACCTCAGGTCTAAGGATTACATTGATTGAGATATACAAATGACAGCTTAGTTCGTTGAACCTCAATATGGGTGTTGCCTGCCAAAACTCACCGGCGAGCAGCGACGAGCAACACGAAGAGCCGGGAGGCTCCCAGAACTGCTGGTGGGCCCTGGTCCCTCGGGCAACGGCCCGCAAAACTCCGGCACACGTCCTGGCTTGGTTCGAGGGCGTGCCACCTGACCTATACCTGGTCAGGAAGGTGAAGGATTGCTCCGATTGATTTCCTGCATGGTAAACAAGTATACGTAAAATTCGATCCATGACCGGCTCCCAGGTTTCCCTGTGAATCGGCTCCCAGAGCCGATTATCCCATGGTTCTGCATTAGATTTACGATAACATGGGGTTTTGCTTGATCATTACAAGTTAAATCGATCTACGACAGTTTAACGTTTTCACCACGTAGCTGGAACGTCCTACACGTAATTGAGCCTGGTATATACAAAAGATGAAGAATACTAACCCTAGAGGAGGCCTAATAACCAACGTAAAGTCAATTACCGGAACAACTTCTCTAGAACGAGTAAGCCACGTCCTTACGTACTCTTTGGATCGTTCAACCCGTTTGTAAGGCCGACTACGCAGATATCAAACTAAACCTTGGTGAGCAAGGAACAACCATAACAGATCGAATCAGCTAAATAAAGATCATAAGATGCTACCCTTGCACTTGGGAAACGGTGCAAAGGTAGCGAGATAACTAGAGGTAGCATAGCTCAAACAAGTATAACGAAAAGCACCGATGCTAGCCTCAACAAATCTATGATAGTAATGTTACTCGCCATCAAAAAGGCTTCAGTACGAGTAACACTAAATAACGCATAAGTAAAAGTACTGCCTAGATCGCAAGATGCGATCTAGGCAGCATGACACTTACCCGAAAGAAACCCTAGAAACAAGGGGTGGCGATGCGCCGAGATTGTGTTTGTTGTGCACGTGATTGTCCTCCTTTTCTTGATAACCCTAGGTACATATTTATAGTCCGGAGACTTTCTATCTTTGGAATAACTCTACAACTCTATCTTTACCTAAACTGAAACGAAACCTACTATGATACAAGATACACGGGCAATTTAGCCCAAATCCACGCACAAGGCCGATTCAACAACACGTTGAATATACGTATCTTCCAAGCCCATCTTGATCACGGCCCATCTCCGTCTTTGGCCAAAATATGGCGATAACAAATGCCCCCCTGGTTTTGGCAATAATAATTCCAAAACCACTCTGTGTTTTTTTTCTTCTTCTCCCCTCTCTTTTTTTTGTATCGGGTTGCGCGTTGACAGAATGCGTTGCAGAACAGGATCGTCACGCTACCCCTTCATCATGATGCCCTGTCTTCTCAACTCCTTCGCAGTGCATGATTTGACGATTTTGGCAGCACAATCTAGGAAACTGCTATGGCATTGAACCGTCTCTCCACTATTCCCCTTATTTAAATTCGTCTGAGCAGTTCGCAGTCCCCATCTTCCTCTAGTAGCCAGAAAACCCTCTTCCTCCTTTTGGCGAGTTGTACCTTCCCAGATGTCAAAGGGAAGCAGATCCGATGCACTAGTTATGGCCAAGCTTTGTATAGGCTGCCAGGCAGCAAACTATCCCCTCAGGAAGCATCCAAGTGGTTCAGCACTTTCTTCCAAGGCCTAGACAATCCTACCTTCTTCCCTTACATGGAGGAATCGGAACACTTTGAAAATCCACTCTCCTTCAGGCTGGACAATTTTGCCGATGACACTAGCACTCGGCAGCTCTTTTCCATCGTGATTCGACCCTGTTTCCTTCCAGTTGGCATGAGTACGTCCAATAGAATAATCAAACCTGGGTATGAATTCTACCAGCCAGTCGTAATGGCTCGCCAATTTGGCCTTGGACAAGTAGCTCCCCACTTCTTTCTCCATCACCTTCTGAAGCGAGCCGACCTACGATCCTCTCACCACCAAAGGTGTTATTCCTTTTTGATGCTCGACCATCCCAATTCCCAACGACCTCACCTTTGCCTCATCCACGATGGCTTTGAAAACTGGTGGTCGATGTGGAAGACTCACGCCTTCAGAGAGCTCTGGGACGTTCTTTAAACAGCTCGGCCGACTATGACATCCCGTGGAGCAGGTACCACTACTTGCAAATTTTCTTGATGCAACTTGCAATTGATCCTTTTATTAATCCATTCTTTCTCTTTGCAGCAACAAGATGGCCCCCTGAGCCTACGCATGATGATGGCTCCCCTTGAGTTCTTTCCAGCTCCACGTGGTTCTTTTCTGCAAAAACACGCCACCTCTAAAAAAGGTCATAATGCAGAAACAGCCGATATCACCACAATCGGCTTCCAAGAACCCAGCAACCTCTAAGCCAGCTGCCCCCCGAGTTCCAACTAAAACAAGAACGACGACGAGGAAGGTAGCTGCCAGGAAGACCTTGAAGCGTCGGAGCCCTTCTCCAGAAAGCTCGCATGTAGGGTGATCTATGCCTTGGTCGATCCTTGTCATTCTTCCATTCTTGCAGACATGCTCACGCTTACTGGTTCTCCTCTTTTACAGGCTTCCGTTGAAGACACCTCCAGCGAGGATACCCAGACCAATCGAGGAGTACTAGGCCCAACGGATTCCGAGAGGACCATCACACCGAACCAGCCAGATTCACCACCATCGGCTTCCAGGAAAAGGTCGGCTCCTGAACCTGCTGCCCCCCGAGCACCAGTCGGCGGGCCAGCTGAGTCCCAAGAGAGCTCGCAAAGGACCACAAGCTTCTTCGTCGAGCCAGGAGGTTTCGAAAATCACCACCCTTCATACTCTTACTACTTGTTTCCTTTTGTCTGCCGATTTATCATCATTTACATCGGCTAAGAACACCTTTCATGCAGACGTGCGTTTCGGTGGGAAGCCAAGGCGACGCCGGATCTGGGAATCCCCGAAGGTGCAGATGAGACGGCTACCACTCTGGCCAAGCCTCCAGCGACCACACACAAACCGATGGTCTCCTCATCGGCTAACCCCTCAATCTTAGGAGAGGTACGTTTAGGTTCTTCCGGCTCATCCCTACACGTTTGGATGTATACTGACGCTTTTCTGGCTGCCAGAGTTGTGATATTTCAGGTTTGCTGTCGTTTGACCCTGAATCCATCGAACCAACTCTCTCCGTTGCTGCTGATAAACCACAAGTCAGGTCTGTTCCACCTCAATTCCATCGTCTCAAAGCCCTGCTGTCCTCCCCAATCGAAGAGCTGATCGAGGGTTCTGAGGAGGTGAAGAGCGTCCTGGCTGAAATAAAAGACCAACTCCCAGTAGCGTTGCAGGTGAAGCTTTGGCCAGTTGTAACTCTGTCTTTCTACGGGCCAAGGGTGAAGCTAGCTCGCGAGAGGATCAGTCTGCGCCGCGCCCAACTCCCACTGAAAGCCAATATCGCGGACAGATGCCAGCAGCTCAACGAGAAAAAGGCGTCTCTGGATGCCAAAACTGACACCTCTGTCAGTGCCGCCGAGCTCGCATCCTTGAAAAGGGAGTTGGAATATCTTGAAGAGAAGGTCCGGGCGACTAAACAGCTCATTCGTGATAAAGAAGAATCTATCGCCCGCTCCCAAGACGAAGCAGAAAGCCTCAAAGCTCAAATGAAGACCGATCTGAGAAATCGTGCCTGAACAAACAGCTAGTGACGGGCAAGGCGAAAGACGGCCGAGATCGCCGAGGTGGATCGTGTCCGTCTTGGCGCCCTCACGCCTTGAAGCATTTCTTGATGGCTTGTATGTGCAACCGCCTTTGTTTGTAACATATGTGAACCTCTAGAGCCGATGACCGTGCATCGGCTATATATTTTTTTTATTCGCCGATTTCCAGCATCGGCCCCACATTTACCGTCCAACGTCTCACGTGCTTTTACTTGGCCGATTTCATGTATCGCCCCCAGTTTACTGTCCATCATCCCACATGCTTGGGAAATATTTCTTGAGATGTTGACCGTTGACCGCCATCGAATTTCACGCCTCGAGCTCCTCGAGCATGTATGCGTTCCTCTTAAAACTTGATCGACCTGTCGGCCGTGCCAATTTGGAGACCATTTACCATATGTTGCATCCTTAGTCCCCAACGGCAACACAGCTTCCCATACCAGATCGCCAACGTGGAACTCCTTTGGCCTCACTTTCTTGTTATATGCACGAGCTACCTTGGCCTTGTTCTCTTTGATTTTCTCAAGTGACCACAGCCTGAGCTCAGTCAAATACTCAACACTGTCACTCATCAGGGTTGCATATTCTTCAGTTGTTAGATTGTCTTGAAAAGTGACACGTCTTGATCCAGCCGTAATTTCCCAAGGCAATACGGCTTCTTGTCCATATACTAGATGGTATGGCGAGGTTTTAATCGCCCCATGGCATGACATGCGATAAGCCCATAACGCTTCTGACAAAACCTCGTGCCAACGCCTAGGGTGCTCATCGACTTTTCTCTTGATCAGTTTGATGAGGCTCTGGTTGGATGCTTCAGCTTGCCCATTTGCCTGAGCATAGTATGGAGATGATCTGATCAGCTTGATCCCCGTGTCCTCACAGAACTTTCTAAACTCGTGAGAAATGAAGACCGAGCCTCCATCGGTCGTGATAGTTTGGGGAATCCCGAATCTATGGATGACATGTTCTTTCACAAAGTTGATAACATCCTTTGAGTTTACTGATTTCATCGGGACAGCCTCCACCCATTTAGTGAAATAATCAGTGATGGCCAAAATCCACATGTGGCCTTTGCTTGATGGAGGATTGATTTTGCCGATCATATCCATGCCCCAACCTCGGAATGGCCAAGGCTTGATGATGGGGTTCATTACTGACGCGGGTACCATCTGAATTTTCCCAATTTTCTGACATGCTTGACACCCTTTGTAGTACTTGAAACAGTCCTCAAGCATGGTGGGCCAATAAAACCCTGATCGCCTGATCAACCGTTTCATCTTGTGAGCTGATTGGTGAGTTCCACAGGCGCCTTCGTGTACCTCGTGTAAGAGCCGATTGGCCTCGGCTGTTCCCAGGCATTTGAGCAATAACCCCTCCAGAGTCCTGTAAAACATGTCATCCCCAATAAGCACATACTTCATGGCCTTGTACCTTATCCGTTTAGGTGCCCCCCGATCCGAATCCTTCAAGTAGTTGAAGATATCGGCTCTCCAGTCGTCAGCTTCCAGGAACTGTACCTGAACATCGGCTCCCTCTGCTACATCCTTGTAGCCTGAAGCCATTTGTGCAAGATCATTTGCCTCTGTATTCTGCGACCGCGGGATCCAGGTGAAGTTTATGTACCGAAACTGCGCCATCAGCTCACGGCAGTGCAACCATAATGGGAAGAGGGACTCGCTCACACTTGTACTCCTCGTGAGTTGGGAAATCACCAACTTGGAGTCTCCAAAATTTCCACGCTTACGCTCCGCCGAGGAGTAACTCCATTCCTGCGTATCGCCTCGTACTCGGCGACATTGTTGGTGCGAGAGGTAGACAATCGATGGAGAAGGAAAATGTTGCCCAGGCGACACGAGTAAAATGCCGATGCCGCAACCATCGTCACAAACCGATCCATCGAAAACATAGCCCACGCTCTTATAGACGGTCGCTATGTTAGTGTTGATCCTTTCGCGATAAGGTCGGCCAACGCATCCCTTAACTACTTTCGCGGGTTGATACGGATGTCAAACTCGATAATGCAAACATCCATTTGCCCGGTCGGCCTTTCAACATAGGAGCCGGCATGTGCTTTATGACGTCGATTTGCATATGATGATGATCTCCGCGATAGCAAAATGTGGCGCGCTTGGTGCAGTAAAAAAGCGGCGAGGCATAACTTATCGATATCGGGATACCTTGTCTGCGTCGGCATCATACGCTTATATAAAATACGACTCGCTCAGCCCATCATAAACTTGCACCACCACCGAGGCGATGGGCGTGTCGATCGACAAGTAAATGTAGAGCGATGCATCTGGTCGGGTGGAACCAACATGGCGGCTTATCGGATATTCTTTGATTTCGTCGAAGGCTCGTTGTTGTTCTGCCCCCCAGCGGAATTCCTCGTCAGATTTAATTTTCACTAATCCCATGAATGGCTCTATTCTTCCTGACAGATTGGAGATGAATCTTCTGACGAAGTTGATCTTGCCGATGAGAGACTACAGTTCTTTCTTTGTGGTGGGTGGCTTCATTGTTCGCACTGCCTCCTGACTTTTCAGGCCGATCTCAATTCCGCGTTCATGGACCAAAAAACCCAAGAACTGACCGGCCGTCACCCGAAGGCACACTTCTTTGGATTCATCCGTAGGCGAATTTTCTTGTTCGGTCCGGGGCGCGTTGCGATCGTCCAAGTGTCCTTGCGCTTCAGCGGACTTGACCACGTCATCGATGTAGATTTCCACCAGCTTGCCGATCGGATCATGGAAAATATAATTCATGGCCCTTTGGTGCGTGGCGCGGCATTCTTGATCCAAACGTCATGACTACATACTCAAACAACCCCACCGAACCTGGAACTCTGAATGCAGTCTTGTGTATGTCTTCTGGAGCATAAAAATTTGGTTGTAACCGGCATTGCCATCCATGAAGCTCAAGATCTTATGACCAGCCGCTGCGTTGATTAACGTCTCTGCCACCGGCATCAGATACTCATCCTTTGGGGTAGCTCTGTTGAGATCCCGAAAATCTATGGCAACACGCCACCGGCCATCCTTTTTCTCTACAGGTACGATACTAGAAATCCACTCAGCATACCTGCATGGCCTGATTAACTTGGCTGTCAACATTTTCTCGACCTCTTTCTTGACTTCTTCTAGAATTTCGGCCTTCATTTGTCGTGCTCGCTGCTGAAATGGCCGAAATCCTGTTTTAAGCGGGATTCGATGCTCAATGATGCTCCTGTCTAACCCAGGCATCTCTGTGTAGTCCCAGGCGAAGCAGTCTGGATATTGTTTCAACAGGGCTATCATCGGGCCCCGCAGACTCGGATCTAACTTCTTGCTGATAAATGTTGGTCGTGGCTTATCCCCAGGACCAATGTCGATTTCTTCTAGTTCATCAGCGGATGTAAACCCATACCCTAGCTTTCCGTCACCTGTCAAATCGATGCTAAACACAGGGCAAGCAGTAGGTGAGGATAACAAAAATAATTTGGGTCGATTGCCTAAATCGGCCCCCTTTTTGATTGCATTCGTTAAGGACGGTTTACACCTTATTATTTTGCAGTGGCAGAGTATCTCTCTGCTACGACTACATGACCTGCTTGTCGTATGATTGCTGCTTTTTATTTTTTGTGGCCGATCACAGGGATCGGCCGTACCACGCATGATCGTGGACTTTTCTACTCTGTCAGGCCAGTGGATAAGACCAGCCTCACCCCTTTTTTTGTAGCTTCAATGCGCTCACAGCCGTCTAGACTGATTCCAGAGATCGGCTCCTGGTCTTCTGCTTCCCAGACGTTCATGCCAGCTATGGAGATCTCGATAGAATCATCTGCATGGATGACCTCCACTTCATCTCCATCCCATTGTATTAGGCACTGGTGCATTGTGGACGGAATGCAGCAGTTCGCGTGAATCCAATCTCTCCCTAGCAAGACAGAGTAGGTGCTTTTGTCCGACGAAAAATGACGTGGGTATGGTTTTCCTGCCTTACGGTCACATCCACGTTCAAGACGCCTTGTGTGTCCGATGTCCGCCGTTGAAGTCGCTTAACGTGGCGTTGGTTTTGATCGGATCTGCGGTGGGCGTCCCAAGCGTCGTAGCATGGAGTATGGCATGATATTGACTGCGCTCGGTGTCCACCAACATCTTCTTGACAGGTTGCCCATTGATGTAACCTCGTGAGTGCAGGGCTTTCGGATGTTTGTAACCCTTCTCACGTGGCTTCTCAAAGATAACCGGCCGTGGGCGATCGAGCTGTGCCCTTTGGTAGCTCATTGGTTCTTGGGCGCGAATTCGGCGGAAGTATGAACACCATGTTTGTGCCGGCCGATGTCGTGCATCGGCTTTTTACTGGTTTAGGCGCCACTCTTTCCTTGTCGAGGTCTCCCGTTTCCAAGTCTGCCTAACTTTTGGCGGATCGGGCGCGCTTTCTTTAAAGCGTGGAATCTGCGCTTCCTCCAAGTTACGCAGCTGCACTCTCGCTTTTGGGTATGTCGAGTCGTCGGACACCACCTTGGACGGTGATATCTATCTTCTTCTTTGTCATCCCTTGGCTTCTCGAGGTCCTTTGCTCGGCGGACTCCTATGCTTGGCTCAGGTGGGAGAGGCCCTAGACGTTTGAACACTGAAGCTGGCCTTGTGTCCTCCTTCTGCTGTCCACATTCCGGGCAGTTGTCGACTGTGGGCAATCGGCTCATTCCCGCGTCCCAGCAATACTTGAAGAAGGGACAATCCCAATGTTTGTCTGCGCCTTCCTTTTCTTTTGACGGTCCCCTAACGAGGTGCTCATATCTTTCATCGTCTCCACCGCGCCGGCGACGTTGGTCATACTGACGCTCATATTTGTTAAGGAGATGCGTCGAATGTGGCTTTTGGTATCGCACTCTCCTCACCTGTTCCTCTGTTAAGTACCGCCTGTCATTGTGGCCGGGCCGGTCGCATGGACCAGCCTCCTTTCTTTCTTTGCCCCGAGAGCGACCACCTTCCTCCTTGTACATGTCATGGTGGTACCCAGATCCTGCCATATTAACACCGAACAAAAATCCAGCTGACGCCTCATGAGCTTGAGTTCTACCATGTTGGCCTTGAAATGGGTTTGTGTCCACTTTCATGGCGAACTGCCCAAGGATCGACGGCCTTGTTCTATCGCCGTTTGGATTTGGGCGTAGCTCTTTGCACTCGTTGGTGGTGTGGGTGAGCAGTGATGCCACTTGCGTATGGTCTCCCGTTCATTTCCTGAGCGTGGGGATTTTGTGGCCTTGGGTAACCTCACCGCTTCTCTTTCAGCGATAATCGAATATCTTTCGGCTTTGCTCACATCAAGTCGAACCCTTTGCGAGCCCTTCTGTTTCACCCATTTGCGGATACAGGATCGCCCCGAGCCCATTCACGGCCACCTCCTGGTCGGCGTGGGATCATCTTCTTCTCAGTCGACCAGGCCTATCGGACGTTTGAATTTGTCTTGGTACAACTCGGTGGCTGTTCATACATTGTCGACTTACGGGCCATGTGCCAACGATTTGTACTCTACCGAAAGCGGATCCTTGATGGGTGCTGAGAGACCCAACACTGCTAGCTCGACTGCTTCTTTCTCAGTTAAACGAGCTGAGTAACATCGGTTCTTGACGGTCCTGAAGCGCTGGATGTACTCGGCTACGGTTTCTCCCCGCTTCTGCCAGTACACATGCAGTGCGCAATGCCACCTCGGTAGCCTCGAATGATATTGGATGTGGGCTGCTCTTCCGATTGCTTCCAGTCTGAATCGAATCGGTGGCGGCGGGTGTACCACCAAAAGTTGGTCCTGTCAGGGATTGCGCAAAAAACCTTACGCGCATCTGATCCGATGCCGAAATTATGCCTAGCTGTGCCAGGTATCGGCTTACGTGCTCGATCGAGCTCGACCCTTCTGACCCGCTAAACCTTGAGAACTCAGGGAGCCGATACTTGGGTGGCAGCGGAATCAGATCAAACTCGTTGGGGTACGGCTTTGAATAGCCGATTGTCCTTCTCTTCGGCACGAAGCCGAACTGGTCTCTCAAGATGGTACGGATTTGCTCCACTGTTTGAGCTGCAGGGGCTAGATTCTCATGACTCGTTCCAGTGGCATACTTGGCTAGCCACGCCTGTTTGTCAGCGTCCATCCCAGACATCGCTGCTCCAGAAACGCCTGCTCCTGAAGCTCCTGCCCCAGGAACCCCTGCCGTAGAAACTCCTGCGGTTGCAATCTGGTTGGTGCGTGTCAGGTTATTGCAGTCCGGTACGTAGGTGCATACATATCCGTGGGATTTCCTTAGGTGGCTCAACAGGAATTGGCAATCGCTGGGTCGCCTCCAACCTTGTAGACGACGTCTGCGCCTGGCGGCTCTGGGCTACAAGTGTGAATGGCAACTGTACACTGGTCCGAGCGGTCTTTCTCCTGGTGAGTCCCTAAAGTGGGTCCCCGGAGAATGCGATGTTTCATGATCTCTTGAACTACGCGAACCGCGACCCGCTCAGCGTTCACGGGCTCTCGTAATGGCGGTGCGAGAATGAGCCACCATGTAGTTGACTTCCGTCGTAGAGCTCAGTGCGTTCCTCCGAAGGAATGCAGATCCACCTCATCAAGAGCACCCTCGGGGAGAACCCCTCCACTTGATGCCATGCTTACGGGTCCTCTCAAAAGAGCCGATGAGATCGGCTTCAAGAGTTCGATCTCGTCATACCGCCTTGTGCTCTTCGAGCAGCTCGTAAATGCGTGATCGTGCATTCTCCATCAGCGTCGGATGTTGATGTAGACGCGTTGTTGAAGGTCCCACCGGCGTGCGAAATGTGTTGCTGCCAAAACTCACCGGCGAGCAGCGACGAGCAACACGAAGAGCCGGAGGCTCCAGGCTGCTGGTGGGCCCTGGTCCCTCGGGCAACGGCCCGCAAAACTCCGGCACACGTCCTGGCTTGGTTCGAGGGCGTGCCACCTGACCTATACCTGGTAAGGAAGGTGAAGGATTGCTCCGATTGATTTCCTGCATGGTAAACAAGTATACGTAAAATTCGAGCCGTGACCGCCTCCCAGGTTTCCCTGTGAATCGGCTCCCAGAGCCGATTATCCCATGGTTCTACATTAGATTTACGATAACATGGGGTTTTGCTTGATCATTACAAGTTAAATCGATCTACGACAGTTTAACGTTTTCACCACGTAGCTGGAACGTCCTACACGTAATTGAGCCTGGTATATACAAAAGATGAAGAATACTAACCCTAGAGGAGGCCTAATAACCAACGTAAAGTCAATTACCGGAACAACTTCTCTAGAACGAGTAAGCCACGTCCTTACGTACTACTGGATCGTTCAACCCGTTTGTACGGCCTGACTACGCAGATATCAAACTAAACCTTGGTGAGCAAGGAACAACCATAACAGATCGAATCAGCTAAATAAAGATCAAGCAAGATGCTACCCTTGCACTTGGGAAACGGTGCAAAGGTAGCGAGATAACTAGAGGTAGCATAGCTCAAACAAGTATAATGAAAAGCACCGATGCTAGCCTCAACAAATCTATGATAGTAATGTTACTCGCCATCAAAAAGGCTTCAGTACGAGTAACACTAAATAACGCATAAGTAAAAGTACTGCCTAGATCGCAAGATGCGATCTAGGCAGCATGACACTTACCCGAAAGAAACCCTAGAAACAAGGGGTGGCGATGCGCCGAGATTGTGTTTGTTGTGAACGTGATTGTCCTCCTTTTCTTGATAACCCTAGGTACATATTTATAGTCCGGAGACTTTCTATCTTTGGAATAACTCTACAACTCTATCTTTACATAAACTGAAATGAAACCTACTATGATATAAGATACACGGGCAATTTAGCCCAAATCCACGCACAAGGCCGATTCAACAACACGTTGAATATACGTATCTTCCAAGCCCATCTTGATCACGGCCCATCTCCGTCTTTGGCCAAAATATGGCGATAACAATGGGTCAATCCGACTCGCTAAACTCTTTAGCCTAGTCTGTGTAAGTTGGAATTGCATCTCCATGCCCATGACAAGTGGAACCGAGTCATCAAGCCAACTTTCACATTGGTCTAAGTTGTGTGTCCAGCACAACCTCAATGACCAAGGATATTTA
The DNA here is from genome assembly GCA_030063025.1 of Avena longiglumis. NCBI lineage: Eukaryota > Viridiplantae > Streptophyta > Magnoliopsida > Poales > Poaceae > Avena > Avena longiglumis. The sequence continues at coordinate 540,774,913 of CP125974.1, read as the reverse complement.
GTACAAACAACATGAATGCATAGTTCCACAACTGAATCACATATTCAATGATACACATCAGATGTTTATACAAGGACTACTTAATAACTTTATGAATACAATGGGAAATCTCATCATACATGATTGCCTCTAGGGCATATTCCCAACATTATCGCCAACCTCCAAGTCCACCTGACCCCGCTGACGATCGCCACAGCAGGAGTACATCAACTCGATCTCCGCCTCCGCCTCCGTGCAATACTACTACCTCGTCGAAGAATCAGAAGTTCAACGGTCCCTCGTGCCCCACATCGAAGAAAGGTCAAACGCCGAAGATAGTCGATATCCCGCCGGCTCTTCCAAAGAGACCTTATGACAAGACCGATGAGGAAACTAACACGGATGTGGCTGTCGAAGTTAAGGCGCATTTTGCACCCAAAAAGCCTAAGCTAAAGCCGGTATATAATGAAAAAACCAAAAAGTGGGCTAAGTCCTTTCTTGAGCAACCATCCCAGATATCGATGAATCTGGAATCAGACTATGACCGGGAGATTATTAAGCAAGCACAGAAGAAAAAAATCACAAGTGCAAAAAGTGGGAAGCAAGTTGCCCAGCTCGGAGCACAGAAGAATCAATCGGTCGCCCCGCTCAAAGTCATTTCAGACCTCGACAAGGCCTTCAGAGCTGAAATGGATATGGACATGCAAATAATGGACCCTAGAGCTCGTAATAATGCTGCACTTATGGGAATCACTCTATCGCAGGCCAAAGCACTTGCTAACGAAGCAAATATGTCTCTTGGTCAATATTTAGGCTATGAAGATACGATAGTGGGTCAGATAGTGCGGCAGTATGTCCAAGGGGGCCTCTAGTCAGTAATGAGGAGCTCGCGCGTCTATCCACACATATGCGAAATCTGCACGAATGGTACATGTCGCAAGCAGAAAAAAAACATCATAAAGATTGGTTTCCGGTGGACGTTAGAATGGAGCATCACTTCAAACCATACTCGATACAGGTTCAAATGACCGAACTGTTTTAGTTATACAACCAGCATGCCCTCGACAAATCTATCATTGGTTGCTACTGTCTGTAAGTTATTTATTTCTATAATTAAGTTTGTAGCTTTAGCTCGTTCATTGCATTTAATATATTATCCTAACTATATATCCTTTTGTATGATGATATTATATTCTGCAGAATGAAGATGCTTGAATGCAAAAGAGCCAGAAGATACGACGTTGGGTTCATTGACCCATATATCATTAATGAATATACGTTAAAGAATCACCCCAAGGACGTGGAGAAAGACCTGTGCAGGTTCTTAACCGAGAATAATTTTATTAAGAAAATACTATTTCCTTACAACTTCAAGTGAGTGCTTATATCTTATACACATTTTATTTTTGCTTACAGGATGAGCTATGCATGTATGCTTATGTAAATGTCCGCAGATGCCACTGGATCTTGCTAAACATTCAAGTTGACAAGTCCCTAGTTCAAGTCCACGACTCATTAAGTTGGGACCAAGAGCAGTGGAGCGACATGAAAACAATGCTCCATAAGTAATTTCAATCATTATCGCATTATATCGTCTTCTTTCATTCATTTCCTGATATCAAGTAACTAATAACTCCTTTTTTCATTTTCTTTGCCGAGCAAGTGTTGGACACGGTTCAGATAGAAAATACCGGGTCCATTCAAAGGGGAGCTAACTTATAAAATGGCGAAGAGTTTACAGTAGCCACCGGGAACTCATTTATGTGGATACTACGTCTGCGAGTACATCCGCGAGTTAACCAGTGAGCGGAAAGTTAACTCACATTATATTTATGATTTGCGGGAGAAACTAGAGCCAGACCAACGCATAAGTGCAATTCAAGAGGAGCTGGCGGGATTTAAATCGACTGGATGCAACAACTTGTCATGAAAGGGATTTGTGCTGGTAAATGATGCTCCTATTACTCCAGGAGACACTATAAAGGCAGCCAGTGGAAAAAATAAAGGTCACGATCAAGATATTAAGGTAAGTAAAGCATTTAATTACACATCAAACCGTATTCTTTTGATATGGATATTTTCATGATGACATGTTTCTAATGTTTACTTGTTCTCCATAAAGTACTTGTGTGTACTTCATGATGTATAAATCCATAACCTTTTTGGACGAGTGGTATCTTGTTTTTATTATATTTAAGTACAGATAATTTTTTTGTATCTAAGTTATGTTTAACTATATTACCATAGAGTGAAGATGACAGTGACCGGTGGCTGCACTTTGGCTATGATAATCAAAACCTTAGTCATGTGGGATATTGGCCCAAATGTATTTTTAATAATCTAGTGGACCATGCCAACCACATAACTTGGGGTGGTTTTACTCGATCATATGCCAATTATGCTAGTCCTGTAATGGGCAATGGCCTAAGAAACATCAGCATCCGTTCGGGACGTCAAATATGTGAATGGCCAGGGCGACTTAGAACCTGCTCCACGTCACATGAGCCTGCGTGCTTTCATATCTCATGATAAATGCTATAAATTAAGTCCATTTATCAATGCTATGTTTTCTTATGGAGGACCTAGAGGTTGTATCGACTAAATTTTATATGGTTTATGAGATATGAATGATTGAATAAATACTAGTGTTGACTTTCCACTAGGACTAAATAAGAAAAATAAAGAAAATATCGTACATACATCAAAGCAAATGAGTCATAAGCCTCTATTAGAATTTTCATGAGGCCCTTTGAATCGTTCTTTTGATGAATTAGGAAGGGGTACTACAAACTAGTTTCTAGGGGTACGCCAAGGCAAGCGCATGTCTATCAGTGTGATTCATGGCACGACTATGACACATAAGGATAACCATATAACATAAGTAAACTAACCAAATAGCAACCTCGGTACACATCTGTACACAATTGTTAGCAATACAAAGTGGAGGCCAATAGTCATTTGCATCACCATACTAATAAAGGAGGGATAGTTTTAGCATGCCGTAATGTGTGGTTTTCTGTTGGTGTCGTCGAACTCTTCATGAAAGAGGTAGAGATAAACACCATCGTCCATGTCCCCATCATCGTTGCTGTGGTGGCTACCAACCCTGGTGTTCGACTCAAGCTCGTAATAGGTGCTCAACATGGTGAAAGGTGTCATTGTTGTCCATTCTAGAGTTGGCTGAGTCGGTGTAAAGTGACATACCAACATAATGTACCTTTGTGGTCTCTTTGGCACAAAATATTCTTACTTCTTGGCTATGATCTGCATGCCCGGCTCAGGGTCGGGAACAAAGTGATGTGGCACACACCCTCGATGTCTTCATGTTCTTCATCACAACTCTTTTTTGCATATACCTTGTGTTGATTTAGCACTATCTTTGTGTGTGCATTCTCCTCTTCCACGATCTTGTTCTTCATGTGATTGTAGTCTTGGAGCTGTGGTACATCATGAAATTACCTATTCCTTTTGAATTTTAAATTCTTATTTATGTTGTTATGTGTCTCAAATTTTTGTATTATATTTTTGTATTAATCAACCAAAAATGCAATCTTGCAGATCTCCGCCTTTTATTTTGTGTGTTGTGGGTTATTTTTTGATAAGAAAAAAATGCACAAAAATTAGGGGAAACCATTTGTTAAGAATTTCATGGATACATAAGATGGCAGAAAGAAAGTTAATTAGACAATTAGAAAATAATATTTTCATATTTTGCGCTTAATTAATTACATACTTTTTGAATAACTAGCAAACTGAAGCAAAGGGTGTTTCTTGTGTGAGAAAATGCACCGATTTTCATGGATTCACTTGATCACTCTCCACAAAACATTGTGGCAACAAATAACATGTAAAAATATGAAAAATTCATGATAAATATAAGATGAAAGTTTTATGTTTATCAAATTTATTGATACATCTATGGGAATCATGTCCTGGAAAACAAACAAACCCTTATCCAAACATCTATATGCTTGCTAGCACTCCCTAGATGAGTGGGTTGTTCGCACGCCCAAAGTTAAACAAACATCTCAATTTATTAGTAGTTTGGTTTAAGGAGGTGGTTTCGAGTGACAAGGTTTTGGTGAATGGATAGAGTTGATTTTAAGTTCGGTACTATCTCTTTACACTAGTAGTAAAATTTTGATTTAGAGGTTCTTTTACTGAAAGTTCTCTTTCAAACCCCGGGGGAGATTGTAGTACTTAACTGCACACATGTTCCTGAGAGACAAATTAAAGCACGGCAGCTGATCACATTGTTGTAGGAACTAACATAGTTAATTGGTACTATAGCTACTTCTCATCATCATTGGAGATTTAGATTATATCCTCCTTGTAGGTGGAGGCAGAGGGCTTGGCTTCGCTGGCTGCAGCGCTATTTTTTCAAAAAAGAGGCATAGCCCCAGCCTCTGCATTAAAATGATAAATACGGCCTCTTTATTTCATTATTTAAAAAGTCACAATCTCAAACACAAGTAAAATTCACGGATCACAAAGGGTCAATACTCGTATCAACCATCTAAAATAGCAAAAATAAAAAGCGCACGACATCAGATTCTAAGATCAGATAGCCAGCCGCACTGGCTGAAAAATTCCTGTATTACCATCTCCAAATGGTTGCACCCAGTAGCTATGGCTTGTCTATCCACCTCCGGTTGGAGATAGGACCATGTCCTGATCCACTGGGAAGCCAAGTGAATAACCTACAAAAAAATATAGATCATGCTCTGTTAAATATGTAGTCATTACGAACATTCCAAATATCCCAAAGAATAACGCAAAATCCCACCTGAATTTGATTCTTTTTTTGGAGAGCCCTTGAGCCAATTCCCAAAAATATTGTTAATACTTGTTGATGGAGAAATGTTAAAGGTCATATGGATAATAAGCCAAATAATAATTGCAAATCGGATAATCAATAAATAGATGTTGAATATATTCGTCTTTGTCACAGAAATAACACTTGGTGTCTCCATGCCAATGCCGGTTTATCAGGTTATCTTTGGTTTGAATGACCTGATTATGTATAAACTACATAAAAATTCTGATTTTAGAGGAGTTTTAATTTTCCAAATGAACTTTCTAAGACGCTAAATAAAGACACCACTTTCCTCCGCGAGAGTAATAGGCATGAGCCTAGACACAAGATGTAACCATGCATCCACTTGTTCACCGTCAGCGATCTCCTAAAAGTCACATAAAGTGGATTCGAGGATAACACATTAGCCACGATAACTTGTGTCTATTGCACAATTGTATACAAAGAGGTATATTGCTACGCTAGAGGCGTGTCCCCCAACCAAACGTCTTCCTAAAATCTGGTGATGGTTTCATCCCGCACATCAATTTGACCCCTAGTAAAAAACTCTTGTTTTACTTTCATAAGACCCTGCCCGAATGGTGAATCATTGGGTTGCACGGTTACTTGTGACAATGTTTTAAACTGTAGATATTTATTTTATAACATTTCTTGACATTCCCCTTCCTCTTTAATCAGTTTGAATAACCATTTTATAAGTAAACATTTATCTTTGATGTCCATGACCTCCACTCGTAGTCCTCCTTGGTTATTTTGCTTCGTTAAGCGATACTTTTTCTTATGGACATCTTTCTTCCAAAAGAAGTGAGATCTAAAAAACCCTAACCTTTTTAGTACTCTAATCAGTATCTCCATAAAAGATAACACAAGCATTGTGGTAAGCTAGTTAAGACCGAGATGATGAGCACGAGACGGGCCCCATAAGATAGTGGCTTGACTATCCAATTACTTAAATTTTTTCTCGAAGCGATCTTCCATGTGTTTCCATTCTTCATTTTTAAGCTCACAAAAATGGATAGGAATGCCCAGATACTTAAAAGGGAAGACCAAGACCAACAACCAAAAATATCTTTATACTCCTCTATAGTTTTGGATTGTCCAAAACAAAAGAGTTCACTTTTATGAAAAATTATCTTAAGACCCATGAGTTGTTCAAAAATACAAAGAATAAGTCTCATATTAAGCACCTTTTGCAGATCATGTTTCATAAAAATTATCGTATCATCGGCATAGTGAAAGATAGAAACACTCTCATCAACTAGATGAGGAATGAGCCCACTAACCTAACAATATTTTTGCCCGACTAATAAGTATCACTAGCATGTCTGCAATAATACTGAATAAAATCTGTGATAAAGGGTCCCCTTGACGTAATCCTTTAGACTAGCCCCAATGGGGTATCATAGGTGGTATCATGCATTACATGCATTCAAAATGCTTATGTGTCACTGAAATTAGTGATAAAAGATATTGTGTTAGTATCATAGCACATGGAACTAGAAAAAATAATCTCAAATAAATCTTGTACACAATTTTAAATTGAGATTCTACAAAACAATAAATACACTAAGACTATGATACTACTACATGATACTATGCATTATAGAGATGGTATCATATACTATTATCATATGCATGATACTATTATATGATACTCCCATTGGGACTAGTCGTATGGGTTTGGAAATAATGTCCTATTGTATCATTAACTCTTACTCCCACACTACCCTGACTAATAAAGTGATTAATCCATAGACACCATTTTGGATTAAACCCTTTCATGTGCAAAACTTGTTGCAAGAAGTTCCATTTAACTTTATGATACATCTTTTTAAAATCAATCATACCCCGTACATTTTTTCTTATGGAGCTCATGAATGGTTTCATGAAGAACCACAACCCCTTCTAAAATATGCCTTCATGGCATGAATGCAGTTTGGGTGGGTCGTATGACCTTGTGTGCAATTCCTGTTATACTATTTGTATCCACTTTTGTGAATATCTTGAAACTCACATTTAATAAGCACATGCGTTTGTATTGTTGAATTTAAACCGCATTTTCCTTTTTGGGAAGCGGGACAATTGTGCCAAAGTTTAGCCGAAAGAGGGGGAGTTCTACATTTTGAAAAGCCACAAACATATCCATGAGGTCCGGAGTGGAGGCCTCCTTGGTCTAGGACCCGGTATAGGCCGAAAGTGCTTTGATTTTCTCCATTTGCATGACAACATCATGGATCTCTTTCTCAATAAAATCAGCGATTAAAATATTTTTTTCTCTAATGATAATTGTGGATATATTGTACTTGGACTCAGTCATCACAAAATTGGTTTTTATCTGATGCCCCAAAGAGCTCTGTCTTCCTCGTGTTTCTTCCTGGCGAAGTACTCCAGCAGCCTCGCCTGCTTCTCGAGAATCTCTTCCTCCTCCTCGGCCTGCCGCTGAGCCTCCTCCCACCATTCAAGTTTTGGTGAATCATGTTCCTAAATCGCAGTTTCCACATCCGGGTCGTCCTCCAAATTGATTTTAAACTCATCATCTGAGGAGGACCACTTGACCTAGTACGAGGTGGAGGAGCCTTCTGTTAGAAATAATGGGCTAAATTATTAGACCCCTGTGTGATTTCAGATTTTTCCTAAATCTCAAAGCCCATGTGTGTGGAAGCCCATATGTGATTTGGCCCAAGTTGGTGGCAGCTCACCTGTGGGAGCTAAAGTTTAGTCCCACATGGAAATTTGAAGGAGAGTTGCACCACCTTATAAGGTAGAGTATTGCACCACTTTGTAAGTGAGTGACAATAAGAGAGCTACACGCGCGCTCCTCCTCCAACGACGCTGCTCGCACGCACGCACGCTCGCCTCGTCACGACGCACGCGCGCCGCAGGTTCGGGTTGCGGGTTGCGGGAATCTCGCCGAGCCGAGCTTTATTTTGCTGCTCAGGAAAATGTGTGCGGTTAGACAGACGTGTCAACAGTTAGCGGATTCGGGTCGCTTCCGGATCGTGGGCTATCTGTAACCGACCCGAACATGCGCGACGTGGGCTTGGTCCACTTCGTGTCCTATACATGATTTCCGAGCCGCTCTATATAAACGCCTGTGTGGCTTCCACAATGTACGACACCAAACCAATCTAGGGTTTTGCTATCCTCTCTGCTTGCGCCGCCACCGTAGTCTACTCCATCCCGCTTGCCAGCGTGCACCGGCGGTCGGGAGAGCAGGTCTCCGGAACCACTCGTCTTTGTGATCCTGTATGGGAGAGGGCGAATAAGGTTTTTGGAAAGCGCTTCGCGTGACTAAGTAAGTTCGTTATCAAGGCGCGTCTTCCCGGTCTTCAAGCCGGACCTCGTGCGCATCGTATTCAACCCCGACTTCTTCGACAGGCGACTGCACCAAGGATGCCTACATCGACAACCGATCTGTTGTTTTACTATGGCTGTTAGTGCGTATAATCTGCTACTGTTCATGTTTTTTTTAGAAATGGGCATTTTATTACTTAAAGCAATGTTTACACCCGGCCTCTGCATAACTAGGATGCACACAGCCGAAAATCCTCTCAAGTTACAACCAAAAATAATCAAATAAGAACATAAACGCATAGATAACACAATAGTTTGTGACTAAGATAACTCTAATCGTAGGTCACGCTGCCATCCATGTCTAGAAAAAATGTCCCGCGCCATGGCGTCCAAACGTCTACACCCTTCCGCAAAGAAGTCTTGGAACTCCATACGTTGAAGAATTGTCCATGATCGTAGGACTATCGTTGCTCGGAAGATAACCTGTAATGGAGAAGACATCATATCATTAAAAATCTTGTCATTCCTACATAGCCATAGCGACCAAATAATGGCAACGCTCCCACCCTAAAAACAGTCCCATATTTATCATCAATCCCATTCAACCAATTTCCAAAAACATTAGCAACCGATGAAGGGGGAGATAAACCAAAGGCCACTTGGGTGATTGACCATATAGAACGAGCAAATTTACACTGGAAGAATAAGTGTCTAATTGTCTCATTATGATTACAGAAGACACATTGTTTACTTCCTTGCCAATTCCTCTTAACAAGATTATCTTTTGTAAGAATTACCCCTTTACGAAGATACAAGCAAATACTTTCGTTTTCAGGGGTATTTTCATTTTCCAAATTCTACTATTATCATCAACTGGAATATTTGGTTGGATCAAAGCTCTATAAAACGAATCAACGGAAAATTTACCATTATGCAATAACTTCCAGTTAAATTCGTCCACACCTTCCAACAACTGTATCGTAGACAATCTCAATAAGAGATTATTCCATGATAGTATTCTAGGACCTATAAGGCTTCTATGGAAAGAGACATTAGGAGGATTAGATTCCATTACCCTGGAAAGTGTATCCCCTTTATGCCTAACTATCGAATATAGAGCAGGATATTGTTCTCTAAGGGGAATTTGGCCAAGCCATCTGTCCTCCCAGAACCTAATCTGTGATCCATCCTTAATATTAAAAGAACCAAAGCGTAGAAAATGTTTTTTGGTTGCCATCAGCCCAGCCCAAAAGTGTGAGTCTCCTGGCTTCCAGACTACTTGGGACAAAGCTTTGGATCCAATGTATTTCCTCCACAAAATGGTTTGCCAGGCTCCTTCTTCTGAGAGAAGTTTGAACAGCCATTTACCAAGGAGTGCAGTGTTCTTGACTTGCAAATCATGAATGCCAAGTCCACCATATTCCTTTGGTCGGCAAACCACGATCCATTTGGCGGTCGATATTTCTTTTCACCTCATCCCTTGCCAAAAGAATCTTGACCGGAAGTAATCCACTTTCTTGAGACCCCTTTTGGTATTTTAAAGAATGAAATCATATATAGTACCATATTAGTCAAGATCAATTAATGATTACAAGTCTTCCACCAAGGGATAGTAGTTTTCCTTTCCAGCTATTAAGACGTTTTGTAGTCTTTCCTCAATCCCTCTCCATTCAGCTATCGTGAGGCCGAAAATGTATCGGTATACCCGGATAGTTAATAGGAAAGATTCCATGGCCACAACCAAATAACTCAGCATATATATGTGCCTCGTTTTAGCTTCGCAAAGCAATACAAGTCACTTTTATGGAAGTTGATTTTCAGTCGATAATTGCTCAAATCTTTGAAAGTATTAACTTCAGATTCTTAGCCTTCTCAAGATCATGCTCCATAAAAAGTATTGTATCGTCAGCATATTGAAGGATTGATAATCCACCATCAACCAGATGTGGAACTAATCCTTCAATTTGGCCATCAGCCTTAGCTCTCTCAATAAGAATAGCCAACATATCCGCCACGATATTAAATAATATAGGCGAAAGTGGATCTCCCTGTCTTAATCCTTTGTGTGTCCGGAAGTATTTGCCTATGTCATCATTGACATTTATAGCAACACTACCCCCAGAAACAAAAGACTGAATGAGATTGCACCACTCCTGAGAAAAACCTTTCATACGGAGTGTTTGCTGAAGGAAATACCAATTAACTTTATCATACGCTTTCTCAAAATCAATCTTGAACACAACTCCATTCAATTTCTTTGAGTGTAGTTCAAGGATTGTCTCATGCAGGATTACTACACCGTCTAAGATGTTTCTTCCTTGCATAAAAACCGTTTGAGAAGCACGCACTACATTATCAGCTATTGAATTTAGCCTAATCGTTGCCACCTTTGTAAAGATTTTAAAACTTACATTAAGAAGGCAAATTGGGCAGTATTGTTGTATACGTTCTGCATTAGTAACTTTAGGAAGTAAAATAATGTTGTCAAAGTTCAGTCTGAAAATATCAAGCTGGCCCTCGTGCAACACATGAAACAAGTGCATCAAGTCCTCCTTAATAACTTCCCAGAATTTCTGATAAAATTCAGCTGGAAAGCCGTCAGGTCCTGGTGATTTATTGTGTTCCATTTGAAAAACAGCTTTCTTAACCTCTTCCTCCATATACGGGGCAGTTAGAAACTTGTTTTCATCAATAGATACCTGGGGAATATCATCTGTTTGGGATTCCTCCAGTGATATAGAGTTTTCTGGTGATGCCCCAAACAATGATTTGTAATACTTTGTAATGTAAGATTTTAGCTGCTCCTGTCCCTCAATGATACCTTCATCCTGAACCAAAGAGTGAATAAGTTTCTTCTTATGCTTGCCATTGGCAATAGCATGGAAGTATCTTGTATTCATGTCTCCTTCAAGGATAAATTTTGCTTTAGAGCGTTGGTACCACTTGAGTTCTTCCTCGCGTAAAATTCTGGCAATTTCTGCATTCGATTGCTTCTTAAGCTCAATCTCAGATACACTTAAAAGCCTTATTTCCGCAGCAGCCTCCAAATCATTAATAATAGTTGAAAGACGTACTTTCTCTTTTTTCAGGATACCGGTCGTATGTCTAGCCCAACCACGAAGGAATTTACGAAGGGCTCGCATTTTATTATTCCATCGTTGTATAGGCGTTTGACCACCCACCGGTTTTTCCCACACGTATTTCACTAAATCAAAAAAACCATCTCTTTTAATCCATCCAAGTTCAAACTTGAAGTTATGTTTGGATCTTTGTGATGGTGTTCCAACAGATAAAAGTAATGGAGCATGGTCCGATAAGGCCTCAATACGCTCTAGAGCCCGAACGGTTACTAATGGGAACTTATCCTCCCACAGTGTATCCATAAGTACTCTATCTAATTTCTCGTATGTCGGCTCTGGGAGACTATTAGTCCAAGTGAACTGTCTCCCAATCATATTAACCTCTCTCAAATCCAGGCTATCTATGACAGCATTGAATAAGAAAGACCAATGTTCATCAAACCTTCCCCGACTTTTATCATGAGGGAATCTTAGCAGGTTAAAGTCCCCACCTATAAGAATAGGATAAGGGTTATCCTTAGCTAGATTTACCATCTCACGCAAACAGTCAGCCTTATAAACATCCTGGGCAGCCCCGTAGACAGCGACTAGAGACCATGTGCAATCATCGGCCTTGTTCCGGATATGGAGTTTAATAAAAAATCTCCAACCGAATTGGCCAAGACTTCCATAGTCTCATCTCTGACGCCTAACAGGATGCCCCCGGATCTACCACGTGGAGGACGTGATACCCACGTAAAGTCCACTCCACTAGATAGGCGATTGAGCAGAGCTTGTGAGAAATCACGTCGACCGGTTTCAAAAATACCCCAAAAGTCCAAGTTATGTTCTCTTACACAATCGGCAAAGAATAGATGTTTAGCCAAGTCCCAAAGACCTCTGCTGTTTTAAAACATTCCATTCATTGAGAAACAATAATGCTTTTGGATACACGGGTCCTTTTCTTAGACCTTTGGCTCTTTGATTTACGACCAGAAGCTTTTAGTTCAAACAGTGAACCCAACTCTGTCTCATCAAAGCCAACCTCTGATACTTCACCAACTAAATGAGAGAGCAGTTGACCATCTATTGTGGCATGCAACTCCTCCTCCTTAGCTGATAAAGAATCAGGAATAAAAGAGGCCTTAGGAGTAACCGTCAAACGGTCAACCTCCATATGCCTAAGTACATTACTAGATAAATTAACCTCTTTGACAGAATAACCTAGACTAACACCAACGTTTGCTAGTTTTTTAGTCATTACAGATGTGGAAAAAGAAAGAAATGAGTTGGAAGACTTCATACCACCAGAATCAAGATTTATTGCCGCCTTCCTGCGCATTGCCTTGACCATCGAGTCCTCATCAGTTACCGTCGCCCCAAGAGCATCGAACCCATGGCATGAACTACGCCTCGCCGGTGTCTCCTAAACCTGCGTGACCACCTCTAGTGGAACACCCAGCCCCACCTGGGCCAGGTTTCCCCCAGATGATCGCCCCTCCTGGGCAGGAATGGCGCCCTCCCGCAACCCCTCCTGGGCCACGGGTCCGAAGCCCACATCCGGCCCCTTCATGGTCTGGGCCACGTCGGACAGCGGCCCCGCCTGGGCCCCTGGAACAATGTCCGAAGGCGGCCTCCCCATAGCCTTACCCTCGACGCCCCACCCCTCCTGGGAAGTGGCGGTTGGGCCCTCGAACGAAGAAGCAGCAGGTCTCCCGCCATGGGCAGCGGAAGTGGGCAGCCCCAGCCACTCCGCAGCAGGCGACGGCCCCTCCTGGTCCATCGATGCTCCAGCAGCCCGCCATGGCAGCGACAAAACAGCAATCAAGGAACCCCCCAGAGGCGAAGTTCTCCCAGCCGACATGTTCATCGCCTGAAGTGTAGCTGAAAGCTGAGAAGGAGAAACCCTAGGAGATCCACAAGCCTTCCAGCGAAGAGGAGAATCCGTTGGAAGAGAGTCTAGAAGTTCCTTTCCATGCGGAGTAGTAGGAGTAGCATTAAATGGAGTCACCGCATAAACTGATCCCGTGACCTGGCGAGTATGAGTAGACGGTGCCCCCTTCTCGGAAGTCTGACCACCAGACTGTCCAACCGAAGCATGAGCTAAAGTGATATCCGTTGGTCCAGAAGTATCCATGGCATCATCACCATTCTTTCCAGATCCATCGTCCTCAGAATAATCCTTACTCTTCCTCCAAAGGAGCGGTGAAAAGTCAGGTTCCGGCACATAATCAGAAGGTTCCAATCTGAAGCGAAGCTCATATCCTTTCAGATCCACCACAACATCAGATAATAAGAAGAAACCTATAGCATCCTTCTTCTTCAAGAAAACGGAAATATCACACATAGCAACAAGTATACGAACGACACCCCGTCGACGGAGGCTCAGAAGATCCACATCCAAGTTAGTACCCATAAGAGAACCAACAGCCCAAAGACCAAGAAAAGTTCGCAAAGAATGCGGAACCCCCTCAACATGTACCCAAACTTGTTCCAGAATTATCTTGTGCGGAACCTCTTGAGTCCTGTAAACCGAAACAGCAAGTTGTGTCCTACCCAGGGGCATCGAGAACTGGCTGCCATCCACTCGGTCGAGCACCTCAAAAGAAGGAAAGCTTACCAAATAATCATTATTCCCATAAGATAGAGCTTCCCACTTCCACTGTGATTGTAACGAACACCTTCTGGCAATCTGTTGCTGTACCACATCAGCTGAGACCGCATCTCCTATAACTTTGATCAAAGCAATAGGTGTCTGAGTAGTCTCCAAACTTTTACGGACCACACTATCAGGAATCTGTACAAATAGAGTTTTGTCATGTCCAATCCCAGTCATAAAAGCATTTGGTCTCGGCTGTTTCAACACAGGGCACCTCAAGGTTGGATGAGACTTGACATCAAAAATATAACAATAATGTATAGCTTTACAATCCTTGGATGCATGAGTGTCCACAGCGCACTTCCAACATCTAACTGGTTTCTTATTCTTCTTTGATACAGGCACAATCTCCGCAATAACAGGTGCATCCATCACAGCAGAATTAAAATGCATCTGATTATCATTGAAATTACCTTGAAACTGGCTAGTAGGTGGGAACGATGGTGAGACAAGAGCAGCTGTACCAAGTGGATACCCAAAGTGCTGCTGGCCAGCCATTGCATTTTGCTGAAGATTCATAGGCTGCTGCAAATTTGTTCCATGCGCAATCTGAGTTTGCGCCACACCTTGCACCGGCTTCTTCTTCTTCTTCCTCTTCGGCACCGGCACCCCCGACGAAACAGCCCCTGCAGCAAAGGAAGTAGGCTGAAACATACCCTGCATGTGTCCACCTGGCACCGTCCCTTGACCACTAGAAAACTGCGGCGTCGGACCCCGATACGGAGGTTGAAGCGGCTGCATCTGGCTCCCTTGCGCGGCAGCATAATACGTCGCCGGAGGTAGGAAGACGACACCTGGGGGAAACCCAACGAACAGGGGCGGCTGCGGCATGCCCCCAGCTGAAATCGGAGCAGAAGGTTGGGGAGGCGCCCTCGGTTGCGGTCCGGTCGCCGCAGCAACCACCTGTGTATTAGTAGGTTGGGCTTAATGCCCCAGCTGCTGCTGCACCGGCGTCCCCGCACGCTGCGCTGGTTGAACGACCAAAGCCCTAGGATTTCCCCCAGGGAACTGGCCAGCCATCCCAGGTGACGAAACGACGGCCGAGAACATGCGTTCGGGCACCACCGCAGAGGGAGAAGCGCTCGGTGAAACCGGCGACAGCAGCGGAGACCATGGACACGGTGCAGACGGCGAGAGCGGCGAAGAACACGGACTCGGCGGCTGATAAGGAAGGCACGGGTTCGTCGTCGAGCAAGAGATGCAATCTGTTTTGCCCCAGGTCCACAAGGCCCGAAGACGCCAAGCCAAGCCCGACCAAGAGCAGCCCGACCCAGCCACGTCCTCGGTCGCACGAACCGTAATAGGTTGGTCCCCGGACGCGACGAACGAGTCCGCCTTCACCCCCGAGCTGGCTCCGTCCACTCTGGCAGCAATCCGCGAAGAACTCAGAGTCCGATCCGAGAAACGCGCCAGCTCTGCCGCCTCAAGGAACTGGCCAAGAATCGGCAGGGCCGACGATCTCCGCCGAGGGATGGGTCCAATCCAGGGTTTGATCTTCGAATGAGCAACCACCACCGGAGGTGACAGCGATCTCGATCTGGCCAACGACTTGCAGGAAAGCTTCGGCGAGCATCTCGGAGAGGTCGTAGGAAACAGCGACGTAGACACCACCGGTGACCTCTCCCAGAACCGCGATGCCGGCGTCGGAAAGCCGATGTCCTCCCAGAACTGCTGCCGCAGCTCCTCCTCCGACAACTGACGGCGGCTTGAGGCATTCGTCCAGCCCAACTCACCACTCACATCTTCCAACGATTCCAAGTTCTCCAGAGCCGCCCTCACATCTTCTCCATCCGAACCCGATTCAGATCCTAGGCATTGGAACTGTGATCCCGATGTGGAAGACGCCGGCGAGAAGGATGAATGAGCCATCCCTGGCGACAGGCTCCCGGGAGCCATCATCAGCTGCCGTCTTCGCCGCATCGCCAGGATGCAAGTTCACTGCCCTGAGCTTGAAATCATGGAGGTGCCGTCTCAAAATAGATGTCTCCCAAAATGGAGGGAGGATTTCACTTCCCCGGCCAGCTACTGTTCATGTTGATCATGTTGATCAACACATCTAGTATGTTAGAGGTTCACGTCATTGTAGTTGCTATTGTCATGATTTATATTCTGGAATTAATCTTGGAAATTATGCCTAATCTTCCAACAATCCAAAAAACCATATTATAGGCAATTTCTAGAATTAAACATGGGACACTTGGCTGATGCTATGAAGCCGGAAAAGTTTACCGGTGTTCATTTTAAGAGGTGACAGTATAAGACCACTATGTGGCTGCAAGCTCTGAAAGTATTCGAGGCTAGTGAGGGTTTACCTGAAGGAACTACATCTGTCGAGGTTCAGAACAAGTTCAAGGAAACCAATCTTGCCTTTGTGGGATGCGTTCTGAGTGTTCTTGACAACAAGCTATTTGATGTGTATATGCACATTAAAGATGGAAAAGAGCTCTAGGAGGCACTGAACGCTAAGTTCGGTGTAGCAGATGCTGACAGTGAGCTGTACATCATGGAGATCTTTCATGATTACAGGATGGTTAACAAATGTTCTATAGTTTAGCAAGATCATGAGATAAAGTGCTTTGCCAAGGAGATTGAAATCCTCAAGTGTATCTTACCCGACAAGTTTGTGGCTGGGTGCATTATTGCAAAGTTGCCTTCTTCGTGGAGGAACTTCGCCACAACTCTCAAACACAAGAGACAGGAGATATCAATTGAAAACCTGATAGCATTTCTTGATGTTGAGGAGAAGGCTCAGGCTAAGGACACTGCTGAGAGATGGAAGAGGGTCAGTCTAGCGCCTACATGGCGCAGAAGAAGACCTTCAGCAAGAACAAAGGGAACTATAAGCCCTCGTTCAACAAGCCTGAAAAGACTACAACCTTCAAGAAGAAGAAGAAGCTGAACAAGGCCAAGCTACATTGTTATTCATGTGGAGGGCTCGGCAACTTTTCCAAGGACTGCCTAGATCGTGCAGATCGCAGAGGGAAAGGTGGGCAGACTGTGAACGTCGTGACCGCTAGCAACACTGATGGGTACGGTAATTTATTTACTGTTCTTTCAGTATTTCAATCACCATGTTGGTGGATTGATACAGGTGCTAATGTTCACGTGTGTGATGACATCTCTATGTTCACTTCTTATCAGGTCGCTCGGGATTCAGCCGTCCTAATGGGGAATAATGGATCACATGCTTCTGTTCGTGGTGTTGGAACGCTGGATCTGAAGTTTACTTCCGGAAATATCGTGCAGCTGAGGAACGTGCAGCATATCCCTACTATGAACAAGAATCTCGTTAGTGGTTCACTTCTGTGTAGAGATGGGCTTAAGGTTGTGTTAGAGTCCAATAAAGTCATATTTCGAAACACGGACAATTTATTGGTAAAGGTTATGAGTTCGGAGGCTTGTTCCGGTTTTCACTTTCAGATTTTTGTAATAAATCCGTGAATCATATTTGTAGTGATGTTAATGATGATACCAGTGTTTGGCATTCTCGTTTATGTCACATTAATTTTGGTTTGATGTCTCGGATGTCCAGTATATGTTTAATTCTGAATTTCACTATTGCCAAAGGTTCTAAGTGTCATAGTTGTGTGCAATCAAAGCAACCTCGAAAGCCTCACAAGGCTGCCGAGGAGAGAAACTTGGCACCTCTAGAACTCATACATTCTGATCTATGCGAGATAAATGGTGTGTTGACAAAAGGTGAAAAGAGATATTTCATGACATTAATAGATGATGCTACTAAATTCTGCTATGTTTACTTGTTGCAAACTAAAGATGAGGTTTTAGACTACTTTAAAATCTATAAGGCTGAAGTCGAAAATCAACTAGAGAGAAAGATCAAGCGTCTTAGGTCGGATCGTGGTGGTGAGTATTTTCCCAAAATATTTGACGAATTCTATCAGGAACACGGAATTATTCATGAGAGGACGCCTCCCTACTCGCCCCAATCTAACGGGGTTGCTGAGAGGAAAACCCGCACGCTAACTGACTTGGTGAATTCCATGTTAGCCACTGCTTGTTTATCAAAGGCATGGTGGGGGAGGCTTTGTTGACTTCATGTCATGTCCTGAATAGAGTTCCTAACAAGAATAAAGAAAAGACCCCTTATGAGGAGTGGTCTGGGAGAAAACCATCACTTTCGTATTTGCGCATTTGGGGGTGTTTGGCAAAGGTCAACATACTGATTACCAAGAAACGCAAGCTCGGACCTAAGACAGTGGATTGTATCTTTCTAGAATATGCTCCACGGAGTGTAGGCTATAGATTTCTAGTGGTTAAATCTGAGGTACCTGATATGCGTGTTGGTACTATAATGGAATTTCGTGATGCAACATTCTTTGAGAATATTTTTCCTATGAAAGATATGCATAGCATTGATAGAATTTCTTCTGTAATACTTCCTGAATCTAGTGCATCTATTGAGAATTCTGAACAACCACATGAGGAAGTCCTTGAGAAGGATGACGATGAACCTCTCACGAGGAGTAAGAGATAGAGGATTGCAAAATCCTTTGGTAATGATTTCATCGTGTACCTTGTGGACGATACTCCTAGATCCATTGCAGAGGCATATGCATCTCCTGATGCAAATGATTGGAAAGAAGCTGTCCAAAATGAGATGGACTCGATTCTTTCTAATGGAACTTGGGAATTATCAGAACGACCCTATGGTTGCAAACTTGTGGGCTGTAAGTGGGTGTTTAATAAGAAGCTAAGGTCTGATGGTACTATTGAGAATTACAAGGCACGGCTTGTAGCTAAGGGCTACACACAGAAACAAGGCGAAGATTACTTTGACACCTATTCACCTGTCGCTAGACTGACCACCATTCGAGTACTACTATCCCTAGCTGCCTCTTATGGTCTTCTCGTTCATCAAATGGACGTGAAGACAACTTTACTTAATGGAGAGTTGGAAGAGGAGATATACATGGATCGGCCGGATGGGTTTGTGGTAAAA
The DNA here is from genome assembly GCA_030063025.1 of Avena longiglumis. Classification (NCBI taxonomy): domain Eukaryota; kingdom Viridiplantae; phylum Streptophyta; class Magnoliopsida; order Poales; family Poaceae; genus Avena; species Avena longiglumis. The sequence goes on along the minus strand of CP125974.1, from coordinate 540,756,146 downwards.
GGTGAAGAGACAAAGGTGTACAAGTTATTAAAATCTTTATATGGCCTGAAACAAGCACCTAAGCAATGGCATGAGAAGTTTGACAGAACTCTACTTTCTGTTGGCTTTGTCATTAATGAGGTTGATAGGTGTGTTTAGTATCGCCATGGTGGGGGCGATAGCGTTATATTATGTTTGTACGTGAATGACATTCTGATATTTGGTACAAATATGAAAGTGATAAATGAATTCAAGTCTTTCCTGTCAAAGAGTTTTGGTATGAAAGATCTGGGAGAGGCTGATGTGATTCTGAACATCAAGCTTATTAAGAACGAGAATGGGATTACTTTAACGCAATCTCATTATGTTGAGAAGGTCTTGAGCCGATTTGGCTTTGCTGATGGCAATACTTCTCCAACACCTTATGATCCCAGTTTGACATTACGAAAGAATAAGAAGGAACCAACAGATCAGCTGAAATATTCACAAGTTGTTGGTTCTCTCATGTACTTAGCAAGCACTACAAGACCTGATATCTCTTTTGCTATGAGCAAGTTGAGTAGGTTCATGTATAACCCGGGTATTGATCATTGGCATGCACTTGAAAGGGTCATGCGCTATCTATGTGGTACAATGAGCTATGGGATTCAATATTCAGGGCACGCTGCTGTGCTTGAAGGATATAGTGATTCGAACTGGATCTCTGACGTTGATGAACTCGATGCCACGAGCAGGTATGTGTTTACCCTTGGAGGTGGTGCGGTGTCATGGAGATCCCGTAGACAGACCAGATTGACGAGGTCAACTATGGAAGCAGAGCTTACTGCTTTAGACACAGCCACTATTGAGTCAGAATGGCTGCGCGAGCTCTTGATGGACTTGCCTGTGGTTGAGAAACCTGTGCCGGAAATCCTTTTGAATTGTGACAACCAAACTGTGATTGTCAAAGTAAATAATTCTAAGGAAAACGTGAAGTCATCAAGACACGTGAAGAGACGTTTGAAGTCTGTCAGGAAATTGAGAAACTCCGGAGTAATAACTGTTACGTATATTCAAATAGAAAAAAACCTGGCATATTACTTTACAAAGAGACTATCACGAAATGTGATAGAAAGTGCATCGAGGGAGATGCGGTTGAGACCCATGGATGTCACACCTAGTGGTAACCCAACCTATGTGATCGGAGATCCCGTGAATTAGGATCTGGGAGGCACAAGCCAGTGGGTGGACTGAGGAGAGTATTTTGTAAACCTCTCTATGTGAAGATGCATAAATCTCATAATCTGTAAGGCAGGTTGGCAACACGACTTAATGTGTTTCTGTTGACTTTAACTAGCAAAGATGCCGTCCTACAGTGCATTCTTGAAAGAACACACCAATATCAGCTCGACTGTAAACGTCGCGGTCTATGAGACTTGGGTGATCTCTAGTAAACTCATGAAGAGACCAGGGAGTATGACGCATATGCTCCAACCCGCGGGGTAGGCTACTGGCAGCCAGGTACTAGTTATGATATTGAGTGAAATCTATTGGCACAAAACTTGCAATTCAAGGTTCGTCCATTGTTCAAGTTGTTGATAGACGTAGTTCAATATTCTAGGCGGAAGTTCAATTTAACAGTCTCTGTTGAAACATCGGTATATAAACAAGTAGCGAGGATTGGCAAATCTTCAAATGGGCATTTGAGATCTGGTGGGGGATTGTTAGAAATAATGGGCTAAATCATTAGACCCATGTGTGATTTCAGATTTTCCCTAAATCTCAAAGCCCATGCATGTGGAAGGCCATATGTGATTTGGCCCAAGTTGATGGCAGCTCACATGTGTGTGTGGCAAGAGCCGTGGGAGCTAAAGTTTAGTCCCACATGGAAAGTTGAAGGAGAGTTGCACCACCTTATAAGGTGGAGTGTTGCACCACTTTGTAAGTGAGTGACAATAAGAGAGCTACACGCGCGCTCCTCCTCCGACGATGCCGCCGCTCGCACGCTCGCCTCGTCTCGACACGACGCGCGCGCGCCGCGGGTTGCGGGAATCTCGCCGAGCCGAGCTTTATTTTGCTGCTCAGGAAAATATGTGCGGTTAGACAGACGTGTCAACAGTTAGCGGATTCGGGTCGCTCCCGGATCGTGGGCTATCTGTAACCGACCCGAACGTGCGCGACGTGGGCTTGGTCCACTTCGTGTCCTGTACGGGATTTCCGAGCAGCTATATATAAACGCCTGTGCGGCTTCCACAACGTACGACACTAAATCAATCTAGGGTTTTGCCATCCTCTCTGCTTGCGCCGCCACCGTAGTCTACTCCATCCCGCTTGCCAGCGTGCACCGGCGGTTGGGAGAGCAGGTCTCCGGAACCACTCGTCTTTGTGATCCTGTACGGGAGAGGGCGAATAAGGTTTTTGGAAAGCGCTTCGCGCGACTACTCAAGTTCGTCATCACGGCGCGTCTTCCCGGTCGTCAAGCCGGACCTCGTGCGCTTCGTCTTTAACGCCGACTTCTTCGACAGGCGACTGCATCAACGGCGACTACATCGATAACCGATCAGTACGTACACCGTCAACAGATCTGTTGTTTTATAATGGCTGTTAGTGCGTATAATCTGCTACTGTTCATGTTGATCAATACATCTAGTATGTTAGAGGTTCACGTGATTATAGTTGTTATTGTCATGATTTATATTCTAAAATTAATCGTGGAAATTATGCCTAATCTTCCAACACCTTCGCACTGGTAGAAAAGGGCCCATGCGTCCCAGTTGGTAAGGGCCATTAGTCCCGGTTGCCCAACCGGGATGGGGCAATCGGGACTAAATCTCTAACCATTAGTCCCGGTTGCCCCACCAACCGGGACAAATGGGGCACGTATGCATCGTGAGCGAGGGGTGGAGCATTAGTCCGTTCGAATACCGAACCGGGACTATAACTCTGCCGTGCGTAGATTTACATTTCTCTATCGCGGCAGAGAATTCATTTTGGCACATTTTGTTGCCGTGGCAGCATTTTCGCCACTTTTTGTGCCGCGGCAAAGAATTCATTTAGGTTGTTTTATTGTTTATTTAGTGTTTTGCACTTATCAACGAAGGAAACTTATATTACACAAGATCATCATGACAACATTACATTCAATACACGGATCGAGTTCATGCACTACATACAAAAGTTGCTATTCGATGCTACCGGCCAATTTCTTGAAAGTTGCTATTTTTACAATTCCTATTGTCTATACACAGCCGAGTAGTATTCCCCTTGTGTGTTTAGTACTTCTGCATCCAAGAATCCCGCCAATTCCTCCTGAATTGCTCGTATGCGATCCTTTGGCAGAAGACCGTCCGTAGACGTTCGATCTGATTTAAAAAGGAGTCACCTATATGAATATGAAACTAAACACAATTTGATTGTAATAAAAACTATAGAAATTGTTTACGACGTGGAGTTTCTCTAAATTTCTGCCCTTCTCATCGTGACGTCTGCCGGATGAACTCGGATACATAGTATCCACATAGATTGTTACCGTCCTGCGTCGAAACTTTACGAACAGAGTTCAATCAAAATAATAATCAAGCATGATAATAATCGTATCAAAACTAGAATCAAAGAGATGCGGATATAGCTAGTGGTGCTTACATCTAGTGGTTGAAATGTAAGCTCCTCTTTCCAAACACCCCTAGCCTTCTTGGTGAACCGCTTCCAAGCGCCGAGAAAACGAATAAAATAAGTTATTAAGTACTTGATATCATAAAATTCACGAACGCTGCCGATATAGTGTCGTAATGATTAGAATTACCGCTGGAGAAGTATCTGCATGTCCTTCCACGTCTCAAGGGGTTTATGTTTCGAGTCCATGACTAGTACACGCCTTTGTCAAGTTGAATGATTAATAGAATATAGTGGTACATGCGAATGCGTAACTAATCAATTATATACTTAACATCGAGTAAGCGAAATAGAAAGTGTATACAAGACAATAACACTCATCGAAGTTGTAAGGAAATAGTATTTCCTTTTGGTTTCTTGAAACCTTAACGCTGGTACTATATTATCCTCCGTATCCCGGGGCTTATTTTGAGATTAGCTTCATGAACCCAATATGGGTCAATGAAGCCAATGTCATAGATTTGTCCTCACTGCATTCGAGAATCTTCATTCTGCATATTACGGTATGATTATATACATGCAATAAACAAAATAATATAGTGGAGACTAAATTAATTACGTAATTAGTACTTACGCACAATAGGCACTCATGATCGATTTGTCCAAGGCGTCTTGATTGAATAATTGAAATAGTTCATCAAATTCAATGGATATCATGTCATCCTTATCTTTCCCATGATGCTTTTTGTAACCCTCAAGACTATCCAATTAGCCCCGCCCTTGTGGCATGCATGTACCAGTTATGCAATCTTCGCAGTTTGTTGGAAGATTGTTTACCTCCTCGTGTTTGACGAGAGGTTTTCCGTAATGGTATTGGTATGCTACTTCACTCACGGGAAGAACTCTAATCGGGATAAGTCTTGGGCAATACTCATACCTTGAGCAGCGGCTTCTCCAGACAGTGCAACTACCTCTGGATCATCGCTGCTCTTGCCCCATATTTGCTCGACCCACATTGGTTTGAGAAATCACCTTGAGAGGGGCGCAAGTCTGTTTTGCTTGTTCTTCGAGCTGGGCAACAGATTTCCGCTTGCATCGATCGCTCTTCGAGGCTTTTGTGCCGCATGTGACTTGAGAATAGAACGCTCATAGTCCGATGATGCTTTGGCTCGGGTTGATGAAGATTCTTTAGCATTTTCAACACTTTGGCTTTTTCTTCTTTGGGGAACTCGCTCTTTCGGCGCCTTAGCTTAAAAACTGTCGTTTCCGCATCAACGATCGCCGCAGCCTCCTCTTCAAGATACAGTCATAAGCCCTCTTGGGAGGAACCGTTGGTACTTTTGGAAGAGGCTCTTGTTTACGTTTCGCGATCGCCACGACGACAAGAGCAGACGCTTCGCTTTTATCCCGAGGCGCCGCGATGGCTCCCGGCGATGGCTGCACCGGAGATTGGTGAGGCGACGAGCCGGGTGAGGCGACGAAGACGGCTGCCAGCGGCGGCGACCTCATTTCCGGAGACGGGTGAGGCGGCGGCGAAGATGGCCTTGGCGTGTGATTTCGAAGCACGATACAATCCTTCGGCCATAGAATGGTGACGTTTTTTGCGTCACCCAGCACAGTCACATATCCTTCACCATCAGGGTAGTGAAGATCCAAAACCTCAAAGGTGGGCATGATTTCATCCACGCCGACAACAGTGTAGCCCTCTGGAACCGGACGACAGTGGTAAGTTGGTGTGGGTCCAATTGGTAAGGCATAGCCGACCGCCACCTTCATTGATATGTTCACAACTTTGACATGTAGCTCGCAGTGTGTCATCTCTGTGATATCATCCATGGGTAGCCAACAGAGCCATCGTCGGTGCATCATCGGCATCGCCATTGTCATCACCAGACCTCGGTGGAAGCCACTGCTTTTCGATTATTCGATAGGCGGTAGCATCGAATGCAAAGGTCACTTGAGATGGGGCCGGTAGTACTTTGCTCTTTAAGTGTGTTAATTTCATCTTGTTGTTGCTTTAATCGTTCTTCAATTAAACGCATTCGCTCTTTCGACTTTCGCTTCAACCGCCTGTCCTTTCTCCTCCGACGGCTTCTATCGGATATTTCTTCCTCTTCGAAACCCAGTCCTCCATGATTGGGAGCCTCTTGTGCCTCGTGTTCGCCCATCATGTTCCTTATTTCCAAGGGCGAGTGTGAGCTCATCATTCTCTCTATCGGGAATGAAGTCCCCATCTTTAACAGCCTTTTACCGCTTTCGATCCTCTCGATTGGCAAGGGTCTTCTTTATGTCGTGTTATATATACACCTCCTTCCGAGTCCAACGTGCCCCATGCCCGTAAAACCAATTCCTTGCACGTTCTACCCAATCGCCTCTCCGGGTGATATTTTTATCACGCAGTTCTGCTCAAGTTTCTCCCACTTAGGAATGCCAACCTCAGAGCCACCTTGCCCCATAGTATGGTGATACTTCTTAGCAGATTCAACATTCGTTTTTACATTTTCTTAGCTTTTTCTGATTTCTTGTATTCCACAAACTCATCCCAGAATGGTTTTATCTTCTCAAACTGAATATTCTTGAAATCGGGAGTCTTCTTTTTCACGACATAGTCAAGGTGCAATCTTTTCTTCCAGTTGGTGAAACACTGGGCCATCTTCTTCAAATCCCACTCCCTGACCGTAGCCTCCATGGCTCTCCCATGTTGTAAGGCGTCCTCAACTGGATCCTCCGCATTTGGATCCAGCTCTATCTTCGGTAGTTTAAAATTAACCATGAGCCTCTTCCACAGTAAATCTTTGGCGTGGTTAGGGACAAATAAACATGTTCCCTCTTCATCCGCATTAGCAGGCCTATTCCAATTTCTAATGGTGATCGGGATTAAGTCCCTAACGATTACTCCGCATTGTGCCACAAATTTGGTTGCGACAACTTCGGAGCTGTCTCTGCCGTCTTCACGACATCTTCGATCCTGAACCTCTCATGGTCTTGCAACTTTTGGTTGGGCCTCGCTCTTTTTCAAGAGATTCCTTCGATCCGAGGGCTAAAAGAAGAAAGATCTTACATTATTTCTATATAGATAGCAGATGATTAATTAATGAATTGATTTATATTACATGCACCTCACCGAGCGTCTTCTAGATTACACAAGGCATCGCCTTTCTCTCGGAAGGCAACACCTTCAACCTCAAACAAGTTGTCTACTCCGTAAAAAGAGGATCACCTCACCGGAGTTGTTCGTAAACGTTGATACGCCTAAATTATCTTCCCACGGATCACACCTTGGATCAACTCTTCCTTTTCTTCGTCTCGACGTGTGGGTCCATATTTTACGCATAGGTGGAAAACGAATAAGTCAAAGCGGCTAAAGGAGAAAGTTAAGGAGAAACCCTAATATATACATACACAATAATAAAATGAAGAGAAACCCTAAACCTAGCTACAAAAAGGAAACCGTAGTAGATAGGCAACTCTAGCTAAAATCAACTAAAATCAATATTCGGAGTTCAGGGTGTAACCTAGTTCGGAGAAACCTCGGATGCATATGAGAGGGGAACATGAGTATAAGGCTACAAAAGGGAAACTATCCAGCAGATAGGTAACACTAGATACTAACAAAATACCATATTGGGATCGATTTAAGAGGGTTCAGAATGCCCTGGCGAAGGCACATCGTCGAACCCACATGCACCTAAGGGGTATTAATGATTCCTTATCTAACCACAGTGACTGACAATGTGAATCGGGTCTGGGGCTACCCACATTGACTGAGAAGTGGGGCCGAAGACCAATAATACCAAACTAATTAATAAACCTAATAATACCTAACTAATAATAAACCTAATAATCGAAACACCGAAAAGAAAGGGAAACAATCAACACATGGCATTGATGCAATGCTCAAGCAAGTATGATGATATGACAAGTTAATTTGCATTGGAATGTAACCCTAAGACATGCTCGACGATTTAATCGGGGTTCCGACGGGTGAAAACCCTAACTCGGGGAAACTCCGGAACATATGAGAGGGGTGCATTTGTTCTTCTAATTATACTTGTCATTTAAATTGTTGAACAATGCATGATTATAGGTTAAATAGATAGGTTTCATTTTTCTGAACAATTTGATATATTATTTGTATTTTTTGACTTATAAATAAAAAGATATTGAATTTACAAGTTTATATCAATTTCTAGAATTATTAAATCATTTGAAATTGAATTACTGTGTCAATATGACATCAGCAAAGGGTTGGGTTTTTTTTACCAAGACAGAACCTAGCCATCACATCGAGTCGGGCCCTAGGCCACATCAAGAAGCCACCGTAATACGCCAGGACGCTGGCCAGTCGCCCGCACCTACTGATCGACAGCGCCGCCCGCGCCTACTCAAAATTGGCGGCGCCGCCCTCTGTTGGTTGCTGGAGAAGGTGGTACAACGACGGCCGACGGCGGCGAACGCGAAATCTAACGGCGCAGGCATGAACTACAGTGAGAGGGTAAGGAAGGAGGCATCCAGAAGGTTCGCTTGCTCACCCTGAGCGCGTGAGGTTGGTCGGAGAGAGCGCGGGAGGTCGAGGTTGAGCGAATCGACGCCGGCGAGCACGGTCGGGGTCGAGGAAGACGGAGTCGTGGGCGACGGGGCACGACGCAGACGGGCGGCGGTTGGCGGATGGAGCTCGAGCGACGTGGGCTCAGGCTGGCGGCGTCGAGGCGGCGGCTTCAGCAGCCGGCGGCCGGGGCGGTTGCTTGCGTGAAGGTAGAAGTGATGGGAAGGGAAGAAGACGAGAAGGGCTAAAGGGTTATAACCAAAGGACCTTTAGTCCCTGGTGGCTCCAACCGACTAAGGGTTATACGTCAGTTGGAGCCACCAACCGGACCTATACTCAATATTTTCAAGACCAAGGGTTGGGCGAGGGTCTTTAGTCGGTTGGTGGCTCCAACCGACATATTCTGTTTTCAAAAATTCAGGTATTTTCTCTCTCCTTCTTTATTTTTTATTTTGGGGTTTAAATTTGTATTGTTTTTAAATGATAAATAATTTGGAATTTAGAAAAACTTTAAACATAAAAGTGTTTGGATTTGAATAAATAATTCAAAACCATTTTACATTTTAAAAATAATTAATGTAACCATTTAAAATATGAATCATTTACAATTAAAAATGAATTAACTTATATTTTTTAATATCAATTTGGAATTTAGAAAAACTTTAAACATAAGAAGTGTATGGATTTGAATAAATAATTCAAAAACATATTCTATTTTTAAAAATAATTAATGTAACCTTTTAAAATGAATTAACTTATATTTTTGAATATTAATTTGGAATTTAGAAAAATTTAAACATAAAAAGTGTTTGGATTTAAATAAATAATTCAAAACATTTTCTGTTTTAAAAATAATTAATGTAACCATTTAAAATATGAACCATATACAATTAAAATGAATTAACTTATATTTTTTAATATCAATTTGGAATTTAGAAAAACTTTAAACATAAGAAGTGTATGGATTTGAATAAATAATTCAAAAACATATTCTATTTTTAAAAAATAATTAATGTAACCTTTTAAAATGAATTAAATTATATTTTTGAATATTAATTTGGAATTTAAAAAAATTTAAACATAAAAAGTGTTTGGATTTAAATAAATAATTCAAAAACATTTTCTCTTTTAAAAAATAATTAATGTAACCATTTAAACTATGAACCATTTACAATTAAAAATGAATTAACTTATATATTTTTAATATTAATTTGGAATTTAGAAAAACTTTAAACATAAAAAGTGTTTGGATTTAAATAAATAATTCAAAAAAAGTGTTCTCCATACCAATGTCCACACACATGCATAATATGGGAACAACATCATAAACTATGCCGTGATTCAGCACATAACATCGGTCATTTGGACCAAAAGCCATGAAACCTCGAACATGATAGGTCATTTTTGTGAAGGTTTTTTCGAAACATGATCAATATACCAAGTCTGGTATTTTTCCTTTCAACTATGTAACATAATATGACACCACGCAAAGGATTTTCATTGTTCGGATTTTTTTTGAATTTATTATGCCCGTTTTGAATTATCTAAATTTCTAACTATGGTCGAACCGGTGTGTATGAAGATAGGGGACGAGCATCGTTAGAACTTGCATTGGATCTCTGAAGAAACCACATATTGCGAGTCTAAAAATGATTTTTTCAAAAAATTACGGGCGATAGATCATGTACCTGTAGTACAAACCGAACCCACTACCTACCGATTCGGCAGACATTTTTCCTTTTTACCCGGGATGGACGAAAAGGTTTGAGATGTACCGGTTGGGAGATAGTCCATGTAAGGTGGTCTAGTATTTTAGGAAAATAGGATGGTAGCATTCTGAAACGGCATTTTGGTGGTTACTTCACAAAACGACCCGTTTTTTGCGCTCGGAAAATGGAAAAGGGCTTTTCCGTATGCGAAAAAGGAAAACTTCCTCCGCAACATTGTTCTCCATACCAATGTCCACACACATGAATAATATGGGCACAACATCACAAACTATGCCGTGATTCAAGACATAACATCGGTCATTTGGACCAAAGCCATGAAACCTCGAACAATATAGGTCATTTTGTGAAGGTTTTTTGAAACATGATCAATATACCTAGTCCGGTATTTTTCCTTTCAACTATGTAACATAATATGACACCACGCCAAGGATTTTCATTGTTCGGATTTTTTTTGAATTTATTATGCCCGTTTTGAATTATCTCAATTTCTAACTATGGTCGAACCGTGTGCATGAATATAGGGACGAGCATCGTTAGAACTTGCATTGGATCTCTCAAGAAACCACATATTGCGAGTCTAAAATGATTTTTCAAAAATCACGGGCGATAGATCATGTACTGTAGTACAAACCGGACCCACTTCCTACCGATTCGGCAGACATTTGTCCCTTTTACCCGGGATGGACGAAAAGGTTTGAGATGTACCGGTTGGGAGTTAGTCCATGTAAGGTGGTCTAGTATTTTAGGAAAATAGGACGGTAGCATTCTGAAACGGCATTTTGGTGGTTACTTCACAAAACGACCGCTTTTGCGCTTTAAAATGGAAAAGGGCTTTTCCGTATGCAAAAAGGAAAACTTCCTCCGCAACATTGTTCTCCATACCAATGTCCACACACATGCATAATATGGGCACAACATCACAAACTATGCCGTGATTCAGACATAACATCGGTCATTTGGACCAAAAGCCATGAAACCTCGAACATGATAGGTCATTTTGTGAAGGTTTTTGAAACATGATCAATATACCAAGTCCGTATTTTTCCTTTCAACTATGTAACATAATATGACACCACGCCAAGGATTTTTATTGTTCGGATTTTTTGAATTTATTATGCCGTTTTGAATTATCGAATTTCTAACTATGGTCGAACCGGTGTGCATGAAGATAGGGGACGAGCATCGTCAGAACTTGCATTGGATCTCTGAAGAAACCACATATTGCGAGTCTAAAATGATTTTTCAAAAATCACGGCGATAGATCATGTACTGTAGTACAAACCGACCCACTTCCCGATTCTATGAGACATTTGTCCTTTTTACCCGGGATGGACGAAAAGGTTTGAGATGTACCGTTGGGAGATAGTCCATGTAAGGTGGTCAAGTATTTTAGGAAAATAGGATGGTAGCATTCTGAAACGGCATTTTGGTGGTTACTTCACAAAACGACCAGTTTTTTGCGCTCGGAAAATGGAAAAGGGCTTTTCCGTGCGACAAAAAGGAAAACTTCCTCCTGCAACATTGTTCTCCATACCAATGTCCACACACATGCATAATATGGGCACAACATCACAAACTATGCCATGATTCGGCACATAACATCGGTCATTTGGACCGAAAGCCATGAAACCTTGAACATGATAGGTCATTTTGTGAAGGTTTTTTCGAAACATGATCAATATACCAAGTCTGGTATCTTTCCTTTCAACTATGTAACATAATATGACACCACGCGAAGGATTTCCATTGTTCGGATTTTTTTTGAATTTATTATGCCCGTTTTGAATTATCTTAATTTCTAACTATGGTCGAACCGGTGTGCATGAAGATAGGGGACGGACATCGTTAGAACTTGCATTGGATCTCTGAAGAAACCACATATTGCGAGTCTAAAAATGATTTTTTCAAAAAATCACGGGCGATAGATCATGTACCTGTAGTACAAACCGGACCCACTTCCTACCGATTCTAAGACATTTGTCCTTTTACCCGGATGGACGAAAAGGTTTGAGATGTACCGTTGGGAGATAGTCCATGTAAGGTGGTCTAGTATTTTAGGAAAATTGTACGGTAGCATTGTGAAACGGCATTTTGGTGGTTACTTCAAAACGACCCGCTTTTATTCGGAAAATGGAAAAGGGCTTTTCCGTGCGACAAAAAGGAAAACTTCCTCCTGCAACATTGTTCTCCATACCAATGTCCACACACATGCATAATATGGGCACAACATCACAAACTATGCCGTGATTCAGCACATAACATCGGTCATTTGGACCGAAAGCCATGAAACCTCGAACAATATAGGTCATTTTGTGAAGGTTTTTTCGAAACATGATCAATATACCAAGTCTGGTATTTTTCCTTTCAACTATGTAACATAATATGACACCACACGAAGGATTTTCATTGTTCGGATTTTTTTTGAATTTATTATGCCCGTTTTGAATTATCTGAATTTCTAACTATGGTCGAACCGGTGTGCATGAAGATAGGGGACGGGCATCGTTGGAACTTGCATTGGATCTCTGAAGAAACCACATATTGCGAGTCTAAAAATGATTTTTTTCAAAAAATCACGGGCGATAGATCATGTACCTGTAGTACAAACCGGACCCACTTCCTACCGATTCGGCAGACATTTGACCTTTTTACCCGGGATGGACGAAAAGGTTTGAGATGTACCGTTGGGAGATAGTCCATGTAAGGTGGTCAAGTATTTTAGGAAAATAGTATGGTAGCATTCTGAAACGGCATTTTGGTGGTTACTTCACAAAACGACCCGTTTTTTGCGCTCGGAAAATGGAAAAGGGCTTTTCCGTGCGACAAAAAGGAAAACTTCCTCCTGCAACATTGTTCTCCATACCAATGTCCACACACATGCATAATATGGGCACAACATCACAAACTATGCCATGATTCGGCACATAACATCGGTCATTTGGACCGAAAGCCATGAAACCTTGAACATGATAGGTCATTTTGTGAAGGTTTTTTCGAAACATGATCAATATACCAAGTCTGGTATCTTTACTTTCAACTATGTAACATAATATGACACCACGCGAAAGATTTCCATTGTTCGAATTTTTTTTTGAATTTATTATGCCCGTTTTGAATTATCTTAATTTCTAACTATGGTCGAACCGGTGTGCATGAAGATAGGGGACGGACATCGTTAGAACTTGCATTGGATCTCTGAAGAAACCATATATTGCGAGTCTAAAAATGATTTTTTCAAAAAATCACGGGCGATAGATCATGTACCTGTAGTACAAACCGGACCCACTTCCCGATTCTAAGAGACATTTGTCCTTTTACCCGGATGGACGAAAAGGTTTGAGATGTACCGGTTGGGAGATAGTCCATGTAAGGTGGTCTAGTATTTTAGGAAAATTGTGCGGTAGCATTGTGAAAGCGGCATTTTGGTGGTTACTTCACAAACGACCCGTTTTTTTGCCGAAAATGGAAAAGGGCTTTTCCGTGCGACAAAAAGGAAAACTTCCTCCTGCAACATTGTTCTCCATACCAATGTCCACACACATGCATAATATGGGCACAACATCACAAACTATGCCGTGATTCAGCACATAACATCGGTCATTTGGACCGAAAGCCATGAAACCTCGAACAATATAAGTCATTTTGTGAAGGTTTTTTCGAAACATGATCAATATACCAAGTCTGGTATTTTTCCTTTCAACTATGTAACATAATATGACACCACGCGAAGGATTGTCATTGTTCGGATTTTTTTTGAATTTATTATGCCCGTTTTGAATTATCTGAATTTCTAACTATGGTCGAACCGGTGTGCATGAAGATAGGGGACGGGCATCGTTGGAACTTGCATTGGATCTCTGAAGAAACCACATATTGCGAGTCTAAAAATGATTTTTTCAAAAAATCACGGGCGATAGATCATGTACCTGTAGTACAAACCGGACCCACTTCCTACCGATTCGGCAGACATTTGTCCTTTTTACCCGGGATGGACGAAAAGGTTTGAGATGTACCGGTTGGGAGATAGTCCATGTAAGGTGGTCTAGTATTTTAGGAAAATATGACGGTAGCATTCTGAAACGGCATTTTGGTGGTTACTTCACAAAACGACCCGTTTTTTGCGCTCGGAAAATGGAAAAGGGCTTTTCCGTGCGACAAAAAGGAAAACTTCCTCCTGCAACATTGTTCTCCATACCAATGTCCACACACATGCATAATACGGGCACAACATCACAAACTATGCCGTGATTCAGCACATAACATCGGTCATTTGGACCGAAAGCCATGAAACCTTGAACATGATAGGTCATTTTGTGAAGGTTTTTTCGAAACATGATCATTGTTCGGCACACATTTAGTCCCGGATGTAGTCACAAACTGGGACTAAATATATTTTCCGCCATTTCCCACCTCTTCCCGCCAAGTTTTCCCGCCCTTTCCTTTCTACTAGAGCTTTTAGTCCCGGATGTAGTCACTAACCGGGACTAAAGATATTTCCCGCCATTTCCCAAAGCTTCACGCCAAGTTTTCCCGCCCTTTCCCTCTATATTTAGGGTGATCGTGTCATGGCTATCCACACATCCACACCTTCCTCTCTTAGAACAATGGACAACGCCATCTTGGGCCATTCGACCTCGAGGAGACCGAGGCTGGCGCCTCAACTACCCTTGTCCATCGGCCGCCCGCCGGATCTTGTGCCGGAGTGGTTCCTGTCCCTCCTGTCCCTCAAGGTTCCGCACGCCAGGCGGCCATCACAAACCACTTCTACCACGAGCTCACGCCGGAGCAGCGGATGGATCCCCAGTGGGATCCCGACAACTAAGACACCTGGAATGCCTTCTTCGCTAATAGGCGGGAAAGGGAGCTCGCCAGGTACGAGGGTGATGGCCCGTCACCGGTGAACCAGAACGAAGTCGGCCATCGTCTGTGGTGGGCGAACCGTACTATCATCAAAGTGATGCGCTACATCGCCGGGGGAGACCATCCTCGCCTACGGTGCCCACGAGTCCACCCGCCACAGGCCCCACACTGTCCCGGCGGTAGCGGCATCGTCTTCCAGGAGACCCCTCTCCCACCCGTCGTGAATCCGAGGCTGGAATGGCCCCTGGTATATGCCATGGATGGGCTGAGGATCCCCGGAGTGGCAGGTGACGATGACGATGATGATGACGACGACGATGAAGACCCTGAAGCTGCGTACTATAGGACTTGGCATGATTATGACTAAAGGGGGCGGCTTTAGGTTTGAGTGTTAGCTAGTCCCGGTTTGTCCCGTTTTTTAATATTAATAAATGTCTTAAGTGTTACCTAATAAATAGAGGGAAATGCCTATATAAAGAGAGGGTTCATATTTAGTCCCAGTTGGAGAAACCAACCGCGATCAAGGGATTATGCGAGTGGGCGCACAACACTAATAATAGGGGTGAGTGTCGACATTATGTCGTGGCTTATTTTGTCCCGGATGGTGTCACCAACCGGGACTAAAGATGAACCTTAGTCCCGGTTGGAGACACCAACCGACTAAAGATGAGTCACTAATAATATAGGGGTGAGTATCGACATTATGTCGTGAGTGTCGACATTATGCCGAGCTGCTTGTACTATAAATATGCATCCTTGTGAGTCCAGTCCTCCAGCCAGTTTGAGGCATCTCCAAGATGGTTTTAGAGAGCAGGACACCACTACGGCCATTTTCGTGGAGATGCCGACGGAGCCCGATCCCGCATCTCCGAGAAATCTGGTCATATAGGCACTCCTAATATGTGAAATTAGTTAGCTCCGAGGCGATTGATCTAGTTAGTGAAGTTACAAGCTGCAAGATGGTTTTCGAGCAGGGACACCACTGCGGCCAGTTGAGGAGATGACGGAGCCAGTCCTCCCGGCATCTCCGAGAACTGGTCATAGAGGCACTCCTAATATGTGAAATTAGTTAGCTCCGAGGCGATTGATCTAGTTAGTGAAGTTACAAGCTGCAAGATGGTTTTCGAGAGCAGGGACACCACTACGACCAGTTTGAGGAGATGCCGACGAGCCCGATCCTCCGGCATCTCAAGAAACTGGTCATAGAGGCACTCCGGTCCAGCCACAAAACGGACTAACACTCAAGACATTTATTAATATTAAAACTGAGACTACAAAACCGGGACTAAAGGCCACAAACCGAAAGATATCCTTCGGTCAAGCCACAAACCGAGAAAGACATGAACTAGAGTTACATAATATGAGCATGAACTTCTTGGCATATGTCATTCCTTATGACCGCTTCAGACGTAACCATGGAGCATCTTCTTTACTTAACGGAATGCTTGGGTCAGTTTTCACTGTGAAGGGCGGAATTTCATCAAACTTATTATAATCTTCTGACATGTCTGTCTTATCCTCGATTCCCACGATGTTTCTTTTCCCTGAAAGAACTATGTGACGCTTTGGCTCATCATATGATGTATTCGTTTGCATATTTTTTCTTTTTTTCGGTCTGGAGGACATGTCCTTCACATAGAAAACCTGAGACACATCATTGGCTAGGAAGAATGGTTCATCTCTATAACCAAGATTGTTGAGATCCACTGTTGTCATTCCGTACAACTGGTCTATCTTTACCCCTTCCCCATTCAGGTTGACCCATTTGCAGCGAAACAAAGGGACCTTAAAAGAGACTCCATAGTCTAGTTCCCATATCTCCTCTATGTAACCATAATATGTGTCCTTTTGTCCATTCTCGTCTATTGCATCAAAGCGGACACCACTATTTTGGTTGGTGCTCTTTTTATCTTGGGTGATCGTGTAGAATGTATTCGCATTTATTTCGCCTTGGAAATTCAATACATGAGAAGATGGTGACGCGCCAACAAGTATAGCTGATCTCCAACAGGTGTCATTCAAGAGATGTGTCCGCATCCAACCACCGAAAGACTTCATGTGTTCATCTGTAATCCATGATTCAGCTTCCCGGGTTTTTGAGCGCAATATTCTTGTGTTCCTCGATATACTGGAGCTGCCAAGGTGGAATTATGTAGAAGCGTAGTGTGATTTAGTGAAAGAATCCCGTCCCTACATATCATTGCTTTCTTTCCCAGTGCCTTTTCCACTTAGTCTTCCCTCATGCCATGAGTCGAAACACCAATCGGCTTAAGGTCGAATAAAGTCAACACAAAACTCAATGACCTCCTCTGCTCCATATCCCTTGGAGATGCTTCCTTCGTCTAGCGCGGTTATGAACATATTTCTTTAAGACTCCCATGAACCTCTCAAAGGGGAACATATTGTTCAGAAATACCGGACCGAGAATGGCAATCTCTTCCACTAGATGAACCAGGAGATGTGTCATAATATTGAAGAAGGATGGTGGGAACACCAATTCAAAACTAACAAGACATTGTACCACATCCTTCTGTAACCTTGGCGGTAATATCCGGATTAATTACCTTTTGAGATATTGCATTGAGGAATGCACAGCTTCACAATGGGTACTCGAACATTTTCGGTAGAAGCCCGCTCAATGCAATCGGAAGCAATCTGCGTCATAATCACGTGATGTCATGAGACTTCAGGTTTTGGAACTTTTCTGCTATATTTATTATCCCTTTATATTAGATGAGAAGCCCGACGGCACCTTGATACCAGAAGGACTTCAAAAAAGATTTCCTTCTCTGCTTTGGTAAGAGCATAGCTGGCACGACTTAAGTGACGCCCTTTATCCGTCTTGTTATCTGTATGCATGTCCTTTGGGTCTTTCATAATTTGTTTGTCCTCCCATGCTTCAGGTGTATCTTTTGTCTTCCCATACACGCCTAGGAATCCTAGCAGGTTCACGCAGAGATTCTTTGTCACGTGCATCACGTCGATTGAAGAGCGGACACGCAGGACTTTCCAATATGGCAGCTCCCAAAATATAGATTTCTTCTTCCACATGGGTGCGTGTCCTGTAGCGACGTCGTTCGGAACTGATTGACCGTCGGGACCCTTTCCAAAGATTACTTCTATGTCCTTGACCATACCAAATACATCATCACCAGCAGGGAGTTCAGGCTTCTTCCGGTGATCTGCCTCACCTTTCAAATGCTTGCCTTTCTTTCTTATGGGATGATTGGTCGGAAGAAATCGTCGATTCGCCAGGAACACAACCTTCTTGCATTTATGCAAATATGTACCTTCGGTCTTATCTAAACAGTGGGTGCATGCCTTATATCCTTTGTTTGTCATCACGAAAGGTTACTAAGAGCAGCCAATCATTGATGGTTACGAATAACAACCCTCGTAGATTAAATGTCTCTGTTTGTTCTCATCCCACGACGTACACCTGGTTTGCCCCACAACCGTAAGAGTTCTTCAACTAATGGCCTAAGGTACACATCAATGTCGCGTTCGGTTGCTTCGGCCTTGGATGAGCACTTGGCATCATAATGAACTTACGCTTCATGCACAACCAAGGAGGCAGGTTGTAGATACATAGAGTCACGGGCCAGTCTTGTGACTGCTCGCTCCCAAAAGGATTCATGCCATCCGTATTTAGACCAAACCATAAGTTCCTTGCGTCACTTGCAAAGTCCGGGAAGTCTCTCGATTTTTCTCACCGTGACCCATCGCCAGGTGTCTCAACTTCCGCCTTTCTTACGGTCTTCTTTGTGCCATCGCAACAACCTGGCATGCTCTTTGTTTCGAACATGCGTTTCAACCTTGGTATTATAGGAGCATACCACATAACCTTAGCAGAACCCTCTTCCGGAGGATCTCCTCAACATCACCAGGGTCATCTCGTCGATCTTATACCGCAACGCTGCATACCGGCATTTATCTAAATTCTCATACTCCTTACATGTAGAGGATGCAGTCATTAATGCATGCATGTATCTTTTGCACATCTAATCCCGAGAGGAGAGTCTTCTTTGCTTAGAGGTACTCTCGGAAGTTCGTTATGTTTTGGAAACTTCGCTTCATTATTTTCAGCATCTTTTCAAATGAGGAGTCGGTTAGACCACACTCGCCTTCCATCGCAACAATTCTAGTGTGGTACCGAGCTTTGTGCTGCCATCTTCATAATTTGGGTACAACAATTTCTTGTGATCTTCTAACATGCCCTCTAACTTCAACTTCTCATTTTCTTTTCACGGTCTCGCTTTGCATCGAAATGACCCTACCAAGTTCATCACCGGCTCATCCGATGCCCGTTCTTCACCTTTTTCCTCCATTGTCTTCCATTGCAGTATCATCAGATTCAGGAAACATATGATGATAGTTGTTATCATCATCTTCTTCACCATCTTCCATCATAACCCCTCTTTCCCGTGCTTGGTCCAGCAATTATAGTTGGGCATGAAACCTTTCATAATCAGTGGTCGAATGATTTTCGAGGAAGAGTACTCCTTGATGTTCCGACATTGAACACATGGACAACGTATAAATCCATTCTCTTTGTTTGCCGTAGCCACATCGATAAATTTATCCACGCCTTTGATATACCCGGCTACCCGCCGGTCACCGTGCATCCATTCCCGACCGTTCATCTGCATCATATAAGTAAGTTTATCAAAAAACAGGACATCATAAATAGTGAAATAACCAATTCACACCGACACATGAATTGTATCAATGACCTAGAAAAGATAAGATTGCTAACCTCGATCGAGGGAAATAAAGAGGAGAAAGCTCAAGTGCGTCTCGGACATCTTCTATATTTTTGTTCTATGAGAAATTCAACGGGATTTTTCACTCAAACATTTCAACAAACACCTTCAATGCATGCATGAGAAAAAACTAGCACACCCCCTCACACCTTACACCATTCAAAAAAGAGTGGAGGCAGAGGGGCTGGGCATTTATAGAGGGCAGGGGTCTTTAGTCCCGGTTGGAGCCAGCAACCGGGACTAAAGATGCGTGCCACGCCACGTGGCTGTGGCCAAACCTTTAGTCCCGGTTGGTGGCTTCAACCGGGACGTATTCCCCCTTACCAACCGGGACGCATGCCCCCTGGCCCCGTGCCCGCTCCAACCGGGACGCGTGCCAGCATTAGTCCCGGTTGGTGGCGCAACCGGGACTAATGCTCCGAGGGGTCGCGAACGGATGGCCCTTTTTCCTCTAGTGTCGTCATGGTCCGGTGGTGGGACAGGGTGCTCCTCCTCCACAACCTCTGGAGCTTTCTCCTCCTTCACCTCAAGAGAGTCATGCTCAATACGGGGGCGCTTCACCGGCGGGACCGGCCAGACGCAAGAAAGGCGAGCGTCTTTTTGCTGTGAGGGATATCAAAATGTGTCTATCATAGAGCTGGTGTGTACCATAAGGGCGCGATAGCACGAGGCTTTATAGCATGCATTCGATAAATTGGATGTCCCTAACGCGGAGAAAGGAGAAGAGACTTCGCATGCGTCTTACCGAATCGAGAAAATCAACGCGCACGCGTCCAAAAAAATTAGATATATTAAAATGTTGGTGCTAATTTGGGAAAAATAAAAAACTTAATTGCACACACATATTCCCGAGAGACACAACACAGAGAGGTGATCACGGGGATTATCAGCAAGTCCCAAAACAATCGGCGCACAGTCACACCCTCTTAAGCTCGGCCTCGAAACATCAATTAATAAAAGAGATCGCGATCAACTCCTAAAAAAAAACACTAGGGTGCTTTTCTTTATTTTCATACATGCTCGACAGGTACAGAATATGTCTCAAACTACACGGACCAAGGACGAAGCTAGAAGAAAGATGTCAATGGGGTCATCTCCATAATTTCTCAATTACACCGGGACCGTTCTCTATAAATAAAAAATAAGCACCGGCTAGTACTAATTACTGAAGAAGTTTTTACATTTCATTGGGGTCAGCTGACACGACATCCACCTTTCACATGCGGGCCAGGGTCGGCCCTGGGGCAGGGCTGGCGGGGTGGCCGCCCCGGGCCCAAAAAAGTCAGGGGCCCATGTACATGTGTTCTGTAGAGGAAGGGATACAAGCCAACGCAAAAAGAAAATAGGCAGAGACCACCGATCTGGGCTTGTGCAGGCCGGGGTGTTTAACATATTTAGACCAAGGCCAACGATTGACCAAGGCCGGGGCTTGTACATGCTTATTCTCCCGCTCATCCTCAATCATCTACTCCGTATAATTTATTTAGCCGATCTTAAATATCTTTCGCTGAAACTTGGTGATGGAGCTGAGGCCTATAGAAGACCTCTGTCTCCCTGACGTGATTCCAGAGAGCAGAGAAAAGTAGTATGTCTCTAATTCTCTCACCTATGACCTATTTTTTCATAATGGTCCACGGATAGTCGATTTATAAAGAATTATACGATGATTTAAAATTGAGCCATTGGTGTTAGACAAGGGCCATTAATAATCAACTGACCGTATATTACTTAGCGACATATATTATTGAATTTTGTGTTTTTCAAGTTCAATGTGATAATCAGAGTTGTATTTAGTTATTCTAGTAGGCTAGTAGCTTTGTACCTTTGCGATCATTAATTTAACTAATATGTAAGAAATTATTGAATGAAATTGATATTGCTAACACCTCCATATAAATGAAAAAATTCAGGTGAAGTCTCTTCTCCTTCCCCGGGTGAACATTTAAAAGAAAGAAATTGCTACCATAGTCATGAAATTTGTATCTATGAATCTAAAGTTTTTTTAAAAAAATTGGGGCCCTAAATTTTAGTTTTGCCCCGGGTCCCTGAAATCTCAAGATCGGCCCTGCGTGCGGCTTCTCAGACACTAATCACGCCCCTAATTACTATAGTACTGCTGTTGGAATTTTGGCCCAAATAGTCTAGCCCATTTTCTATTTCAATAATTTCTGAAAATCCTAGAGGCCCGTGTGGCCCATTCATGCAAGACAAGAGCTGGGACAAATGTTTAGTCCCACATTGCTAGTTGAGTGGAAGTTGGACCAGCTTATAAGGTGAGCTCTCCTACCACTTGGTAAAAGGATGAGAAGGAGAAGGAGAGAGTTCCACATGCGCGCTCCTCCTCCTCCTCGCCACACGCCGACGCTGACAAGCGACCAAGGCCAGCTGGTTGTTATTCTTGAGGAATCTCACGAGCCGAGCTTTATTTTTTTTTGCCACACATGAATGGTATATGAACAGATGTATAGAAGCTAAAACGTTTGCTTTGAATGGACTTTTAATACGAGTTAAATGAATACGAATTGAGTGGAGGATGTCCGGTGGACTGCCGCCTGTTCGCTTCATCTTTCGTCCATTCGTTTCATCTTCTGCACTGTTTGCCTTCCCCTCTGCGCCTATAAGAGAGAGAGGTCGCGCCTCCTCTCAGTTACGCTGCCACACATCCCTTGCGCCTCCAGTTCCAGAGCACTGCTCTACTTCCATCTTCCCCATCCCGTCTTGCGGCGTGCACCGCGAGCCGGGACAGTAGGCCTCCGAGACCCTGCTGCTTCGAGTCCTGTACGGGAGAAGGGCGATAAGGTTTTTGGGGAGCGCTATCAGCGCGACTACTGGCTTCGTCACGGACTCCCTCACAGATAGCGACGTCTTCCCCGACGAGGACTTCTTCCCCGACATCAGCACCCTCTTCCTCGACGACATGGCCAATGACGGTTCCAACGCCGGCGGTTCTACTTCTGCTACTGCCGTGTACATCTTCTGTCTCAATCTTGTTCTGATCCTATCCAAAGTTTTATGCCTTGCAGTTTGTTTGGCTATATGCCTTAATTTGTATTCGCTATTTAACATGATTAGTATATTGCCTATTTTTCTAGTCATGTTTTATCTAGCGTTTATTTTGGATAATTCGCTTGGTAAATTGCTCTATTTCTCAACAATCGAAAAACCTTATTTCAGGCAATTTGCCCCAAGTGGCTTTGTTGCTTCTATGAAGCCACCTGTGTTTGAAGGTGTGAATTACAAACGATGGCGTGCGAGAGCAAGGTGCTCAGTTTCGCACCATGAGCTGCTATAACGCCATCTATGGCGCACCTGAGGGGGAACTTAATCCTGCTCAGGAAGAGGCGTTCCAAAAACTTGATACTACTTTCAAGGCTGCCTTGATCAGCATCCTTGGCGACAATATTGTCGATTCATATCTGTCATTTAGCAATGGCAAAGATATGTGGGATGCGCTCGAGAGAAAATTTGGAGTCTCTGATCTTGGCGTCAAAGGAAGTATGTCATGGAACAATTCTATGACTACAAGATGATTGATGACCGCTCCATTGTGGAGCAGGCTCATGAGATACTGATCACTTGCCGGAGTTTGAGCACTTCACTTGTGTGTTACGGACAAGTTTGTTGCGGAGGCATCATTGCCAAACTTCCCATCATGGAGGAATTTTGCTACTTCTACGAAGCACAAGAGACAAGATTTCTCCGTGACGGATCTCATTGGGACTCTTGATGTGGAAGAGAAGGCGAGAGCAAAAGACACACGTGCTCGAGGTACCGAGGGAGGTTCTAATGCCAACTCAGTACGTAAAAGGAACTTTCAGCCTCACAAGTTCAAGAACAAAGGAAAGTTTGATGATAAAGGAAAGTTCGATGGAAAGAACAAGGCCTCAGTCCACCAGCTTCAAGAAGAAGACTGATAAGAGGAAAGGTGCTTGTCATGTGTGCGTTACCCTAATCATCGGCTCTGCTTGTCCCAACCGCTTTGACAAGCGCCAAGATGGGAAGAGCAAAGAAGATCGCTAATGTTGTCATGGGCGACGTTGAGATGAAAGATGTTGGGTATGGTATATTACCTCGTTCTTTCATTATGTCATTCTCCTGATTGGTGGATTGACACGCGCTAATGTACATGTATGTTCTGATATTTCCATGTTTTCTTCATATCAGGTCAGAGGGACTCAAACCGTGCTGATGGGGAACGGCTCGCATGCTTCTGTTCATGGTGTTGGTACGATCGATCTGAAGTTCACTTCGGGAAAGACTGCATCAAGAACGTGCATCATGTTCCTCAATAAATAAAAATCTTGTTAGCGGATCTCTTACGTGTCGAGATGGCTACAAGATTGTATTCGAGTCCAATAAATTTGTAATTTCAAGTATGGAACCTTTATTGGTAAAGGCTATGAATGCGGAGGCTTGTTTCGCTTATCTCATGACATTTGTAATAAAGTTGTTAATCATATTTACACAAATTTTGAATCAAATGTCCGCACTCGCCTTTGTCATATTAATTTTGGTTGTATGACGCTAGCCAAAATGAATTTAATCCGTGATTTCTCAACCGTTAAGGGACCTAAGTGCCAAGTCTGCGTAAGCTAAACAACCTCGCAAGTCACATACGATCGCAGTGAGAAATTTAACACCACTAGAGCTCATACATTCTGATATTTGTGAGATGAATGGTGTGTTGACAAAAGGTGGAAAGAAATATTTCATGACTTTGATCGATGACTCTACGAGATATTGTCATGTGTATCTTCTGAAATCAAAAGATGAGGCTTTGAGTTTCTTCAAAATCTATAAAGCTGAGGCAGAAAATCAACTTGATCGAAAGATTAAGAGTCTTAGGTCTGATCGTGGTGGAGAGTATTTTTCCAACGAGTTTGATTCCTTTTGTGCGGAACATGGTATAATTCATGAGAGGACGCCTCCCTACTCACCCCAGTCAAATGGAGTAGCCGAAAGAAAGAACCGTACTCTAACAGATTTGGTTAACACCATGTTAGACACATCGGGTCTTTCTAAGGAATGGTGGGGGGAGGCATTATTGACCGCGTGTCATGTCCTAAACCGAGTTCCCATAAAGAACAAGGAAATTACTCCATTCGAAGAATGGGAGAAGAAAAGACTAAAACTCTCTTACTTACGTACTTGGGGTTGTTTGGCAAAGGTTAATGTACCAATCCCCAAGAAGCGCAAGCTTGGACCAAAAACCATTGATTATGTTTTTCTGGGCTATGCTTTTCATAACATTGGTTATAGATTCTTGATAGTAAAATCTGAAGTACCTGACATTCATGTCGGTACAATCATGGAGTCGACTGATGTGACTTTCTTTGAGGATATCTTTCCAATGAAGGATAAACCTAACTCATCAAATCCGAGATACCTAGTTCATCTAATCAGAATTTGCTATATTCTCGAACCTATCATTCGATTAAACACTCGAAAGTCCTAAGGAGGATGATAATGAAATTCCTAAAAGGAGCAAGAGACAAAGGACTGCAAAGTCTTTTGGTGATGATTTCATTGTGTACCTTGTGGATGACACTCCCACTTCCATTTCAGAAGCTTATGCATCTCCTGATGCTGACTACTGGAAGGAAGCTGTTCATAGTGAGATGAATTCCATCTTAGCTAATGAAACATGGGAGATCACTGATCGTCCTTATGGGTGCAAACCTGTAGGATGTAAATGGGTGTTCAAGAAGAAACTAAGGCCTGATGGTACTATTGAGAAGTACAAGGCAAGGCTTGTGGCCAAGGGTTATACCCAAAAGGAAGGTGAAGACTTCTTTGACACTTACTCACCTGTAGCAAGGTTGAACACCATTCGAGTACTACTTTCTCTGGCTGCCTCACACGGTCTTCTCGTTCATCAAATGGACGTTAAAACGACTTTCCTAAATGGAGAGTTGGATGAGGAAATTTATATGGATCAACCAGATGGTTTTGTAGTAAATGGTCAAGAAAGAAAAGTGTGCAAGCTACTGAAGTCTTTGTATGGTCTTAAACAAGCACCTAAGCAGTGGCACGAAAAATTTCATAAAACCTTAACCGCTGCAGGCTTTGTTGTAAACGAAGCTGACAAGTGTGTATACTATCGCCATGGTGGGGGTGAGGGAGTCATCCTTTGTTTGTATGTTGATGACATACTGATTTTCGGAACCAACCTTAATGCAATTAAGGAGGTCAAAGATTTCTTATCTCGTTCCTTTGAGATGAAGGATCTGGGAGTAGCTGATGTCATCCTGAACATCAAGCTATTGAGAGATGATAATTGTGGAATTACATTGCTTCAGTCCCACTATGTGGAAAAGATCTTGAGTCGTTTCGGGTATAGCGACGTCAATTTTTCTCCTACACCGTATGATCCTAGTGTGTTGCTTCGAAAGAATCGAGGAAATGCTAGAGACCAACTAAGATACTCTCAAATCATTGGCTCGCTTATGTATTTAGTTAGTTCCACGAGACCTAACATCGCCTTTGCTGTAAGCAAACTCAGTCGATTTGTCTCAAATCCAGGAGATGATCACTGGCATGCTCTTGAAAGAGTTATGCGATATCTAAAAGGTACTGCGAGCTATGGCATACACTATACCGGGTATCCGAGGGTACTAGAGGGTTATAGTGATTCAAATTGGATATCTGATGCTGATGAGATAAAGGCCACGAGTGGATATGTTTTCACACTTGGTGGTGGCGCTGTTTCTTGGAAGCCTTGCAAGCAGACCATCTTAACGAGGTCAACTATGGAAGCAGAACTCACAGCACAAGACACGGCCACTGTTGAAGCAGAGTGGCTTCGTGAACTCTTGATGGACTTACCTGTGGTTGAAAAACCTATACCCGCAATTCCAATGAACTGTGATAATCAAACTGTGATTATTAAGGTGAACAGTTCTAAGGATAATATGAAGTCCTCAAGACATGTGAAGAGGAGACTGAAATCAGAAAATGAGAAATTCGGAGTTATTGCATTGGATTATATCCAAACATCTAAAAACTTGGCAGATCCCTTCACAAAGGGTCTATCACGCAACGTGATAGAAAATGCATCGAAGGAGATGGGTATGAGACCCACAATTTGAGCTTTCCACAGTGGCAAACCACTCTATGTGATCGGAGATCCCGTGAATTAGAATTGGGAAACAAGCTGTTGGTTAGCTGAGAGGAAAGTATCCCTACTTTAATAAACACCACTCCATAAAGATGCAATACTTTCCTATTCTGCATGGCAGGTTGATTTATTATCTTAATGTGTTCTAAGTGGCTTATCCTAAGCAAAGATGTTGTCCTGCAGAACATCTTTTGAAGAACACACCTATATGAGTCTGACTGTTAAAACGTCGCAGTCTATGAGAGTAGGGTGCTCTCTAATAAACTCATGAAAGGTCATGGAGTATGACGTATAAGCTCCACCCGCGGGGAAGTCCCACGGTAGCCCAGTATCGGTCAAGACTTCGTGTGAAGCTAGATTGCAGCAAACTTGCAGTTCAAGGCATAATCCACTGTACAAGTCGTAACCTAGTGTAGCATAGAATTCTAGGTGGAAGTTCAACTTAACAGTCTCCACTATAGTACCGGTATATAAACAGTGTTTTGGAACCAAAGGCAAATTACATGTGCCTCTGGGATCTGGTGGGGGATTGTTGGAATTTTGGCCCAAATAGTCTAGCCCATTTTCTATTTCAATAATTCCTGAAAATCCTAGAGGCCCATGTGGCCCATTCATGCAAGACAAGAGCTGGGACAAATGTTTAGTCCCACATTGCTAGTTGAGTGGAAGTTGGACCAGCTTATAAGGTGAGCTCTCCTACCACTTGGTAAAAGGATGAGAAGGAGAAGGAGAGAGTTCCACACACGCGCTCCTCGCTCGCCTCGCCACGCCACGCCACGCCACGCCTCGCCTCGCCTCGTCACGACACGACGCGCGCGCCGCGGGTTGCGGGAATCTCGCCGAGCCGAGCTTTATTTTGCCACGCATGAATGGGAGTGGAGGCTGTCCGGTGGACTTGTCTGCCTTTCCCTCTGCGCCTAAGAGAGAGAGGTCGCGCCTCCAGTTCCAGAGCACTGCCATTTATTTCTTCCCATCCTGCCTCTTGCGCGTGCACCGCGAGCCGACAGAGAGGCCTCGAGACCCTGCTTCTTGAGTCCCATTGAGAGAAGGCGATAAGGTTTTGGGAGCGCTATCAGCGACTCATCGCTTCACACGGACTCCCTCACAGATAGCGACGTCTTCCCCGACGAGGACTTCTTCCCCGACATCAGCACCCTCTTCCTCGACGACATGGCCAATGACGGTTCCAACGCCGACGGTTCTACTTCTGCTACTGCCGTGTACATCTTCTGTCTCAATCTTGTTCTGATCCTATCCAAAGTGTTATGCCTTGCAGTTTGTTTGGCTATATGCCTTAATTTGTATTCGCTATTTAACATGATTAGTATATTGCCTATTTTTCTAGTCATGTTTTATCTAGCGTTTATTTTGGATAATTCGCTTGGTAAATTGCTCTATTTCTCAACAACCGCTACCACCTTTTCAGAAAATGTGGTGCGAATTACTATGTTTTAGGAGAATTTTTAGAGGGTGCTCTTTAGTTTGAATCCTAGTATAGCCCTTTACGAGTGCTTTTGAGTTAGACTTTTTTTTGTATTGGACGTTCCGTTTCCAACCAGGGAAAGGTTTGTTCATAACAGATACATAATTGCACTCAGCGCCTTTTCACACGCACATTTCCGAGAGTAACTAGATAATAGGCGATCATCACATGTGGATCAATCAGCAACTCCTAAATGAATCAGGGCGCAATCACACGATCATAAGCTGATCCAAGGCATGGAAGCAATAATAAAAAAGACCAGAGGTCGCCATCAACTCCTACAAAAACATCGGGCTGCTTTCTTTCTTTTCAAACATGGTCGACAAGTACGGAAGCTACATGATTACACAACATCAAACCTTTCACGGCTTCTCATCGACGACTGCTACTACCTCCCTAAAAAAATGCTCCGCGATCCCGCCCTTCCGAAATTTCAGTGGATCAAGTGGCAAACGCATCAGGAAAGACGCAGCGGGGAAAAGCAGCACTCTTAGAGCAAGTACTTCCTCCGTTTCAAAATATAAGAAGTTTTAGGTTTACGAAGAAAATGTATCTAGATTTGTTTTAGTGTATAGATTCACTCGAAACCTGAGTGACACAACGGGAATAACTAAATAGGCCGACGGCCTTTTTATACGCCGACGGCAAAATGTCGGGGCCGTCGGCGTAGCTTGACGGGCCGTCGGCCTAGTTTTGCCGTCGGCGTAGAATAAACAGGCCGACGGCCGCCGTCGGCGTAAACATGACCGTCGGCGTAGCCCATTGGGCTGATGGCAGAGCAACGGCGTAGGTTTCAGACCTGTGCCGACGGCTTTCCCGTCGGCGTAGCTATTTTTCTTTTTTTGCCACATTAATCTTAAAAAAATCATAACCAAATCATTTAAATTCAGAAAAATACAAATAATATATCAAAATTTGCAGAAAAATAAGACATATCTATATAAACTCAAATATTATATATTTGTATTCAAAAAATACATACAAAATACAAATACTTTTGTATAACATATTTTTCATTTTCCGAGTGCAAAAAACAGGGTGTTTTTGTGAAGTAACCACCAAATTAAAGTTTCAAAATGATAATACCACATTTTTTAAAAATACTAGACCATATTGAATGGACAATTTCCCAACCTAGGAATCTCAAACCTTTCCGTTCACCTCTCATGAAAAAGACAAATTCCTCCTAAGTCGGCAGGAAATGAGTTAGATTTGAACTACAGGTACATGATATATTGCTCATGATTTTTTGTAAAAATCATTTTTAGGTTCACAATATGCTATTTCATCAGAGATCTAATGCAAGTTTAGTGAGAATCGTCCCCGAGCTAAGAATCATCATGCCCCTCGATTTAGGAAGTTTAACGATAGTTTAAAATGGGCATAAAAAATTAAAAAACGATCGAAACAATGCAAAACCTTCTCGTGGTGTCATATTATATGACATAGTTCCATGGAAAAATCCAGACTTGGTATATTCATTGAGTCTTAAAAAAACCTTTACAAAATGGCCTATCTCAATCGAGGTTTTCTGGATTTCAGGTCAAATGACCAATGTTATTGCTATAATCGCGGTATAGTTTGCGATAATGTGTCTATATTGTGCACACATGTGTATCATGGGATGGTGAACAATGTTGCAGAAGAAAGTTTTCCTTTTCGTCGCATCGAAAAGCCATTTTTCATTTTCCGAGTGCAAAAAACGGGGTGTTTTTGTGAAGCAACCACCAAATGAAAGTTTCAAAATGATAATACCACATTTTTTAAAAATACTAGACCATATTGAATGGACAATTTCCCAACCTAGGAATCTCAAACCTTTCCGTTCACCTCTCGTAAAAAAAAACAAATTCCTCCTGAATTAGTAGGAAATGAGTTAGATTTGAACTACAGGTACAAGATATATTGCTCGTGATTTTTTGTAAAAATCATTTTTAGGTTCACAATATGCTATTTCATCAGAGATCTAATGCAAGTTTAGTGAGACTCGTCCCCGAGCTAAGAATCATCATGCCCCTCGATTTAGGAAGTTTGACGATAGTTTGAAATGGGCATAAAAAATTAAAAAATGATCGAAACAATGCAAAACCTTCGCGTGGTGTCATATTATATGACATAGTTCCATGGAAAAATACCAGACTTGGTATATTCATTGAGTCTTAAAAAAACCTTCACAAAATGGCCTATCTCAA
Source organism: Avena longiglumis (assembly GCA_030063025.1). NCBI lineage: Eukaryota > Viridiplantae > Streptophyta > Magnoliopsida > Poales > Poaceae > Avena > Avena longiglumis. The sequence continues at coordinate 540,725,885 of CP125974.1, read as the reverse complement.
TCGAGGTTTTCTGGATTTCAGGTCAAATGACCAATGTTATTGCTATAATCGCGGTATAGTTTGCGATAATGTGTCCATATTGTGCACACATGTGTATCATGGGATGGTGAACAATGTTGCAGGAGAAAGTTTTCCTTTTCGTCGCACCGAAAAGCCATTTTTCATTTTCCGAGTGCAAAAAACGGGGTGTTTTTGTGAAGCAACCACCAAATGAAAGTTTCAAAATGATAATACCACATTTTTTAAAAATACTAGACCATATTGAATGGACAATTTCCCAACCTAGAAATCTCAAACCTTTCCGTTCACCTCTCGTGAAAAAGACAAATTCCTCCTAAATCGGTAGGAAATGAGTTAGATTTGAACTACAGGAACATGATATATTGCTCATGATTTTTTGTAAAAATCATTTTTAGGTTCACAATATGCTATTTCATCAGAGATCTAATGCAAGTTTAGTGAGACTCGTCCCCGAGCTAAGAATCATCATGCCCCTCGATTTAGGAAGTTTGAAGATAGTTTGAAATGGGCATAAAAAATTAAAAAACGATCAAAACAATGCAAAACCTTCGCGTGGTGTTATATTATATGACATAGTTCCATGGAAAAATACCAGACTTGGTATATTCATTGAGTCTTAAAAAAACCTTCACAAAATGGCCTATCTCAATCGAGGTTTTCTGGATTTCAGGTCAAATGACCAATGTTATTGCTATAATCGCGGTATAGTTTGCGATCATGTGTCCATATTGTGCACACATGTGTATCATGGGATGGTGAACAATGTTGCAGGAGAAAGTTTTCCTTTTCGTCGCACCGAAAAGCCATTTTTCATTTTCCGAGTGCAAAAAACGGGGTGTTTTTGTGAAGCAACCACAAAATGAAAGTTTCAAAATGATAATACCACATTTTTTAAAAATACTAGACCATATTGAATGGACAATTTCCCAACCTAGGAATCTCAAACCTTTCCGTTCACCTCTCGTGAAAAAGACCAATTCCTCCTGAATCGGTAGAAATGAGTTAGATTTGAACTACAGGTACATGATATATTGCTCATGATTTTTTGTAAAAATCATTTTTAGGTTCACAATATGCTATTTCATCAGAGATCTAATGCAAGTTTAGTGAGACTCGTACCCAAGCTAAGAATCATCATGCCCCTCGATTTAGGAAGTTTGACGATAGTTTGAAATGGGCATAAAAAATTAAAAAACGATCGAAACAATGCAAAACCTTCGCGTGGTGTCATATTGTATGACATAGTTCCATGGAAAAATACCAGACTTGGTATATTCATTGAGTCTTAAAAAAACCTTCACAAAATGGCCTATCTCAATCGAGGTTTTCTGGATTTCAGGTCAAATGACCAATGTTATTGCTATAATCGCGGTATAGTTTGCGATAATGTGTCGTGTACACATGTGTATCATGGGATGTCGAACAATGTTGCAGGAGGAAGTTTTCCTTTTCGTCGCACCAAAAAGCCATTTTTTTTTCGAGTGCCAAAAACGGGATGTTTCATGAATCTTGAAATAGTTTCAGTTGGTATAATATTTAAAATTTATGATATATAATTAAATAGATGATAGGGATGTCATATTTGGATTCCTCTCATTTTTCTGATCGATTTGGATATATTATTTGTCGAATTGTGATTTACGGATTTGTAGATATGAATTATTCAAATTTAAGTAAAAAAGCAAAATAAATAAAATTTATTTTATTTTTATTTGAATTCAAGATTATTATTACTTATTTATTGTTGTTTACTCAAAAAATTGTATGGAATGTAAAAAAACAAATATGTCTAACATTATAGTGTAATGGTTAATAGGTTTGATATGATAATATTCACAGCAAGTGCTAGTTTCTTTGTCGGGAACGAAGAAGTTAAGTGTGCTGGGGCTGGAGTAGTATTAGGATGGGTGACCAGGTGGGAAGTTTGACTAATTGTGCAATTTGACTTGAGACTAAGTATACTTAGAATAAAAAATATTCATGTGAGATTAACAAGTTAAACAATACAAAAATGTTAAAAAAAATTAAAAAACAAATTTGGAAAAAAATTTGAATTTTTTTTTTGAAAAAATCTAGGCCGACGATAAAGCCGTCGGCGTAGCCAAACGGCCGCTAGTCATCTAGGTGGGCCCCATATGGTCTACGCCGACGGCTTTTCTATGCCGACGGGAGAAGAGGCTACGCCTACGGGGCTGTACGCCGACGGCAGCCGTCGGGCCAGCCTACGCCGACGGCATTTAGAGCCTACGCCGACGGGATCCGGCCGTTGGTGTATTCAGCTTCTCCTGTAGTGTGAATATATATACTAAAAGTAGTCTAGATACATTTGCTTCATAAAGCTAAAACATTTTATACTTTAAAACGGAGGAAGTACAATACAATATAGTCAGTTGATTATAAAAAATAAAATATTATAGTTTTGATGACGTGGAAGAGAGTAGAGAAGAGAGAATGTAAGTGGGTTGTAAATTAACAGTCGGCTCTAGCACGTGCTTTTGGCAGTTTGTGTAAGGCTAGTCATAGTGGAAGTAACTTAACTAGTAACATGCATATATATGCAATACCAAGTAAGCAAATTGGTGACATGGAAGATAATTAATAAAAAAAAGACAGTAACTTAGCTAATTACCATAACATCATAAGTACCAAAATCATATGAGTCTACAACCTAATTAATTAGTCATTGCATGACACTACCCACATGTTTCCACCTACTATGTGTTAGGGTAATAGACTTGTTGTATTACCAGATGGCCAAATGCCACAATATATAGTACATGTACAAGCGCAAATATACAGGAAACCCCCTAACACACGGGGAAACTACAATATACAAATATATACTCTAACACCCCCCCCCTCAAACTCATGGTGGATCCACAACACTGAGTTTGGAGAGTAAGTCATCTGCGCCGAAGTTTGTGCCTTTGTAAAAAATCCGCCAACCGCAAATCAAGGCACATAATGAAGCGCAACAACCTGATCCTGCACCTTTGCACGTATAAAAAGCATCAACACCAATATGCTTGGTCACTCATGCTTGACCGGATCATGTGCACATCTTAGCACTGTCTTGTCGACAAGAGTGGAGTGGGTGTCACAACAGAGACCCCAAAATCTGCAAGCAACCACCGTAACTGGTCACCTCGAATCAACAAAGCCATAGCTCGCTCAGCCTCAGCACTCGAACGGGAAACCGCTACCTGTTTCTTCGTCTTCCAAGCAACAAGCGAACCACCAAGAAACACACAGTAAGCAGAAAGTGAACGACGATCCGTAGGATCACTCGCCCACGTAGCATCCGAGTAGCACTGGAGCTGAAGAGATCTGGAACTAGGAAAGAAAAGGCGACGAGTGATCGTGCCACGAAGATAACGAAGGACACAGAGGAGATGACTGTAGTGAACGGTGGTAGGAGATGAGACAAACTGACTTAGAATATGAACAGGATAAGAGATATCAGGACGAGTGACAGCAAGATAAACAATACTCCCAACAAAATGGCGATAACGCGTGGGATCAGGAAGAGGATCACCATCAGTAGGACAAAGCTTAACACTAAGCTTCATAGGAGTCTCAATAGTGCGCTCATCCCCAAGAGCAGCAGGAGCAAGAAGATCCTGAATATACTTTTCCTGAGAGATAGAAAAGCCATCAGAAGTGGAGGAGACCTCAATCCCAAGAAAATAGCGAAGAGGACGAAGATCAGTCATAAGAAACTGATCACAAAGAAGAGCCTTGACAAAGGCAATATACTTAGAATCATCACCAGTAATGATCATATCATCAACATAGAGAAGAAGAAGAGTGCGTCCACGAGGAGAAGTGTGAACAAATAGCGCTGGATCATGAAAACTAGGAGAGAAACCAGCAGCAGTCACCACAGAGGCAAAGCGCTCAAACCAGGCACGAGGGGCCTGTTTCAGGCCATAAAGGGAACGTCGAAGACGACAAACCATCCCATCAGGAATAGAATACCCAGGAGGAGGCTGCATGTAAACCTCCTCACTCAACTCGCCATTAAGAAAAGCGTTCTGAACATCAAGCTGGGACACAGACCATCGTCGAACAGAAGCAACAGCAAGAAGAGTACGCACAGTGGTCATATGAGCCACAGGGGCAAAAGTCTCATCATAGTCACAGCCGTGCTCCTGCTGAAAGCCACGATCCACAAGACGCGCTTTATAGCGCTCAAGAGATCCATCAGAGCGGGTCTTAATTTTATAGACCCACTTACACGTGATAGGACGAACACCAGGAGGGGGAGAAATAAGATCCCAGGTGCCAGTGCGCTCAAGCGCAGCGATCTCCTCAGCCATGGCAAGCTGCCATTCAGGATGACGCTCGGCATCCCGATAAGAAGTCGGCTCGGAGACGACAGAGAGACCATACTGACTAGGAGAGTAACGGTCTGGAGCACGAGGCTGACGAACAGGCCGTGAAGAGGGAAGCTCATCGGCGGAAGACGACTCATCAGAAAAGAGGAAGAAGGAACAGCAGAGGAAGGGTTTGAAGCCGGAGAACGAGGTGGAGAAGAAACTAGGGGAGAACGAGGAGAACTAGGGGAACTAGACGGAGGAGAGGATGGCGCCGAAATCGAAGGGGGCGCATCAGAAGTAAGATGTGGATAATAAGGGACAGCAGGAGGTGCATTAGGAAAAAGAAGAAAAGAGATATCATCCACCGGGTAAGTACCAGAGGTGGGACGAGGATAGAAGGGACGCGTCTCATCAAACGTGACATCACGAGAGATGCACATCCGACGACCAACGGGGTCCCAACAGCGATAGCCCTTATGCTCATCACTGTATCCGAGAAAAACACACTCAACAGACTGAGCGGTCAGTTTGGTGCATTCGCGAGGAGGTAGAAGGACATAGCAAACGCAACCAAATAAACGAAGAGTCGAATAGTCTGGAGAGCTACCAGAGAGACGCTCGAGAGGAATACCACCTTGAAGGACAGCAGAAGGCTGAATGTTAATGAGGTAAGTCAACGTAGCGATAGCCTCAGCCCAGAAATGCGGTGGAAGAGAGGAAGCAATCATCAGAGCACGTGTAGTTTCAAGAATATGACGATGCTTACGCTCGGCGACACCATTTTGAGCATGGGCGCCGGGACACGAGAACTGAGCGAGGGTGCCCTGCTCAGCAAGGACACCACGCAGGTGCTGGGAGATATACTCTCCTACAGAATCAGCACGAAACACAAGAATAGGCATGGAATACTGAGTACGAACCATGGCCGCAAAACGCTGATAAATAGAGAGCACCTCAATGCCAGAGCGCATAAAAAACAACCATGTGTACCGTGAAAAATCATCAATGAATAAAATATAGTATCGATGGCCTCCTTTGGAAGCAAAGGGAGCCGGACCCCAAACATCTGAATGAACTAAATCAAAAGGTCGCTGAGATACAGACACACTAGTAGGATAGGGAAGCTGAATATGTTTGCCTAACCTACAACCCTGACACGAATGTAAAGACACATCTCCTGAGACAGACCCCAGAAGACCACGACGAACTAAGGACGATAAACGAGAGCCACAAAGGTGACCCAGCCGATGATGCCACTGCTAAAAAGAGCCAGTGACAGAAGCAGCAACCGCAGAAGAACTAGTAGATGAAGTGACAGTGGATGGAACGCGAAGCCAGTCTAAATCCAATAGCCCCGGAGACTCAAGACTGCGAGGACCAGCTCCAACCAGGGCCTGGATACGGCGGTCCTGAATCGCACAAGAATCAGCGTCAAGAATGACACGACAACCAGAATCAGTAAGCTGACTAGCAGAGAAAAGGTTCATCTTAAGACTAGGAACATGAGAAACGTCAGGAACAGAGAAAGATGAAGTAGAAAGGGTGCCTCGAATGGAAACAGGAAGAGAGGTACCATCAGCCGTGATAACACGGACAGGAGAAATAAGATAGCGAAGAGCAGAAAGAATAGAGGACGCAGAACTCATATGAAAAGAAGCTCCAGAATCCAGATACCACGGGGATGACATACCTGACTGTGTAGAAGGTGGTGGTCGCGCGGTGCCAGAAGAGATAGGCACAGAACCAGCAGTACCCTACGAGGAAGAGCCTGTAGCAGTGAGTAGACCACGAGGAATGTCCTGATGAGAAAGTGCAACAGCAGAAGATCCTAAAGAACCAGCCTGCCTACGAGCATGGTACTGCTGACGTAAGCTAGGATCCCTCCTCCAGCAGCTAGAGACATCGTGGCCAGGCTTGCCACATTAGGCACAGGGAGGACGAGGAGGTGCTGTCATACCATGAGGCTGCTGAGGCTGACTCTGGCCCTGGACCGGAGGAGTAGAGAGTATCGGCGGTTCTGGAGACCGCAACAAAGCCGACGGCACAGGAGGACCATGAGCAGCAAGTACGGAGGGAACTTCAAGAAGACCAGCACCACAAAGACGAGTCTCCTCAGCACGAAGCTCAGACAGTACCTCAGAGAGCGGAACACGACCACGGGCAAGCAGCTGGGCACGACGCGGCTCAAACTCCTTACGGAGCCGCGACAAGAACTCAAAAACTCGCTGAAACTCCAGATCCGCGCGCACAGTCAGACAGCAGGACAGGTGGCACACACAGCTATACGAAGAGAATCAAGCTGACGCCAAATAGCAGAACTCTGAGTATAGAACTCATCAACAGTAGAGTCACCCTGCTGAAGAGCATGCTCCTGGCGAACCACAGACAGGTAAAGAGCGTCCCCAGACGGCTGATAGCGCTGACAAAGAAAAGTCCACTGAGCAGCAGAAGTGGGAAGACCCATGAACTCAAAGAACATCGAGGCGTAACACCGAAGTGAGAACAACAGCAGCACGAGCATCCTCATCTATCCACTGAGTGTAGTCAGTCAAATCCTGAAGAGCATCGGGGGCAAGGGCAATAGGCGACGTAGGAGCAGCGGGACGCGGCAGACAGGAGACCTTGCCAGAAAGCACACCCCAAAGACGAAGACCGCGCATGTGGACGCGCATAAAGGCAGCGAAATCAGGATAATTCGCGCCATAAAAAATCACCGGACAGCTAGGAATCGCAAGATAGCCCGACGAGGAAGACATTCATTTTTGCTCTCTTTTTTTGCTTTTTTTTGACGAAAATTAGATCTGATCTGATTTGATCAGATCCGCAACACGCAGCAACAGCCACGGCGGACGGGGTCGACAGGCCGGGCGGCGGACGGCGATAGGCCGGCGGGCGGGCAGGGTGGTCGGGCGAAGGCCGGGGCGGATCGGACGGACGACAGCGACCGGGGAGGACAGGGCAAGCTCGCAGGAGGCGAGTGAGAGGCAGCGGCGGCAGCAGGAAGCCGAGGCGGGCGGCGGCGGCTGCGAGGAGAGGAGCTACTTTACAGCTCTGATACCATGTTAGGATAATAGACTTGTTGTATTACCAGAAGGCCAAAGGCCACAATATATAGTACATGTACATGGGCAAATATATAGGAAACCCCCTAACACACGGAGAAACTACAATATACAAATATATACTCTAACACTATGAAGGTAGTAACATAAATTAGTAACATGTGTATGTTACTAGTCTACGTTACTTAGCACTATGACCAGCCTAAGTAAAATGTGAGACACATATTAATTAAATAGTAAATTTTTGTTGCTAACGGACTATATGGCTGAGTATAAATGACATGACACGCTCTTGTAGCCAACAGCCGGCTATATTATTAAAATTACTCTTATCTCCGGTTGCAACGTGGACCATGGGATATGTAGACGGTCGGGAAATGTTGGATATGGCCCTCTCTCGCTCCTTTTACATTGGTATATGTAGATTCATGGGCTTCACCAAAAGACATTTCTTGGGCATGGACCTTTTGTTTACAAGGGAGATGAGAGATTAGCCCATTTTAAGTCCTTCGATGTCAGTCTTTGGAATGAAGTATAATCCCTATGAGTCACATTAACATTTGTGAAACAGAACATAGCACATTCAAAAAATGTCATTCCATAGGGAGCACTTTGTATGATCGGCTCTTCCAAATTCACGATGATATAAAAATATTTTATTTAACACACAAACATTTTTTTATAGAAATCCTAAAATAAATTTCTAAATAAAATGTTGTACCTTTAGCAGTGGCGAGGCTTAGTTGGGGCCATGGGGTGGGTGGGTGAGGGGAGGGGGGGCATGGCCCTCCCTAGCTTAAAGAATTTTTTCACACTATCATTATGTACTCATCCAAGATCCAACCGTGGTCCATGGTCCATGGTCCATGACCCTTCGGTGTAGCTGAAAGCTAAATTTAAAGTTAAACCTGCATGACATAGAAGGAGCACTGTTCGTTGTTGCTTTGGCACTTATATATCGTCTGTATAGGTTCGTCAAATTGGAGATCATTATACGACGAAGGAACATCACGTTCACCATGTGCTCGCAGAAGGGGATGCCGTACCAAGAAGGCGATGTGGATACAGTCTGCCAGTATGCATCTCCTAGTTTTCTACCTACGCCCGCGTCGCGGTTCTCCGGCGACCCTGTTGGAGTAGTCTCGCCAGCGCTTGCGGCCACCAAGATGTAGCTAGGCAAGGCCGTTGTTGCTGCATGGGATGCCCACCGCCGCCGTTTTGCCTCAAGAATTTGAAGTAGCCGTTCCTCCCGGGCATCTGACTCTATCCTCTAATCCGCGACCTCGAGGGCTAGACGGGCTTGGGGAATCGGGGCGTCTGCCGACCAAACTGGGCAATTTTTTGTCCGAACGAAACAACAGGACTATGTTGTGATGCTTTATTGATCACATAATAGCTACATCATCGATTAACAACGAAAAAATAAAGCTCGGTGGATCATCTTTTTTTTTTACAAATCACTCGGTGTATCATCAGCCATAACATAGGGGAGTGTATCCGTCTCTCTTGATAAGCCATCGGCTGCACAATTTGCTTCCCTATTACAGATACTAAAAACACAGCTAGAAAAAGTGGAGCATTCGACGTATACATCATAAATCGCCGCAACCGTTGTAGAATAGAAATCACCTCGCTCGAGAGTGTCATGATAGATTACTTTGCTGTGTAACTAGTCTAGATCTAGCAGTAGCACTTTACCTTGTCTATCTAGATTAGAAAGAGAGAGAGAGAGAGAGAGAGAGAGAGAGAGAGAGAGGTCGGAGAGGAGGTGAACTACCTGCTCCCTGACTCGATAGGCACGAGCCAGAGGGGATACCGGAGCTGGTCCCGGAGCTGGACCCGCCGTCGTTGTCCATGGGAGAAAAGGGGGGGCGACGGCGTGGGTGTGCGTTGGTGGCGGTGCTTCCCGTCGGCTCGCGCTAACCCTAGATCGGTAGGGGTGTAGGTGGGGTGTTGGCACAGCGGTGAACCTCGTACCGTGCGCTGCCAGCTCCCCACCACTTTATATAGCGCGGCGACTGTTTGAGTAAAGACAGTCCTAACACTCCATTCTTTCTATCTCGGTGAATTTCGACTGTTTGGCGCTGTTTATATAGCGCTCCTAACACTCCACGAAACAGGATGTATGCAGAATTTATAGCATGTTATGAAGTGGTGGCGCTATATAAAGAATGTTATGAAGTCCTAACACTCCTAACACTCCACGAAATATCGACTGTTTGGCGCTTCTCCACGAAATAGCGCCTCCTGCGAGAGTAAAGACATATCCTGTCGTGGACTTTCTGTCGTCTTTATCTCCCGCAAAATCCGCATCTAAGTACCATTTTATCTCTAGGGAATCAGATCTTCTATATGTTAGCATGAGGCCTTTTGTGCCTTGCATATAACGCAAAGCTTTCTTTACCATCTTCCAGTGCTCTATGCCTAGATTTTCTTGATATCTACCAAGTACCCCGGTGATAAAAGCTAAGTCAGGGCGAGTGCACACTTGTGCATACTGTAAGCTTCCAACAGCCGAAGCATATGGTACTGAATTCATTTGATCGATCTTATATTGATTCTTTGGACATTGGGATTTCCCAAAACTATCGCCCTTGACTATGGGAGCAGGAGTTGCATTACTCGCATGCATATTGTATTTCTTTAAAATCTTTTCACAATACGCTTTCTGTGACAGTCCTAACACTCCATTCTTTCTATCTCGGTGAATTTCTATGCCCAAAACATAAGAAGATTCACTAAGGTCTTTCATGTCAAAATTTGATGACAAGAACTTCTTTGTCTCTAGTAGTAGACTAACATCACTGCTGGCAAGCAGAATGTCATCCACATACAGAATTAGGAAAATATATTTCCCACTTTTGAACTTTGCATAAATGCAGTTGTCCTCAACATTTTCCTTGAATCCAAATCTTTTAATTGTATCGTTAAACTTTAAATACCACTGCCTCGAGGCTTGCTTTAACCCATAAATGGATTTCTTTAGGCGGCATCCCATATGTTCCTTCCCCTCCATGAAAAAACCCTTGGGTTGTTTCATGTAAACATGTTCTTCTAAATCTCCATTTAGAAATGCTGTCTTGACATCCATTTGATGCAACTCTAAATCAAAATGTGAAACTAGTGCCATGATGATTCTGAAGGAGTCCTTACATGAGACCGGAGAAAAAGTCTCATTGTAATCCACGCCTTCTCTTTGGGTAAAGCCTTTTTCCACAAGTCTAGCTTTGTACTTTTCTACATTCCCATTGGAGTCATACTTTGTTTTGTAGACCCATTTGCATCCTACTGTTTTGGCTCCTTTAGGAATTTCCTCTAAGTCCCAAACATAGTTGGAACTCATTCATTTCATTTCATCTTCCATTGCCTCCACCCACTTGGCCGAGTGAGGGCTACTCATGGCTTCTTCATATGAGGTAGGATCGCCCTCCATATGAACTACGTTGTAGACTTTGTAAATTTCTTTGGAAATGGCTGGTCTTCGTTCTCTTTTAGACCTTCTGAGTTCATCAGACTCTTGCTCATTTCTTGCCCCGGGTTCAGGCACATTTACAGTATGTGGCTGTTCGGGCTCCCTTTCATGCTCAACAGTGGGTTCAGGTGGCTCCTAATGGACAGGTTCCGAACTTTCGCCCATTGTTGTCACGTGTGGAGTTACAATAGGTGCCGGCACCACAACCTTAGGGGTAGTAGATGGTGGCACAACAGGTAGCGAGAAAAATGGTTCCTGAGTCATCGGATTAGGTGCATGCACCCTCTTCTCCTCAAGATCAATTTCCCGAGCTACCATGCTCCCCCTCATCAATTCATCCTCCAAGAAGACTGCATGTCTCGTTTCTACAAACTTTGTGTATCTGTCAGGACAGTAGAAACGATAGCCTTTTGACTTATCTGGATATCCAATGAAGTGGCAAGATACTGTTTTTGGGTCTAACTTTGCAATGTTTGGATTGAAAACTTTTGCCTCAGCTGGGCTCCCCCAGACCCTCAAGTGGTGCACAGAGGGAACTCTGCCTGTCCATAATTCATACGGTGTTTTGGGCACCGACTTACTTGGTACTCTATTGAGAATGTGAATGGCGGTTTTAAGTGCCTCCATCCACAATCCCAATGGGAGGGTGGAATAGCTCATCATGCTGCGCACCATATCCATGAGGGTACGGTTACGCCTTTCAGCTACTCCGTTTTACTGAGGTTCGCCCGACATAGAATACCGGGCGACTATTCCATTTTCTTGCAGGAACCTTGCAAAGGGTCTTGGTACTTGACCATATGGAGTATGCCGACCGTAGTACTCCCCCCCCACGATCGGACCGAACTATCTTAATTCTGTTGTCATGCTGATTTTCTACTTCAGCTTTGAAAATTTTAAAATTTATCCAATGCTTCAGATCTTTCTTTAATTGGATAAATATAACCATATCGGGAGTGATCATCCGTGAATGTTATGAATGAATCATAGCCATCCACACTTTTCACTGGAATTGGTCCACAAATATCCGTGTGGATTATTTCTAGTGTAGCTATACTTCGGTTAGCACCCTTTTTAATTTGTTTTAGATACTTTCCTTTAATATGCATTGTTCTATATCTGAGAACTCTAATGGAGGAAGAATGTCATTTTTAACGAGGCTTTCTATTCTTCCCCTCGAAATATGACCTAATCTGCAGTGCCATAACTTCGATGAGTCAAGAGTTCGCTTTCTTTTCTTTTGATCTTTGTTCGACAAGGGAACTTGTTCATTCACATCACACACACACAAAATACTTTCTCATGCAAAGATAATAAATATAGCTTGTCATGTAGGGTAGCAACACCCACACAAATATATTTTAACCAAATGGCACATTTGCCATGTCCAAAATAACACTCATAAGAATCTTTGTCCAAGCACGACGCACTTATTAAATTTCTATGAATGGAAGGAACAAAAAGAACATCCTTAAGCAAAAGAGAAGAGCCATCAGCCAGCTCCAGAGGAATGTCGCCAACAGCCTCCACTTCTGCTTCAATCCCATTCGCCACTTCAATGAGTCTTTCTCTTTTTGGCAAAATCCTTGTCGAATGGAACCCCTGTAAAGAGTTGGAAACATGAACAGTTGCACCAGAGTCAATCCACCAAGTAGATCTAGAAAACTTTTCATACAGAGATTCATTAACAAAAGAGACTATATCTTTACCGTTTTTGGCCATTATGTACTTCAGCCATACTGGACAATCCTTCTTGTAGTGGCCAACCTTTTTATAGTGGTGGCACTGGTCTTTTTCCCTAGGGGTGGACTGCTAGTACTGGTGCTGCTGTGGGCCCTTGCCATGTGGCTTGGAAGGCGAGCCACCATGGTTACTATTGGTGAAGTTCCTCTTCCTATTGTCCTTCACGAAGTTCAAGGAACCACCGTGAAGAGCCTTCAGCCTTTCCTCCTCTTGGGAGCACATCCCAATGGTATTTTCAATGTCCCACTTTTCAGGGGACATGTTATAGTTGATTACGAAGTTCTCGAATGGCTGTGGAAGAGAGGCCATCACCAGGTGCACCAGAAGTGCAGGATTTAGCTCGAGGTCCTCATCCATGGGCTTCAGCTTGGCTGCCATGTTTGACATCCTCAAGATGTTCTCTCTTATGCCGTGTGGCCCTCCCGTGTATTTCTCTGTCACCAGCTGTTTTAACAGCTGGGTTGCATACATCTTTGAAGAGCCAGTAAATTGGCTCTTTATCTTTGCAAGGTATTCGCCCACGGAGGCACACTCTCCAATTGAGCCCACTATAGCGTTCTCAATTGTGTTCTTTACAAAAGCCAAACATTTCTTGTTGGCGTTCACCCACTTTTGATTGTCTATCGAGTAGGCCAGCTCCAAAGGAGGATGGTCCCTCTTTCTTTTTTCAAACGCAGCACTTTCCTCAGCATCGCCCCTCACAGGGTCAGCAAGCTTGACTGGTTGCTTGATGTCAACCACCCAGTCCACTTCGGCGCATACAAACGCCAGATCAACCTTTTTCCTCCATTCGGAGTAGTTGTCCCCCCTTAGCAGCGGGATGTCCTTCAAACAGCTCATGAGGTTGAGACCTCCTGAAAACCACAAAATATGTGAGATCACCAAAGAAAACAACTGTATGCATTAATCCAACGTTGGTATAAATTAAGCATGCAATTGTTTGTGCCATTTAAAATTACATCACAGTTGGGTAGAGATAAAATTAAATGCACCTTTAATACTCAATGAAAACGATTATGATCATGCTTATTAATAACGTTGGTCAATTAATAACATGGGACACAATCAACTTTAAATTAATTTGTCACATCTTTTATAACAAAAAATTAAACAAACTTTTATTGCATTATTGCAATTTAATACAACTATTTGCAGCGGAAACAATTAATAATGACTTTCATGATACTTTGTACTTTGCAGAAAAAATTCTGCCTTTATTTCATTCTCTAGACAAAATATACTTGAAATAAAATGACTAGAGAAAACTGTTTGAAAGTTGCTTAAAAAACTAAGCAAAAACAAATAAAACAGCTTCTGTAAAGTAAAAAACAGAAAAAAAATGGCTGTTAAGCCCTACTGGGCCTCTTCTGTGAGCAGCGCGAATAAAAAACTGCCCACGCTTGAGCTAGCAGCAGCCGCGGGCTGGCCCGCCAGCAGCCCACCGTGGGCCTGCCAGCCCGCCCCGACCAGCTACCTAGCTAGCGCCGCCTGCTTTGCCGCCCACGCTGCCTCGCTTAGCCGCTGCCAGAATGAGCCCGCCAACCGTCTGTGTGGCGCCATCCCAGCTCATGGTGCCGCCTAGATCGTCTTGGCGGCGAGCGTTCTGCAACAAAACAGCCCGGCGCCTTGTAACCCTAGCCTATTTACCCCCACGCCCCCGCCTCCCACCCTCGGCTCAAGCCTGCGAGAGGCTGAGGCAAGGAGGCCGCCCCTCGGCGAGCCCCTCCCTCTCTCTCTTTCTAGAGGTGCACGCGCCAGCAGCCGAGGCGAGGCGGCCGCCCCTCGGCGAGCCCCTCCCTCTCTGGCGGCCCTCTGCCGGTGGGGACTGAGGCAAGGCGGCGCCGCCCGGTGCAGCCGGCGGCCCCCTCCCTCTCCCACGAGCATGGCGCCCCCTGCCCTTCTTGCCGGATGCGCGTCCACCCGAGGGTGGGCGCACCGCCGTCAAGCGGCGCAGCGGCGATGCCCATCGCCGGCGCACGGCGACGACCCCCTTTTTTTTCTTCATCTCCTTTCGATCAGCAGAGACCATAGAGTCCTCCCCCTTGGCTCCTTGTCGATGCGTGCATCCACCCGAGGGTGGGTGCACCGTCGTCAAGTGGCCGAGGTGGAGTGGCGGATCCTTTCCCGGCGATGGCCGGAGCGACCCCTTTTTTTGTGTTTGACTTTTCTTTTGGGGATCTATGGGGTTCTATGGGTTAGATCTAGAGTTTGGGGTTTCCTTTTTGGGGCTTTAGATCTGGGATTTCTTTGCCCCCGAAAGGGTTTGTTCTTCGTCTAGATGCCTCAGTTGATGCTCATCTAGATCGAGAAGAATGACGCGGCCCTAGGGAAGGCGCACTTTAGATCTAGGCTTTTACCTTTTGTTCTTTTCTTTTGCACCAAAAAGATCTAGCAACTAATGGCTCTGATACCACTGATAGATTACTTTGCTGTGTAACTAGTCTAGATCTAGTAGTAGCACTTTACCTTGTCTATCTAGATTAGAAAGAGAGAGAGAGAGAGAGAGAGAGAGAGAGAGAGAGGAGGTGAACTACCTGCTCCCTGACTCGATAGGCACGAGCCAGAGGGGATACCGGAGCTGGTCCCGGAGCTGGACCCGCCGTCGTTGTCCATGGGAGAAAAGGGCGCAGGCGGTGTGTGCGCAGTGGCGGTGCTTCCCGTCGGCTCGCGCTAACCCTAGATCGGTAGGGGTGTAGGTGGGGTGTTGGCACAGCGGTGAACCTCGTACCGTGCGCTGCCAGCTCCCCACCACTTTATATAGCGCGACGACAGGGGCCCACCAACCAGATAGGGTTGGGCGTCCCCGATCAGGGCGCAGTTAGGGGCGTGATAGGCCGTTGGGCTTCGTCACGTTGAGATCTATCTAACATGTCAATGACCTGCACGCAGTCGGACTGGATAATTATCGAACACAGGCAATGGTTTAGTTCGGAAGTGGGGATAGAGCCTTGGTTGGGGAACAGACGAAGCTGGACATGGATCGATCCCCCCACCACTTTATATAGCGCGGCGACAGGGGCCCACCAACCAGATAGGGTTGGGCGTCTCCGATCAGGGCGCAGTTAGGGGCGTGACGGGCCGTTGGGCTTCGTCACGTTGAGATCTATCTAACATGTCAATGACCTGCACGCAGTCGGACTGGATAATTATCGAACACCGACAATGGTTTAGTTCGGAAGTGGGGATAGAGCCTTGGTTGGGGAACAGACGAAGCTGGACATGGATCGATCCCTAGTGCAGTTCCACCTCCTGGGCCTCTGACTCCATCCTCTAATCCACGACCTCGAGGGCTAGACGGGCTTGGGGAATCGGGCGGCTGCCGACCAAACTGGGAAATTGTTTTTTTTAGCGAAACAACAGGACTATGTTGCGATGCTTTATTGATTAAATAATAGCTACATCGTCGATTAACAACAAAAAAATAAAGCTTGGTGGATCATCTTTTTTTTGCAAATCACTCGGTGGAGCATCAACCATAACATAGGGAAGTGTATCCGTCTCTCTCTTGGGGCTTATAGCTCCTATGCGACGTCTTTACATGGAATTGGAAGGAACACGACATCGTTGAAAAGAATAGCTCGCACGCGACACTTCTGAAGCAGCAAATAGCTCCCGTGCGACACTTCCACTTAACCCCATGAGACCGTCAACGAGTTCGAATCAGCTGAGCACAGTAGGACCCACAGCCTCTCCACGTCACGGCGGAACTCACCTGATGTCCACCTCATATCGTGGGACCCACCCTGTGGTTGAAGAGAGCCGTTGGCCCCGATCCGTCCCCGCACCCGAGCACTCCCGCCACCGTTCCAACATCTCATCCCCTTCTGTTTTCTTCTCCGGCGAGCAAGTGCGGCAACGCCGGCGAGGGATGTCGAGCTCTGCTTCCTCCCACCGCTCATGGCCTCGGTATGGTGCGGTGCCGATGAGGAGGTGCCCCGATTGCCCCCGTACCGCGCCCCTGAAGTGGCTTGTCACATCCACCGACAAGAACGGCAACATTGGTCGGGAATTTGTGAAGTGTGAGAGCAAGCCCGAGCCGGGAAAGGTGAGATCTGAGTGTTCCGAGCGCCAATTTCTCGCTTTTCTTTCGAAATTTCATGCATTTCATCGAATTTGGGATTTAGGGTTCATCTCTGCGATTTCAGGAACTGCCAAAATGTGGGCATTTTGAGTGGCTTGATGAGTACATCGAGCGAATTGGGGTGGAGGTAGCATCCGGGAGCTCGAAAACCCGTCGTGGTGGAGCAATTGGGATGGCAACCCCATTTCCGCTGGTACTACGGTGGATGCGGAAGTGAAGGCCGAGCTAAAGAAGATGAACAAGCAGCTAAGACAAATCATCGAATTGAAGAAGCGGGACAATCGATGGCGGTTTTTTATTTTGTGTAATTTCTCGGATTAGTTTATCTCCTCATCGTTAGTCATTAGACAGCGATCGATGTTCGAGTGATGCTTTGTAATGGATGTAATGGTCTATGTCTTTGGCTTGAATAAAATGCAACACAAATTCGGGCTAATTTTGAGCTGCTCTGTTTTCAGTGTTTCTTCGATTTAAATCGGCCACGGTGTTCCTTTTATCACAGTGTGGGCGCCCGTGTGCGAGGAGGGGTTGAAAAGTAAAAAAACAATTGACGAGGATTGAAAAAGGCCAGGCCCAAATATAACCTAGTCATGCCAAAATGGACGTATCCAGGCCCAATAGTAACTATATGTTGATTGGGCAAAAAAAATGGTACTCACGTTACAATCTAAATAGGAACGTGTGAATCTGATACTGTGCTCAGGTTGTAATCTTTTTTTTGCAAAAGTACATATATAAATGAAGTCCAAAGATATCCATTTAACTAACATAACTTGGGCGCGCCTTTAACTTATGTAAATATGTAAATGTCTTATTTGAAAATGAACCATGTGTTGTATGAACTTGTTTTGTGTCTTTTGTTTTATACACTTGTAAATATATAAATATTGCACAGTATTATATGAACTTGTTTTTGTGTCTTTTGTTTTATACACTTGTAAATATATAAATATTGCACGAGTATTATATGAACTTGTTTTGTGTCTTTTGTTTTATACACTTGTTGTTTTGGGTGTTTTGACAAATGACAATACAATAAAAATAAAACAGATTGCAATGAAACAAGGGATAGATAATATTAAACGATAATATTGGGATAACATTACTTTTATTAGATAGATAACATTACAATAAAATAAAAAGTACAATAATATAGGGAAGGCGGAATAGGCGCCTAAACCTGGCTAGCCCTAAACCCTAACCCCCTACTCCATCGGCGGTGGAGGCGGTGCAGCCGCATTCGGCCGCATCCCACGCCCGCCTCTCCTCCCTGGTCCCTTCCATTGCTCCTCCCAAGGCCCGGCCATTGGCCTCCCGTTCTCCTCCTCACTGTCTGCCTTTTCTTCAAAGGCGCCTTCTCCTCCCACTTGGCCATGCGAGCCTCCTCCCTTGCCTCCTCCTTCGCCGCCTTAGCCCAGTAGGCTTCGGAGGGGAGGTCGCCGCCGCCGGGGAGGTTGGGGACGGGGTTGTGGACGATGGGGCCCTGGTCTCCCCAGGGGCAGGGCGGGGACTTCTCCTTCTTGCCACGCTTGGGGCGGGGGCGGCGCGTGGGCTACTCCCACCACTGCTTGTGGTCCGGGTGGTTGTCCTCGTCGCTGAGTTCTTCGTCGGAAGGGAGGCGGAAGGGGGAGGTCGCCATGGTCGGAGTGTTTGGGGGGCGGCTGGGAGGAGGCAAAGGGACGGGCTCGAGGTTGAAGAGATGAGGGGCAAGATGAGATGAGGAGGCAAAGGCGTTTTGCCTATTTATTGAGGGCGGAGCGTGAAGGGCGGCGTGGGAATCCAGCGTCGCGTTGGCGCAGACGCCGAGACGAGACGCGTCCCTGCATGCATGATCAATGCGAAAGAGACGGGAAGCGGGGCAGCGGGCGTGATCAATGCGAAAGAGAGAAAAAAATAGCTAGGATGCGACGCCCCCGCCCCTGCATGCAAGCATGTGCATTAATTCGAAAGAGAAAAAAACGTCCAAGGTCGTTGTTCATTGGCACACGCAAGAAAAATCGGTGGGAGTAATATTGACTTTTTGTATGGCGCATGAACCAGATGGAAGTAAATTTGATCAAGAAAGTTGTTCGACGACGTACACTTATTTAATGGGCAGCGCTGTTGCACGCAAAATAGCTAGATCATGACGCTAGGGCAGCTGCTGCATGCATGGTGCAGCCCGCCAGACGCCGAGACGAGACGCGTCGCCATGCGTTGCATGTGGGAAGCGGGCGTGATCAATGCGAAGAGAGAAAAAATAGCTAAGATGCGACGTCAGAACCCTGCACCGCCCGACCCTGCATGCTGCATGCATGGTGCAGCCCGCCCCGCCCAGCGCCCTCGCATGACGCTCGGTCCAACGGTCTCGAGTGTGCCAACGCTGTACGTTATATTTATTACATATTTTAGATTTTGATATTTTTTCTGCTGGTCATAGTGACATGCATACTCCCTCTGTCCTCAAATAAGTGTACGTTTGGCTTCAAAATTTGTCCATAAAAAATGTACTTCTACCTTTCCAATGCACTTGGGCATCCACTATGTAGTCCATAAGGCTATCCACAAGCCAAAAAGTAGTCCATAAGACTGCCCTAAGACTAGTCATAGTGGGAGTAACTTAGGGCATCACCTATGTATAAGGTAAACTTTAGCCATAAGGTGGGACCCATCTTCCTTGTAAAATCTTCCACTATGTATAAGGTGAACTTTAGCTATAAGCTGGGACCCACACGTCTCATCCTACATACTCATGCATGAGAGGGAAGAGAGAGTAAATTATTTTCTATTGCTTGTGGACAACCCATAAGCTTAAGGTCACCTACAAGCTTATGGACAACTCTTATTTCTTCCACTATGTATAAAGTAGACTACAAGCATTGCCACATAGGACTTAAGGTGTGGTTTTTTGCACATAGTGGATGCCCTTAGGTAGTAACATGCATGTACATGCAATGCCAATTAGGCAAATTGGTGACATGGCATGACAATTAATGAAGAAAGAGAGAGAGGTAGTAACTTAGCTAGTTACCATAACATCACACATAACCAAGATCATATGAGTCTACAACCTAATTAATTAGCTCTTGCATGACACCATACATATGTTATCACCCACTATGAAGGTAGTAACATCAACTAGTAACATGTGCAAGTTACTAGTCTTAGTTACTTAGCACTATGACCAGCCTAAGGCTATCCACAAGACAAAATAACATAGATGTGGTATCATGCAAAGTCTCATTTATTACAATGAACCTGAGGGGAGTAAGTTTGATTGGAGAAAGTTGTTACGTAAACTTATTTAATGCGACGACGGAGGAGTAAATGCATCGCTGTCTGTTGGACGAAAATAGCTAGATTGCGGCTTAGGCAGCTGCATGCCCGCATGGTGCAGCCGCCCGTCCAGACGCACTGCCATGCTCGCATGCCACGCTGTTGCACGTAAAAGCGATGAAGCCAATCAGATTCCGTAATCATCCATCCCACGGATCGCCAAGAGCTAGCCACGAAATCCTTCTAAGAGACGCCAACCAATCGGGTTGCGAACAAGCCCTTCCACGGATCGCCCGAGCCACCGCGGAATCCTTCTAGAAGACGCGATCGGACGGCCACAGTGTCGCGCTAGGGTTAGATCTACGGTCCTCATTCGGCCTTAGGGTTAGCGGGGTTTAGGATGCAGTCAACGGGGTTTCACAAGTTTGACCAAACATTCAAATGTGCATAACTAATTCAAAAAAATCACAAAAAATACAAAACCTTCTCATGGTGTCATGTTATGTCACATAGTTGTGAGGAAAAATATAAAACTTGGTCTATTGATCATATTTCAAAAAACCCTTCACAAAATGACCTATCTCCTCCGAGGTTTTCTGGCTTTCGGGTAAAATGACCAATGATATGGCTAGAATCAAGGCATAGTTTGTGATAATGTGCCCATATTTGGCATGCATGTCTATAATGGGATGACTAACAATGTTGTAGCACAAAGTTTTCCTTTTCGGCTTACGCAAAAATCATTTTCTATTTTACGAGTCTTAGAAAGAGGGGGATTTGTGAAGCAACCACCAAATTGAAGTTTCAAAATGGTAACATCCTATTTTTCAAAAATACTAGACCACCTATAATGTACAATTTCCCAACCTGAGTATCTCAAACCTTTTATTCCATCCCTGGTGAAAAAGACAAATCCTGCCGAATCGGTTGGAAGTGGGTAAGATATGAACTACAGGTACATGATTCCATGCTGATGATTTTTTGTAAAAATAATTTTTAGGTTCACAACATGCTATTTCATCAGAGATCCAATGCTAGTTTTGTGAGCCTCAGCCCCTAGCTAAGAATATTTATGAAAACCCTTCAAGTTTGACCAGACATTCAAATGTGCATAACTAATTCAAAAAAATCAAAAAAATACAAAACCTTCGCATGGTGTCATGTTATGTGACATAGTTCTGAGGAAAAATATCTAACTTGGTTTTAGAAATGGTCGAAAAAAACTTGCTTAGAAATGGGGTGGTTTACCCTAGCTTTGGAGCCCATTTCTACCCCATTTTGGGTGAGGGTGAGTTGTACTTCACAAAAGGGATCAGGGTGAGGATGAGTTGTATTGTACATATGAGAAAAACGTTGGAAGCTCATACAAACATAGAAAAGTGACATAGCTACATATGTTGAAATTCAAATTTACCATCATATTTGAATTTTGTCCAAATTATCAACAAGTGACAAATTATTATAATAACAAATGTTTACAACAACAAGTGCCAAATTATTACAACAACAAGTGTCAAATGTTTACAACAATAACAAATGTTTACAACAATAACAAATGTTTACAATAACAAATGTCTATTTCTTTTGGCTCTTCTTACCCCTCGTTTCTTCTCCTTCACAAGTTTCACACCACACAATAGGTTTATGCTCTTCTTTTCTTACCATTACCATCTGGCCTCCCACAAGACGTCCAAGAGTCTCCTTCACCTGCACCTCCTCAACAACCTCATGATCATGATCCGAGCCTCAACAACTTGGTCGGTTTGCACCAGAGCCTCAACAACAGCTCATTTTGCACGAGCCTCAACAACAGGCTCATTTTGCACTGTGAGCCTCAACAACAGGCTCGTTTTGCACTAGAGCCTCAACAACAGGCTCATTCGCCCCTCATTTTGCACCAGAGCTTCCAAATCGAAACGGTGTGCCCTAAAGCCTCAACAGCTTGCACATCATCCTCCAAAACAAGTTCAGATTGCACCTCAAAGAAGACCAAACATGATCCGTTAGTTCTCTTCTTTCTTTGGCCATTGATTCTTGCCCTTTTCACGGCCAGCATTAAATCAACAACAAGAGGTGGGCCTTTTTCTCCACGCTTCCTCCCGAAAACAAGCAAGTTAGTGGGGAGAAAATCATCAACAAGAAATGGGATAGATTTTGGATGAACATACTTTGGCTTTTCAGCAGTGTATCTGCACTTGGTAGAGCCAGCTCGGTGTCCAAGTTCTTCATAGAGTTTGCATCTATTCTTGTTACCTTTTTGGGCCCTTTTTGGCTTGGCATCTTTCTTTTCATCTTTCTTTCCCTTCTTGCTGCTCCCACCTTTCTCAAACCAAGCCTTGAATCTACTCCGCTTGGGCCTGCCAGCCTTTCTTTTCATCAAAGGAGGACACAAGGAGAACTGAATGTCCACTTTAGGACACTGAGACTGATCTATAAGTGCTGGAATTGGTGTTCCATATGCAGCCTTGAATTTTGCTACAGAATAATACTCATGCAAATATGGGTGCATATTTAGCTTGTGTTTGGAGGCCAAGAAAAGTATGGCATGCTCACAAGGTTTCCCAGTGTGTTTCCACTCAAGGCATGTGCATTCATGCAATTGAGTGTCAACAACATGCCTCCTGCCAGTCTTTGTATCTCGACTTGACACCCACAATGAGGATTTCTCAACACGCAAATGTGCAAGATTTCGCTCCTGTTGACCACCTGTGCACAACATCGTGAAGCTTATCTCCTTGAAGAACATCACCAAGCCTTCTTCTCAATTCCCACAACCTCATGATCATGATCCTGATCCGTCAACCATGTCATGGACAGCAAGTCTTTTAACTCCTTCACTTTGTTGTTGAAACTTTCGCCAAATTATTGTTGATATGATCACATTTGATGGCGATGTTAAAACCAGACCTGTACCATAAAAGATAATGGTAGGTTTCCAACCATGTACAAAACTTGACCCTATCCTCCTCGGAGCATGCCGCCTTAATCTTCTCAAGGTGATATGAATGTGTGCACTGGTGTAAGATCTTGTCAGCCACATGCGTCCAAAATCATCTCCTCTGAATTTTTGATCAAATTCATCCACATATGGTCAAGCACTCCCTCACTCAGCATGAGGAAAACAATCTTCACCGCATTTTCTAAACCTTTACATGCATCTGTGCACCGCCAATGGAGAGACGCCCTATGCATCTTTTCAACTGCATCATGAACCATGTCCATGATGCCTCTGTCTCATCAAACATGCCAATAGCTACAGGGAACATCCAATTGTGTCCATCTAAAGCATTGCATGCTGCTAGTTGACCATTCCACTTTCCAGTCAAGAAAGATGAGTCTATACTCAAATATGGACGGCAACCTGCTTTGAAGCCATCGATGCAAGGCTTTAAATCCATGAAAAATTTAGAGAAGAAGACTTTCCCATCAGCTGTTACCTCAGTATCTATCTCCACAACACTGCCAGGTGACCTCTTCTCTACTCCTGCTTTGAAGTTATAAAGCATTCGAAAGGTATTTGCCCAATCACCATATAGCTCTTTCATTGCCCTTTGCTTTGCCTTCCACACTGTAGTATAATTCAGCTTAATGGGGTACTGCTTTTCCAAGTCTATTTTCAGTCTCTTTGCAAGGTCTGTTTGGTGTTGTGGCTAAAATGGGCTTGATCTTTTCTGCAACCCATAATTGTGATGTCATCTTTGTAACTGTTTGAGAACTTGTAATGCAAGTATGAGGTTTTGGAATTTGATTCACTCTTATTGTCCTTCCATCAGGTTGGCGTCTAGCAGATATATACCACTTGCAAGGCTTGGCACCACCATCATAACCTATGCATTTTGCATAGAACTTCTTTTTATCAGTCCACATAGTCTTGGTAGCAAACTCACGTTTGACTGCATATGTCCTGAAACACATCCTGAATTCATCCATGCTTGGAAACAATCTCCCAACTTCAATAACTGGGTCCTCTTTGTCATAAACTGTTACTAGCTCATCATCATGTGCATCATCTACATGAACTGAGATTTTCCAACAACTCTAGATCTATATCTGCCTCTTCATCTCTTAAATGGTTGTCACCATCATTTGCAGCTTCATCCCTCTTCTTCTCCTTGTCTCATCATCTATAGGAATGCCAAAAGCTTTGCCATTTCAATGTCATCTATTGGTGCAATGACCAAATCAGTGCGGTCATGTATCTCAACCGAATTCAATCATTTACAATCCTTTGTGCATTACCATCTGCAGCCTCCCCTTGTGCATTAGCATCATCATCCTCCACTGTTAACACTTCCAACTCAGTAAGTATAGGCATTACTTGCCTTTGTGCAGCCCAATCATCCTCGACCATCTGAGCAGCCAGCTTCGAGGCCACATATCCAACCCTCGAATCAGGTTTCAGATCAATGAGCTCTGCTAAAAACAGAACAGTTTTGCTTGTCCAACCGTTTCGCTCATCGATTTCATCAACTATATGTTCCCCTGTCTCAACCCTAACATAGTCACATTTGCAATCATCAAATCGTAACAAAGAAACTTCTTGCTCTGGCCCCCAAACCACACTATCCCCAATTTTTCCACCATTTTCCTTACTGCCTCCTCTCCCATGTTTATTAGCTCTTGGGGATCAACATGTTCTAATTCCACCTCCCATTTAACAACCGTGTCTCTCTCAATGATCTGCGTGCTGCCATCAACTAAAACAGCCCTAGAGGGAAAGAAATTGACGAAATTGAAGGTTTGGCGCAACATCGTCTCCCCTGTTTTTGGCGGGCTTGTGAGCTAGCGGAAGCGAGAGAGCTCAACCTTAGAGAAATTAAGTGCAGAGATACGGATATACCGATTAGAAGTTCCCTCTCCATGCTCCATATCGTTCCCCCTCGCCCCGTTCAGCACACCCTCGCCTCCACAATCTAGCATCAATGGGCACGCTCAGATCTCGAATTGAGAAGAATGGGAGAGGAATTAGCTTTCAAATGGCACTCACCACCTTCGTCGTCGAACGAAAGCGCCGCCGCCTAAATTAATTGCCGTGCCGCCGCCGGCGCCGAGAACGATGGGTGAGGTCCGCCGCCACCGTCGGGGAAGCTACAGTCAGTGTTACGCGCGCTCTCGGTCGGAAGCGGTTGGTTTGACTGGCTGTCCCAACCAACCGGTTTGGCTTAACCCTAATATTGGAACAAAGTTAAATGTGTCCTTACGACCGATTTAAGGCCCGTGTGGCCCTGGGATATTAGTTGCCTCACATCCGTCGCATGCGAGCTATTCTTTTCAACGATGTCGTTTTTCTTCCAATTCCACGTAAAGACGTCGCATAGGAGCTATAAGCCCCTCTCTCTTGATAAGACACCGGCTACACAATTTGCTTCCCTATTACAGATACTAAAAACACAGCTAGAAAAAGTGGAGCATTCGACGTATGCATCATAAATCGCCGCAGCCACCGTAGAATAGAAATCACCTCATTCGAGTGTCAGTGACCTGCACGCAGTCGGACTGGATAATTACCGAACAGGGCAATGGTTTAGTTCGGAAGTTGGGATAGAGCCTTGGTTGGGGAACAGACGAACATGGACATGGATCGATCCCTATTCTGCCTTCCCTAGCTCTAGCTCGCTTGCTGCGCTTCCTTTTCCACTATGAGTCCGTGAGGCACAGCCCAAACCCATATGGACATATCTTCAAGAGTCAAGGCGCACCAATAAAATGTGACCAGCTGCCCACGATTTTGCGCCTGGCCAGATGCTATTTCATCGCTAATTCTGCTCTCGTGCACAAAGGCAAGCGCGAGCCAAACCCGGGCAAGCGCCCGGTAAAAGGCACGTACATTGGAAGGGGCTAAACATAGACGCCGGGATCAATTTTCCCGTCGATCAGCAGTTGCTATGTACAATCCTGGCCGATGGGCACTAACTAGGCACATTGACGCAAAACTTTACGCCAGGCGCTTCAGTAGATTTTGCCTTGCGATCTATTAGTTAGTTAGAGAAATAAGAGCTGCTCTCGTGCAAGAGGCAAGCGCGAGCCAAGCCCGGGCAAGCGCCGGGTAAAGGGCACGTACATTGGGAGGGGCTAAATGTAGACACCGGGATCAATTTTCATGTATCGGCGGTTTCTATGTACAATCCCGGCCGGTGGGCACTAAACTAGTCACATTCACGCAAAACTTTTCGCCAGGCGTTTCAGTAGATTTTGCCTTGCGATCTGTTAGTTAGTTAGAGAAATAACGACTTCATAAAGGAGCGTTGGAGAGTTGGACTCTTTTCAGGACGCCGGGATTTATTGACCGATATTCTACAGCCACTGGTAGAAAAGGGCCCATGCGTCCCGGTTGCCCAACCGGGACGGGGCAATCGGGATTAAAGCTCTAACCATTAGTCCAGGTTGCCCCACCAACCGGGACAAATGGGGCACACGTGACGGCATCAGAGCGCGAGGGGTGGAGCATTAGTCCCGGTTTGTAACACGAACCGGGACTAATAACCTGCTGCCATGGCAGAGATTTGGCCCATTTCTCTGCCGCGGCAGAGAATTCATTTTGGCACATTTTGTTGCCGCGGCAGCATTTTCGCCACTTTTTGTGCCGCAGTAGAGAATTCATTTAGATTGTTTTATTGTTTATTTAGTGTTTTACACTTATCAACGAAGGAACCTTATATTACACAAGATCATCATGACAACATTACATTCAATACACGGATCGAGTTCATGCACTACATACAAAAGTTGCTATTCGATGCTACCGGCCAATTTCTTGAAAGTTGCTATTTTTACAATTCCTATTGTCTATACACAGCCGAATAGTATTCCCCTTGTGTGTTTAGGACTTCTGCATCCAAGAATCCCGCCAATTCCTCCTGAATTGCTCGTATGCGATCCTTTGGCAGAAGACCGTCCCGTAGACGTTCGATCTGATTTAAAAAAGGAGTCAGCCTATATAATATGAAACTAAACACAATTTGATTGTAATAAAAAACTATAGAAATTGTTTACGTACGTGGAGTTGCTCTAAATTTCTGCCCTTCTCATCGCACGTCTGCCGGATGAACTCGCATACATAGTATCCACATAGATTGTTACCTGGTCCCTGCGTCAGGCACTTTACGAGAACAGAGTTCAATCAAAATAATAATCAAGCATGATAATAACTGTATCAAAACTAGAATCAAAGAGATGCGCGTATATAGCTAGTGGTGCTTACATCTAGTGGTTGAAATATAAGCTCCTCTTCCAAACACCCCTAGCCTTTTGGTGAACCGCTTCAAGCGATGCCCGCGAGAAAACGAATAAAATAAGTTATTAAGTACTTGATATCATAAAATTCACGAACGTTGCCGATATAGTGTCGTAATGATTAGAATTACCGCTGAAGAAGTATCTGCATGTCCTTCCACGTCTCAAGGGGTTTATGTTTCGAGTCCATGACTAGTACACGCCTTTGTCAAGTTGAATGATTAACAGAATATAGTGGTACCTCGAATGCAGAACTAATCAATTATATACTTAACATCCAAAGAAGTTTAAATAGAAAGTGTATACAAGACAATAACACTCACTGGAAGTTGTAAGGAAATAGTATTTCCCTTTTGGTTTCTTGAAACCTTAACGTGTGTACTATATTATCCTCCGTATCCTGGGGGCTTATTTTGAGATTAGCTTCATGAACCCAATACGGGTCAATGAAGCCAATGTCATAGATTTGTCCTCTGCTGTATTCGATAATCTTCATTCTGCATATTACAGTATGATTATATACATGCAATAAACAAAATAATATAGATGGAGACTAAATTAATTACAGAATTAGTACTTACAGACAATAGGCACTCATGATCGATTTGTCCAAGGCGTCTTGATTGAATAATTGAAATAGTTCATCAAATTCAATGGATATCATGTCATCCTTATCTTTCTCATGATGCTTTTTTGTAATCCTCAGCACTATCCAGTTAGCCCCGGCCCTTGTGGCATGCATGTACCAGTTATGCAATCTTCGCATTTTTGTTGGAAGATTGTTTACCTCCTCAGGTTTGACGAGAGGTTTTCCGTACTGGTATTGGTATGCTACTTCACTCACGAGGAAGAACTCTAATCGATAAGTACTGAAATACTCATACCTTGAGCAGCGGCAGCTTCTCCAGACAGTAACTACCTGGATCATACCGCTTCTCGCCCCATATTTGCTCGACCCCACATTGGTTTGAGAAATCACCTTGAGAGGGGCGCAAGTCTGTTTTGCTTGTTCTCCGAGCTGGGCAACAAATTTCCCGCTTGCATCAGTACTGCTCTTCGAGGCTTGACTTGAGAGTAGAACGCTCATAGTCTGATGACAGCTTTGGCTCGGGTTGATGAAGATTCTTTAGCATTTTCAACACTTTGGCTTTTTCTTCTTTGGTGCTGGGGAACTCTGGCTCTTTCGGTCGCCTCAGCTTAGCGAAAAACGCTGTCGTTTCCGCATCAACGATCGCCGCAGTCTCCTCTTCAGTACAGTCATAAGCTCTCTTGGGAGGAACCGTTGGTACTTTTGGAAGAGGCTCTTGTTTACGTTTCGGCGATCGCCACGACGACAAGAGCGGTACGCCACGCTTTTTATCCCGAGGCGGCGATGGCTCCCGGGCGATGGCTGCACCGGAGATTGGTGAGGCGACGAGCCGGGTGAGGCGACGAAGACGGCTGCGGCGGCGACTACCGGAGACGGGTGAGGCGGCGAAGATGGCCTTGGCGTGTGATTTGAAGCACGATACAATCCTTCGCCATAGAATGGTGACGCTTTTTGCCACCCAAGACAATCACATCCCCTTCACCAGGCAGGTAGTGAAGATCCAAAACCTCAAAGGTGGGCATGATTTCATCCACGCCGACAACAACAGAGCCCTCCGAACCGGACGACTGGTAAGTTGGTGTGGGTCCAATTGGTAAGGCATAGCCGACCGCCACCTTCATTGATATGTTCACAACTTTGACATGTATCTCGCAGGTGTCATCTCGTGATATCATTCACTGGTAGCCAATAGGAGCCATCGCTTGCATCATCGCTATCGCCATTGTCATCACCCGGACCTCGGTGGAATCCACATCGCTTTTCGATTATTCGATAGGCGGTAGCATCGAATGCAGTCACTGAGATGGGCCGTAGTACTTTGCTCTTTAAGTGTGTTAATTTCATCTTGTTGTTGCTTTAATCGTTTCTTCAATTAAACGCATTCGCTCTTTCCGACTTTCGCTTCAACCGCCACTGCCCTTACTCCTCCGACGGCTTCTATCAGATATTTCTTCCTCTCTTCGAAACCCAGTCCTCCATGATTGGGAGCCTATTGTGCCTCGTGTTCCCATCATGTTCCTTATTTCCAAGGGCGAGTGTGAGCTCATCATTCTCTATCGGGAATGAAGTCCCCATCTTTAACAACCTTTACCGCTTTTGTGATCCTCTCGATTAGCAAGGGTCTTCTTTATGTCGTATGTTATATATACACCTCCTTCCGAGTCCAACGTGCCCCCATGCCCGTAAAACCAATTCCTTGCACGCTCTACCCAATCGCCCGTCTCGGGTGATATTTTTATCACGCAGCTCGCTCAAGTTTCTCCCACTTAGGAATGCCAACCTTGTAGCCACCTTGCCCCATAGTATGGTGATACTTCTTAGCAAGATTCGATTATTCGTTTGAGACATTTTCTTAGCTTTTTCTGATTTCTTGTATTCCACAAACTCATCCTTAATGGTTTTATCTTCTCAAACTGAATATTCTTGAAATCGAGTCTTCTTTTTCACGACATAGTCAAGGTGCAATCTTTTCTTCCATTGGTGAAACATCGGCCATCTTCTTCAAAGCCCACTCCCCGACCTTAGCCTCCATGGCTCTCCCATGTTGTATATGCCCTCAATCGGATCCTCCGATTTGGATCCAGCTCTATCTTCGTAGTTTGAAATTAACCATTAGCCTCTTCCACAAGAAATCTTTGGCGTGGTTAGGGACAAATAAACATGTTCCTCTTCATCCGCATTAGCAGGCCTATTCCAATTTCTAATGGTGATCGGGATTAAGTCCCTAACGACATTACTCGCATTGTGCCACAAATTTGGTTGCGACAACTTCGAGTCGGTCATTGCTTTTCAGCGACATCTTCGATCCTGAACCTCTCATGGTCTTGCAACTTTTGGTTGGGCCTCGCTCTTTTCAGAGATTCCTTCGATCCGAGGGCTAAAAGAAAAAGATCGTTACTATTTCTATATAGATAGCAGATGATTAATTAATGAATTGATTTATATTACATGCACCTCCGGAGCGGTCCTTCGACACAAGGCATCGCTTTCTCTCGCGAAGGCAACACCTTCAACCTCAAACAAGTTGTCTCCGTAAAAGAGGATCACCCTCACCGGAGTTGTTCAGAAACGTTGATACGTCTAAATTATCTTCCCCACGGATCACACCTTGGATCAACTCTTCCTTTTCTTCGTCTTTGACGTGTGGGTCCATATTTTCTGCATAGGTGGAAAAATGAATAAGTCAAAGCGGCTAAAGGAGAAAGTTAAGTACGGTGTTGAGAGATATAAACCCTAATTCAGAGAAATCCTAATATATACATACACAATAATAAAAATGAAGAGAAAGGTAAACCGTGTAGTAGATAGGCACATTTAAACGGGGTTCCGAGGGGTGAAAACCCTAACTCGGCGAAACTCCGGAGTATATGAGAGGGGTTGATTTTGTTTTCTAATTAAGGGGTGGCCGAACGGAGGCGAATCGACGGCGGAGCTCGGGAAGATGGGTTGCGAGCTTGATTAAGGCCGAAGGACGATTCCTTTGGCGTGAGACGCAGCCCAAAGACGGAGCTCCTCGGCGATTTAGCTTCACCGGCAGCCTCGTGGGGGGTCCTGTAAAGCGTCGATGAATGAGATGGGGAAGAAGAAGAAGAGGGTTTGGAATGCCCTGGCAAAGGTGCATCGTCAAACTCACATGTATATGAGGGGTATCGATGTTCTTCCAACTAAACAAGGGTTTAAAGTTTCTTGACAATGTATTATGATTGCTTAGACACATGGCTCTCAAATTTCTGAACATTTTGATACATTATACATATTTTTATGATTAAATATGAATTATTTATTGATTTTACAAAATTATATTAATTTCTGCTATTTTTAAACATTTCTGAAAAGGATTAAGCCATTACTGCATCACCCTGATGTCATCAACCCTATCCCTAACTTTCTACACCGGGGCTGCTCCTACCCACAACCATCGACTAGGGGCCCTAGGCCGATCTGGTCCACCCCAGGCCACGTAGGCGCCACGCCGACGCTGGGAGGCGTCGGCGGTGGTCGCCGACGATCTCTGGCCACCCCAAGACGCGTGAGGGGTGCGCTGGAAAGAGCGTGACAAGGGAACCACATAGTGGTGGCGTCGCCTTTAGGGTCACCCGAGTGAGGCTTATGGCGGCGGCGGAGCTCACAAACGAATCACGCGGTGGCTACAAAGATCTAGGAGGCAAACAGAGGGTGCCCTGAGCACAAGAAGCTCACCACGGTGCTCGACGTGGGGTCTTGGAATCCAGGCGAGGCCGAAGGTGAGATAATCGACGACGGCGAGCTTTGTCGGGGTCGGGGACGAAGACGACGAGGTTGGCGACGATTCCGTTTGCCAAAGATGGAGAGAACGCGAGGGGGAGAAAGAGGGAGAGAACGCATGACGCATGACGGATGAGGCGACTCTGGGCAGCCTCGACGGCGACGCCTTCCTATGCGCACGCCGGAGTTGCAGAGAATGGATAAGGGAAGGAGAGGAAGCAAGGCGTGTATAAGGGGAGAATATGTCCCTGGTGGCTCCAACCGGGACTAAAGATACGTCCTTGGAGCCACCAACCGACCTATACTCCAATATTTTCAGACCAAGGGTTGGCGAAGAGGTCTTTAGTCCCGGTTGGTGGCTCCAACCGACATATTCCGTGTTTTCAAAAAATTTCGGTATTTTCTCTCTGCCTTTATTTTTATTTTGGGGTTTAAATTTGTATTGTTTTTAAATGATAATTAATTTGGAATTTAGAAAACTTTAAACATAAAAGTGTTTGGATTTGAATAAATAATTCAAAACCATTTTCAGTTTTAAAAAATAATTAATGTAACCATTTAAAATATGAACCATTTACAATAAAAAATGAATTAACTTATATTTTTTAATATCAATTTGGAATTTAGAAAAGCTTTAAACATAAGAAGTGTATGGATTTGAATAAATAATTCAAAAACATATTCTATTTTTAAAAATAATTAATGTAACCTTTAAAATGAATTAACTTATATTTTGAATATTAATTTGGAATTTAGAAAAATTTAAACATAAAAAGTGTTTGGATTTAAATAAATAATTCAAAAACATTTTCTGTAAAAAATAATTAATGTAACCATTTAAAATATGAACCATTTACAATTAAAAATGAATTAACTTATATTTTTTTAATATCAATTTGGAATTTAGAAAAAATTTAAACATAAAAAGTGTTTGGATTTAAATAAATAATTCAAAACATTTTCTGCTTTTAAAAATAATTAATGTAACCATTTAAAATATGAACCATTTACAATTAAAAATGAATTAACTTATATTTTTTAATATCAATTTGGAATTTAGAAAAACTTTAAACATAAGAAGTGTATGGATTTGAATAAATAATTCAAAAACATATTATATTTTTAAAAAATAATTAATGTAACCTTTTAAAATGAATTAACTTATATTCTATTTTTGAATATTAATTTTTAAAACGACCCGTTTTTTGAGCTCGGAAAATGGAAAAGGGCTTTTCCGTGCGACAAAAAGGAAAACTTCCTCCTGCAACATTGTTCTCCATACCAATGTCCACACACATGCATAATATGGGCACAACATCACAAACTATGCCGTGATTCAGCACATAACATCGGTCATTTGGACCGAAAGCCATGAAACCTCAAACATGATAGGTCATTTTGTGAAGGTTTTTTCAAAACATGATCAATATACCAAGTCTGGTATTTTTCCTTTCAACTATGTAACATAATATGACACCACGCGAAGGATTTTCATTGTTCGGATTTTTTTTGAATTTATTATGCCCGTTTTGAATTATCTGAATTTCTAACTATGGTCGAACCGGTGTGAATGAAGATAGGG
This sequence comes from Avena longiglumis, assembly GCA_030063025.1. Lineage (NCBI taxonomy): Eukaryota > Viridiplantae > Streptophyta > Magnoliopsida > Poales > Poaceae > Avena > Avena longiglumis. The sequence continues at coordinate 540,692,784 of CP125974.1, read as the reverse complement.
GACGGGCATCGTTATAACTTGCATTGGATCTCTGAAGAAACCACATATTGCGAGTCTAAAAATGATTTTTTCAAAAAATCACGGGCGATAGATCATGTACTGAGTACAAACCGGACCCACTTCCCTCATTCTACAGACATTTGTCCTTTTACCCGGATGGACGAAAAGGTTTGAGATGTACCGTTGGGAGATAGTCCATGTAAGGTGGTCTAGTATTTTAGGAAAATGGGACTAGCATTGTGAAACGGCATTTTGGTGGTTACTTCACAAACGAATTCGCTTTTGCGCCGGAAAATGGAAAAGGGCTTTTCCGTATGACAAAAGGAAAACTTCCTCCAAAGAACATTGTTCTCCATACCAATGTCCACACACATGCATAATATGGGCACAACATCACAAACTATGCCGTGATTCAAGACATAACATCGGTCATTTGGACAAAGCCATGAAACCTCGAACATGATAGGTCATTTTGTGAAGGTTTTTCAAACATGATCAATATACCAAGTCCGTATTTTTCCTTTCAACTATGTAACATAATATGACACCACGCCAAGGATTTCCATTGTTCGGATTTTTTTGAATTTATTATGCCCGCTTTGAATTATCTCAATTTCTAACTATGGTCGAACCGTGTGCATGAAGATAGGGACGGGCATCGTTAGAACTTGCATTGGATCTCTGAAGAAACCACATATTGCGAGTCTAAAATGATTTTTCAAAAATCACGGGCGATAGATCATGTACTGTAGTACAAACCGACTTCCTCGCCGATTCTACAGACATTTGTCCTTTTACCCGGATGGAAGAAAAGGTTTGAGATGTACCGATTGGGAGATAGTCCATGTAAGGTGGTCTAGTATTTTAGGAAAATGGGACGGTAGCATTGTGAAACGGCATTTTGGTGGTTACTTCACAAACGACCGCTTTTTTGCTCGGAAAATGGAAAAGGGCTTTTCCGTATGACAAAAAGGAAAACTTCCTCCGCAACATTGTTCTCCATACCAATGTCCACACACATGCATAATATGGGCACAACATCACAAACTATGCCGTGATTCAAGACATAACATCGGTCATTTGGACCGAAAGCCATGAAACCTCGAACATGATAGGTCATTTTGTGAAGGTTTTTTCAAACATGATCAATATACCAAGTCTGGTATTTTTCCTTTCAACTATGTAACATAATATGACACCACGCCAAGGATTTTCATTGTTCGGATTTTTTGAATTTATTATGCCCGCTTTGAATTATCTGAATTTCTAACTATGGTCGAACCGGTGTGAATGAAGATAGGGACGAACATCGTTATAACTTGCATTGGATCTCAAGAAACCACATATTGCGAGTCTAAAATGATTTTTCAAAAATCACGGCGATAGATCATGTACCGTAGTACAAACCGGACCCACTTCCTACCGATTCTAAGACATTTGTCCTTTTACCCGGATGGACGAAAAGGTTTGAGATGTACCGTTGGGAGATAGTCCATGTAAGGTGGTCTAGTATTTTAGGAAAATGGGACGGTAGCATTGTGAAACGGCATTTTGGTGGTTACTTCACAAAACGACCCGCTTTGCGCCGAAAATGGAAAAGGGCTTTTACGTATACAAAAGGAAAACTTCCTCCAAAGAACATTGTTCTCCATACCAATGTCCACACACATGCATAATATGGGCACAACATCACAAACTATGCCGTGATTCAAGACATAACATCGGTCATTTGGACCGAAAGCCATGAAACCTCGAACATGATAGGTCATTTTGTGAAGGTTTTTCAAACATGATCAATATACCAAGTCCGTATTTTTCCTTTCAACTATGTAACATAATATGACACCGCCAAGGATTTCCATTGTTCGGATTTTTTGAATTTATTATGCCCGTTTTGAATTATCTCAATTTCTAACTATGGTCGAACCGGTGTGCATGAAGATAGGGGACGCATCGTTAGAACTTGCATTGGATCTCCAAGAAACCACATATTGCGAGTCTAAAATGATTTTTCAAAAATCACGGCGATAGATCATGTACCGTAGTACAAACCGGAGCCACTTCCTGCCGATTCGGCAGACATTTGTCCTTTTTACCCGGGAGGGAAGAAAAGGTTTGAGATGTACCGATTGGGAGATAGTCCATGTAAGGTGGTCTAGTATTTTAGGAAAATGGGACGGTAGCATTGTGAACGGCATTTTGGTGGTTACTTCACAAAGCGACCGTTTTTTTGCTTCGGAAAATGGAAAAGGGCTTTTCCGTATGCGAAAAAGGAAAACTTCCTCCCGCAACATTGTTCTCCATACCAATGTCCACACACATGCATAATATGGGCACAACATCACAAACTATGCCGTGATTCAAGACATAACATCGGTCATTTGGACCAAAGCCATGAAACCTCGAACATGATAGGTCATTTTGTGAAGGTTTTTCAAACATGATCAATATACCAAGTCTGGTATTTTTCCTTTCAACTATGTAACATAATATGACACCACGCCAAGGATTTTCATTGTTCGGATTTTTTGAATTTATTATGCCCGTTTTGAATTATCCAATTTCTAACTATGGTCGAACCGGTGTGCATGAAGATAGGGACGGCATCGTTAGAACTTGCATTGGATCTCTGAAGTAACCACATATTGCGAGTCTAAAATGATTTTTCAAAAATCACGGCGATAGATCATGTACCGTAGTACAAACCGACCCACTTCTGCCGATTCTAAGACATTTGTCCTTTTTACCCGGGATGGACGAAAAGGTTTGAGATGTACCGGTTGGGAGATAGTCCATGTAAGGTGGTCTAGTATTTTAGGAAAATGGGACGGTAGCATTGTGAAACGGCATTTTGGTGGTTACTTCACAAAATGACCCGTTTTTTACGCTCGGAAAATGGAAAAGGGCTTTTCCGTGCGACAAAAAGGAAAACTTCCTCCTGCAACATTGGTCTCCATACCAATGTCCACACACATGCATAATATGGGCACAACATCACAAACTATGCCGTGATTCAGCACATAACATCGGTCATTTGGACCGAAAGCCATGAAACCTCGAACATGATAGGTCATTTTGTGAAGGTTTTTTCAAAACATGATCAATATACCAAGTATGGTATTTTTCCTTTCAACTATGTAACATAATATGACACCACGCGAAGGATTTTCATTGTTCGGATTTTTTTTGAATTTATTATGCCCGTTTTGAATTATCTGAATTTCTAACTATGGTCGAACCGGTGTGCATGAAGATAGGGGACGGGCATCGTTAGAACTTGCATTGGATCTCTGAAGAAACCACATATTGCGAGTCTAAAAATAATTTTTTCAAAAAATCACGGGCAATAGATCATGTACCTGTAGTACAAACCGGACCCACTTCCTACCGATTCGGCAGACATTTGTCCTTTTTACCCGGGATGGACGAAAAGATTTGAGATGTACCGGTTGGGAGATAGTCCATGTAAGGTGGTCTAGTATTTTAGGAAAATGGGACGGTAGCATTGTGAAACGGCATTTTGGTGGTTACTTCACAAACGACCGCTTTTTGCGCTCGGAAAATGGAAAAGGGCTTTTCCGACAAAAGGAAAACTTCCTCTGCAACATTGGTCTCCATACCAATGTCCACACACATGCATAATATGGGCACAACATCACAAACTATGACGTGATTCAGCACATAATATCTGTCATTTTGACCGAAAGCCATGAAACCTCTAACATGATAGGTCATTTTGTGAAGGTTTTTTCGAAACATGATCATTGTTCGGCACACATTTAGTCCCGGATGTAGTCACAAACCGACTAAAATATTTTCCGCCATTTCCCACCTCTTCCCGCCAAGTTTTCCGCCTTTCCTTTCTACTAGAGCTTTTAGTCCCGGATGTAGTCACTAACCGACTAAAGATATTTCCGCCATTTCCCAAAGCTTCACGCCAAGTTTTCCGCCCTTCCCTCTATATTTAGGGGGATCGTGTCATGGCTCTCCACACATCCACACCTCTCTCTCTTAGAACAATGGACAACGCCTACTGGTCCATTCTGACGCTCGAGGAGACCGAGGCTGTCGCCCAACTACCCTTTTCCACTGGGTACGCCGCCGCCACCGGATGTGGCCGAGGGTTCTGTCCCTCCTGTCCCTCAAGGTTCCGCACGCCAGGCGGCCATCAAAAACCACTTCTACCACGAGCTCACGCCGGAGCAGCGGATGGATCCCCAGTGGGATCCCGACAACTATGACACCTGGAATGCCTTCTTCGCTAATAGGCGGGAAAGGGAGCTCGCCAGGTACGAGGATGCAGTCATTAATGCATGCAGTCATTACCGCAACGCATTGCATACCGGGCATTTATCTAAATTCTCATACTCCTTACCGCGGTAGAGGATGCAGTCATTAATGCATGCATGTATCTTTTGCACATCTAATCCCAGAGGACAGAGAGTCTTCTTTGCTTCGTAGGTACTCTCGGGAAGTTCGTTATGTTTTGGAAACTTCGGCTTCATTATTTTCAGCATCTTTTCAAATTAGGAGTCAGTTAGACCATACTCTGCCTTCCATCGCAACAATTCCAGTGTGGTATCGAGCTTTGTGCTGCCATCTTCACAATTTGGGTACAACAATTCCTTGTGATCTTCTAACATGCCCTCTAACTTCAACTTCTCATTTTCTGTTTCACAGTCTCGCTTTGCATCAGAAATGACCCTACCAAGTTCATCAGCCGGCTCATCTGATGCCCGTTCTTCACCTCTTTCCTCTCCATTGTCTTCCATTGCAGTATCATCAGATTCAGGAAACATATGATGATAGTTGTTATCATCATCTTCTTCTTCACCATCTTCCATCATAACCCCTCTTTCCTCGTGCTTGGTCCAGCAATTATAGTTGGGCATGAAACCTTTCATAATCAGGTGGCCGCGAATGATTTTCGAGGAAGAGTACTCCTTGTTGTTCCGACATTGAACACATGGACAACGTATAAATCCATTCTCTTTGTTTGTCGTAGCCACATCGATAAATTTATCCACGCCTTTGATATACCGCCACGCTACGGTCACCGTACATCCATTCCGACCGCTCATCCGCCTCATATAAGTAAGTTTATCAAAAAACAGGACATCATAAATAGTGAAATAACCAATTCACACCGACACATGAATTGTATCAATGACCTAGAAAAGATAAGATTGCTAACCTCGATCGAGGGAAATAAAGAGGAGAAAGCTCAAGTGCGTCTCGGACACCTTCTATATTTTTGTTCTATGAGAAATTCAACGGGATTTTTCACTCAAACATTTCAACAAACACCTTCAATGCATGCATGATAAAAAACTAGCACACACCCTCACACCTTACACCATTTGAAAAAACAGAGTGGAGGCAGAGGGGCTGGGGCGTTGAATTTGTAGAGGTCAGGGGTCTTTAGTCCCGGTTGGAGCCAGCAACCTGGACTAAAGGTGCGTGCCACGCCACGTGGCTGTGGCCAAACCTTTAGTCCCGGTTGGTGGCTCCAACCGGACGATTCCCTACCAACCGGGACGCATGCCCCCCTGCGTCGCCCAACCGGGACGCGTTAAGATTAGTCCCGGTTGGTGGCGCAACCGGGACTAATGCTCCGAGGGGTCGCGAACGGATGACCCTTTTTCCTCTAGTGAGCTTAAACGTCTATACAGGCGTCCCACATTAAACTTTCCCTTAACCTTTGCTATCTAGAAAAATGCCATCCTGTGGAGCAAGTAGAATCTACAATTTATGATGTACCGCTTATGCAAGACAATCTTACAAACTATGTAATTCGGTGCAGATATATAAGTGCCACTAGCTAACGGAAAATGGGCTTAGAGGACGGGTTCCATGGAGGATGTTTCTGAATTTCCTTCAAATTAATATTTTAAAGTTTCAATAAAATCTGAAACAAAATTCTAGATATTAACAATAACTTACTCTATGGTACAATGAAATCTCAGACCAAAATAGTTTGTATCCTGGCCTACACAAAAATGACAAATTCTGACAAATCTGAACATTTTTTAATTTGGTCCGGTCTAGAAAATTTTCATTTTTACCCAGCCTGAAATATGAAATATTTCGGATAGATTTTTTTCAAGTCAGTAAAAAAATGATTATCTACATGAAAGAATTTTTTTTCAGTTTTTCTCGAAAATTTAGAATGGCGAATTTCAGAAATCTCAAAAAACGTCCTCCATGAAAAACGGGCACCATATTGACTCTCTCCACTAGCTAACATCTATCCACATATATATTAGTGCAGATATGTAGATTAAGTGAACTCGTGTCATAATGACATTGCTTCCTATCCCTCCGTCTAGAAATTACTAATTTAAGTTTGTCTAGATTCGAATGTATATACACTAAAACGTGTATAGATATATTTAAATCTATATAAAAGAAAGTCAGTTATTTTTGGATGAAATAAGTACTCCTCCGTTCTAAAATAGATGTCTCGGATTTGTTAAAATTTAAATGAATCTAGACAGTATTTAATATATAGATTTATCTAAATTTTAACAAACTTGCGATGTATATTTTGAAACGGAGGGAGTATTGTATATACCTATCAAACAACGATGCTAACACACGGGCATGACGTGTCGCAGCGAGGTACAGAGCATCTCGAGCCGCCTCTCCCATGGCTGCTCTTTTTTCCAAAGGCGGAAGGTTTAGTCTAGAGAGTAAACTATTAGAAATAATGGAATAAATCATTAGAACCATGTGTGATTTCAGATTTTCCCTAAATCTTAAAGCCCATGTATATGGAATCCCATATGTGATTTGGCCCAAGTTAGTGACAGTTTACATTTGTGTGGCAGGAGCTATGAGAGCTGAAGTTTAGTTCCACATGAGAAATTGAAGGAGAGTTGCACCACCTTATAAGGTGGAGTGTTGCACCACTTTGTAAGTGAGTGACAATAAGAGAGCTACACGCTCGCCTCATCCCGACGCGCGCGCAAGGTGGTGTGCGGGTTGCGGGAATCTCGCCGAGCCGAGCTTTATTTTGCTGCTCAGAAAAATGTGTGCGGTTAGACAGACGTGTCAACAATTAGCGGATTCGGGTCGCTCTCGGATCGTGGGCTATCTGTAACCAACCCGAATATGCGCGACGTAGGCTTGTTCCACTTTGTGTCCTGTACGGGATTTCCGAGCCGTTCTATATAAACGCATGTGCGGCTTTCACAACGTACGACACCAAACTAATCTAGGGTTTTGCCATCTTCTCTGCTTGCGTCGTCACCGTAGTCTACTCCACCCCGCTTGCCGGCGTGCACCGGTGGTCTGGAGAGCAGGTCTCTGGAACCACTCGCCTTTCTGATCCTGTACGGAAGAGGGCGAATAAGGTTTTTGGGAAGCGCTCCGCGCGACTGCTCAAATTCGTCATCACGGCGCGTCTTCCTGGTCGTCAAGCCGGACCTCGTGCAGGTCGTCTTCAACGTCTACTTCTTCGACAAGCTACTGCACCAATGATAACTATATCGACAACCGATTAGTACGTACACCGTCATCAGATCTATTGTTTTACTATGGCTGTTAGTGCGTATACTTTGCTACTATTCATGTTAATCAATACATCTAGTATGTTAGAGGTTTACGTGATTGTAGTTGTTGCTGTCATGATTTATATTCTGGAATTGATTGTGGAAACTATGCCTAATAATCCAACAATCCAAAAACTTTATTATAGATAATTTTCTGAATTAAACATGGGACACTGTCGATTCTATGAAGTCAGAAAAGTTTATCGGTGTTCATTTTAAGAGGTGGCAGTATAAGACCACTTTGTGGCTGCAAGCTGTAACATCCCAGCATTTAGGATCTAACAAAGGTAGATATAGGAATTTGGAATGTTGCATGCATTTATCTGTGAAAATGTGTGTAAAATTTTCGCCAAATAAAAACCTGAAGTGATCAAGGTTTCTTTCATACTTTGAGATTAGGTTTAGTCTTAAAGGATTGCTAAAGAGTTTGATGTGATCTTTGAGGAATTATGTGTTTGAAAAGTAAATTTGAATTTTAAACTTGAATGTTTGAATTATAATTCAAATAAATTAGGAATAAGGTTTGAATCTTAATCTAATTAAGAGTTAACTATTATAACTTAAACTTTATCTAAAGAAAACAGTTAAGAATATGAAAACTTATTTCATATTATCAATATATAAACAAGTTATAGAAATGTAACTTATTGAAATCATCTCTAAACTTCATAATAAAAAATGAATAAAGAATAAGAATATTTCTTTATTGAAAATTATATAATCTTTATTACAAAGGAATGAAATGAAAATTACAAAATAATAAAATGAAAATTACAAAAGTATGAAGAAGATTACATTGGACTATTCTATAACTAAACCTAAACTAAAGTCTTCACTTTAAATCTGTAGCTGCAAAATAAACAGAAACTAAATAGAAAAATAAAAGGTTCGTGTTAGAATTATTTTTCTCTCAGACATATCAGTGAGGTGCACTGAACAAGTTAATCATCGAGAAATTATAAAAGGGGCAAGTTTCACCAATATGAAAGAATTCATCTTTCATAAATTTTAGGCCAGAGGTCAAATGACAGCCAAAAGGGGCAAGTTTCACCAGCCAGATAAAAGTAACCAGATAACAGTAAGTTTCAAAATTCTGAACATATCCACAAGTGCACAGCAAGCACACAAGCAGGACACACAACTAAATGCATGTGTTGTGCTGTCAGCTCCACAACATAGCTCCAACACACCAAAACCAACAACATAGCCGTGGAGAGGCACTAGAGCATCTTTTCACAGCACACACACAATAACAACTAGCTTAGGCAGCAGCTAAACCAAGCATAACCGCCAGTAACCAAACCAACCAAAGCCCAGATATCATCACCGGGATGGTGACATAAGGAGGGGGAAGGATCAGGTGGACAGCAAGATCAAGTCCAGGATCTAGGAGGAGCAGGCTAGCTCAAGGTCAAGCACAGGAGCTCAGCAAGACAAGATCAACATCACCACCTTACTCCACAATCATCAGATTTTGTGGTGAGCATCATAAAACCTTCACATGATCTAATCATATTATCTAGACAGAAGCATGTGTTGTTTTATGAAATAAACTCTCATAAATCACCCAAGTGGGGTGAATCCATCATAGAGATTTAAACTCTAAAAAGCAAACAACAAAGTACAAGGATCCAACCAGAGCTCAGAACAACATCATTGCTCTGGTTGTCAAGCTATCTAATATAATTAAAGCATAAATATAGCTAGATATAATTTCTAAACACATCCCTAGAGTAAAGGTAGCACATTAGAAACTAATCTTTTGGATCCAGATAATGATCAAGCTTACTATTATTTTTACCAAGCTTTGATTCAAAAACAATAGTGGTACCACTACCAGGACTACTTATATGAATCAATTTGATAAGGCTTAAAACCCCTAAGCCTCAGACCAACATCATTGGTCTTAGGGATTTCAAAAAAGAACATCTATGTTTATCTTTCAAAGTCAAGCTTGTCTTCAGCTTAAATCAACCCAATCAATGGATTAGAATCAATCTTGTGTGCCATACCAATATGGTGTCACAAGAACAATTCTATTTTGAATCTGGATAAACATCCAATCATCACAGGTTCAACAAAACAATCTACTAATCATTTTCCTGTTAATATAGGAATCATAAATAGGATATTCCCATGTTCATCTTCACTGTTTGAGATCATGACCACCTATTAATTTCTAAGCCAACAACACTAAGACAGTGGTTTCATCATATCATAACCATGATCATAAACCAAGAAATGACAGTGAAAACTTATCAAGCCACTGACTTTCCCAAGCATGGTTCCAAAGCAACTATACCATCTGAATCATATGCAATCCAAGCATAAAAGAATCTAGTAAGCCGCAAGAACCATCATAGTTCATATCAAGCAACAAGCCTTAGGCCAATAACCATTTAGCATGCTTACAAACCATCCAGACATGATCTAATTCATCCAGTATATGATCAACCACAGGGTAAGAACCCTAAATGGAAAAATCATCTTAATCAGGACAAGACAATAACTAGAGAGGTCATTGCCAACATCTAGCATGGATGAGTGAGCACAGAGAGCACAAGGGGAGAGGAAACGAACTCACCATAGGTCCTCGCTGGAGATTAGAAGAAGAAGTAGAGGGGCCGACGACCATGGCGGCACGGGGAGCACCTCAGAGGGGGCGGTGCAACCCATACAGTGCCACGACGGCGACCATGAACACACATAGAGGCGAGGAGCATCACCACGACGCACGACGGCGGCGACAGCACCAGGATCCACGCCAACCCCCAAACCCTAGGGTTCGGGACAACATCGATCCATCGCAGGAGAGCACCATACCCAAATCCAGTTGGATAGGAAGGACGGGCATCGTCGACAACCTCCTGTTGCACCACGGCGGCAACCAGAACCGCCCACGACGACGGGAATCGCCGGCGGCGACATCACCGACCACAGGGTCGAGGCCAGAGGAGGAGAAGATGAGCTCGAGGGAGAGAGGCAGTGAGGAGTGGGCTGAGTTGGGCCAGGCCCTTCGAGGTTGTTATTTTTGACTATGTCTAATGGGCAACTAGGGCCCAATAAGATTAAATCAGCTCAGGAACCTTTCAGGCCTGTTTTAATAAACAGGAAAAGACCAAAATACCCCTGGACTTAACTAAATTCTAGAAAATAAAATAAAAGTTCAAAAATTATAAATAAAATATTTTTGGATTCACAATAATCCACACTATCCAAATAAAATAAGATATAAATTTTAGACATTTGAATTTTATTAAAGATTTTGTAATTTATATATTCCTTCTAGAATTTTACAAAATTATTGAAAGATGATAAAATTAGATAAAAATCACTTTCACTATATATTAATATTTTAATATTTTTGAAAAAAATACTAAATAAATATTTAAGAACAATTTTTGATGTTTAAGTAATAATTCCTAGAATAATTATTAAATCAATGAAAGTCAAATAAAAGGGAGATAAAATAAAATAATTCAATATATGTTATAAATATTAAAAATTAATATTTATAAATCATTTATAATTTAAAAGGAATTATTATAATAATGGGGAAACTGCATATCAAATTAAATGATGCATTACATTACTTGCATAATCATTTTTCTTCTTTAAATATTGTCCTTACCGGGCAATAATGGTGTTTTTTAGACATAAAAGCTCAAGGTCCAGTGCAAGCATCAGACTTCACTACCTTGCCATCACAAGGCAAGTTCATCACTTCCTCATGTCCTTTGAAGAGTCTTTATCTAAGTATTTTCAAATTGTGTGTTATCATATATGCTATAAAAGAAAGAAAATATTAATTTCACAAATAAAGAAATCATAGATATCATCCTAAGTGGTGATATAATGGAGCAATAGAACTTAGGGTTCTATTTGCAACAATGATGATCAAATAGGGACTTAATAACCCCTGACATCAGTGATTCTAGCGCCGTATATTACGCGTTAGCCATGAGATTTGGAATGGGACAGAGAAGTCAGCTGTATCTTCTTCCTCTCGCATGAAGCCGGATGTGTAGGTCGTGGCTGTTATCCTCATAGCGTGTATATTAATTGGTAATTCGTAGAGGATATGAAGCATATGGGTGGGAACCCTCATCGTCCCACGATAGTTCTGGCATCTAACGGTTTCTACAAACCATTGCCGTAATTCATTGTGTGGGCATGGTGTACACCAAGGAGGCATGCGAGGTCGCGAAGGGGGCAGTGATTGGCTTGGACCAACTACTAGGCTCAACATCATAGAATTGTGGACGGGAAAGTACGCCCGATTGTGCAACAAGTAGTTGATTTCTCACGGGTAAAGTAACGCACCTCTGCAGAGTGTAAGAATTGTAACTTGTTACTCCCTGTTCCGGGAAGGAGCTATGAACGCGGCAGGAAAGGAACTCCATGAAAGTTCTGGTCACCCTGTGAAGGCTGATTGTCATAGATTTGTTGGAGATATGCCCTAGAGGCAATAATAAATGTAGTTATTATTATATCTTTGTGTTTATAATAAATGTTTACATTCATGCTATAATAGTATTAACAAGGAAACATTGATACTTGTGTGATTTGTAAACTTAATTTGAAGTCCCTAGTATAGCCTCTATACATCACTAGCTTGTTGGTTGATAAATGATTATGGTTTCCCTATCATGAACATTGAGATGTTATCAACAACAAGATCATATCGTTAGGAGAATGATATGGTGGACATACTCCTATAGATAAGCGTAGCATAAAGATCAAGTCATTTCAATAGTTCAATTGCTATATGCTTTCTGATACATAGTAACCTAATTCCTTCGACCATGAGATCATGCATATCACCTTTACCGGATGGATGCTTTGATGACATCAAACACCACACCGTAATTGGGTGGCTATAAAGGTGGCATTGAGTGTTCGAAAAGTATTGGCTTGCAAGCATGTGACTGGCTCACAAGGGATCACATATCACGGGAACGAGAAAAGAGTACTTATCGGTAACGAGGTTGAACTAGGTATGCAGAGATACCGACGATCATAACCTCGGATAAGTAAACTATCGTGGGACAAAGGGAAATTGGTATCGTATGTAAGTGGTTCATTAGATCGCAAAGTAATCATAGAAATATGTGGGAGCCATATGAATTTCCAGATTCCTCTATTGGTTATTGTTCGGAGAAGTGTCTCGATCATGTCCGCATAATTCACGAACCGTAGGGAGACACACTTAAGGATTCGACGTTGTTTGAGTAGTTATGGTATTATGAGAAAGAGACCGAATGTTGTTCGGAGTCTCGGATGGGGTCCGGGATATCACGAGGTGATCCGGAATGGTCCGGAGAATAAGATTCATATAAGGAAAGTCCCGTTTCGGAGTTCGGGAATGATTCCGGTGTTTTCATCGGGAATGTTCTAGAAGGTTCGAATGTCCAAGACCGAGGAAGGGTACATGAATGTGTCATTGCATATTGGAATGATTGCATCATGTACTAAGTGTCCTCGCTGTTCCAAATAAAGGATTAAATTGAATTCTAAATTGAAAAGTCAAATAGCTAGTTTGAAAAGTCAAACGGCTAAAATTGGAAAGAGGAAAAGAGGAAGGAGTGGGAAACCGAGTTGGGGAGGGAATCCCTCCTCCAACCGGCGGCGCCCCCTCCAAGCCGAGTTGGGGAGGGACTCCCCTCCCTCCCCTTGGTGCGGCCGGCCCCTCCACCTATATAAGGAGGGGCAGGGCTCCCTCCTCTAGACACACAAGTCCCTCACCTCAAACCCTAGAAAGCTGCAGCCCTCCATAGCCGCCGCCACCACCTAGGGTTTTGCCCTAGCCTCCGACTTGGGGGTCCCCGGAACCCTAGCCGCCGGCTCTAGCCCCTCCTCATTGGTGTGTCTAAACCCTAGATCGCCGAGGAGCTCTCTCATACTCCACCATACTCGCCGGCTTAAGGCGAAGCCTCGAGATTTCCCTCTACTTAGGTACCACGCCAGGCCGTCTTTGAATCGCGAGGAGAGTGCTACAACCTCCGCTGCTGGAACAAGGGATAGAAAGGTCTTCGTCGAAAACCGAACGCAGTGACCGATCATGAGCGCCGAACGCATACGGAAGGATCGTCTACGATCTTGAGAACGGAAGAGTACGACTACATCACCCACGAGAATCCGCCTCGTTAAACACTTTGGAATCTTCGAGGGTAAGTTATTCCATCGACTCGTTGCTACAATCTAGTAGATAGATCTTGGCTTGTTTGTTTGTATGCGATAGAAATTTTTGTTTTCCATGCTACGAAACCCTCTAAGGGTATCAGAGCCGTGTCTATATGTAGATCTGTTGCACGAGTAGAACACAATGGTCATTGTGGGCGTTGATGCTTTTATTGTCGATTTCTTCTTGTGTACTTTGCATCTTGCGGTATGTTGGGATGAAGCGGCCCTGGCTAACCTTACATGACATCGTTCATGAGACTTGCTCCACGCTTGACATGCAACTTGTATTGCATAAGTGGCTTTGCGGGTGCCTGTTTCTCCTAGCATAGTTAAGATCCAATTTACAACGGGTGATCAACAATGCTAGTATCAATGTTGTGGTTCTTGTTAGTAAGTTAGAATGACACTTATTGAAAGCCCCAATCCACGTAAAATATGCAAAGAAAGTAGAGGCGTCTAACTTTGTTTTGCAGGGGTGTGCAGTGATGTGATATGGCCATGATTGTGATTATATTTGATGTATGCAATGTTCCTTATTGTAAGTTGGCAACCGGCAGGAGCCAGATGGTTGTCTTTAATTTATGTTAAGACCCGCGTGTCTATTCAAAGTAGTTGTAATAGTTGAAGACCGGTGGACGACAACCATGGAGAAGCGTCATTGACCTTGATGCAATGCCGGTGATGATGGAGATCATGTTCGTGCTTGAAGATGGAGATCGGAAGCACAAAGAAGAAAGGCCATATCATATCACATATTATTGAATTGCATGTGATGTTAATCCTTTATGCATCTTGTATTGCTTAGTAGACGACGGTAGCATTATAAGATGATCCCTCATGCACATGAATTTCAAGTCATAAAGTGTTCACCCTTAGTTAGCACCGTTGCTAAAGCTTGTTGTTTCGAAGCACCACATGATGATCGAGTGTGTTAGATTCTGCAAGTGTATACAACGTGAGCAAGCCAGATTTGCTCATGCGGAAACTAAGGTTTGATATTGACGAGCCTAGCTTGTACAGACATGGTCTCGGAACACGGATCACCGAAAGGTAAAGCATGAATCATATAGTAGATATGATGAACATGATGATTGTTCGCCATTGAAACTATATCAACTCTCGTGATGATCGGTGTTGATGTAGTAGATTTGGTTCATGTGATCACTAAAACAATGTGAGGGATGTTGTTTTGAGTGAGAGTTCACCTAGGTTAATTTTATTATTAATTTGAACTCAATTTGTCATAAACTTAGTCTAAACTATTGCAAATATGTTGTAGATCAATGGCAGCCCCTACCATCAATTTTAATGCATTCCTAGAGAAAGAAAAGTTGAAAAACAATGGAAGCAACTTCGCGGATTGGTTCCGCAATTTGAGGATTGTCCTCACAGCTGGTAATTTGACCTATGTGCTGGATGCACCGCTGGGTGACCCACTGCGGTGATGCTTCCGATGAAGTAAAGAATGTTTACCTCGCTCGGAAGAATCAGTACTCCATAGTTCAGTGCGCTATCTTGTATGGTTTGGAATCGGAGCTTCAGAAAAGGTTTGAGAATTCAGACCCATATGATATTGTCGAGGATCTCAAATTGATTTTTGAGACTCATGCGGCAATTGAAATCTATGAGGCTTCTGAAAAGTTCTTTAACTGCAAGATGGAAGAGGGCATCTCAGTCAGTGAGCATGTGCTTAAGATGTCTGGGCACGCAAACAAACTTCAAAGCTTGGGTATAGTGATTCCTAATTCTTTGGGGATTTACCATGTCCTCCAATCACTACCACCAAGTTACAAGAACTTTGTGATGAACTACAACATGCAGAACATGAACAAGCAGCTGTAACTTTGCTATGTTAAAGTCTGCAGAAGTGGAGATCAAGAAAGAGCACCAAGTGTTGTTGGTCAATAAGACCACCAAATTCAAGAAAGGCAAGTCCAAGCAGAAGGGACACTTCAAGAAGGGTGGTAAGAAAGTTACCACGCCGAAGAAGAGCAAGGCTGGACCCAAGCCCGACATCGAGTGCTTTTACCAAGGGAGAAGGTCATCGAAGCGAAATTGCCCAAAGTACTTGGCGGATCAAGAACGGCAACATCAAGAAGAAAGGTATATCCGATATACATGTTATTGATGTGTATCTCACTAGTACTGTAGTAGTGTCCGGGTATTTGATAATCTTGGTTCGGTTGCTCATATTTGTAACTCAAACAAAAGCGGAATAAACGGAAGCTAGCGAAGAACAAGGTGACGATGCGCGTGGGAAACGGATCAAAGGTTGATGTGATCGCGGTCGGCACGCTACCCCTTCATCTACCATCGGGATTAGTTTTATACTTAAATAATTGTTATTTGGTGCCTGCGTTGAGCATGAACATTATATCGGGATCTTGTTTATTGCGAGACGGTTACTTGTTTAAGTACGAGAATAATGGTTGTTCGATTTATATGAGTAATATATTTTATGCACATGCACCTTTGATAGATGGTCTATTCTTATTGAATCTCGATAGTGGAAATACACATATCAACAACATTGAGGCTAACCTTTTGAAATCAAGAGATAATTCGACCTATATGTGGCACTGTCGTCTTGGTCACATTGGAGTGAAACGTATGAAGAAACTCCATTCCGATGGACTTCTTGAATCACTTGATTTTGAATCACTTGAAAGATGCGAAGCATGTCTTATGGGAAAAATGACTAAGACTCCATTTTCTGGTATGATGGAGCGAGCTACGGACTTATTGGAAATCATACATACTGATGTGTGTGGCCCAATGAGTGTAGCATCGCGCGGTGGTTATCGTTATGTTCTTACCTTCACGGATGACTTGAGTAGATATGGGTATATCTATTTTATGAAACATAAGTCTGAGACTTTTGAGAAGTTTAAGGAGTTTCAAAGTGAGGTAGAGAATCAACGTAACAAGAAGATTAAATTTCTACGTTCTGATCGTGGAGGTGAATATCTTAGTTACGAGTTTGGCGAGCATTTGAAGAAATGCGGAATACTTTCACAGTTGACACCGTCGGGAACACCACAACGTAATGGTGTGTCCGAACGTCGTAATCGAACTCTCTTAGATATGGTTCGTTCTATGATGTCACTTACAGATTTACCGCTATCATTTTGGGGTTATGCATTGAAACATCCGTATTCACTTTAAATAGGGCACCGTCTAAATCCGTTGAAACGACACCGTATGAATTATGGTTTGGGAAGAAACCTAGATTGTCGTTCCTTAAAGTTTGGGGTTGCGAAGCCTATGTAAAGAAGTTACAGCCGGACAAGCTTGAACCCAAAGCGGAAAAATGCGTCTTCATAGGATACCCAAAGGAAACTATTGGGTATACCTTCTATCATAGATCCGAAGGCAAAATCTTCGTTGCCAAGAATGGATCCTTTCTAGAGAAGGAATTTCTCTCGAAAGAAGTGACTGGAAGGAAAGTAGAACTCGACGAGGTTGTCGAACCTTCTCTCGAAATTGCGAGTAGCGCAACACCGGAAGAAGTTCATGTGGTGCACCAATAAGACAGAAGCTAATGATGATGATCATGAAACTTTGATTGAAGTTGCTACAGAGCCTCGGAGGTCAACGAGAACTCGTACCACTCCAGATTGGTATGATCCCGTTATGAGTGTCATGTTGGTGGATAACACCGATGACCCCGAGACATATGAGGAAGCGATGATGAGCCCAGATTCCAATAAATGGCAAGAAGCCATGAAATCCGAGATTGGATCCATGTACGAAAACCAAGTATGGACCTTGGTGGACTTACCGGATGGCCGGAAGGCTGTCGAGAACAAATGGATCTTCAAGAAGAAAACAGATGCTGATGGTAATGTTACTGTCTATAAAGCTCGACTTGTCGCAAAAGGGTTTCGACAAATTCAAGGAGTTGACTACGATGAGACTTTCTCACCGGTAGCGAAGCTAAAGTCTGTGAGGATTATGTTAGAAATCGCTGCATATTATGATTATGAGATATGGCAGATGGATGTCAAAACAGCATTCCTCAATGGAGATATTGATGAAGAGTTGTATATGATGCAACCCAAAGGTTTTGTCGATCCTAAAGATGCTAACAAGGTATGCAAACTTCAACGATCCATCTATGGATTGAAGCAAGCATCCCGAAGTTGGAATCAACGTTTTGATAAGGTGATCAAAAGTTTTGGTTTTATACAAACTTATGGAGAAGCTTGTATTTACAAGAAAGTGAGTGGGATATGTGTAGCATTCTTAATACTATATGTGGATGACATATTGTTGATTGGGAATGATGTAGACCTTCTTAATAGTGTCAAGGAATAATTGAATAATAGTTTTTCAATGAAGGATCTTGGCAGCGACACATATTAGGCATAAAGATTTATAGAGATAGATCGAAACGCCAAATATCATTGTCACAGAGTACATATTTGGACAAAGTTCTAAAGAGGTTTGGAATGGAAGAAAGCAAGAAAGGGTTCTTTCCCATGTTGCCCAATACGACCTTGAGTAAAACTCAAAGTCCAACATCGGCGTAAGATAGAGAAAGAATGAGTAAGACTCTATGCCTCAGCCATAGGATCTCTAATGTATGCCATGCTATGTACTAGACCCGACATTGCATATGTCGTTAGTTTAACTAGCAGATATCAAAGTGATCCAGAGTGGATCATTGACAATGATCAAAAACATCCTTAAGTACTTGAGAAGAACTAAGGATATGGTTCTTTCTTATGGAGGTGATGAACAACTCGTTGTTAACGGTTACACCGATGCTAGTTGGAACACCGATCCGGATGATTCTAAATCACAATCTGGATACGTATTTACTTTGAATGGTGCAGCAGTTAGCTGGATGTAACACCCTCAGAATCGGCCCTATGAAAGTTTTAGCGAAACCCGCCAAACCCGCATAGAAACGATTCAAAGGTGCCCACCATGCACTTTCGTGCGGGTGGAAAGCAATAATAAGACACAACAGTCCTCGATGGGACCCACAGAACAGATATATATACAACACGACTCCATGAGTCAAGAATACAGATATACAGAACAAAGATCCAAATCACCTTGAAAACAATAGAGCGTCCAGCTAGCGGACAAGATGCAAATGGGGCTAAGAGCCCTGAAGAATAACCAATGGCGTCCATAACCCTTGCCAGGCCAAGCCGGAAGGGTAACCCTGCTAACGACATCGATCTCAAAACCTGCTTAAACAAAAGGGGTGCCGACAAAGGCAAAGGAAAAAGAGGAGCGTCAGTACTGAGGCCAGTACACGGCGAGGCTAGAATTCGGCGGTCCTCGCCTACATAGGTATGGTGGACTGACGCGGCAGCGGCACCATGCACTAAACAACCTATAGAGACTCGATACAACTGGCGGTTATCAGAGAGAGATAAGAATGACCTATCCGGATCCAACCTGAAGCTAACCCCAAACAAACCCATCCTGGTGTTTCCCCCTCGAGACCAAACGAGGAAGTCAACCGAGGAACTCACACAGTTGGCAGTTTTATTTATTCAGTTATCGTTGCAGCAATTACTAGTCAAGTATAGATAATCATCCTGATAAAGTAAGCAGTGGGCACTTTTAGTTAACCATTCCGTGATAGTTGCAACAATTACTAATCAGTTACAGATAGCATGAGATAAACCCAAAACCCAGCAGTTGTTGGTACTTTTATTTAGCCATTCCGTTGTAGTTGCAATACTTACTAGTCAGATACAATGGTCGCAAGCGACACTCCAAACAAGCAATTGTGGGCAGTATTATTAGCCATTCCATTATAGTGAAGCTGATTACTAGTCATTATAAAGTCAAATTTATAGCACTACTTTAGTTATGCTTGTCTATGATCGACATCGTGCTCCAAGTCGTCCATAACCGCGGGCACGGCTTTCAGAAAGTTTTACCCGGCCGGGGTGCACAAATAGCAACACACACTCGATCAACCTCGGAAAAACCAAATCAAAACCCAACGAGGCCTTCACGACAAAGCAATCACAGGATTCAGAAATATTTCAGGGGGCCACCCCATTGAGTAGACCCGCAACCTTGTAAGCTAGCTTCGAGACAGACTCAAGGTTTGCGACAATGGCTGTAAACGACTGGGAACCCGAAAGTGTGGCTGGGCTTGTCGATACCGCGAAAACATTCCACTTACCTAAACAGTACAGTGTGCTCCTCGCACAATCGTAAATAAAGCAGTAGCATGGCATAAGTACAGGATAGTAAATAAAACCTCAAACTAGTCTGTGGCCCCAAGAAATAAGACTGAATCAAGCTCTGGCTCAGGGGGGGTCCCATAATCCTCCCGGATGTGGATATCGCGATAAATCAAGGAACAAGTATAAATTACTCGGGGTCCTACGGGACACAAGTGGGCGTTCGGAAACCAAATATTATCTATCACCCACCGATGCCTCTGCTTACTTACTTCAATTTTAGTTGTTAAACAGGAATTAAAGTGAACGATAAGTAGAGCCATGATCATCTCCAACATCAACATGCGGCAATTCTCCAACAATTGTGGTACTTGACGACACGCAAAAACACTTGAGCAAGCGACTACGACACGCGGGTCCAACTATCTACCAAACAACAGGTAATAGGATGTGTCCAAGGCTATATATGGCTGCAAGGGATATCACGGGTACGAAAACTAGAGCATCGCAACACAGATAGCAAAGATCAACAGGAGGGAATAAATACTAGAAAAGTAAGATAGGAAGAAAGGGGGAGATGCTCGCCTGAAAAGCATTGCCGAAGGTTCAACCGAAGATCGGGGCGAAGCTCACATCAACTCAACGGCCTTATCCGCGAAGAAGCAAAACACTAGAAGAAACACCGGATGCAATATTTAATTCTACGACAAAAGATCGGCATGCTTATGATATGATGCATGGCATGGCAAAGGTGCGATGCAATTAGGTCATATTAAGCGGAACCGGGGTCCCGACATTTAATTAAACGGTTCAAGTTATTTAGAAACCCCCGCAATTTAAATGTTGTTTTAACATGGCAAAAGATAGTATCGGTTTGATGCACAAATTTAAATGAGGCCGATATGAGACTAGATTTGCCCGCATATGGGCCCCATATTTAATTATTAGGTGAATCGGCATAAGGCCCCCAAACCACATGACAAGCATGCATGCAAGATGAATGATTAATATGCAACAGGTTTTATATTTAGCATTTATAAAATAGGGCTCGAGGAAAGGGTCACACATTAGGGGGTCTCGACGAACTTGAGGTTCCAGGGTTCGGGGTCCGGGGTTCGGTCTCGGCGGGAGCGTTCTCGGATTACTGGGGTAGATCTTGTCGCATCCGGGAAGCCGGACTTGGTTTGGTGTCGGGGGAACATCGGTCTCTCCCTGGTCGGTGTCGATCTTGTCGCATTCGTGGAGACCTTATCGGGTCCGCGGGTCGGGTCGGACTTGGCGTTCCTTTCGGTTCGGGTTTTGGCGTCCGAGGGAGGTACTTGGCATCCGTGAAGGAGAACTTGAGGGTCTAGCATCTCGGTGTCCTCGGATCCGAGAGGAAGAACTTGTCGGGCCGGGTCCGGTCTTCGGGGTCCGATAGAATCAGCCTTCGAGTTCTGGGAAGGCGATCTTGGTGTGTTGTCCTTTAGTCCCCTGTCGACGGTCGAACTTAGGTCCCAGCCAAAGGTCTACGGGTCCAGGTAGAAGTGCTTGATGGTCCGTGAGGGAGATCTTGGATGCTAGCATGTCGGATTTGGATCCGCATCGATGCGGCATTGTTGACGAGAAGGTCTTGCCGTGATTCCCATCCAACATGTCCATCGCGTGGTTCTCAGAGACACTAGAACGGGCACGGTGAGGGTGCCGGAGGGGCAGGGTCGCATGAGGCCGAGGACGAGGCAGGTCGCGAGCGACGCGCCAAGGCAGGGCTCGGCCGGAGGTAACAGGGACTCGCAAGGCGACGGAGAGGGACGCCAGCGACGGCCGCCGTGGCCGCACGGGCAGAACACGGCCCGGGAGGAAGCTCTGGCAGGGAGGCGTGGCCGGGGGCGTGCGGAGCCGGTCACGCGGAAGGAGGCGGAGGAGGCGGCGCCTGGCGCGGGCGGAGGCGGAGCTCGGGCGCGTCGGGGAGGAGCGGAGGCGGGCCGGGGGACGGCTCATGAGGGAGGAGGAGCCCGACCGGAGGTGGAGAGGAGGACGCGGTGAGCGGTGGTGGGCGAGGCGGTGGTGGCGGGTACTGACGAGGCGGGCAGCGAGGAGCTCGCCATGGAGGTCGGGAGGAGGCGAGCGCGGTGGTGGCCGGCAGAGGGTGGAGGGGGAGGTTGGGGCACGGGGTGGTGAGGTCGGCGGTGCGGGGGCCGGGGCGTGCGGAGCGGTGGGCGAGGCGGTCCGAGGTCGCGCAGAAGGGGCGGGGTCGGCGAGCGGGGTCGCGCGGAGAGGTGGAGCGGGGCGGGAAGCCGGCGAGAGCAGGGAGGCGCGAGGCGGAGGAGGGACGTAGGAGGCGGCGGCGGCAGCAGAGGGATAAGGGGAGGCGGCGCCTGAGGAGGAGCGGGTCTGGGGAAGGCGGCGCAGAGAGGGAGAGAGCGAGGAGGAAGGAGCGGCCTGGTGGGATGATGGGGACGACGGGGGAGAGGAGGGCCAGGGGTGGGACCGGTGGGGCCCGTGCGCTGGGGCAGGGGTGGGACCAGGCGCGGGTGAGGGAGAGGCCAGGGAAGAGAGAGAGGAACGGGGCCCGGGGTTGGTGGCTGGTGGGGTGTGGGTCCCAGGGTGGCGGTGGGGTTGGCGTGGACCGGGAAGTGCATGCGATGCGTGTGCTGCGTGTGGTGTGCTGCAGGTGGGCCCGGGGTGAACAGGGACGGGACCAGGTGGAGGGAGTGAGCTGTGGGGGTGAGAGAGAGAGAGGGAGGGAGAGGGGGCTGGGCCAAGTGGCGGGCTGTGATTGGGTAGGGGAAGGGAAGAGGGTGAGGTGGCTACATGCCATTGGGTGGGGTGAGGTGGAGGCTGGGGGGTAGACTAGGACAGGGTAGACTAGGGATTATGGGTGGGCCGTTTTAATTTCTGGGGGTGGTCTTTCGGGTCGAATCGGCCCGTTCGACTGCCCCCACTAAAAATAATTTAATATTTTATTTGTTTAACACGGGGCTTTTATAACCCGATAGCGGACAAAACAAAATAATCCGGCGACCCGGGGTTTTGCGTTTGAACAAAGACGGGGCGTTTTAGAAAACAAAAATAGGTTTTTCTGCAAATAGTTTGATGCAAGCAAATGCAAGATGATGACGATGCTCAAATGCAATGTGGCATGATGACATGAGCAGGCGGTCATGATGATGCAATGCACAAAAATAACGCAATTTTCTAGTAGTGGTTTTGCGGGATGCCACAATTCGACACCACTAACAATGGATCTCGCCCTCGAGATCCGCCTCATGGTACGGGAAGGAAGGTCGGCGATCTGCGTCTTCTCGCTTCGTGTAGATCCTCGCGACACCACTAACAAGAGGTCGTTGTCCGTGATCGTCGAGAAACACTCCGGAAACAAAAGGTCGAAGGCAGAGGGATCAACAAATAAAGCCACCTCTAGCTTCGATGGAAAGAGGGAACCGATGCATTCTCATCCACTGCAATGTACAAAAGCGAATAGAAGGGGTAGTCGGCATGGGGGCCAATCCATCACGCACCCAAACTATTACTCTGCACGATCAGTAGAAAAGAGTGCAACCATTCTCGGAATCAGACTGAAGATCTCGACAATCGAGGTTCGGAAACAAAGGAGTGATGCAGACTCTGCATCGGATTTGGCGTAGATGATGTCGTCGCGTCGGAAACACCGGAAGGCACGAGAAGGAACAAAGAGAAGTCCACCAGACGAAGCGTTCCTCGGATAGCATGAAGACCAGATGTAGCAACACCGTTACCAAAGGAGGAAGCGAAACCCTGAAGGTACGATGGAACCCAACCACGAGAAATCCTGGACTCGAAGAGAGAGAAGAGAGCGGATTCAAAACACGCAGAGGTGAGAGGAGAGCAGAGGGGTAAGGAGTAAAATCAGACCTAATCGTAACTATCCAACCGATTTTGCAAAAATAGTTTTGACACTCTACTTGACCATTAGCTAGGTTATCCTACAGGCTGGACTTGTGGGTATCGCAATCGCTGAGCTCTGATACCACTCTGTAACACCCTCAGAATCGGCCCTATGAAAGTTTTAGCGAAACCCGCCAAACCCGCATAGAAACGATTCAAAGGTGCCCACCAGGCACTTTCGTGCGGGTGGAAAACGAAGTAATAACAGTACACAACAATCCTCGATGGGACCCACAGAACAGATATATATACAACACGACTCCATGAGTCAAGAATACATATATACAGAACAAAGATCCAAATCACCTTGAAAACAATAGAGCGTCCAGCTAGCGGACAAGATGCAAATGGGGCTAAGAGCCCTGAAGAATAACCAATGGCGTCCATAACCCTGCCCAGGCCAAGCCGGAAGGGTAACCCTGCTAACGACGTCGATCTCAAAACCTGCTTAAACAAAAGGGGTGCCGACAAAGGCAAAGGAAAAAGAGGAGCGCCAGTACTGAGGCCAGTACACGGCGAGGCTAGAATTCGGCGGTCCTCGCCTACATAGGTATGGTGGACTAAAGCGGCAGCGGCAACATGCACTAAACAACCTATAGAGACTCGATACAACTGGCGGTTATCAGAGAGAGATAAGAATGAACTATCCGGATCCAACCTGAAGCTAACACCAAACAAACCCATCCTGGTGTTTCCCCCTCGAGACCAAACGAGGAAGTCAACCGAGGAACTCACAGTTGGCGCTTTATTTATTCATTATCGCTAAGCAATTACTAGTCAAGTATAGATAATCATCCCGATAAAGCAAGGGCACTTTTAGTTAACCATTCCGTTATAGTTGCAACAATTACTAATCGACAGATAGCATGAGATAACCCAAAACCCAGCAGTTGTTGGTACTTTTATTTAGCCATTCCGTTGTAGTTGCAATATTTACTAGTCAGATACAATGGTCGCAAGCGACACTCCAAACAAGCAATTGTGGGCGGTATTAGTAGCCATTCCATTATAGTGAAGCTGATTACTAGTCATTTTAAAGTCAAATTTATAGCACTACTTTAGTTATGCTTGTCTATGATCGAGATACTGTGCTCCAAGTCGTCCATAACCGCGGACACGGCTTTCAGAAAGTTTTACCCGGCCGGGGTGCACAAATAGCAACACACACTCGATCAACCTCGGAAAAACCAAATCAAAACCCAACGAGGCCTTCACGACAAAGCAATCACAGGATTCAGAAATATTTCAGGGGGCCACCCCATTGAGTAGACCCGCAACCTTGTAAGCTAGCTTCGAGATAGACTCAAGGTTTGCGACAATGGCTGTAAACGACTGGGAACCCGAAAGTGTGGCTGGGCTTGTCGATACCGCGAAAACATTCCGCTTACCTAAACAGTACAGTGTGCTCCTCGCACAATCGTAAATAAAGCAGTAGCATGGCATAAGTACAGGATAGTAAATAAAACCTCAAACTAGTTTGTGGCCCCAAGAAATAAGACTGAATCAAGCTCTGGCTCAGGGGGGTCCCATAATCCTCCCGGATGTGGATAGCGCGATAAATCAAGGAACATGTATCAAGTACTCGGGGTCCTACGGGACACAAGTGGGCGTTCGGAAACCAAATATTATCTATCACCCACCGATGCCTCTGCTTACTTACTTCAATTTTAGTTGTTAAACAGGAATTGAAGTGAACGATAAGTAGAGCCATGATCATCTCCAACATCAACATGCGGCAATTCTCCAACAATTGTGGTACTTGACGACACGCAAAAACACTTGAGCAAGCGACTACGACATGCGGGTCCAACTATCTACCAAACAACAGGTAATAGGATGTGTCCAAGGCTATATATGGCTGCAAGGGATATCACGGGTACGAAAACTAGAGCATCGCAACACAGATAGAAAAGATCAACAGGAGGGAATAAATACTAGAAAAGTAATATAGGAAGAAAGGGGGAGATGCTCGCCTGAAAAGCATTGCCGAAGGTTCAACCGAAGATCGGGGCGAAGCTCACATCAACTCAACGGCCTTATCCGCGAAGAAGCAAAACACTAGAAGAAACACCGGATGCAATATTTAATTCTACGGCAAAAGATCGGCATGCTTATGATATGATGCATGGCATGGCAAAGGTGCGATGCAATTAGGTCATATTAAGCGGAACCGGGGTCCCGACATTTAATTAAACGGTTCAAGTTATTTAGAAACCCCCGCAATTTAAATGTTGTTTTAACATGGCAAAAGATAGTATCGGTTTGATGCACAAATTTAAATGAGGCCGATATGAGACTAGATTTGCCCGCATATGGGCCCCATATTTAATTATTAGGTGAATCGGCATAAGGCCCCCAAACCACATGAAAAGCATGCATGCAAGATGAATGATTAATATGCAACAGGTTTTATATTTAGCATTTATAAAATAGGGCTCGAGGAAAGGGTCACACATTAGGGGGTCTCGGCGAACTTGAGGTTCCAGGGTTCGGGGTCCGGGGTTCGGTCTCGGCGGGAGCGTTCTCGGATTACTGGGGTAGATCTTGTCGCATCCGGGAAGCCGGACTTGGTTTGGTGTCGGGGGAACATCGGGCTCGCCCTGGTCGGTGTCGATCTTGTCGCATTCGTGGAGACCTTGTCGGGTCCGCGGGTCGGGTCGGACTTGGCGTTCCTTTCGGTTCGGGTTTTGGCGTCCGAGGGAGGTACTTGGCGTCCGTGAAGGAGAACTTGAGGGTCCAGCGTCTCGGTGTCCTCGGATCCGAGAGGAAGAACTTGTCGGGCCGGGTCCGGTCTTCGGGGTCCGATAGAATCAGCCTTCGAGTTCCGGGAAGGCGATCTTGGTGTGTTGTCCTTTAGTCCCCTGTCGACGGTCGAACTTAGGTCCCAGCCAAAGGTCTACGGGTCCAGGTAGAAGTGCTTGATGGTCCGTGAGGGAGATCTTGGATGCTAGCATGTCAGAGTTGGATCCGCATCGATGCGGCCTTGTTGACGAGAAGGTCTTGCCGTGATTCCCATCCAACATGTCCATCGCATGGTTCTCAGAGACACTAGAACGGGCACGGTGAGGGTGCCGGAGGGGCAGGGTCGCATGAGGCCGAGGACGAGGCAGGTCGCGAGCGACGCGCCAAGGCAGGGCTCGGCCGGAGGTAACAGGGACTCGCAAGGCGACGGAGAGGGGACGCGCGACCGACGGCCGTCGTGCTGGCACGGGGGCAGAACACGGCGGCCCGGAGGAAGCTTCTGGGCGGCAGGGAGGCGTGGCCGGGGGCGTGCGGAGCCGGTCACGCGGAAGGAGGCGGAGGAGGCGGCGCCTGGCGCGAAGGGCGGGAGGCGAGCTCGCGCTGGCGGGAGGAGCGAGGCGGGCCAAGGGGACGGATCACGCGGAGGAGGAGGAGCGGCCGAGGAGGTGGAGAGGAGGACGCAGTGAGCGGTGGTGAGGGCGAGGTGGTGGCGGGTATCGAGGCGGGCCGCGAGAGCTCAGCCATGAGGGGCCGGGAGGAGGGCAGCCTTGCAGGCAGAGGTGGAGGGGAGGTTGGGGCGGGGTGGTGAGGTCGGCGGGCGGTGGCCGGGCGCGAGGCGGGCGAAGGCGGTCGCGCAGGGCGATGAGGCCAGCGAGCGGGTCATGGATTGGTGGAGCGGGGCGGGAATCCGGCGAGAGCAGGGCGGCGCGAGGCGGAGGAGGGACGCAGGAGGCGGCGGCGGCAGCAGAGGGAGAAGGGGAGGCGGCGCCTGAGGAGGAGCGGGTCTGGGGAAGGCGGCGCAGAGAGGGAGAGAGCGAGGAGGAAGGAGTGGCCTGGTGGGAGGATGGGGACGACGGGGGAGAGGAGGGCCAGGGGTGGGACCGGTGGGGCCCGTGCGCTGGGGCAGGGGTGGGACCAGGCGCGGGTGAGGGAGAGGCCAGGGAAGAGAGAGAGGAACGGGGCCCGGGGTTGGTGGCTGGTGGGGTGTGGGTCCCAGGGTGGCGGTGGGGTTGGCGTGGACCGGGGAGTGCATGCGATGCGTGTGCTGCGTGTGGTGTCTTCGCAGGGGCCCGGGGTGAACAGGGACGGGACCAGGTGGAGGGAGTGAGCTGTGGGGGTGAGAGAGAGAGGGAGGGAGAGGGGGCTGGGCCAAGTGGCGGGCTGTGATTGGGTAGGGGAAGGGAAGAGGGTGAGGTGGCTACATGCCATTGGGTGGGGTGAGGTGGAGGCTGGGGGGTAGACTAGGACAGGGTAGAGTAGGGATTATGGGTGGGCCGTTTTAATTTCTGGGGGTGGTCGTTCGGGTCGAATCGGCCCGTTCGACTGCCCCCACTAAAAATAATTTAATATTTTATTTGTTTAACACGGGGCTTTTATAACCCGATAGCGGACAAAACAAAATAATCCGGCGACCCGGGGTTTTGCGTTTGAACAAAGACGGGGCGTTTTAGAAAACAAAAATAGGTTTTTCTGCAAATAGTTTGATGCAAGCAAATGCAAGATGATGAAGATGCTCAAATGCAATGTGGCATGATGACATGAGCAGGCGGTCATGATGATGCAATGCACAAAAACAACGCAATTTTCTAGTAGTGGTTTTGCGGGATGCCACACTGGAGGAGTGCAAAGCAAAGCGTTGTGGCGAGATATTCAACTGAATCGGAATACATGGCTGCTTCGGAGGCTTCACAAGAAGCGATATGGATGAAAGAGTTCATTACAGAGCTGGGTGTGGTTCCTAGTGCGCTGGACCCAATGTCTATCTACTGTGATAACATGGGTGCCATAGCCAATGCGCAAGAACCAAGGTCACACAAGAAGCTGAAGCACATCAAGCTACGTTTTCACGCTATTCGAGGACATATCCAGGATGGGGATATAAAGATTTGCAAAGTACACACAGATCTTAATGTGGCGGATCCGTTGACTAAACCTCTCCCGAGGGCAAAACATGACCAACACCAGACTGCCATGGGTGTTCGGTATATTACCATGTAATCTGGATTAGATGACTCTAGTGCAAGTGGGAGACTGTTGGAGATATGCCCTAGAGGAAATAATAAATGTAGTTATTATTATATCTTTGTGTTTATGTTAAATGTTTACATTCATGCTATAATAGTATTAACAAGGAAACATTGATACTTGTGTGATTTGTAAACTTAATTTGAAGTCCCTAGTATAGCCTCTATACATCACTAGCTTGTTGGTTGATAAATGATTGTGGTTTCCCTATCATGAACATTGAGATGTTATCAACAACAAGATCATATCGTTAGGAGAATGATATGGTGGACATACTCCTATAGATAAGCGTAGCATAAAGATCAAGCCATTTCAATAGTTCAATTGCTATATGCTTTCTGATACATAGTAACCTAATTCCTTCGACCATGAGATCATGCATATCACCTTTACCGGATGGATGCTTTGATGACATCAAACACCACACCGTAACTGGGTGGCTATAAAGGTGGCATTGAGTGTTCAGAAAGTATTGGTTGAGACACATGGATCAAGAGTGGGATTTGTCCATCCATATGACGGATAGATATACTCTAGGCCCTCTCGGTGGAATGTCATCCAATTGGCTTGCAAGCATGTGACTGGCTCACAAGGGATCACATATCACGGGAACGAGAAAAGAGTACTTATCGGTAACGAGGTTGAACTAGGTATGCAGTGGTATGCTGGGTCACCGCAGTTGGTATCAGAGAAAATTGCTTTGACCTTAGGTTGGAAACCTAGTAAAGGGTATTACCTGTAGTAAAATTAGCAACGATAAAGAATTCTCTATAAATAATATAATGGGTATTCAAATGAGAATATTCTGTTATATATTTTAGTGCGATAATTCTTTGTTATGATGCAATATATCATTGGATACTAATCAAAATTATTTTTCTGATATACAGAGATATGGCACCAAAGTTTCCAAAACAGACTTTGGTAAGGAAAGAGGAGACACTTGATGATTATCAAGGATCATTCACAGACCAACTTCGTCAACTTTTAAAGCTCTTTAGTTGTCCAACTAGAATTCCAGTGAACACTATCACTTACCTTGATGGCCGAATGTTATCCAAGTATCGTGTGAGTATCCAACTTCTAGAGAAGCTTGGATTATATCACGATCTACCTATAGGAGAAGGTAGCAGTCATTTAGCAGCATATCATGTTGCTGTTGTGGAGGCGATAGCTAATATCGGGGAGCAGAAAACCAAGGAGTTAGAAGGTAGCACATTCTCTATGATATCTCATGATTCTATAGACTCGGAGCCTATATCGGATCATCTTACTTTGGTTAAGAAGCATCCTAAGTTAGCTTCCAAGTTTATGGATAGATATCGAACACTCGTTGTGTCTTTTTATAAGACCCATCAAGTGATTGTTGAAGACAAAAATGATATGTTAGAGGATCTAACTGATCCGGAAAGGAGGAAGCAGTTAGCATTCTAGTTAGAGAAGGAAGCAAGTAGTAGTGCAACACCTATCTTTAAGTGTAACATCCATAAAAACATGTTTTCAAAGATTGCATATCATCCATGCATGCATAATCATTTAGGGATCAATTCCAAAGTCATTTCAGGAAAACAGAAGCATTGAGTGCTTATAATTTTATGTAGACAAGCATTGATCCAATGCTACTCTCTAGTGAGAGAACATTTGTTTCAAACCAAGATTTGTTGGTTCATAAGTTGGTTTGGTTGAGTTCCAAAGCTTGGACAAAAAATTCCAAAACAAATTATGGTTTTAAAACCATTTTCATGTCTTTATCAAATCTTGTGCTAAGGCACTGTTTATTTTAAAATTTCAAAGGAACCAAGCAAGTCTAGTAAGACAGCATGGTTTTATGCTCAAAAATATGCAAGTTTCACTTTATAAAAGTCCAGAATGATTTGGAATTCAAACACATTTGAATTCATTTGAAAAGGTTTCCTGAAAATCGAATTAGAAAAAGAAAAAGGATAAGAAAACAGAACTGGGCCAGACGCTACCCATTCGGCCCAGCAACCAAAGTAGCCCACCCGGGGTTTCCCCGTCCTCTCTGTTTCTCACCGCAGCAACGCGCACCCACCCACTGACAGCCCGACCCTACCTTGCCCCGTCAGCGTCGTCCCCAATCAACGCGCGCCCGAGTCGCTCCGTCGTTACCTCGCCGCAGTTAAGCCCCGCTTAATTCCCATTGATACAGAGAGTAATCCCCGCCCCGCTCCTGGATACTTAATCCCCTCTTCACCACGGCCATTTCCCCCCACACATCACCCTCTCCTCGCCACCAGGCTGCCCAAATTTCATCAAACTCTGCCGCTGTTCCGACGAGCTACGGCGACTGATTCCGGCCGTCGTCCCCGACCACCTCAGCAAACGGCAGAACCGCCGCCTAACTCCGGTGAACGATTTAGGGCTGTCCACATCATCGGCAACGTCGTCGACTGCAAGAACCCGACGCCGCCCGCTACTCCGACGAGCCCCAGTGACCTCCACAGCACGCCCCCATCCATGCCAGCAAGAGGTTGAGCATCAGTGCGACCTTGCGAGTTCGGTAAGTCCCTCCGTTGACCCCAGCCCCCTCTGTAGCCGCCGGAGCATCACCGACAGAGCGCCGCCGACGCGCCACCGTCGCCAGCGCCGCCCATCTTTGGTCGCATGCTTAGCAGTCGTAGGATCTAGATCCAGTGCTTAGGATTAGATCTGTAGCGAAGCGGTATGTGTCGATCTGGACCGTGCGTGTTAAGTTAGATATAACGGCCCGCGAGTGTGATCCGGTGCGAAACGGTATCAACCAATCAGGACATGACGCGTGGCTAGTTCTTTGTTTTAAAAATCTGAATTAGATCTATTAGTGATTCAAACTTGTAAAATTCATAACTTTTGATCCACACGTTCAAATTTTGTAAATTTTATATCATTGGAATGAGGAGAAAGAATCCTATCTGTTTATGCAATGTGTTTAATGTTTTGCCTATGTAAAAATGGTTATTTTTGCAGAGACATTTGTAGGCTTAATTTGAGTATGGAAATTATTTGAAAAATGTTTTAAAGATTAAATAAAGTTTATTTTGAGTATCTTGGTCTTGTTTATGTTTCAGTACTATACCCTTGTCTTGTTTGGTGTAGAAAAATCATCACATGGCATTTGCATGCATTCATATATTTTTGTTTGTATATTTTGTTATGTGATTTTGGTGCCATTATTTTATGTGTAGATTTTGGTGCTAATAGTGATTGTGGTTGTGAAGATTGTTGCTACTCCCCAAACTACCAAGGCAAATGGTGCTTCATGTTTTTATCCCTATATTTTTACATTTGCATTAGAAATATTTTGTATAGGACTACTTGCATGGTTATTTTGCTAAGTATCTATATGCTATGCTTGGGAAATCCTAGTAGTTGTAGAAATGGTAGAATTTCCTTTAAGTTAGGATACTTACTATTGCCATGCTTAGCCTAGCTAGTAGCAACCAGGGTGGTTTATATATTCATGCTATGAGAAATATTTCTAAGTCATTGACTTGTGTTTTGCTTAATAAAATAACTAAGTGAATGAAACACCTGGGTGGAATGGAAAGAATAGTTTGTGTTGAGTGGTTACACAAGGCCCATTTATATGGTTTACCTTGTGTATCTCACTTGTGGAAAGCCACCCAGGAACAAAGGGATTTGAGATGCCAAATGTTAAGAAGCTTCTAGTGCATCCACATGGCATTATGGGCTCTGCCTGGATCATATAGGTTGCAATAACTTAGCCATTTGGACAGTTGGTGGTAGTGGGATCTTACAGATGGTATCAGAGCACTGTGTTGCCTGTAGGATTATGACCCTAGGTTTGGATTAGAAACGACTAAGGAAAAAATTTCAACAATTTCCACACTTGTCTTTTTATTCTCGTAAACTTTTCTAATTCTTCTTTCTCATCTCTATTTGTAGATGAACTCCATCAACTAAGCTGTAAGGAAGGGACCACTCAAGACCATGACCCTAGAGTGTGAGACTGAATTTCCAAAGGCCCTCAAGAACCTTATGGTTACCATGGGGATACATGGTGCAGCTGTATACAAAGGTTTACCTGTGATGGATGAAGGAGAAGAATATTGGTGGGTGCAATTTCACTTGTACAAAAACAAGGAAGACAACCACAAAGAATCAGGATTCTGTATGGTCACCAACTCAGTGATGCACACCACATTCTTTGATTCTGCAAGGGATGCAGCTTAGAAGGCCATCAAAGAGCTTGGTGACAGACTCAAGTGTAGAATGCTCAACACCCAAAATGACCTTAGAGAAGAAAATAAGCATACCCAAGATTTGGAAACTACCAACCAACAACTAAGGGAAGACATCATAGAATTGATTTCGGAATCTTGTGAACAAGATAGGCAGATGGCTACTAAGGATGCTTTGATAGCCATTTTGTCTAGTGAGTGAGAGTTGTAACGTACTTCGTTAGTTGGACCACCACACTTATCATTTCATTTACAAATTTTTTGTCTAATTTATGTTGAACCTTGGATACTTGTAATGGATTTATGTATGCCATAACTTGTGTGTTTGTTTGCAAATGATATGCTTGTGCTACCTTGTCTTGTGTATTTCTGTTGATGTTGTTTCTAACTTTTCTCTATCTTATAAAATAGATGCCTAATGTTACTATCAGCACGGCTGAAGAGTTCAAGGGAACTCAGTTTGGCACTCGTCTCATTGAGCTCAATAGTATGCTCAATCTTCCACTTCCTGGCATCATGGCGCTCCCCCTCACCAAGTTTGAGAGAAAGGACCTTTGGGGATTCAAGGTTACTCAACCAGGATGCCAGACTGAGCCAGCCATGGAGGCTATCACCTTCAAGCTCATGCATGACGACAAGGAGAGAGGCGTAGAGGTAGTCATGCAGGATTTACTTGGGCGTTTGATAGGGAGACATTCTCGGGAGAATAGAGTTACTCACTTCCACGCCTTAGGTAGACGTGATTAGTATGGTGAGGCTATTGAGTTCGAGGATACTGCTAGAGAGACGGCAGAGCCGATTCGTCTGTATCTTCAGGACTTAGAGGTTCTTCTTAGGCACCTAGATACTGATAGGACCAACGTCATGCTTAGCAATGAAGAACTCCAGGTGCAGCTTCGTGAGATGGACAAGCTCTTCGCGGAGCAATATGAGATAGTCAAGGAAATGGAGGCCAAGTTTGAGAGTCAGGATAGAAAGTTCAAGAGTCAAGAGAAAAGAGTCCAAGATAGGAACAAGAGGATTCAAGAGATGACTGCAGAACTAGAGGCCAAGGACTTCTAGCTCGAGCATCAGCAGGGTGTGATTGAGAGACTTTGCTCACAGAAGAGGGCTCTCAAAGCCAAGGTAGAGGCCTTGACTACCAATGTCGAGGAATACATGAAGGGTTCGCAGCATAGAAAACAAAAATTTTCCTACGATGTGAACTATATACCAAGATCTATTTATACTAGATACAAACAACGGGCGGATGTACATCCGTAGAGAACATACCCTTGAAGACCGACAAAGTTTAACGATTCCAAACTCGTGGTTGATGTAGACGATCTCTTGCCGATCTCAAGATCGAGAGGAAGTCCTAGCGCCGCAAATCAGCAGCGCATCCGTGCTCGCACACACGTTCGAGGCACCGAGCAACCTCCGCCTCCTCACTCCAGCGATGCAGCGGAAGCACAACTCTTTCTTGCCGAATAGCCACCGGGAACATGTATCTCGCTAGTCCGAGACCATGGGGAATAAAATCTAGAGGGGGAGAGAGATCCTTCACGAGGAGGTGTGAGT
The DNA here is from genome assembly GCA_030063025.1 of Avena longiglumis. Classification (NCBI taxonomy): domain Eukaryota; kingdom Viridiplantae; phylum Streptophyta; class Magnoliopsida; order Poales; family Poaceae; genus Avena; species Avena longiglumis. The sequence continues at coordinate 540,658,236 of CP125974.1, read as the reverse complement.
GAGAAGTGAGAGGAGGGGCTCCTTTTATAGGAGGAGGGGGGGGAACCCAAGGGGTGGCGCATGGGGGCTGCCCCTGCCCTCCCTCTTCATGTGGGTGGACACTCCACTCACAAAACTCCTCCAAATTCCTCCACTCAAAATCCCACTCAAAGATCCCATTAAATTTCCACCAAATTTAATGCAAACTCTTTAAATAAAACTCTTTATTTTATTCAGAATTTTGTCAATTACTTTAATGACAAACATTCACAATAACCCTTGCTAGAATTCTATTTCACATGCATAACCACTTTATGCAATTTCACCAAAACCTGTTTTGGTATCTAGTGAAATAAATTCTGCGCTTGTTTATTCTTTCGCATGAAACTTTTGCTCCAATTGGATGTCGGTGTCTCTTAAGTGTGTCACCCTACGGTTCGTGAATAATGCGTACATGATCGAGACCCTCTCGATCAATAATCGAAGCGGATCCGAGACCCATCGACTCCCACACATTCAACGATGACTTTCTTGTGATCGCGGAACCTTTTACGCTAGTATCTTAATCCCTTTGTCTCACGATATATTACATGTCCGAGATTCGATCATCGGTATCTCCATACCTAGTTTGATCTCGTTATCGACATGCACTCTTTTCTCGTTCGTGATATAACATTCTAGTGATCAAATCACTTGCTTGCAAGCTAATCAATGTGATATCACCGAGAGGGCCCAGAGTATATCTATCCATCATCGGGATGAACAAATTCCACTCTTGATCCATGAGCCTCAACATAACACTTTATTAGTTCGAACCCATCTTTATAATCACCTGTTATGGTGTGACGCTTGATGTTATCAAGAAACTCTTCCGTGTTAGTGATTGACATGATCTCATGGTCTAAGGATTAGGATCACTTCGTAAGTTGTTATAGCAATATAAACTCAATGACTTTGATCGTAATGCTATACTTGGATGAATGTTCATCACATCATTACACTAATGTTGTGATCCCGTTATTAACAACATCCAATGTCCATGATCGTGAAACCTTGATCATCTTGTTAATCAACGAGCTAGTTTATGAGAGAGGCTTAACTAGGAACTTTCTCGCTTGTTTATTAAACACACATGTATTAACGCTTCCGATTAATACAATTATAGCATGCAAAATAAACATCTATCATATACTTGGAATACACATAATAAACAATTTATTATTGCCTCGTGGCATATTCCCTTCTCTCCCACTTGCACTAGAGACAATAATCTAGTTACATAGTGATATATCTAACACCCATTGAGTTCGTGTTGATCATGTTTTGCTCTAGGAGAGTTTTAGTCAACGGATCTGCTACATTGAGATCCGTATGTACTTTAAAATCTTTATATCTCCATCCTTGACATGCTCATGGATGGAGTGAAACCGCGCTTAATATGCTTGGAATGCTTGTGAGACCTTGGCTCTTTGGCATTGGCAATGGCACCATTTTGTCACAATAGATCACCATTGGGTCCAACGCTTGCCACAAATCCTAGTTCGGATATGAACTCCTTCATCCAAATCGCTCGAGCCGCTCAAGCAAAGAACATATTCGCCTCCGTTGTTGATCCCGCTACCACAGGTTGTTTGGAGCTCCTCCAACTAACCGCCCGCCATTCATGAGAAATACGATCCGGATTGAGACTTAGAGTCATCCGGATCGGTGTCAAAGCTAGCCGACATAACACTTAGCGACGAGCTCTTCTTCACCTCCGATACAAGAAACATATCCTTAGTTCTTCGTAAGTACTTAAGAATATTCTTGACCGCTATCCAAAGGTTCAACCTCGATCCGATTGGTACCTACTAGTCAAACTAATAGCGTGTGCCACATCCGGTCTTGTACATAGCATGGCGACATTATAGAGCCTATGGTCAAGCATAGGGACTTTGTCCATTATCTCTCTTTCTTCCGGACTTTGAGTCTTACTCAATGTCTTGCCTTGCAACATAGGTAAGAACCCCTTCTTACTTCCGTCCATTTTAAACTTCTTTAAAATCTTATCAAGGTATGTACTTTGATAGCCCTATTAGGCGCCTAGATCTATCTCTATAGATCTTTATGCCTAATATGTATGACGCTCACCTAGGTCCTTCATTGAAAATTTGTCGCTTAGATAACTTTTAACACTGCTTAAAAGTTCTATATCATTTCCGATCAATAATATGTCATCCACATATAATATCGTAAATGCCACATTGCTCCCACTCACTTTCTTGTAAATACAAGCTTCTCCATAAGTTTGGACAAATCCAAACTCTTTGATCACCTCATCAAAGCGGAGATTCCAACTGTGATGCTTGCTTCAATCCATAGATGGATCGTGAAGCTTGCACACCTTGTTAGCATCCTTAGGATCGACAAAACCCTTTGGTTGTATCATATACAACTCTTCTTCAATATTACCATTGAGAAACGCGGTTTTGACATCCATCCGCCATATTTCATAATCGAAATATGCAGAATTGCTAACATAATCCTAATCGACTTTAGCATCGCCACGGAGAGAAAGTCTCATCGTAGTCAACTCCTTGAATTTGTCGAAACCCCTTTGCGACAAGTCGAGATTTATAGATGGTCACATTACCATCAAGATCAGTTTTCTTTTGAAAATCCATTTGTTCTCCACGGCCTTTCGGTCGTGAGGTAATTCCACCAAGTTCCAAACTTGATTTTCATACATGGATTCCATCTCGGATTTCATGGCTTCTAACCATTTGTTGGAACTGGCTCATCATCGCTTCTTCATACGTCGCAGGTCATTATTTTCATCAACCATGAAATTTATGACAGATTTCCGACATACCGGGAGCTGCGCGCCCTGCTTTGACCCGCGAGGTTCGGTAGTACTCTCTTTGGAGTTTCATGATCATTATCATTAGTTCCTCTTCAAGGTGGAGCCAACTCCGAACAACTTCCGGCTAGCGCTACTCGCCATACTTTGAAGAGAAGGTTCCACAACCTCTTCGAGTTCTACCTTCCGACTACTCACACCTTTCGCGAGAAACTCTTTCTCTAGAAAGGATCCATTGGCAACAAAACCTTGCCCTCGGATTCGTGATAGAAGGAATACCCAATAGTTTCTTTAGGGTATCCTATGAAGACGCATTTTCCGCTTTGGGTTCGAGTTTATCCGGTTGAAGTTTCTTCACATAAACATCGCAACCCCAAACTTTAAGAATGATGCTTAGGTTTGTTTCCAAACCACAATTCATACGGTGTCGTTTCAACGGATTTAGATGGTGCCCGATTTAAAGTGAATGCAGCAGCTTCTAGTGCATAACCCCAAAATGACAACGGCAAGTCCGTCAGAGACATCATAGATCGAACCATATCTAATAAAGCACGACACGACGTTCGACACACCATTTCATGTGGTGTTCCGGCAGGTGTGAGTTGTGAAACAATTCCACACTCTTTCATGTGAGTGCTAAACTCGTAACTTAGATACTCACCTCCACGGTCGCATCAAGAAATTTGATCTTTCTATTACGATGATTTTCCACTTCATTCAAATTCCTTGAACTTTTCAAAGGTTTCGACTTGTGTTTCATCAAGTAGATATAACCATATCTACTCAAATCATCCGTGAAAGTAACAAAATAACGATATCCACCTCACGACACACTCATTGGACCACATACATCGAATGTATGATTTCCAATAAATCCGCCTGCTCCATTGAACCGAAAACGGCGTTCTAGTCATCTTGCCCATAAGGCATGGCTCACATGTATCAAATGATTCATAATCAAGTGATTCCAAAAGTCCATCCGAATGGAGCTTCTTCATGCTTAATGCCAATATGACCTAGACGGCAAAGGCCACATATATGCGGATATATCATCATCAAGTTTAATCCTTTTAGCATCAACATTATGAATATGTGTAACATTATCATCGAGATCTAACAGAAATAAACCATTCATCATCGGTGCATGACCATAAAAGATTTCATTCATATAAATGGAACAACCATTGTTCTCAGACTTAAATGAATAACCACTTTGCATCAAACATGATCCAGATACAATGTTCATGCTCAGTGCAGGCACCAGATAACATTTATTTAAGTTTATGACTAATCCCGACGGTAAGTGGAGAGGTAGCGTTCCGACGGCGATCACATCAACGTTTGATCCATTGCCGACACGCATCTTGACCTCACCCTTGCTAGCGGTCAGTTCGCAGCCCCCGATTCGAGTTACAAATATTAGCAACCGAACGGTGTCAAATACCCAAAGCACGCGAGCACTAGTCAAGTACACATCAATAACATGTATATCATATATACCTTTGTTTTCCTTGCCGCCTTCTTGTCCGCCAGATACTTGGGGCGATTCGCCCAAAGGGCTACCCCTTACAATAGTAGCACTGGTATCGACTTAGGTCCAACTCGGGTTTCTTTTCAAAGGCGACAATGTGCTTGCCGCCTTACTTCCTTCCGCTTTCCTTCTTGTCTTTCTTGAAACCAGTGTTCCTATTGATCATCAACACTTGATGTTCCTTTTTGATCTCCACTTCAGCTTTAAGCATTGATGTAAGCTCGGAGAGACTTCTTCATGCCTTGCATATTATAGTTCATCACGAAGCTCTTATAGCTAGGTGGCGTAGACCGAGAACACGATGGATGCCTAAGTCAATGGGAATCGTTATTCCCAAGGACACAAGCTTATCGGTAATCGACATCTTGAGTACATGCTCACTAACGGAGCTGTTCTCTTCCATCATGCAGCTAAAGAACTTTTCTCAAGCATTGTAGTCTCTCACAAAGCATGTGTGTCGAAAATAATTTTCAACTCACCCATTGTATCAAAAGCATTGCCGCTTCGAACGCTTTCGGCTCTAGCCCATACAATATGCCGCAATGAACTAAGTTGTGGTCCTCCGACGAGTCAGATAGACATTCTTCTCCTCGTCAGGGGCATCGTCAAAAGGTGGGGGGCCTAACGGCGCTTCTAGCACATATTGCTTTTGTGCAGCAGAGAGGAGAATCCTCAAATTCATGGCCCATTCAGTAAAGTTGCTACCGTTCATTGCTAGTTTCTCTTTCTCCATGAACGCATTGAAATTAAAAGCAGGTGGTGCCATCTACAACAGAATTTGTAAAGTTTAGACTAAGTGTATGATAGATTGAGTTCAACTAATCTATATTACGAATTAACTCCCACTCAAAAGCGACATCCCTCGTGTCCTTTTGGTGACTACATGAACCAAATCCACTACACCAAGTCCGATCATCACGTGAGTCGGTATAGCTTCAAAGGCGAGCATCAAATGGGCATCATATCAACTATATGACTCATGCTTAACCTTTCGGTCTGTGTTCCGAGGCCATGTCTGTACATGCTAGGCTCGCCAAGTTAGAACCTTAGTATTTGCGTGTGTAACTGTTTTACACCCGAAGTATGGTCGAGGATCCAAGTACACCCGATCATCACGTGATGTCTTGGAGCGACGAAAACATAATCGGTGCATACTAAAGGAAGAACACATTCTTATCTTGATATTTAAATGAGGGATCATCTTATTATGCTTAACAAAGCGCTAAACAAGCAATATAATATGTAATCAAACATCATATGTTTATTAGTGAAATTATATGGTTCCCGCAGATGATCTCTATCATGTGCATCGTGGTATGATCACTATCATACCTATATGTGTAAATCCAAAGTCTATGGATTTTACACGCTATGTGTGTTGTAAGAGTATCATCTCATACTTCTACTTACAACACTACCATATCATAACACTAGCCCAGCAACAATCTAAACTAGACGCTTCTAATTTATCCATTGCAAGTTTTACGTGGCTGAGGGCTTTCGAGATAGAACCGTTCTTACCTACGAACATGAACCACAACGAGGATAATCAAATTGTTGACAACTCGCTAAAATAGATATTGACTATAGTAGGAGAGATGACACCCGCTAGCCACTTATGCAAACTAGTTGCATGTCAAGCGTGGAACAGGTCTCATGTGCGAGGACATGTAAAGTTTGTCCGCCGCTTCATCCCACTATGCCACCAATATCCAAAATCACAAGAAAGGAGCAACAACATGATCATCATCGCCCACATACTCATATGTGTACTACCCGTAAAGTATCTACGCATAGATCCGCTCGATACCCATCAAGGGTTCGCAAGATAGAAAACAAAAAATTTTCCTACGATGTGAACTATATACCAAGATCTATTTATACTAGATACAAACAACGGGCGGATGTACATCCGTAGAGAACATACCCTTGAAGACCGACAAAGTTTAACGAGTCCAAACTCGTGGTTGATGTAGACGATCTCTTTCCGATCTCAAGATCGAGAGGAAGTCCTAGCCGCAAATCAGCAGATCCGTGCTCGCACACACGCTCGAGGCACCGAGCAACCTCCGCCTCGCCTCAGCGATGCAGCGGAAGCACAACTCTTTCTTGCCAAATAGCCACCGGGAACATGTATCTCGCTAGTCCGAGACCATGGGGAATAAAATCTAGAGGGGGAGAGAGATCCTTCACGAGGAGGTGTGAGTGAGAAGTGAGAGGAGGGGCTCCTTTTATAGGAGGAGGGGGGGAACCCCAAGGGGGTGGCCGGCGCATGGGGCTGCCCCCTTGCCCTCCCCTCTTCATGTGGGTGGACACTCCACTCACAAAACTCCTCCAAATTCCTCCACTCAAAATCCCACTCAAAGATCCCATTAAATTTCCACCAAATTTAATGCAAACTCTCTTTAAATAAAACTCTTTTATTTTATTCAGAATTTTGTCAATTACTTTAATGACAAACATTCACAAATAACCCCTTGCTAGAATTCTATTTCACATGCATAACCACTTTATGAAATTTCACCAAAACCGCTTTGGTATCTAGTGAAATAAATTCCTGCGCTTGTTTATTCTTTCGCATGAAACTTTTGCTCCAATTGGATGTCGGTGTCTCTTATGTGTCACCCTACGGTTCGTGAATAATGCGGACATGATCGAGACCCTCTCGATCAATAATCGAAGCGGGATCCGAGACCCATACGACTCCCACACATTTAACGATGACTTTCTTGTGATCGTCGGAACCTTTTACGCTAGTATCTTAATCCCTTTGTCTCACGATATATTACATGTCCGAGATTCGATCATCGGTATCTCCATACCTAGTTAGATATCTATCGACATGCACTCTTTTCTCGTTCCCGTGATATAACATTCTAGTGATCAAATCACTTGCTTGCAAGCTAATCAATGTGATATCACTGAGAGGGCCCAGAGTATATCTATCCGTCATCGGGATGAACAAATTCCACTCTTGATCCATGAGCCTCTACATAACACTTTATTAGTTCGAACCCATCTTTATAATCACCTGTTACGGTGTGACGTTTGATGTTATCAAGAAACTCTTCCGGTGTTAGTGATTGACATGATCTCATGGTCTAAGGATTAGGATCACTTCGTAAGTTGTTATAGCAATATAAACTCAATGACTTTGATTGTAATGCTATACTTCGGATGAATGTTCATCACATCATTACACTAATGTTGTGATCCCGTTATTAACAACATCCAATGTCCATGATCAGGAAACCTTGATCATCTTGTTAATCAACGAGCTAGTTTATGAGAGAGGCTTAACTAGGAACTTTCTGTTTGTTTATTAAACACACATGTATTAATGTTTCCGTATTAATACAATTATAGCATGCAAAATAAACATCTATCATATACTTGGAATACACATAATAAACAATTTATTATTGCCTCTCAGGGCATATTCCCTTCAATACAAGACCGCTATGGAGAATGCAAGTCATACACTTATTGATGAGGAGGTTGATGCAGAGGAGTAGTGATGACTACTCATTGATTTATCATTTACCATGTTTATGTTATTGAGTCGCAATAACCATCCAACATGTGGATGGCTTGCTATTGGTGTGTTTTCTTTTCAAAACCTGTTGTCTATGTTGTTGAACCTTTGTTATTTTGATGCTTGTTTGTGATTGTGATGTATTGTGCATGTTAAGCATCTATGGGTATCTCATTCTTATCCTTATCGAAAACCACAGACGCCTCCTCGACGTGCCAACCCCAACCCGAACAACAACAATGTCACCCCCGAGATGCAGCAACTGATGACAGCACAAGCACATCTGATGCAGATGATGACTACTTTCATGCAGAATCAGAATAACAACAACAACAACAACAATCAGAATAACCCACAAGGATTTGACATGCTCACTAGATTCTTAAGACTGAGGCCTGCTAAGTTCTTAGGAACTATTGAACCCATGGTGGCCAATGATTGGCTACGCTCAGTGAACAAGGATTTGGTAACTGTTGGATGTACTGATGAGGAGAAAGTCAGGTTTGCAGCACACTTACTGGAAGGACCAGCAGCTACTTGGTGGGATAACTTCCAGATCACCACTCCCATTGAGGATGTGACATGGGATATCTTTGAAGATGGTTCCCGTACAACTCACATCTCATCCGGAGTGATGAGTTTGAAGAATAAGGAATTCCATAACCTGAAGAAGCGCCACCGCAGCGTGGCTGAATATATTGAGGAGTTCAACAATCTGGCGCGTTATGCACCGGATGAAGTTGACACTGATGCCAAGAGGAAAGAGAAATTCCTTGAAGGATTGAACGATGAACTAAACCTGCAGTTATCTGTGGCCTATGTCCCTACCTACCAATCTCTTTGTGACAAGGCTGCCATCTTGGAGAGTAAGATGAAACAGGTTGAAAGCAGAAAGAGGAAACACAACTCTGACAAGCACAGCTCGGGATCGTCTCACAAGCGTTCCCATTATGATGATAGTGGGAGTTCTGGATCCCAAAAGCATGGAAAGTACAACAACCACCACAACCACAACTTTCATCATGACAACAAGCATCACCGTAGTCATGACAATCACAAGTACAGGAATCACAAGAGTGGATACAAAAGCCACCACAATGGAAGTGGTAGTGGAAGCCGGACTGTCAAGAAGGATCTTAGTCAGGTTGAATGTTTCAAGTGCAAGAAGATGGGGCATTATGCAAATGAATTCCCAGAAAAGAAATTTGAAGGACCCAACAAGCCCAACCCTTTCCAGAAGGGACAAGTGAACCACATCAATGTGGAAGAAATCTATGAGGAGTTCGATGTTGTGGCCGGTAAGTTCAAACTCAATTCTATTCCAGCACTTGTTCTTTTTTATACTGGTGCATCACATTCATTCATAACAAAAGCATTTGTTGATAGAAATGGGTTTCCAACTGAAAACATTGGGTGTCCAATAAAAGTAAGTTATCCCGGTGGATATATGATAGTAAGTCTTGGATGCCGTGATCTAGTGATAGAGTTTGGAAAGCATAAGTTTCCAGTGAGTCTGATAATCCTAGATTCCCAAGGACTCGATGTAATTTTGGGAATGGACTGGATGACCAAGTATGAAGGAGTACTAGATTGTGCCAATCGTACTGTCGCACTCACTACCCCGGAAAAGAAACGAATAATATTCAAATCTAACTTTGAATCAAAAGGAAGTAAGCTAAATTCTCTTAAGGGGGTTAGCATAGACAGTGTGCCAATTGTGAGTGAATATCCGGATGTGTTTCCGGGAAGAATTGCTAGGAATGCCACCAGATAGAGATGTGGAGTTTCTTATTGACTTGCTACCAGGATCAGGACCAATAGCAAAGAGACCATACAAGATGTCAGTTGATGAGTTGAAAGAACTCAAGAAACAACTTGGAGAACAGTTGTAGAAAGGATATATTCAACCAAGTTCTTCATCTTGGGGAGCACCAGTTTTGTTTGTGGAAAAGAAAGATATAAGTCAAAGGTTACGCATAGATTATCGTTCACTCAATGAGGTGACTATCAAGAACAAATACCCTTTGCCTAGAATCAATGACTTATTTGATCAGTTAGAAGGAGCCTGTGTATTCTCAAAGATTGATCTCCGGTCAGGTTATTTTCAGCTTAAGATAAGGGAACAAGACATACCTAAGACAGCTTTCACCACTAGGTATGGATTGTATGAGTACACCGTGATGCCATTTGGTTTGACCAATGCACCAGCTTACTTCATGAATATGATGAACAAGGTGTTCATGGAGTTACTTGACAAGTTTGTTGTCGTTTTCATCGATGAAATTTTGATCTACTCCAAGAGCAAAGAAGAGCATGAAGGACATTTGCGTTTGATACTTGAGAAGCTTAGAGAGCATAAGCTGTATGTCAAATTCAGCAAGTGTGAACTTTGGTTAAATGAAGTTGGATTTCTTGGACACGTTGTGTCAGGAGATGGTGTAGCAGTTGACCCCGCTAAAGTGTCGGCTGTAACTGAATGGGAATCTCCTAAGTGAGTAAAAGAGGTTCGTAGTTTCCGTGGCTTGGCAGGATACTACAGAAGATTTATTGAGAATTTCTCCAAGGTAGCTAAGCCAATGACAGAGTTGCTAAAGAAAGATAAGAAATTCGCTTGGACTGAAGGATGTGAGATCAGTTTCCACGAATTGAAGAAGAGACTAGTGACAGCACCAGTCTTATGTCTGCCAGATTTGGAGAAAGTTTTCCAAGTGTATTGTGACGCATCTCATCATGGATTAGGTGCAGTGCTAATGCAAGAAGGGAAAGTTGTGGCTTATGCCTCGAGACAACTCAAAACTCATGAGGTAAATTACCCTACTCATGATTTCGAGTTAGCCTCGGTTGTCCATGCACTCAAAACATGGAGACACTATCTTTTGGGAAAAGTGTTCACATATCACAAAAGTTTGAAGTATATTTTTACTCAGAAAGAGATCAACATGAGACAAACAAGATGGCTAGAACTCATCAAGGACTATGACTTGAGTTTGCAATACCATCCCGGTAAAGCAAATGTTGTAGCTGATGCACTAAGCCGTAAGGTTTTTGTAAATGGCCTTACTAAGGTAGAGTTTCCAGATGATCTGTGTGCTCAATTTAGAGATCTCAGATTGGAGATTGTACCTGAAGGACATATCATCTCATTGGATGTTCAACCCACTTTGTTGGACAAAATCAAAGAAGCCCAAAACATAGACAAGGAAATTGAAGAGTTTAAGGAAAAGATTGGCAAGGGAAGAGCCAAAGGATTCCATGAAGACGAACAGGGTACTTTATGGTATGGAAAACGTATATGTGTTCCACAAGATCCGGAGCTTCGGAAACTGATTTTACAAGAAGCACACAACTCACCATATTCCATTCATCCAGGTAACACCAAAATGTACATGGATATGAAGGAAAGATTTTGGTGGAATAATCTCAAGAAGGACATCGCCAAACATATTGCTTTGTGTGATGTATGTAGTAGAGTGAAAGCGGAACACCAGAAACCAGCGGGATTGCTACAACCACTACCTATTCCTGATTTGAAGTGGGACAAGATTGGCATGGATTTCATCACTGGATTACCAAGGACCAGGTCAGGATATGATTCCATTTGGGTAGTAGTAGATCGCCTAACTAAAGTGGCTCATTTCATACCTGTGAAGACAACCTACACAAGTGCTAAGTTGGCCAAGATATACATGAATAGGATTGTATGTCTGCATGGAGTACCCAAGAGTATTGTGTCTGATAGGGGAACTCAATTCACTTATCGTTTTTGGAGGCAACTACATGAGTCATTGGGAACAAGATTGGAATTCAAGATCGCTTTTCATCCTGCATCGATGGATGTATGAAAGGACCAACCAGATTCTTGAAGACATGTTGAGAGCATGTGCTCTAGATTATGGAGCTAGTTGGGATGACAGTCTGCCTTACGCATAATTCTCTTACAATAACAGCTATCAAGCCAGTATTGAGATGACACCATTTGAGTTTCTCTATGGGATAAAGTGTACCACCCCGTTACTATGGAACGGTGTGGGAGAAAGAAATTTGTTCGGACCAGAACTAATCAAAGAGGCTGAAGAGAAAGTCAAGCTAGTTAAGGACAGACTGAAGATGGCACAGTCCCGATAGAAGAGCTATGCAGATCCTAAGCATAGAGAATTCACCTATGAAGTAGGTGATAGAGCTTATCTTAGAGTGTCACCACTTCGTGGAGTAAAGAGGTTTGGAGTCAAAGGAAAATTGCCCCAAGATTCTGAGTCGTAAAGGAGAAGTAGCTTATGAGATTGAATTGCCAGAATCATTGTCTACCATTCACAATGTGTTTCATGTGAGTCAGCTAAAGAAATGTCATCCAGAGATGGAAGAGACTTCTTTGAAGGATACTATACCTTTGGAGGAGGTTCAATTGGAAAGTGATCTCACTTATGAGGAAAAACCCATCAAGATTCTTGAGAATGTAGAAAGAGTTACTCGGACTAAGACTATCAAATTCTGCAAAGTTCAATGGAACCATCATTCCGAAGAAGAAGCAACATGGGAAAGAGAAGTTGATCTTCGGAAAGACCACCCTCACCTATTTGCTAGCCAATCCGAATCTCAAGGGAGAGATTAACCTTAAGGGGGTTAGATTTGTAACATCCCTAAAAACATGTTTTCAAATATTGCATATCATCCATGCATGCATAATCATTTAGGGATCAATTCCAAAGTCATTTCAAGAAAACAGAAGCATTGAGTGCTTATTATTTTATGTAGACAAGCATTGATACAATGCTACTCTCTAGTGAGAGAATATTTGTTTCAAACCAAGATTTGTTTGTTCATAAGTTGGTTTGGTTGAGTTCCAAAGCTTGGACAAAAATTTCAAAAACAAATTATGGTTTTAAAACCATTTTCATGTCTTTATCAAATCTTGTGCTAAGGCACTGTTTATTTTAAAATTTCAAAGGAACCAAGCAAGTCTAGTAAGACAGCATGGTTTTATGCTAAAAAATATGCAAGTTTCACTTTATAAAAGTCCAGAAAGATTTGGAATTCAAACACATTTGAATTCATTTGAAAAGGTTTCTTGAAAATCGAATTAGAAAAAGAAAAAGGATAAGAAAACAGAACTGGGCTAGGCGCTACCCATTCGGCCCAGCAACCAAAGCAGCCCACCCGGGGTTTCTCCTTCCTCTATGTTTCTCACCGCAGCAACGCGCACCCACCCGCTGACAGTCCGACCCTACCTTGCCCCGTCAGCGTCGTCCCCAATCAACAGCAGCGCCCGCTGCTACCTCGCCCTGAGTTAAGCCCCGCTTAATTCCCATAGATATAGAGAGTAATCCCCACCCCGCTCCTGGCTACTTAATCCCCTCTTCACCACGGCCATTTCCCCCCACACAGCACCCTCTCCTTGCCACCAGGCTGCCCAAATTTCATCAAACTCCGCCGCTGTTCCGACGACCTACGGCGACTGATTCCGGTCGTCGTCCCCGACCACCTCAGCAAATGGCGGAACCTCCGCCTAACTCCGGTGAATGATTTAGGGCGGTCCACATCATCGGCAACGTCGTCGGCTGCAAGAAGCCGACGCCGCCTGCTACTCCGACGAGCCCCAGTGACCTCCACATCACGCCCCCGTCCACGCCAGCAAGAGGTTGAGCATCAGCGCGGCCTTGCGAGTTCGGTAAGCCCCTCTGTTGACCCCAGCCCCCTCTGTAGCCACCGGAGCATCACTGACATAGCGCCTCCACCGCACCACCGTCGCCAGCGCCGCCCATCTTTGGTCGCATGCTTAGCAGCCGTAGGATCTAGATCCAACACTTAGGATTAGATCTGTAGCGAAGCGGTATGTGTCGATCTGGACCGTGCGTGTTAAGTTAGATCTAACGGCCCGCGAGTGTGATCCGGTGTGAAACGGTATCAACCAATCAGGACATGACGCGTGGCTAGTTCTTTGTTTTAAAAATCTGAATTAGATCTATTAGTGATTCAAACTTGTAAAATTCATAACTTTTGATCCACACGTTCAAATTTTGTAAATTTTATATCATTGGAATCAGAGAAAGAATCCTATCTGTTTATGCAATGCGTTTAATGTTTTTCCTCTGTAAAAATGGTTATTTTTGTAGAGACATTTGTAGGCTTAGTTTGAGTATGGAAATTATTTGAAAAATGTTTTAAAGATTAAATAAAGTTTATTTAGAGTATATTGGTCTTGTTTATGTTTCAGTACTATACCCTTGTCTTGTTTGGTATAGAAAAATCATCACATGGCATTTGCATGCATTCATATATTTTTGTTTGTATATTTTGTTATGTGATTTTGGTGCCATTATTTTATGTGTAGATTTTGGTGCTAATAGTGATTGTGGTTGTGAAGATTGTTGCTACTCCCCAAACTACCAAGGAAAGTGGTCATTCATGTTTTTATCCCTATATTTTTACCTATGCATTAGAAATATTTTGTATAGGACTACTTGCATGGCTATTTTGCTAAGTATCTATATGCTATGCTTGGGAAATCCTAGTAGTTGTAGAAATGGTAGAATTTCATTTAAGTTAGGATACTTACTATTGCCATGCTTAGCCTAGCTAGTAGCAACCAAGGGTGGTTTATATATTCATGCTATGAGAAATATTTCTAAGTCATTGACTTGTGTTTTGCTTAATAAAACAACTAAGTGAATGAAACACCTGGGTGGAATGGAAAGAATGGTTTGTGTTGAGTGGTATCACAAGTCCCATTTCTATGGTTTACCTTGTGTATCTCAATTGTGGAAAGCCACCCAGGAACAAAGGGATTTGAGATGCCAAATGTTAAGAAGCTTCTAGTGCAGCACATGGCATTATGGGCTCTGCCTAGATCATATAGGTTGCAATAACTTAGGCATTTGGACAGTTGGTGGTAGTGGGATCTTACATTAAGGATATACCTATAGATCTTGAATCTTTTATACCATATCCTTATTCACCAAGACCTGAACCTATACATGATCCTACTATGGATATGAGGTATGCAGTACCACAGGGCTCAAAGGATGGTTCTGACTCAGAACTTCCGATTGAGAATTCAGATGGTTGGAGAATGGGATCATATAATGGATCTCATGAACACCAGATGTCCACAGATAGTTCTGACAGAAATGTTGGACAATCTAGTTGGATGGGTGCAAGGATGAACCCTAATAATAGTAGTAGAAATACCATGTCAATAGATAATCAGGATGAAGAAGAAGATCCTGAGGAGAGAGTGTTTGAATCATCAACATCTTCTCAAAACCAATGGAATATACATTATCCAGTGTTTAATTATCTTGCCCAAGGAAGCATCTGGGAAGCAGCAGGATCTATGTATCTTGTTGATAACTCAAGAAATGAATCTCAGGAGATTCAGGCTGGAGATAATGTTAAATATGTTTCTAAAGACCTTTCAGTTGAGCTGGAGGGATTCAATGCACTCAGATTGAGTAATGACTCAAGTCCTGACACTTCATATACAGAGTATGTTCCTTCTGAAAGGCCATATGTTCCATAAACTGTGCGACAACAACACGTCATCACGGTTGGACATCAGGCATGTACGATGAGCGTAGTTACTACTAGAAGGAGGCAATTAGTTAGTGATATCAAGTACCGTGTATTGTACTCCAAGTCATAAGGTAGTGAGATGAATATGGTAGTTTTGTGATTATACCTATATGGTACATGTTGTAATGACTTTGTATCATTATGATAGTATGTATCATATGTGAAATGCACATTTGGATTTTCTTTGGATCTTCATTGTGTGACTACACTGGTAGAAAACGCCCCATGCGTCCCGGTTGGTAAGGGCCATTAGTCCCGGTTGCCCAATCGGGACGGGGCAATCGGGACTAAAGCTCCAACAATTAGTCCCGGTTGCCCCACCAACCGGGACAAATGGGGGCACACGTGGCGGCATCAGAGCGCGAGGGGGGTGGAGCATTAGTCCCGGCTCGTAACACGAACCGGGACTAATAACCTGCCGCGCAGATTTAGCCCATTTCTGCCATGCGGAGAATTCATTTTGGCACATTTTGTTGCAAGCAGATTTTCGCCACTTTTGTGCCGCGGCAGAGAATTCATTTAGGTTGTTTTATTGTTTATTTAGTGTTTTGCACTTATCAATGAAGGAACCTTATATTACACAAGATCATCGTGACAACATTACATTCAATACACAGATCGAGTTCATGCACTACATACAAAAGTTGTTATTCGATGTTACTGGCCAATTTCTTGAAAGTTGCTATTTTACAATTCCTATTGTCTATACACAGCGAGTAGTATTCCCTTGTGTGTTTAGTACTTCGCATCCAAGAATCCCGCCAATTCCTCTGTATTGCTCAGATGCGATCCTTTGGCGAAGACCGTCCCGTAGACGTTCGATCCGATTTAAAAAGGAGTCACCTATATGAATATGAAACTAAACACAATTTGATTGTAATTAAAAACTATAGAAATTGTTTACACGTGGAGTTGCTCTAAATTCCTGCCCTTCTCATCGCACGTCTGCCGGATGAACTCGCATACATAGTATCCACATAGATTGTTACCTGGTCCTCGTCGGGCACTTTACGACAACAGAGTTCAATCAAAATAATAATCAAGCATGATAATAAGCGTATCAAAACTAGAATCAAAGAGATGCGCGGATATAGCTAGTGGTGCTTACATCTAGTGGTTGAAATGTAAGCTCCTCTTTCCAAACACCCCTAGCCTTCTTGGTGAACCGTTTCAAGCGCGCCCGACGAGAAAAACGAATAAAATAAGTTATTAAGTACTTGATATCATAAAATTCACTTAACGTTGCCGATATAGTGTCGTAATGATTATAATTACCGCTGGAGAAGTATCTGCATGTCCTTCCACGTCTCAAGGGGTTTATGTTTCGAGTCCATGACTAGTACACGCCCTTTTTCAAGTTGAATGATTAACAGAATATAGTGGTACCTGCGAATGCAAAACTAATCAATTATATACTTAACATCGAGTAAGCGGAATAGAAAGTGTATACAAGACAATAACACTCACTGGAAGTTGTAAGGAAATAGTATTTCCCTTTTGGTTTCTTGAAACCTTAACGCGTGTACTATATTATCCTCCGTATCCTGGGGGGTTATTTTGAGATTAGCTTCATGAACCCAATATGGGTCAATGAAGCCAATGTCATAGATTTGTCCTCTGCTGCATTCGAGAATATTCATTCTGCATATTAAAGTATGATTATATACATGCAATAAACAAAATATTATAGATGGAGAGTAAATTAATTACATAATTAGTACTTACAGACAATAGGCACTCATGAGAGATTTGTCCAAGGCGTCTTGATTGAATAATTGAAATAGTTCATCAAATTCAATGGATATCATGTCATCGTTTTCTTTCCCATGATGCTTTTTTGTAACCCTCAGCACTATCCAGATTAGCCCGCCCTTGTGGCATGCATGTACCGATTATGCAATCTTCGCATTTTGTTGGAAGATTGTTTACCTCCTCAGGTTTGACGAGAGGTTTTCCGTCTGGTATTGGTATGCTACTTCACTCACGGGAAGAACTCTAATCGGGATAAGTATGGGCAATACTCATACCTTGAGCAGCGGACTTCTCCAGACAGTAACTACCTCGGATCATACTGCTCTTGACCCCATATTTGCTCGACCCACATTGGTTTGAGAAATCACCTTGAGAGGGGCGCAAGTCTGTTTTGCTTGTTCTCCGAAATGGGCAACAGATTTCCGCTTGCATCGATCTTGCTCTTGAGGCTTTTTATGCCATGTGACTTGAGAATAGAACGCTCATAGTCCGATGACAGCTTTGGCTCGGGTTGATGAAGAGTCTTTAGCATTTTCAACACTTTGGCTTTTTCTTCTTTGGTCTGGGAACTCTGGCTCTTTCGCCGCCTCAGCTAGCTTAAAAACTCTTGCTCGCATCAACGATCGCTGCGATCTCCTCTTCAAGACAGTCATAAGCTCTCTTGGGAGGAACCGTTGGTACTTTTGGAAGAGGCTCTTGTTTACGTTCGGCGATCGCCACGACGACAAGAGCGACGCTACGCTTTTTATCCCGAGGCGGCGATGGCTCCATGGCGATGGCTGCACCGAGATTGGTGAGGCGAGCCGGGTGAGGCGACGAAGACGGCTACATCATGGCGGCGACCTACCGGAGACGGGTGAGGCGGCGAAGATGGCCTTGGCGTGTGATTTGAAGCACGATACAATCCTTCGGCCATAGAATGGTGACGTTTTGCCACCCAAGACATCACATCCCCTTCACCAAAGGGTAGTGAAGATCCAAAACCTCAAAGGTGGGCATGATTTCATCCACGCCGACAATGGCGTAGCCCTCCGAACCGGACGACGTGGTAAGTTGGTGTGGGTCCAATTGGTAAGGCATAGCCGACCGCCACCTTCATTGATATGTTCACAACTTTGACATGTAGCTCGCAGGTGTCATCTCGTGATATCATCCATGGTAGCCAACAGGAGACATCGTCGGTGCATCATCGGCATCGCCATTGTCATCACCCGACCTCGGTGGAAGCCACATCGCTTTTCGATTATTCGATAGGCCGGTAGCATCGAATGCGGTGTCTTTCTGAGATGGGGCGCCGTAGTACTTTTGCTCTTTAAGTGAGTTAATTTCATCTTGTTGTTGCTTTAATCGTTCTTCAATTAAACGCATTCGCTCTTTTCCGACTTTCGCTTCAACCGCCTGTCCTTACTCCTCGGCGGCTTCTATCGGGATATTTCTTCCTCTCTTGGAAACCCAGTCCTCCATGATTGGGAGCCTATTGTGCCTCGTGTTCGCCCATCATGTTCCTTATTTCCAAGGGCGAGTGTGAGCTCACCATTCTCTATCGGGAATGAAGTCCCCATCTTTAACAGCCTTTACTACTTTTCTCATCCTCTCGATTGGCAAGGGGTCTTTATGTCGTATGGTATATATACACCTCCTTCCGAGTCCAACGTGCCCCCATGCCCGTAAAACCAATTCCTTGCACGTTCTACCCAATCGCCCTGCCTCGGGTGATATTTTTATCACGCAGTCCTGCTCATGTTTCTCCCACTTAGGAATGCCAGCCTGTAGCCACCTTGCCCCATAGTATGGTGATACTTCTTGTTAGCGACATTCACTTATTCGTTCGGACATTTTCTTAGCTTTTTCGATTTCTTGTATTCCACAAACTCATCCCAGAATGGTTTTATCTTCTCAAACTGAATATTCTTGAAATCGAGTCTTCTTTTTCACGACATAGTCAAGGTGCAATCTTTTCTTCAGTTGGTGAAACATGCCATCTTCTTCAAAGCCCACTCCGACCTTAGCCTCCATGGCTCTCCCATGTTGTAAGGCGTCCTCAAGCTGGATCCTCGCATTTGGATCCAGCTCTATCTTCGGTAGTTTGAAATTAACCATGAGCCTCTTCCACGATAAATCTTTGGCGTGGTTAGGGACAAATAAACATGTTCCTCTTCATCCGCATTAGCAGGCCTATTCCAATTTCTAATGGTGATCGGGATTAAGTCCCTAACGATTACTCCGCATTGTGCCACAAATTTGGTTGCGACAACTTCGGAGTCTGCCGTCTACAACGACATCTTCGATCTGAACCTCTCATGGTCTTGCAACTTTTTGGTTGGGCCTCGTCACTCTTTTCAAGAGATTCCTTCGATCCGGAGGCTAAAAGAAGAAAGATCGTCGTTACTATTTCTATATAGATAGCATATGATTAATTAATGAATTGATTTATATTACATGCACCTTGCCGGAGCGGCGTCTTCTCGATTACACAAGGCATCGCCTTCTCTCCCTGAAGGCAACACCTTCAACCTCAAACAAGTTGTCTACTCGGTAAAGAGGATCACCCTCACGGAGTTGTTGAGAAACATTGATCGTCTAAATTATCTTCCCCACGGATCACACCTTGGATCAACTCTTCCTTTTCTTCGTCTCGGCGTGTGGGTCCATATTTTTGCATAGGTGGAAAAACAAATAAGTCAAAGCGGCTAAAGGAGAAAGTTAAGAAACCCTAATATATACATACACAATAATAAAATGAAGAGAAACCTAAACCTAGCTACAAAAAGGAAACCGTGTAGTAGATAGGTAACTTTAGCTAAAATCAACTAAAATCAATATTAGGAGTTCCGAGGGTGTAAAACCTAGTTAGGAGAAACCTCGGATGCATATGAGAGGGAACATGAGTATAAGGCTACAAAGGAAACTATCCAGATAGGTAACACTAGATACTAACAAAATACCATATTGGAATCGATCTCGATCTCGATATCGTATTCTCTGAGAAGAACCAAATCACCGGAAGAAAGGGAAACAATCAACACATGGAATCGATGCAATGCTCAAGCAATGATGATGATACGACAAGTTAATGTGCATTGGAATGTAACCTAAAGCATGCTCGACAAGTTAATCGGGGTTCAGAAGGCAACCCTAACTCAAGGAACTCCGGAATCACATAGGGTTACTAGGGTGTTCTAATTAAACTTGTTATTTAAGTTGTTGAACAATGCATGATTATGGCATAGATAGATAGTTCTCATTTTTCTGAACATTTTGGTATATTATTTGTATTTTTGTGAATTACAGGTGTAGAGTTATTGAATTTATCAGTTTTATTCAAATTCTGAAATTATTAAATCAAATGTTTAAACCTTTTGCACCATAGTATGACAAGGATAATGATATGACAAGTTAATTTGTATTAAAAATTAACCCTAAGACATGCTCGGCAATTTAAACGGGGTTCCGAGGGGTGAAAACCCTAACTCGGCGAAACTCCGGAGTATATGAGAGGGGTTGATTTTGTTTTCTAATTAAACTTGTCTTGAAAGTTGTTGAACAATGCATGATTATAGGTTAAATAGTTAGATCTCATTTTTCTGAACATTTTGATATATTATTTGTATTTTTCTGAGTTATAAATAATTAATTATTGAATTTACAATATTATATCAATTTATGGATTTAATTAAACCATTTCTGAATTTAAACAAAACAGAAAACATTTTTTACACCGCCACTGCTAGCCTGTGGCCACCTCAGCCTCCACCTGGACCAGGCCACGGCTAACCTACACCATAGAGGCACCTAGCCTCTAAGGCTGGCAGGTGGGACGGGCGGGCCCCACGCAGTATGCCGAGCACCACGTCACCACGACGGGCGGCAGGCGGTGGTCGACGGCAACAGAGGCCTTGGGACTGCGGATCATGCGCGTCGAAAAACTCATCGAGGCGAACCATATGGTGGTCACGCCCATTATTGGTCGCCGAGCGGCGAGCACAGCGGACAGAGGCGGCGAGATGGTCGTCGCGGTAGAGCTAGAGAGAGCGAGGCGTGTGAAGAGGTGCTAGAGCACGGTGGCTCACCACGAACGCGATGGGGTCGGGAAGCAAGGGTGGCGAGGAGGCGAATCGGCGGTGGCGGAGCTCAGAAGATGGGTTGCGAGCTTGATTAAGGCGGCGGGGCGATTCCTTTGGCGTAGAGACGTAGTCCAGCAAGGCGGAGCTCCTCGGCGACGAGCTCGGCGGGCAGCCTGCCGGCGTCGTGGGGGGGGGTTCCTGTGTGCGCGCGTCGATGAATGAGATGGGGAAGAAGAAGAAGAGGAGGGGCACCCAGTTATAACCAAAGGGCCTTTAGTCCCGGTTGGCTCCAACCGGGACTAAAGGCATCGTCGTTGGAGCCACCAACCGACCTATACTCAATATTTTTCAGCCCAAGCGTTGGCCATGGGGTCTTTAGTCCCGGTTGGTGGCTCCAACAGGACATATTCTATTTTCAAAAAATTTGGTATTTTCTCTGTTCCTACTTTATTTTTATTTTGGGGTTTAAATTTGTATTGTTTTTAAATGATAATTAATTTGGAATTTAGAAAAACTTTAAACATAAAAAGTGTTTGGATTTGAATAAATAATTCAAAACCATTTTCTGTTTTAAAAAATAATTAATGTAACCATTTAAAATATGAACCATTTACAATTAAAAATGAATTAACTTATATTTTTTTAATATCAATTTGGAATTTAGAAAAAATTTAAACATAAAAAGTGTTTGGATTTAAATAAATAATTCAAAACCATTTTCTGTTTTAAAAAATAATTAATGTAACCATTTAAAATATGAACCATTTACAATTAAAAATGAATTAACTTATATTTTTTTAATATCAATTTGGAGTTTAGAAAAACTTTAAACATAAGAAGTGTATGGATTTGAATAAATAATTCAAAAACATATTCTATTTTTAAAAAATAATTAATGTAACCTTTTAAAATTAATTAACTTATATTCTATTTTTTAATATTAATTTTTAAAACGACCCGTTTTTTGCGCTCGGAAAATGGAAAAGGGCTTTTCCGTGCGACAAAAAGGAAAACTTCCTCCTGCAACATTGTTCTCCATACCAATGTCCAAACACATGCATAATATGGACACAACATCACAAACTATGCCGTGATTCAACACATAACATCGGTCATTTGGACCGAAAGCCATGAAACCTCGAACATGATAGGTCATTTTGTGAAGGTTTTTTCGAAACATGATCAATATACCAAGTCTGGTATTTTTCCTTTCAACTATGTAACATAATATGACACCACGCGAAGGATTTTCATTGTTTGGATTTTTTTTGAATTTATTATGCCTGTTTTGAATTATCTGAATTTCTAACTATGGTCGAACCGGTGTGCATGAAGATAGGGGACGGGCATCGTTAGAACTTGCATTGGATCTTTGAAGAAACCACATATTGCGAGTCTAAAAATGATTTTTTCAAAAAATCACGGGCGATAGATCATGTACCTGTAGTACAAACCGGACCCACTTCCTGCCGATTCGGCAGACATTTCTCCTTTTACCGGGATGGACGAAAAGGTTTGAGATGTACCGGTTGGGAGATAGTCCATGTAAGGTGGTCTAGTATTTTAGGAAAATGGGACGGTAGCATTGTGAAGCGGCATTTTGGTGGTTACTTCACAAACGACCCGTTTTTCGCTCGGAAAATGGAAAAGGGCTTTTCCGTGCGACAAAAGGAAAACTTCCTCCTGCAACATTGTTCTCCATACCAATGTCCACACACATGCATAATATGGGCACAACATCACAAACTATGCCGTGATTGACACATAACATCGGTCATTTGGACGAAAGCCATGAAACCTCGAACATGATAGGTCATTTTGTGAAGGTTTTTTCGAAACATGATCAATATACCAAGTATGGTATTTTTATTTTCAACTATGTAACATAATATGACACCACGCGAAGGATTTTCATTGTTCGGATTTTTTTGAATTTATTATGCCCGTTTTGAATTATCGAATTTCTAACTATGGTCGAACCGGTGTGCATGAAGATAGGGGCGGGCATCGTTAGAACTTGCATTGGATCTCTGAAGAAACCACATATTGCGAGTCTAAAATGATTTTTCAAAAATCACAGGCGATAGATCATGTACACTGTAGTACAAACGGACCCACTTCCTCCATTCCGGACATTTGTCCTTTTACCGGGATGGACGAAAAGGTTTGAGATGTACCGGTTGGGAGATAGTCCATGTAAGGTGGTCTAGTATTTTAGGAAAATGGGACGGTATCATTGTGAAACGGCATTTTGGTGGTTACTTCACAAAACGACCCGTTTTTTGCGCTCGGAAAATGGAAAAGGGTTTTTTGAAACATGATCATTGTTCGGCACAAATTTAGTCCCGGATGTATTCGACGGGACTAAAAATATTTTCCGCCATTTCCCACCTCTTCCGCCAAGTTTTCCCCCTTTCCTTTCTACTAGAGCTTTTAGTCCGGATGTAGTCACTAACGGGACTAAAGATATATTCCGCCATTTCCCAAAGCTTCACGCCAAGTTTTCCCGCCCTTTCCTCTATATTTAGGGTGATCGTGTCATGGCTATCCACACATCCACACCTTCCTCTCTTAGAACAATGGACACGCCATCTGGGCCATTCGACCCTCGAGGAGACCGAGGCTGGCGCCCAACTACCCTTGTCCATCGGTACCGCCTTGCCGGATGCCGGATCTTGCCGAGGGGTTCCTGTCCCCTGTCCCTCAAGGTTCCGCACGTCGGTGCCATCACAAACCACTTCTACCACAAGCTCACGCCAGAGCAGCGGATGGATCCCCAGTGGGATCCCGACAACTATGACACCTGGAATGCCTTCTTCGCTAATAGGCGGGAAAGGGAGCTCGCCAGGTATGAGGGTGATGGCCCGCCACCAGTGAACCACAACGAAGCCGGCCGTCGTATGTGGTGGGCGAACTGTACTATCATCGGAGTGATGCGCTACATCGCCGGGGGAGACCATCCTCGCCTACGGTGCCCACGAGTCCACCCGCCACAGGCCCCACACTGTCCCGGCGGTAGCGGCATCGTCTTCCAGGAGACCCCTCTCCCACCCGCCGTGAATCCGAGGCTAGAATGGCCCCTGGTATATGCCATGGATGGGCTGAGGATCCCCAGAGTGGCAGACGGCGACGGCGATGATGACGACGATGAAGACCACAAGCTGCGTACTATAGGACTAGGCATGATTATGACTAAAGGGGCGCTTTAGGCCTGAGTGTTAGCTAGTCCCGATTTGTCCCAGTTTTAATATTAATAAATGTCTTAAGTGTTACCTAATAAATAGAGGGAAATGCCTATATAAAGAGAGGGTTCATATTTAGTCTCGGTTGGAGAAACCAGCCGCGACTGAAGGGATTGCGGCAGAGTGGGCCAGACAACACTAATAATAGGGGTGAGTGTCGACATTATGTCGTGCGGCATACCTTGTCCCGGATGGTGTCACCAACCGACTAAAGATGAACCTTTAGTCCCGGTTGGAGACACCAACCGACTAAAGATGAGTCACACTAATAATAGGGGTGAGTGTCGACATTATGTCGTGAGTGTCGACATTATGCCGAGCTGCTTGTACTATAAATATGCATCCTTGTGAGTCCATCCTCCAGCCAGTTTGAGGCATCTCCAAGATGGTTTTAGAGAGCGAGGACACCACTACGGCCGTTCGGGGAGATGCCGAGGGAGCCCAGTCCTCCGGCATCTCCGAGAAACTGGTCATAGAGGCACTCCCTAATATGTGAAATTAGTTAGCTCCGAGGCGTATTGATATAGTTAGAGAAGTTACAAGATGCAAGATGGTTTTCGAGCAGGGACACCATCTGCGGCCGTTTCGAGGAGATGCCGACGAGCCAGTCCTCCGGCATCTCCGAGAAATCTGGTCATAGAGGCACTCCTAATATGTGAAATTAGTTAGCTCCGAGGCGATTGATCTAGTTAGTGAAGTTACAAGCTGCAAGATGGTTTTCGAGCAGGGACACCATCTGCCAGTTGAGGAGATGCCGAGCCTGGGCCCTCCGGCATCTCCGAGAATCTGGTCATAGAGGCACTCCTAATATGTGAAATTAGTTAGCTCAGGCGTATTGATCTAGTTAGTGAAGTTACAAGCTGCAAGATGGTTTTCGAGAGAAGGGACACCATCATGGCCAGTTTGAGGAGATGACGAGCGGGCCCTCCGGCATCTCCGAGAAACTGGTCATAGAGGCACTCGGTCCAGCCACAAAATGGGACTAACACTCAAGACATTTATTAATATTAAAAGCGAGACTACAAAACCGGGACTAAAGGCCACAAACCGCGAAAGATATCCTTGGTCAAGCCACAAACCGCGAAAGACATGAACTAGAGTTACATAATATGAGCATGAACTTCTTGGCATATGTCATTCCTTATGACCGCTTGACGTAACCATGGAGCATCTTCTTTACTTAACGGAATGCTTGGGTCTTTTCACCGTGAAGGGCGGAATTTCATCAAACTTATTATAATCTTGACATGTCCATCTTGTCCTCAATTCCCACGATGTTTCTTTTCCTGAAAGAACTATGTGACGCTTTGGCTCATCATATGATGTATTCGTTTGCATATTTTTTCTTTTTCGATCCGGAGGACATGTCCTTCACATAGAAAACCCGAGACACATCATTGGCTAGGACGAATGGTTCATCTCTATAACCAAGATTGTTGAGATCCACTTTTGTCATTCCGCATAACCTGGTCTATCTTTACCCCTTCCCCATTCAGGTTGACCCATTTGCGGTGAAACAAAGGGACCTTAAAAGAGACTCCATAGTCTAGTTCCCATATCTCCTCTATGTAACCATAATATGTGTCCTTTTGTCCATTCTCGTCTATTGCATCAAAGCGGACACCACTATTTTGGTTGGTGCTCTTTTATCTTGGGCGATCGTGTAGAATGTATTCCCATTTATTTCGTACCCTTGGAAATTCAATACAAGAGAAGATGGTGACGCCAACAAGTATAGCTGATCTCCAACAAGTGGTGTCATTCAAGAGATGTGTCCGCATCCAACCACCGAAGTCTTCATGTGTTCATCTCAGTAATCCATGATTCAAGCTTCCCGGTTTTTGAGCGTACAATATTCTTGTGTTCCTCCATATCTGAGTGCCAAGGTGGAATTATGTAGAACTGTGTAGTGTGCTTTAGTGAAAGAATCCGTCCCTACATATCATTGCTTTCTTTCCCAGCGTGCCTTTTCCACTTAGTCTTCCCTCATGCCATGAGTCGGAAACACCAATCGGCTTAAGGTCGGGAATAAAGTCAACACAAAATCAATGACCTCTCCTGTTCCATATCCCTTGGAGATGCTTCCTTCAGTCTAGCACGGTTATGAACATATTTCTTTAAGACTCCCATGAACCTCTCAAAGGGGAACATATTGTGCAGAAATACCGACCGAGAATGGCAATCTCTTCCACTATATGAACCAGGAGATGCGTCATAATATTGAAGAAGGATGGTGGGAACACCAATTCAAAACTAACATGACATTGTACCACATCCTACGTAACCTTGGCGAATATCTGGATTGATTACCTTCCGAGATATTGCATTGAGGAATGCACACAGCTTCACAATGGGTACTCGAACATTTTCTCGTAGAAGCCCCTCAATGCAATCGGAAGCAACTGCGTCATAATCACGTGACAGTCATGAGACTTCAGGTTTTGGAACTTTTTCTCTGCCATATTTATTATCCCCTTTATATTAGATGAGAAGCCCGACGACACCTTGATACTGTAAAGGAATTTAAAAAAGATTTCCTTCTCTGCTTTGGTAAGAGCATAGCTGGCACGACTTAAGTGACGCCCTTTATCCGTCTTTTATCTGTATGCATGTTCTTTGGGTCTTTCATAATTTGTTGGTCCTCCCGTGCTTCAGGTGTATCTTTTGTTTTCCCATACACGCCTAGGAATCCTAGCAGGTTCACGTAGAGATTTTTCGTCACGTGCATCACGTCGATTGAAGAGCGGACACGCAGGACTTTCCAATATGGCAGCTCCCAAAATATAGATTTCTTCTTCCACATGGGTGCGTGTCCTGTAGCGACGCTGCTCGAACTGATTGACGCCGGGACCCTTTCCAAAGATTACTTCTATGTCCTTGACCATACCAAATACATCATCACCAGCTGGGAGTTCAGGCTTCTTCCGTGATCTGCCTCACCTTTGAAATGCTTGCCTTTCTTTCTTACGGATGATTGGTCGGAAGAAATCGTCGATTCGCTAGGTGCACAACCTTCTTGCATTTATGCAAATATGTACCTTCGGTCTTATCTAAACAGTGGGTGCATGCCTTATATCCTTTGTTTATCATCACGAAAGGTTACTAAGAGCAGGCCAATCATTGATGGTTACGAATAACAACCCTCGTAGATTAAATGGCTCCTTTTGTTCTCATCCCACGCACGTACACCTGGTTTGCCCACAACCGTAAGAGTTCTTCAACTAATGGCCTAAGGTACACATCAATGTCGCGTTCGTTGCTTGGGCCTTGGATAAGCACCGCATCATAATGAACTTACGCTTCATGCACAACCAAGGAGGCAGGTTGTAGATACATAGAGTCACGGGCCGTGTGTGGATGCAGCTCTGCTCCCCAAAAGGATTCATGCCATCCGTACTTAGACCAAGCCATAAGTTCCTTGCGTCACCGCAAAGTCCGGGAAGTCTCTCGATTTTTCTCCACTGTGACCCATCGCCAGGGTGTCTCAACTCCCGTCTTTCTTACGGTCTTCTTTGTGCCATCGCAACAACCTGGCATGCTCTTTGTTTCGAACATGCGTTTCAACCTTGGTATTATAGGAGCATACCACATAACCTTAGCAGAACCCTCTTCCGAGGGGCTCTCCTCAACATCACCAGGTCATCTCGTCGATCTTATACCGCAACGCTGCATACCGGCATTTATCTAAATTCTCATACTCCTTACCATGTAGAGGATGCATCATTAATGCATGCATGTATATTTTGCACATCTAATCCCAGAGGAGAGAGTCTTCTTTGCTTCAGAGGTACTCGGGAAGTTCGTTATGTTTTGGAAATTTCGCTTCATTATTTTCAAGATCTTTTCAAATGAGGAGTCGGTTAGACCACACTCGCCTTCCATCGCAACAATTCCAAAGGTCGCATCGAGCTTTGTGCTGCCATCTTCACAATTTGGGTACAACAATTTCTTGTGATCTTCTAACATGCCCTCTAACTTCAACTTCTCATTTTCTGTTTCAGCTCGCTTTGCATCAGAAATGACCCTACCAAGTTCATCGGCCGGCTCATCTGATGCCCGTTCTTCACCTTTTTCCTCTCCATTATCTTCCATTGTAGTATCACTGTATTCAGGAAACATATGATGATAGTTGTTATCATCATCTTCTTCTTCACCATCTTCCATCATAACCCCTCTTTCCCCGTGCTTGGTCCAGCAATTATAGTTGGGCATGAAACCTTTCATAATCAGGTGGCCGCGAATGATTTTCGAGGAAGAGTACTCCTTGTTGTTCCGACATTGAACACATGGACAATGTATAAATCCATTCTCTTTGTTTGCCGTAGCCACATCGATAAATTTATCCACGCCTTTGATATACCCGGCTACCCGCCGGTCACCGTACATCCATTCCCGACCGTTCATCTGCATCATATAAGTAAGTTTATCAAAAAACAGGACATCATAAATAGTGAAATAACCAATTCACACCGACACATGAATTGTATCAATGACCTAGAAAAGATAAGATTGCTAACCTCGATCGAGGGAAATAACGAGGAGAAAGCTCAAGTGCGTCTCGAACACCTTCTATATTTTTGTTCTATGAGAAATTCAACGGATTTTTCACTCAAACATTTCAACAAACACCTTCAATGCATGCATGAAAAAAACTAGCACACCCTCACACCTTACACCATTCAAAAAAGCAGTGGAGGCAGAGGGGTCATGCATTTATAGAGAGGGCCTTTAGTCCGGTTGAAGCCAAGAACCGGGACTAAAGGTGCGTGCCACGTGGCTGTGGCCAAACCTTTAGTCCCGGTTGGTGGCTCCAACCGGACGCATGCCTTACCAACCGGGACCCATGCCTGGCCCCGCTCCAACCGGGACGCGTGCCAGCATTAGTCCCGGTTGGTGGCGCAACCGGGACTAATGCTCCGAGGGGTCGCGAACGGATGGCCCTTTTTCCTCTAGTGCTAGTTCTATGCGTAAAGTCGAGCTCAGAACACATGTGCATGATGTAAATATGAGTATTCGCTTTATGTTGCAGGACTAGAGGGTCATGGATACGGGTGTAGGAATGAAAACTGAGCAGCAGCGGATGGAGCGAGAGGCCAAAGAGAAGACCGATGCAGATGCAGCAAACCAAGAAGCATTACCACCACCACCAATCAGGCCGTTAATGGAGCAGAACTTTATGCAATGCATGCAAATGATGCAAGAGACCCAGAACAAGTTTATGGAAGAGTTGTTGGGGCGAGAAAATCAGAAGGCACCTGAAGGTGGAGGAGTGAGTTTATCTGATTTCCAGAATGCAAGACCGTTACCTTTTGCATCAGCTCCTGAACCAATGGATGCAGAAGACTGGTTAGCAGATACTGAAAGGAAGCTGAAAACTGTAGGTTGCAATGATGAGGAGAAATTGAGGTATGCAACTCATCTTTTGACTGGACCTGCAGCATCATTGTGGGAGAATCAGTTAGTCATGCAACAACCAGGAAGGGAGTTTACGTGAGAAGAGTTCAAGCAGAGATTCCGTGAATATCATGTTCCGGAAAGTGTTATGGAGTTGAAGCAGAGAGAATTTGAGGAGCTTCAGCAAGGATATACTAGTGTCATGAAGTACATTTGGGACTTTAGTCAACTGTCTCGCTATGCTGAGGAGGATGTCAACACTGAAGAGAAGAGGAAGAAGCGTTTTCTGCGTGGATTAAATCCATTTATGAAGATGCAGCTAAGGCTAGCCAATAAGCAAACTTATCAGCAGTTGTTGGATGCAGCCATTACTTTTGAAGATGACTACAAGAATGTCCAAGAGGACTGGAGGAAGAGAGCCAAGAAGGAAACCAAGAGAATTCAGGCAAGCAAACCTAAACCCAACCTGGAGTTCAAACCTCGGAATCAGAATTATGGAAACAATAACAATAACAAGGGTAGTGGTGGAAATCGATCCAATCCGAGAAGGAATGTTGTCACGCCCCGAAAACAGGCCTAGTCGTGACAACTGCCACATGTTTATAGTCTTGCGATTATAAACATGTAAGGCCTAAAGAAATCAAATTAATTTTTACAAGTCTAAAACAAAAGGACATTTTATTTATCAACCTTTTTCCATTACACAAGTCATGTTACACACAAACTTCTTTTTATACATAACCCATCCCTTATCACTACTCCTACACTTTGCCAACAAGTCCAGCCATTCCTACTTCTGCAAAAGAATTTAAAATGGCAAGGGTGAGTATGAAGGAATACTCAGCAAGCATACATACAAGAAAACATTACATGACAACGGATCAAAATAGAAGGATTAGCAGGATGATAAAGATAAAATAGTTATAGAATAGAAGGACTTTAAATGGAAGGAAAAATATCTGGCATCACACATGACAGCAAGCTTCCCAACCCGGAAGTCACAGGGGTGAATATTCACGCTTTTACACTCTACAGAGGGGTACTCCGATGCCGACAGTCTCAACCAGAACCACACAGGCGCTAGTCGAGCAATGTTCTTTTACCCGCTAAAACCCGGACACTTTGACATACTAGTATCGGGGATCCATCACCGACACGTTACGGAAAAAGGCCGTCCTTAGCGGAGAACCCAGACAGTCCCATACCTGTACTGCGACCGGTACAATACGTTTGCCGTCGTGATACCAGAGTTTTATCAAACAAGAATTCTCATATGAAAGCTAATAGACAAAAAGAAAGATGTCGCAAGGTTTTTCTAAACATTTTCTAGCTTCCAAAACATGGCCTCTAGCCATTTCACCATATTAAGCTAGACTTAAAGCCTAACTTTCTGAGAGTAGCATAAAAGATTTCTTTACTAGATGGAGTAAAGAATCAAAGAAATATGGTGCATGAACCTGAATACCAACTAGTATAGTACAAGAGCCCAATAGCAGAAATCATGGTGCTAGAGGCATGTATGCATCATCATCGATCAGGGCTTTGCCATAATATTAAGATAAGGATGAGATAGTACATGACTAAGCAGCAGCAGCAGTACTGAATAGATGTAGAGCAAAGAAACTAGGTAGGCTTTATGGAACGTGATAGGACGCATGCTTGCCTTCTTTTTCTCTCTCTACTGCGGTACAACACCAGCTACTCTCTCCAGCGGACTACACTCTGATTCTACTTCTCCTAGGATCGAACTTGCTAGCGATTTGACTGTTTTGATATGGTGATATATGGTTATCAAGACACACTCACACACCCCTTTATATAGGCTAGGAAGAGAAATATCTCAGCTCACCTCTTAGGGCATGTACAATGCTAGAGAAGGCATGCCTTCTCTTAGCTCTCCACATCATTTAGAGAAGACACAATATATAACTTGTACAATGCATTATCTCTTATTGCTATCTCTAGCAATTAATAGAATTAACTATTTTTAGTAAAAAATTGGTTGACTAAGAGAAGGCATATGGTACAATGGAGAAAAATAGTCTTCTCTTATTGCTAAGAGATCATCCCTTAGCTAAGGGAAGACAACCCTCTCTCTCTTGTTTCTCTCTCCTCCAACTAAGCAAAAATCCAACGTGGCGAGCATAAGGGAAGGCTGACGTCACCGCATTGTACGTGCCCTTAAGAACTACCGCTTTGCCGACTTCTCTAAGTCTAGTCACGTAGACAAGACCAAGCTTACTCAGCAACTCAGCAACGCCACGTTGTTGGTTGCATGCAGAAATATCTGCTGCCGTGTGACACCGGCAAAGTAAATCATGGGGCTAGTCAAACAGAATGCATGCATATGCTCACCATCGATGTATGCATGAGAGAGTACACATGAGTACCAAAATATCTAGCAGTACTATCTAGTCCACTATTTTCCATTCATCTAAAATAAAATCTTTTAATTAATGGCAAGCATGGACACTTGAAAGTAGACTAGATAAAATATTTCGTCTAAACACTATTTAATTATTCTCAAAGTAACATGGGTGTTACATCCTCCACTCCTTATAGAAATTTCGTCCTCGAAATTTAGTCACCTATTTCTTCCTTGTTTTCGGTTGTCGCACCTTCTTCGACATATTCCTCCTCTTCTTCGGTTTGTTCCTCATGGTACACTTGTTCTACCGTAAGAGCTTTGTTAGCGACATCACGAAACGATTTCATCTCGAACACTTCTACTCGTGTCTTAATTGGTTGCCGAAGGCCTTGCACAAACCGCCTAGCCTTCGCCTCATCATCTTGGGCATATATGGGGACATAGCGAGCAAGTCTAGAAAATTCTATTTCATATTCTGCTATGGACTTCTCCGCTTGTTTGAGTTGAAAGAATTCGAGCTCCAATTTCCTCTGAAAACTTTTGGGGAAATATTTCTTGTAAAACTCCTGCTTGAATATCGACCAAGTGACCAAGAAATCTTCTGCATATTTCTTCTTGTGCACATTCCACCAGTCAAAAGCCCCGCCTTGCAGCTTAAAGGTAGCTAGGGTCACTTTTTCTTTCTCTGGACAATGCATTGCTTCAAAAACTTTCTCGATCTCAGTTAGCCAGTCCTCTGCTTCCAATGGGTTTGCACTGCCAAGAAAGGCAGGGGGTTTCAATCGTAGAAACTGGCGCAAGCTGTCCGGTGTCCCATATTCACGAGAATTCTCTCCTCTGGGTGATTGTTTCACCATGTGCTCCAAAATCGTAGTCTGTCGCATCTGAAGCTGGTCTTGGCGTTGTAGCATTTCCAAAAGAATATCACTTGGAGTTAGTTGACCTTCGGTGGCTCCTTGGGATCCTCCTCCATTACCTCCGGTATGACTTGAAGAAAAATCTCCATAGCCATGGTGAGCCATCTATGTTATTATGCAAGGCAAAAGTGAATCTAGATAAACAAATCGCTGCAACTTCATAGCATCAAATTTACTTTACTCAAAAGGTTGACACGATGGAGAAAAAATGCAGGTCTTATCAGATGTGCTAATGTTAACAACGTGCGGCAGAACAAAGTGCAAACAACTGCATATATATTGTTACTACGAAAGGCTGCCATCACCACATGAATTTATCATATTAGCACATGATGGCACTAGATACTAAGATATTGCAACCAAAGTCATGCAACATGAAAAAAAAGATCAACATATAACGAATACAAGGCGTTTGATTCTAACTTACGTGCTAAACTACCCCGTTTGTCCCACGTTAGTTGAGAAGCTTGTTTATTTATTTAACCTAAGCTCTGATACCACTTAATTGTCGCGCTCCGAAAACAGGCCTAGTCGTGACAACTGCCACATGTCTATAGTCTTGCGATTATAAACATGTAAGGCTTAAAGAAATCAAATTAATTTTTACAAGTCTAAAACAAAAGGACATTTTATTTATCAACCTTTTTCCATTACACAAGTCATGTTACACACAAACTTCTTTTTATACATAACCCATCCCTTATCACTACTCCTACACGTTGCCAACAAGTCCAGCCATTCCTACTTCTGCAAAAGAATTTAAAATGGCAAGGGTGAGTATGAAGGCATACTCAGCAAGCATACATACAAGAAAACATTAGATGACAACGGATCAAAATAGAAGGATTAGCACGATGATAAAGATAAAATAGTTATAGAATAGAAGGACTTTAAATGGAAGGAAAAATATCTGGCATCACACATGACAGCAAGCTTCCCAACCCGGAAGTCACAGGGGTGAATATTCACGCTTTTACACTCTGCAGAGGGGTACTCCGATGCCGACAGTCTCAACCAGAACCACACAAGCGCTAGTCGAGCAATGTTCTTTTACCCGCTAAAACCCGGACACTTTGACATACTAGTATCGGCCACTCCTACGGATCCATCACCGACACGTTCCGGAAAAAGGCCGTCCTTAGCGGAGAACCCAGACAGTCCCATACCTGTACTGCGACCGGTACAATACGTTTGCCGTCGTGATACCAAAGTTTTATCAAACAAGAATTCTCATATGAAAACTAATAGACAAAAAGAAAGATGTCACAAGGTTTTTCTAAACATTTTATAGCTTCCAAAACATGGTCTCTAGCCATTTCACCATATTAAGCTAGACTTAAAGCCTAACTTTCTGAGAGTAGCACAAAAGATTTCTTTACTAGATGGAGTAAAGAATCAAAGAAATATGGTGCATGAAGCTGAATACCAACTAGTATAGTACAAGAGCCCAATAGCAGAAATCATGGTGCTAGAGGCATGCATGCATCATCATCGATCAGGGCTTTACCAATAATATTAAGACAAGGATGAGATATACATGACTAAGCAGCAGCAGCAGTACTGAATAGATGTAGAGCAAAGAAACTAGGTAGGATTTATGGAACGTGATAGGACGCATGCTTGCCTTCTTTTTCTCTCTCTACTGCGGTACAACACCAGCTACTCTCTCCAGCGGACTACACTCTGATTCTACTTCTCCTAGGATCGAACTTGCTAGCGATCTGACTGTTTTGATATGGTGATATATGGTTATCAAGACACACTCACACACCCCTTTATATAGGCTAGGAAGAGAAATATCTCAGCTCACCGCGTAAGAACTACCGCTTTGCCGACTTCTCTAAGTCTAGTCACGTAGACAAGACCAAGCTTACTCAGCAACTCAGCAACGCCACGTTGTTGGTTGCATGCAGAAATATCTGCTGCCGTGTGACACCGGCAAAGTAAATCATGGGGCTAGTCAAACAGAATGCATGCATATGCTCACCATCGATGTATGCATGAGAGAGTACACATGAGTACCAAAATATCTAGCAGTACTATCTAGTCCACTATTTTCCATTCATCTAAAATAAAATCTTTTAATTAATGGCAAGCATGGACACTTGAAAGTAGACTAGATAAAATATTTCGTCTAAACACTATTTAATTATTCTCAAAGTAACACGGGTGTTACAAATGTTATTTGTAACAATTGTGGAATTCCAGGGCATTTTCAGAGGGAATGCAAAAAGCATGTGGTGATTTGTTATGGCTATGGTCAGAAGGGGCATATCAAGACCGATTGTCCGAGCAAACCACCTGGAGGTTGGCCTACCAAGGGAGGAGGACAAACCAGTGGAGGAAATGGACAACCCAATAAAGGAAGAAATAATGGCAAGAAGAACAATGGCAAGAGGAACCGACCTACCGGGAAACTGAACTGTGCAACCTTGAGGAGGTGGATAATTCGGAGCATGCAGTGATAGGTATGCTGAATATCCTTACCAATCCCGGCAAAGTTCTATTTGATACCGGTGCAACTACTTCATTCATTTCTGAAGAATTTTTTGATAAGTTCGGGATTAGAAGGGCAACGTTAGAAAGTCCTATGACCGTAGTTACGGCAGGAGGGAATGTGATTGTACGCCACATAAAACAAGATCAGGTTATCTCGATCTATGGTTGCACTTATTTCGTAGACCTTTATGTGATTCCTTTAAAGGGAATTGCAGTAGTGCTAGGAATGGATTGGATGATGGAACATGGAGCTCAGATTAATTGTAAGGAGAAAACTGTCTCAATCAAAACTCCAAGTGGAGCAAGGATAGTTTACCAAGCAGATAAGCAGAGTCATATCATGGTGAATTTACAGTTGAACTCAATGAAAGAGGTCAAATTGGAAGAAATTCGTATAGTAAATGAATTCCAAGTTGTTTTTCCAGCAGAGCTACCCGGAATGCCACCAGACCGAGAGATAGAGTTTACTATTGACCTAATTCCTGGTACAGCACCAATAGCTCAAGCACCATATAAAATGGGACCCAAGGAGTTGAAAGAACTCAAGGAGCAAATTGATGAGTTAGCCAGAAAAGGATTTATTCAGGAAAGTGTATCCCCATGGGGAACACCGGTAATTTTTGTGGATAAGAGAGATGGTGGAAGAAGAATGTGTGGTGATTATAGAAACCTAAACAACGTTACTATCAAGAATAAGTATCCTTTACCAAGAATTCAAGATTTGTTTGATCAGGTGAAAGGGGCTGGAGTATTTTCAAAGATCTATTTAAGATCTGGATACCATCAAATAAAAATCAAGCCGGAAGATGTTCCAAAAACAGCATTTGTCTCAAGATATGGACACCATGAGTATCTGGTAGTACCATTTGGTTTGACCAATGCACCAGCAATATTCATGAATCTGATGAACAAGATCTTCATGCCATATTTGTACAAGTTTGTCATAGTCTTTATTGATGATATTCTGATATATTCCAAGGATAAGGAAGAGCATGTTGATCATTTGAGAATAGCATTGCAGACTTTAAGAGAACACAAACTTTATGCTAAGTTCAGTAAGTGTGAATTTTGGCTTGATGAGGTAGAATTCCTCGGACATGTGATCAGTAAAGATGGAATTGCTGTGAATCCATCTAAAGTTCAGTCAGTACTAGAGTGGACTGCACCGACCAATGTGAAGCAGATTCGAGGTTTCTTAGGAATAGCTGGTTATTATGGGAGATTCATTGAAGGTTTCTCCAAAATAGCCGGACCAATGACCAAATTATTAAGGAAGAATACGCCATTCAAATGGGATGAGAAATGTGAAGCAAGTTTTCAAGAGTTGAAGACTAGATTAACCACAGCTCCAATCTTAGCAGTTCCTGAAACAGGGAAGGACTTCACCGTATACTATGATGCGTCTAAAGAAGGGTTGGATTGTGTATTAATGCAAGATCGGAAAGTGATTGCTTATGGTTCAAGACAACTTAAACCACATGAAGTCAACTATCCAACTCATGATTTAGAGTTAGCAGCAGTAGTTTTTGCACTGAAAGGATGGAGGCATTTTCTTTATGGAGCCAGATGTGAGTTATACACTGACCATAAAAGTCTCAAATATTTCTTCACTCAAAAGGAATTGAATATGAAACAGAAGCGTTGGTTGGAACTAATCAAGGATTATGATTTAACAATCAACTACACCCCAGGGAAAGCAAATGTTGTACCAGATGCTTTAAGCAGAAAGAGTGCAGATATTCAGCCTAGCAATAGGGAGCTACCAAAAGAGTTACAAATGGACTTGGAAATATTAGAACTTCAATTTATTAGAACAGAGGTTCTTGGAGGATTAGATACTATGCAGGTAGTTGCAGAGCAGGACAGTGATCTTAAGCAAGAAATTTTTAGACATCAAGCAGAAGACCCTTTTATTACTGAGGAAATTCGGAGGATATCTCAAGGGAAAAAATCAGTTTTTCGCCTTGGGGATTATGGGTCTTTATGGTTTCAAGACCGTCTTTGTGTTCCAGATGTGACTGAGATTAGAAATGTCATACTCAGAGAAGCACATTAAACACCATATTCTATACATCCAGGGAGTACTAAGATATATATGGATTTGAAAGAACTGTTCTGGTGGAATAACATGAAAAGAGATATTGCTAAATATGTATCTGAATGCCATACTTGTCAAAGGGTGAAGTCTGAACATCAAAGTCCAGCAGGACCATTACAACTCTTGGAAATTCCTGAATGGAAGTGGGAGGAAATAGGTATGGACTTCATCACAGGATTGCCCATGACACCAAAAAGGAAGGATATGATATGGGTAATTGTGGACAGACTCACTAAGAGTGCACATTTTATTCCGGCGAATCAAAAAGATAATGCCGAGAAGTTAGTTGAAGTATATGTCAAAGAGATAGTAAGTAAGCATGGAGTACCCAAAAAGATCGTAAGTGATAGGGGATCAGTGTTTACTTCAGCATTTTGGAAGAAATTGCATGAAGCACTTGGTTCAAAGTTATATTTCAGCACATCATATCATCCTGAGACAGGAGGTCAAACTGAAAGAACAAATCAAATACTAGAAGACATGTTAAGAGCTTGTGCACTATATTTTGGAGGAACATGGGAAGATCATCTACCATTGGCAGAATTTTCTTATAATAATAGCTATCAGAGTAGTCCAAAGGCAGCTCCATATCAGGTTCTATATGGAAGGAAGTGTAGATCACCAATATGTTGGTATGAGCCTGGAAGCAGCAAAGAATTTGCACCAGATTATATCAAGGAAAGACAAGACATCATTTATATGATCAGGTATAGACTGGAAATAGCTGAAAGTAGGCAGAAAATTTATGCGGATCAAAGTCGAAGATCATGGCATCCAGAAGTGGGACATATGGTCTATTTGAAAGTAAGTCCAATGAAAGGGGTGAAAAGATTCGGAGTTAAAGGGAAATTGAGTCCAAGATACATCGGACCATTCAAGATACTGAGTCAAAACAGAACTATAGCTTATGCTTTAGAGTTACCATCAAGATTAGCTCAAGTGCATAATGTTTTCCATGTGTCACAACTTCGTAAATGTTTGAAAGTTCCGGATGATGCAATCACACACCAGGAGATATAACTACAAGCAGACCTGACCTATATTGAAAATCCCTGTAAAATTCTGGAAGAAGACTGGAAAAGATTAAGGAATAGACCAATCAAATATTGCAAGGTACAGTGGGAACATCACCTGGAAAGGGAAGCCACATGGGAGAAAGAAGAGGAGTTAAGAAAAACCTATCCAGAACTATTCAGGTACATCTTCGCAAACTTCGGGACGAAGTTTAATTTAAGAGGGGAAGTCTGTAACATCCCAGCATTTAGGATCAAACGAACGGTAGATATAGGAATTTGGAATGTTGCATGCATTCATCTGTGAAAATGTGTGTAAAATTTTCGCCAAATAAAAACCTAAAGTGATCAAGGTTTCTTTCATACTTTGAGATTACGTTTAGTCTTAAAGGATGATTGCTATAGACTTTGATGTGATCTTTGAGGAATTATGTGCTTGAAAAGTAAATTTGAATTTTAAACTTGAATGTTTGAATTATAATTCAAATAAATTAGGAATAAGGTTTGAATCTTAATCTAATTAAGAGTTAACTATTATAACTTAAACTTTATCTAAAGAAAACAGTTAAGAATATGAAAACTTATTTCATATTATCAATATATAAACAAGTTACAAAAATGTAACTTATTGAAATCATCTCCAAACTTCATAATAATAAATGAATAAAGAATAAGAATATTTATTTATTGAAAATTATATAATATTTATTACAAAGGAATAAAATGGAAATTACAAAATAATAAAATGAAAATTACAAAAGAATGAAGAATATTACATTGGACTATTCTACAACTAAACTTAAACTAAAATCTTCACTTTAAATCTGTACATGCAAAACAAACAGAAACTAAATAGAAAAATAAAAGGTTAGTGTTAGAATTATTTTTCTCTCAGACATGTCAGTGAGGTGCACTGAACAAGTTCATCATCGAGAAATTATAAAAGGAGCAAGTTTCACCAATATGAAAGAATTCAACTTTCATAAATTTTAGGCCAGAGGTCAAATGACAGCCAAAAGGGGCAAGTTTCACCAGCCAGATAAAAGTAACCAGATAACAGTAAGTTTCAAAATTCTAAACATATCCACAAGTGCACAGCAAGCACACAAGCAGGACACACAACTAAATGCATGTGTTGTGCTGTCAGCTCCATAACACAGCTCCAACACACCAAAACCAACAGCACAGCCGTGGAGAGGCACTAGAGCATCTTTTCACAGCACACACACAAGAACAGCTAGCTTAGGCAGCAGCTAGACCAAGCACAATAGCTAGTAACTAAACCAACCAAAGCCCAGATCTCATCACCAGGATGGTGACATAAGGAGGGGGAAGGATCAGGTGGATAGCAAGATCAAGTCCAGGAGCTAGGAGGAGCAGGCTAGCTCAAGGTCAAGCATAGGAGCTCAGCAATACAAGATCAACATCACCACCTTACTCCACAATCATCAGATTTTGTGGTGAGCATCATAAAACCTTCGCATGATCTAATCATATTATCTAGATAGAAGCATGTGTTGTTTTATGAAATAAACTCTCAGAAATCACCCAAGTGGGGTGAATCCATCATAGAGATTTAAACTCTAAAAGGCAAACAACAAAGTACAAGGATCCAACCAGAGCTTAGAACAACATCATTGCTTTGGTTGTCAAGCTATATAATATAATTCAAGCATAAATATAGCTAGATATAATTTCTAGGCACATCCCTAGAGTAAAGGTAGCACCTTAGAAACTAATCTTTTGGATCCAGATAATGATCAAGCTTACTATCATTTTTACCAAGCTTTGATTCAAAAACAATAGCTGGTACCACTACCAGGACTACTTATATGAATCAATTTGACAAGGCTTAAAACCCCTAAGCCTCAGACCAACATCATTGGTCTTAGGGATTTCAAAAAAGAACATCTATGTTTATCTTTCAAAGTCAAGCTTGTCTTAAGCTTAAATCAACCCAATCAATGGATTAGAATCAATCTTGTGTGCCATACCAAGATGGTGTCACAAGAACAATTCTATTTTGAATCTGGATAAACATCCAATCATCACAGGTTCAACAAAACAATCTACTAATCATTTTCTTGTTAATACAGGAATCATAAATAGGATATTCCTATGTTCATCTTCACTGTTTGAAACCACCTATTAATTTCTAAGCCAATAACACTAAGAAAGTGGTTTCATCATATCATAACCATGATCATAAACCAAGAAATGACAGTGAAAACTTATCAAGCCACTGACTTTACCAAGCATGGTTCCAAAGAAACTATACCATCTGAATCATATGCAATCCAAGCATAAAAGCATCTAGTAAGCCACCAGAACCATCATGGTTCATATCAAGCAACAAGCCTCGGGCCAATAACCATTTACCATGCTTACAAACCATCCAGACATGATCTAATTCATCCAGTATATGATCAACCACAGGATAAGAACCCTAAATGGATAAATCATCTTAATCAGGACAAGACAGTAACCAGAGAGGTCATTGCCAACATCTAGCATGGATGAGCGAGCACAGAGAGCACAAGGGGAGAGGAAATGAACTCACCATAGGTCCTCCCTAGAGATTAGAAGAGGAAGCAGAGGGGCCGACGACCATGGCGGCACGGGGAGCACCCTAGAGGGGGCGCTGCAACCCATACGGTGCCGCAATAGCGACCATGAACACGCATAGAGGCGAGGAGCATCACCACGACGCACGAAGGCGGCTGCAGCACCAGGATCCACGCCAACCCCCAAACCCTAGGGTTCGGGACGACATCGATCCATCGCACGAGAGCACCATACCCAAATCCAGTTCGATAGGAAGGACGGGCGTCGTATACAACCTCCTGTTGCACCACGGTGGCAACCAGAACCGCCCACGACGGCGGGAATCGCCGGCGGCGACATCACCGACCACAGGGTCGAGGCTAGAGGAGGAGAGGATGAGCTCGAGGGAGAGAGGCAGTGAGGAGTGGGCTGAGTTGGGCCAGGCCCTTCGGGGTAGTTATTTTGGACTATGTCTAATGGGCCACTAGGGCCCAATAAGATTAAATCAGCCCAGGAACCTTTCAGGCCTGTTTTAATAAACAGGAAAAGACCAAAATACCCCTAGACTTAACTAAATTCTAGAAAATAAAATAAAAGTACAAAAATTATAAATAAAATATTTTTAGATTCACAATAATCCACAATATCCAAATAAAATAATATATATAATTTTAGACATTTAAATTTTATTAAGGATTTTGTAATTTATATATTCCTTCTGGACTTTTATTATATAAATATGATAAAAATAGATAAAAATCACTTTCATTATATATTAATATTGTAGTATTTTTGAAAAATACTAAATAAATATTTAACAACAATTTTTGATGTTTAAAAGAATTATTAAATCAGTAAAATTCAAATAAAAGGGAAATAAAATAAAATAATCCAATATATGTTATAAATATTAAAAAGTAATATTTATAAATCCTTTATTATTTAAAAATAATTATTATAATAATGGGGAAACTGCATATCAAATTAAATGATGCATTACATTACTAGCATAATCATTTTGCTTCTTTAAATATTATCCTTACCAGGCAATAATGGTGTTTTTGTAGACATAGAAGCTCAAGGTCCAGTGCAAGCATTAGACTTCACTACCTTGCCATCACAAGGCAAGTTTATCACTTGATCATGTCTTTTGAAGAGTTTTTATCTAAGTATTTGCAAATTGTGTGTTATCATATATGCTATAAAAGAAAGAAAATATTAATTTCACAAATAAAGAAATCATAGATATCATCCTAAATGGTGATATAATGGAGCAATAGAACTTAGGGTTCTATTTGCAACAATGATGATCAAGTAGGGACTTAATAACCCCTGACATCAGTGATTCTAGCGTCGTATATTATGCGTTAGCCATGAGATTTGGAATGGGACAAAGAAGTTAGTTGTATCTTCTTCCTCTCGCATGAAGCCGGATGTGCAGGTCGTGGATGTTACACTCGTAGCGTGCATATTAATTGGTAATTCATAAAGGATATTCAGCATATGGGTGGGAACCCTCATCGTCCCACGATAGTTCTGGCATCTAACGGTTTGTACAAACCATTGCTGTAATTCATTGTGTGGGCATGGTGTACACCAAGGAGGCATGCGAGGTCGCGGAGGGGGCAGTGATTGGCTTGGACCAACTACTGGGCCCCACATCATGGAATTGTGGACGGGAAAGTTGTTGGAGATACGCCCTAGAGGCAATAATAAATGTAGTTATTATTATATCTTTGTGTTTATGATAAATGTTTACATTCATGCTATAACAGTATTAACAAGGAAACATTAATACTTGTGTGATTTGTAAACTAAATTAGAGTCCCTAGTAAAGCCTCTTTATAATACTAGCTTGTTGGTTAATAAATGATTGTGGTTTCCCTATCATGAACATTGAGATGTTATTAACAACAAGATCATATCGTTAGGAGAATGGTATGATGGACATACTCCTATAGATAAGCGTAGCATAAGGATCAAGTCATTTTAATAGTATGTGAGTGGTTCATTCGATCTCAAAGTAATCATAGAAATATGTGGGAGCCATATGAATTTCCAGATTCCTCTATTGGTTATTGTTCGGAGAAGTGTCTCGATCATGTCCGCATAATTCACGAACCGTAGGGAGACACACTTAAGGATTCGATGTTGTTGAGTAGTTATGGAATGATGAGTAAGAAACCTAATGTTGTTCGGAGTCTCGGATGGGATCCGGGATATCACGAGGAGATCCGGAATGGTCCGGAGAATAAGATTCATATAAGGAAAGTCCTGTTTCGGAGTTGGAGAATGATTCCGGTGTTTTCATCGGGAATGTTCTAGAAGGGTCCGGAAGGTCCGGCACTCCGGGGGGAAGGGTACATGAATGTTTCATAACAAGTTGGAATGGTTGCATCATGTACTAGGTGTCATCGCTGAGAAAAATAAAGGGATAAATGAAATCTTAGTTTGAAAAGTCAAACGCCAATTTGAAAAGTCAAACGGCAAGTTTGCTTGGTGGAGGGAGAGTAGGAAACCTACTTGGGGAGGAGTTCCTCTCCCTCCACCCGCCGGCCAAGGAGGCCGACTTGGGAGAGGAATCCCTCCCCTTGACCGGTGTCCTCCCACCTATAAAAGGAGGGGCAGGGGTGCCCCTCTAGATAGACACCTTGCCCCACCAAAACCCTAACCCTAGCGGTCGGCCCTCCTGCAGCCGCCGCCGCCCTAGGGTTTGCCCTAGCCGCCGACTTGGGGCTCTCACCTTGCCCTAGCCGCTGGCCTAGCCCTCGCTCCTTGGTGCCTCTAAACCCTAGATCGCCAAGGCCTCTCTCATAGTCCACCATACTCGCTCCGGCTTAAGGCGAAGCCCTGCGAGATCTCCCCTCTACTTCCGGTACCACGCCGTCGTGCTGCCGGAATCGCGAGGAGAGTGCTACAACCTCCGCTGCCTACCGGAACAAGGGAGAGGAAGGTCTTTATTGAGTACCAAACGTGTGACCTACTGCGGAAGCGCTGCCGGAACGCAGCGCCGGAAAGATCGTCTACATGATCTTGAGATCGGCAAGAGTACGACTACATCACCCACGAGAATCCGCTCTCGTTAAACACTTTGGAATCTTTGAGGGTGAGTTATTCTATCGACTCGTTGCTACAATCTAGTAGATAGATCTTGGCTTGTTTGTTTGTATGCGGTAGAAATTTTTTGTTTTCCATGCTACGAACCCCAATAGTGGTATCAGAGCCGTGTCTATATGTAGATTTGTTGCACGAGTAGAACACAATGGTCATTGTGGGCGGTGGT
Organism: Avena longiglumis; assembly: GCA_030063025.1. Taxonomy (NCBI): domain Eukaryota; kingdom Viridiplantae; phylum Streptophyta; class Magnoliopsida; order Poales; family Poaceae; genus Avena; species Avena longiglumis. The sequence continues at coordinate 540,613,609 of CP125974.1, read as the reverse complement.
GCTTTTATTATCAATTGCTTCTTGTGTACTTTGCATCTTGCGGTATGATGGGATGAAGCGGCCTGGGCTAACCTTACATGACATCTTTCATGATACTTGCTCCACGCTCAACATGTAACTTGTATTGCATAAGTGGCTTTGCGGGTGTCTGCCTCTCCCATTATAGTATAGATCCAATTTACAACGGGCACTTGATAGTTCAAACATCAATGTTGTGGTTCTTGTTCGTAAGTTAGATCGACACTTATTGAACGCCCCAAACCACGTAACATATGCAAAGAAATTAGAGGCGTCTAACTTTGTTTTGCAGGTGTGTGCTGTGATGTGATATGGCCATGATTGTGATTATATTTGATGTATGCAATGTTCCTTATTGTAAGTTGGCAACCGGCAGGAGCCATATGGTTGTCTTTAATTTCTGTTAAAGACCCGCGTGTCTATTCAAAGTAGTTGTAATAGTTGAAGCTGGTGGACGACAATCATGGAGCAGCGTCATTGACCTTGATGCAATGCCGGTGATGATGGAGATCATGTTCGTGCTTGAAGATGGAGATCGGAAGCACAAAGAAGAAAGGCCATATCGTATCACATATTATGAATTGCATGTGATGTTAATCATTTATGCATCTTGTATTGCTTAGTTAACGACGCTAGCATTATAAGATGATCCCTCATGCACATAAATTTATGAATTGCATGTGATTTTAATCCTTTATGCATCTTGTATTGCTTAGTTAACAACGCTAGCATTATAAGATGATCCCTCATGCACATAAATTTCAAGTTCTAAAGTGTTCATCCTTAGTAAGCATCGTTGCTAAAGCTTGTTGTTTCGAAGCACCACGTGATGATCGGGTGTGTTAGATTCTGCAAGTGTATACAACGTGAGCAAGCCAGATTTGCTCATGGGGAAGCTAAGGTTTGATCTTAACGAGCCTAGCATGTACAGACATGGTCTCGGAACACGGATCACCGAAAGGTAAAGCATGAATCATATAGTAGATATGATGAACATGTCGATTGTTCGCCATTGAAGCTACATCAACTCTCGTGATGATCGGTTTTGATGTGGTGGATTTGGTTCGTGTGATCACTAAAACAATGTGAGGGATATTGTTTTGAGTGGGAGTTCACCTAGATTAATTTAACTATTAATTAGAACTCAATTTGTCATAAACTTAGTCTAAACTATTGCAAATATGTTGTAGATCAATGGCGGCCTACCATCAATTTTAATGCGTTCCTAGAAAGAAAAGTTGAAAAACAATGGAAGCAACCCATGATTGGTTCCGCAATTTGAGGATTGTCCTCAATGCTTTGGTAATTTGACCTATGTCTGGATGCACCATTGGTGACCCTTTGCATCTGATGCTACCGATGAAGTAAATAATGTTTACCTCGCTCGAAAGAATCAGTACTCCATAGTTCAGTGTGCTATCTTGTATGGTTTGGAATCGGAGCTTCAGAAAATTTTTGAGAACTCAGACCCACATGATATTGTCCGTGAACTCAAATTGATATTTGAGACTCACGCGGCAGTTGAGAGCTATGAAGCTTCTGAAAAATTCTTTAACTGCAAGATGGAAGAGGGCAGCTCCGTCAGTGAGCATGTGCTTAAGATGTCTAAGCACGCAAACAAACTTCAAAGCTTGGGTATAGTGATTCCTAATGCTTTGGGGATTTACCGTGTCCTCCAATCACTACCACCAAGTTACAAGAACTTTGTGATGAACTACAATATGCAAAGCATGAACAACCAGTTGCCAAAACTCTTCTCCATGTTAAAATCTGCAGAAGTGGAGATCTAGAAAGAGCACCAAGTGTTGATGGTCAATAAGACCACCAAATTCAAGAAAGGCAAGTCTAAGCAAAAGGGAAACTTCAAGAAGGGTGGTAACAAAGTTGTCGCATCGACGAAGAAGAGCAAGGCTGGACCTAAGCCTGATACTGAGTGCTTTTACTGCAAGGGAGAAGGTCACTGGAAGCGGAATTGCCCAAAGTACTTGACGGATTTGAAGAACGGCAACATCAAGAAGAAAGGTATATCCGATATACATGTTATTGATGTGTATCTCACTAGTACTCGTAGTAGTGCCTGGGTATTTGATACTGGTTCGGTTGCTCATATTTGTAACTCGAAGCAAGTCTTTGCAGAATAAGCGGAAGCTAGCGAAGAACGAGGTGACGATGCGGCGTAGGAAATGGATCAAAGGTTGATGTGATCGCGGTCGCACGCTACCTCTTCATCTACCATCGGGATTAGTTTTATACTTAAATAATTGTTATTTGGTGCCTGCGTTAAGCATGAACATTATATCGGGATCTTGTTTATTGCGAGACGGTTACTTGTTTAAGTTCGAGAATAATGGTTGTTCGATTTATATGAGTAATATGTTTTATGCACATGCACCTTTGATAGATGGTCTATTCTTATTGAATCTCGATAGTGGAAATACACATATTAATAACATTGAAGCTAAACGTTTGAAATTGAGCGATAACTCGACCTATATGTGGCACTGTCGTCTTGGTCACATTGGAGTGAAGCGTATGAAGAAACTCCATTCCGATGGACTTCTTGAATCACTTGATTTCGAATCACTTGAAAGATGCGAAGCATGTCTGATGGGTAAAATGACTAAGACTCCATTTTCTGGTATGATGGAGCGAGCTACGAACTTATTGGAAATCATACATACCGATGTGTGTGGTCCAATGAGTGTAGCATCGCGCGGTGGTTATCGTTATGTTCTTACCTTCACGGATGACTTGAGTAGATATGGGTATATCTATTTCATGAAACATAAGTCCGAAACTTTCGAGAAGTTTAAGGAATTTCAAAGTGAGGTAGAGAATCAACATAACAAGAAGATTAAATTTCTAAGTTCTGATTGTGGAGGTGAATATCTAAGTTACGAGTTTGGCGAGCATTTGAAGAAATGCGGAATACTTTCACAATTGACACCGCCGGGAACACCACAGCCTAATGGTGTGTCCGAACATCGTAATCGAACTCTCTTAGATATGGTTCGTTCTATGATGTCACTTACATATTTACCGCTAACATTTTTGGGGTTATGCATTAGAAACAGCCGCATTCACTTTAAATAGGGCACCATCTAAATCCGTTGAAACGACACCATATTAATTATGGTTTGGGAAGAAACCTAAATTGTCGTTCCTTAAAGTTTGGGGTTGCGAAGCCTATGTAAAGAAGTTACAGCCAAACAAGCTTGAACCCAAAGCGGAAAAATGCGTCTTCATAGGATACCCAAAGGAAACTATTGGGTATACCTTCTATCATAGATCCGAAGGCAAAATCTTTGTTGTCAAGAATGGATCCTTTCTAGAGAAGGAATTTCTCTAGAAAGAAGTGACTGGAAGGAAAGTAGAACTCTACGAGGTTGTCGAACCTTCTCTCGAACTTGCGAGTAGCACAGCACCGGAAGAAGTTCCTGTGGTGCCTGCACCAATAAGAGAGGAAGCTAATGATGATGATCATGAAACTTCGGTTGAAGTTACTATAGAACCTCGCAGGTCAATGAGAACTCGTACCACTCCTGATAGGTATGATCCCGTTATCAGTGTCATGTTGGTGGACAACACCGATGACCCTGCGACATATGAGGAAGCGATGATGAGCCCAGATTCCAATAAATGGCAAGAAGCCATGAAATCCGAGATTGGATCCATGTATGAAAACCAAGTATGGACTTTGGTGGACTTACTAGATGGCCTGAAGGCTGTCGAGAACAAATGGATTTTCAAGAAGAAAACAGATGCTGATGGTAATGTTACTGTCTATAAAGCTCGACTTGTCGCAAAAGGGTTTCGACAAATTCAAGGAGTTCACTACGATGAGACTTTCTCACCAGTAGCGAAGCTAAAGTCTGTGAGGATTTTGTTAGCAATCGCTGCATATTATGATTATGAGATATGGCAGATGGATGTCAAAACAGCGTTCCTCAATGGAGACATTGATCAAGAGTTGTATATGATGCAGCCCAAATGTTTTGTCGATCCTAAAGATGCTAACAAGGTATGCAAACTTCAACGGTCAATATATGGATTGAAGCAAGCATCCCGAAGTTGGAATCAACATTTTGATAAAGTAATCAAAAGTTTTGGTTTTATACAAACTTATGGAGAAGCTTGTATTTACAAGAAAGTGAGTGGGAGGTCTGTAGCATTCTTAATACTATATGTAGATGACATATTGTTGATTGGGAATGATGTAGACCTTCTTAATAGTGACATGGTTATACCCTACGGGTACGTGACTTCAGCATACCTAGTCCAGCCCAAGGAAGGCCCATAGCAGACATACGCTGGCCCATGAAGATTTTCTGGTGGCCAAGGCCATGACGCCTTCGGATCCTTGGAGAGCAAGACTAGCATAGATTGGAAATTTAAAGGGGTAAAACCCTAGAACCTGTAACCGACTAGGACTATGCCCGGGACGTCCTAGATCTCTCGACTCATACTCTCGCATACGCACCTCACGCCATATCGAATCTGCGCACCCTTGTAACTTTCGGTTCCTTCGTAATCAAGAGCAGACAAGCAGGAGTAGGGTTTTCCCTCCGGGGGCCTGAACCTGGGTAAATCTCGTGTCCCCTGGTTGCTTGTCTGTTAACCGTTCCGCGATCTCCATCACCCCCATCTTCTCCAAAACCCAAGTCCATAACAATGGGCATTGATGATATTAAACCTCGTCAATTAGCGCCGTCTGTGGGAATCGGGGCTGCTGATTGTGCGATCGTGACGGTCCCGACCCGATCGATCTACAACTCCGCGGCGACGGAGAATCACCTCCTCTTCGGCGCTTTCGACTTCACTGCCCACTCGCCGGCCACCATGAAGGATTTTGAGCCCGTAGGCGATGGACTCGAAATTTTGTTCGGGAGCTTCTGCTTCCAGGTGGGACAAACTGGCACCCTCCGCCTTCCTGAGCGGGTGCCCGTGCCATCAATCAGGCCTGCCTCGTGGGCTCCACACCCCGTGCTGCGCACATCACCATCGACAGATAAGTTCTACGACAACGAATGCAACTCCGATCAGGCGATCCACCGGATGAAGGACCTACGGTTCAGATCCGAAAGCTGCGGCGGACCGATCTGGCGCTACCAATGCGCGCGATCATCCAGAGCAAAGAACGCCTAACCCGCCGCCAACACGAACCCCAACCGCAGGGTAAACGGCGAAATGTAAGAAGCCAGTCCCCCCCACCCAACGGGGAAAACAACAGCCACCTCATCCAACTTAGCAAAGAAGGATGGGTCCAGGCACGCCGTGCCGTCGCAGGCGACATAGTCCTGCCTGTGGACTCCCCACGTGAGCTACTGATGGCATACCACTACCTCCTCATCGAGGAGTATAAGAAGCAAGTCAAGATGCAGGAGACGCTCGACAAACGCAAGCAAGCAGCCTCTGAGTCCAGCGCGCGACGTGCTGCGCTCTCCGCCATGGCACCCGGCTCTAGCACAAACGAAAACCAGGGAAACAAACACCGCTCTCGGGTGGAGAACATGGATCCCAGGGAACGCCGTGATGTGACCCGAACTCTCCACACATCGTTCATGGATATGGATGCCGACGGCAACATCATCCCGAAGACACCGCAAGCTGCGATCATGGCAGCCACTGCGTATCTCGCGGCCCACCCACCTCCGGAGGGGGACCCAAAAAGAGCCATGCATAAGTCCGCACTCACCGGACTCGGACTCGTCGGAGCTGCGCTCCACGAAGACGCTCCTGCGGAGCCGAAGAAGAAAGCTCCGGCCAGGCGCGACCGGAGCCCCACCCCTTCATCCGAAGAAGAAGAGGAACACGACCTTCCTCGAAGGAAGAATAGCTCGCATCGCCATAAACGTGACTACGACGCCAGAGACGTGCTTACACAGCGCAAAATCGACAAAGCACGAGCCAAACGTGCATGCTTGTCTGAATCCGAGATGGACGAAGATGAAGGAGAATTTTGCGGAGCTCGATGCTTCAGCAGATCTGTTCGGCGAACGCAGATGCCACGCAATTTCAAGCTCCCTTCGGATACTCCGAAGTTCAACGACACGCAAGATCCAAAATCCTGGCTCAGTGACCATCTGTCATCCATCAAGCTTCACGACGGTAACAAAGAAACCGCCATGCAATGCCTCCAGCTGCAGCTGATAGGCGCGGTGCGGGTATGGCTTAGCAGCCTATCATCAGGATCCATCCGAAGTTGGGAGGAGCTAGCTTACAGCTTCATCCAAAATTTCAAGGGCACCAGCAAGAGGCCCGCCTCAATTGAAGAGTTGCGAGCCTGCACTCAGAGAACGGGCGAATCTATTCGCTCGTACATATTACGCTGGTCTACCACCAAGAACTCTGCAGCACATATATCCGAAGAGAGGGCCATCGACGCCTTCAGATACGGCGTCAAACACCAAGATTTCCAGGAGGAACTTGGGCGCGTCAATCCCAAGACACTCGACCACCACATGGACATCGCCAACAGGTGGGCGGACGGCGAAGCTTGCATTCACCGAGCACAATCAGATGAAGAGGACGACTATGGCCGAAGGCGAGAACGCCGCAGCAAGAGGAGATCGCACGTCTACGAGGACCGCGACGGACCCGACATGGTCGCGGCCGGCTACGCCGACCGCCGCAAACACAACAGCCGCAACAGCGGAGGATACCGCGGCGGAAACTTCCGCGACAACGGACGCCCAGCACAGTCGTGGCAACGCCGCGACCGCGACAACGGACCCTCAGCATTCGACAAACTTTCGGGTCCATGCACCATCCACTTCTACATCGACAAACAAGATGGCAAAAAGAAAGCCAGCCACATGCTCAAGGACTGCCGCGAGTTCCAGAAACTCAGCGAAAGCATGGTGCAGATGAGGCAACAAGCCCCAATCCCTGCGTTCGGAAGCGCACCTGCGCAAGGCGAAATAGCACATGGAGCTCCTCCACCGCCACCTATCGGAGGCCCAAACCAACCAGTCGCACCAGCGCAGAACAACGCCGGGATCGGGTACCCCCCACCGAAAGGAGCACTAAATATGATCCACAAGGGACACCCCACGAATAGGGTGCAGAAGAAAATCACCCGACAAATCAACTTGGCCATGGAAACTCCGCCTACAATCCATGAGTACCTCAGCGGATCGGAGTCCTGCATCACATTCACTCGCGCGGATCACCCTTGCCAGATCCCTCGCCCAGGTCATGCTGCCCTGGTGCTGGAGGCGCAGATCGGAGGCTTCGAGATGAGTCGTGTCTTCATGGACGGCGGCAGCGGCATCAATTTAATGTTCGCAAGCACTCTAGCAGCAATGCGGATCCCACAATGCAGCCTGGAACAGTCAGACACAACGTTCCACGACATCGTCCCAGGGAAGGGCATATTCCCCCTAGGCAAAATAGGGCTCGATGTCATCTTCGGGAAGCCGGACAACTTTCGGCAGGAGCGACTGGAAGTGGTGGACTGGCCGTCGCAATACCACGCCATCCTGGGGCGTGTAGCATTCGCAAGGTTCCTGGCCATCCCACACTACGCATACCTACTACTCAAGATGCCAGGACCAAGGGGCGTCATCACAGTCCACGGGAGCTTCACCCGATCGGACCAATGCGACAGGGATTTCAACAAAATCTCCCAGTATTTCGGCATGCAAGACGAGCTTGTAAGGCTCCGTGAGGTGACGGACAATGGGGCACCCCCAGTCACAAGGCAGAACGCACCTGACATGTCCTTCGACTCCATCGTCAACACCAAGAAAGTACAGTTCCATCCGACGGATGCCTCCAAGACGACCTTGATCGCCAACAACCTCAGCTCCGCATAGGAAGGCACGCTCGTCGAATTCCTCCATGAGCGCTGGGAAATCTTCGCCTGGTGCCCTGCGGACATTCCAGGAGTTCCCAGGGAATTCGCCGAGCACGCACTCAATGTCTTTCCAGACACCAAGCCAGTCAAGCAGTCCATCCGGAGACTGTCGGAGCCACGAGCCGAAACTATCGGCAAGGAAATCAATAGACTGCTCGTTGCAGACTTTATCAGGGAAATCAAGGAAAGTGAGTGGCTGGCAAACAGAGTGATGGTCCCAAAAAATGGACACGTACATCCTGCGGATGTGCGTGGATTTCACGTCACTAAACAAGCACTGCCCAAAGGACCACTTCCCTCTTCCTCGAATCGACCAGATCATCGATTCGACTGCAGGTTGCGAGAAACTCTCCTTCCTCGACGCCTACTCAGGTTATAACCAGATTCGACTCAAGGTCGAAGATCAGGAGAAAACGGCGTTTATCACACCGTTCGGAGTATTCTGTTACAACACAATGCCCTTCGCGCTAAAGAACGTGGGTGCCACGTACCAGCAATGCATGCAGGCCTGCCTCAAGGACCAGATCGGTCGCAATGTCCAAGTCTATGTCGACGACATAGTAATAAAAACCAAGGAGGCAAGGACACTTATCGACGATCTCCGCGAGACGTTCGACAACCTTGATCGCTACAGGATCAAGCTCAATCCCGAAAAGTGCGCCTTCGGCGTCCCATCGGGTCAGCTGCTCGGGTACTTCATCTCTCAACGAGGGATCGAGGCGAACCCGAAGAAAATCAGAGCCATCATGACGATGGAGAAGCCGAAAAATCTCAAAGGCGTCCAAGGCTCGCGGGGATAGCGGTGCTAAGCAGGTTCATCAGCCGCATGGGCGAGAAGGCCCTAACATTCTACCAGCTGCTACGCAAAGCAGACAATTTCGAGTGGACGCCGGAAGCCAACGACGCATTCGAAAGCCTCAAGCGGCTTCTCTCCACCTCGCCTGTCCTGGTCACGCCAAAGGGGCGCGAGCCTCTGCTGCTGTACATCGCAGCCACACACCAGGTGGTCAGCACCGTACTAGTGGTCGAACGACCCGAAGAAGGCAAGACCCACGGGGTCCAGCGCCCAATCTACTACCTCAGCGAGGTACTCACGCCAACAAAACAGAGATACCCTCACTACTAGAAACTCTCCTACGGCGTGTTCATGATGGATCGGCGGCTGAGCCATTACTTCCAAGAGCACCAGGTGATGGTCGTCAATGAGGCACCACTGAGTAACATCCTGAATACTCTAGAAGCTACAGGACGCATGGCCCTGTGGGGCATCGAACTGTCACCCTTGGACATCGTCTACGAGAAGCGACTCGCAATCAAATCTCAAGTCCTTCTGGATTTCCTGGTACATTGGATGGAGCTGCAGCTGCCAGACACCCCAGACATGTCGCAGTCATGGACGATGCACTTTGACGGCTCCAAGCGTGAAGCCGGAGCAGGGGCAGGGGTCATACTGACCTCCCCGCAAGGCGACAAGATGAAGTACGTCCTCCAGATGAAATTCCGAGCCTCCAACAACGAGGCCGAATACGAAGCCCTCATCCATGGCATGAGGATGGCAAAGATATGCGGCGCAACGCGCCTGGTCATCTATGGTGACTCCAACCTCGTCGTCCAGCAGACGATGAATGAGTGCGACGCACACGCTGAAAACATGATCGCGTACCACGCACTCTACAACGCACTCGAAGGAGAATTTGACGGCTGCGAGCTTCGACACGTTGGAAGAGAAAGCAACGAGGAAGCCGACAGACTTGCCAACATCGGCTCCACTTGCGCAAAGGTGCCACCAGGTGTGTTCCTCGAACAGATCTGCGTGCCATCCATCAAGCGGAAATTCCCCAAGGGATCACCTGAAGAAGCAGAACACTCGGGAGCTACGCTACCCGAAGGACACGAAGGACCCGAAAAACTGGACACAGAGGTAGCCATAGTCAACCTAATGCAGGTCATGGCAGTCGAAGAAACCTGGACGCGCCCATACCTCCAGTTCTTGTTAAATGGAGGACTGCCTGACAGCCCGACAGATGCCCGGCGCATATCTCGTCGGTCAAAAGCCTTCACCATCATCAACGGCGAGCTATACAAGCGCAGTATTACCGGTGTACTACAAAGGTGCGTCACCATCGGTAACGGGAAAGCAATCCTCCAAGACATCCACGAGGGAATCAGCGGCCATCACGCAGGCAGCCGCTCCCTTGTCGCCAAAGCTCTACGAGCAGGATTCTACTGGCCAATGGCCATGAGCGACGCAAAGGACATCGTTCGAAGATGCAACGGATGACAACGGTTTGCCGACAAACCGCACGCACCAGGGTCCGAGCTCAGACCCATACCCATAGCTTGGCCTTTTGCTCAATGGGGCCTCTACATGATCGGCAAACTGCCAAAGTCCTCGAAAGGGGGACACGTTTACCTCCTAGTCGCAGTCGACAAGTTCACCAAGTGGATCGAGGCCATGCCGGTTACCAACCAGAAAGGCAAAACGGCCGTCAAGTTTTTCGATTCCATTGTCTACAGGTTCGGTGTACCGCATAGCATCATCACCGACAATGGATCGAACTTTATCTCCAAGGAATTCCAGGACTTCTGCGAAGGCCTCGGGATCAACATCATGTACGCCTCAGTGGCACACCCGCAAACGAACGGGCAAGTGGAAAAGGCCAACGGCCTAATCGGCGCGGGCATCAAGAAGCGCCTCATGAGTCCACTCGAACGGAAAGCAGGAGCCTGGACTAAAGAGCTACCATCCGTCCTATGGAGCTTACGGACCACGCCAAACAGCTCCACAGGCTACACACCGTTCTTGATGGTACACGGAGCCGAAGCCGTGCTGCCAGCCGAAGTACGCCACCAGGCCCCTCGGGTCGTCGCATACAGTGAAGCCGAATCCACGGCTGCACTCAAAGATGCCGTCGATACACTCGACGAAGCAAGAGACAGAGCAGCAGCTCGATCAGCGGTGTACCAGCAGAGTCTCCACAACTACCATAACCGCCGGCTTCGCCCCAGGTCCTTCGTCGAAGGAGACCTCGTCTTGCGACTCAAGCAAGAGCGACCGACAAAATTCGAGTCACCATGGGAAGGACCATACGTCATCACCGAAGTCATCCCAGGTGGCGCCTATCGCCTCAAGCACGTGGAGTCTGGAGCCGCATACTCCAACCCATGGAATATCTCGCACCTGCGACGATTCTACCCCTAGCTACCTACCCCCTTCGCTTTCAATAAGGCTTTCAGCCAAGGCTACTCAGCCGAACAATGTACTTCCTCCATTACGATATAAATAAAGCTAAGTGTCTCGCCCCAAAACTTCAGTTCGCTATTTTGCAACTTTACTTCATTCTACAAACACACTCGGGGGGCTCCCCCCACCTCACGATTTCATCGACTGAGGATCAAACGTGTACACCTAAGTAGCTGACAACGTCAGGAAAACGAAAAGGACGCGTACTCAATCAAAGCACTGCGTGCTCACAACAAACAAACCTTTACAACAAAGGGCAAAACACGCCCAGCCGAAATATACAAATTTTACATCTATCTCTTTTTTCAGGTTCTACCTATTCCGAAGAATAACCTGAGCACGCTGCTCAAACAAATCTACGACCTGTTCGGCATACTGCCTTACAGCTGCGTAATGTGGACACATGTCCCACTCACCACCATCAGGCCAAAGAGGTGGCCCAGCGGCCACAACAGCCAAATCTACGTCAAGCCGGTGCAGCCTCACAAGAGACAAAGCAGCCTTCACTCCTGCGACGAGCTATTGCCGCACCAACTCCTTGACATTGCTCACGTTCCGAAACTTCGACAGAAGACCCGCAAGGCTTGTCGGTATGGCATCCAAAGGGAACATGACGTGAAGCACCGAGGCAAGCGACGTCTGCACTTGGCGCAGCACTCGAGAAACCTGGTGCACACGATCCTGCACCGTCGCCAGAGCTATGGCACGGTCACGATCCATCCAGAAGAAGCCACCAGCCTTCATGTCCTGTTGAATCAAGCAATTGACCCGAACAGCGACTCGCTCCTTCTCTTCCCTTGGAGCAAGGTTCGCACCTGCGACAATGGAAAGAATAAGAGAAAAGGCCAGCAGGCTCACCCGAAGAACTGAGCTACAGCTCGAAACAAGGAACAACTTACATTGCAAATCGAACAGATAGAATAAGTTCCGCCATCAAGTACTCCTATCTGGCTGCACCACGATCCGCCTTGGACTTCCACACATCGGCATGACCTCGCAACCCGAGCAGCTCCCTCTCCAGACTACGCACGTGATCCTGAAGAAAAGCGAGTTGAGAGGAAGCATCCAAAGATGGTCGCAACGGCATTGCGGAGGAAGTGTCAACAGGGTCAGCACCCGAAGGAACCTAGAGAAGCAGAAAAATAAAGGGACACAAACATTCAGACAATGATAGAGCACAACTCAGAAGAATTCATTAAACATATAAGGCCACTACGTGGCACAAGAATGGTGTTCTTCAAGATATTTACAACAAAAGAAGAATACAAACTACCCTACGTCTACAACGCCTAAGATGCGGCACCCTGAGTCGCCTCGGAGCCGGACTGCCTAGCTTTGGCCCCGCCCTGCTGCCGCAGTGCATACTCTGACAGCAAATCAATGAGCTTGGGCCCATATCGCTTGCAGCGAGCAGAGTAGGAAGCAAAGTCTACCTCGGATCCATCTGCAGTCGTCGGCATCCAGGAGGTGATCAGGGGCAGATCCAACTCCGCTCCAGCGGCCAAGGCCATCGCCAGCCCGACGGACGCGCCGATGCCCTTCGCTGGCGCTTATGCGCGCAGCGCTTCGGTGACGAGCCTCCGCGAGCATCCACATCATCGAGGGCCGCGCCCCTAGGAACAAGCTCCTTGTAAAAGCGGCCAAGGACCTCCTTCGCCTTGGCAAGGGAGGCGGCAGCGGTGCTACTCGGTCTTCGACCGCCACAGTAGCATCATCTAGAGCACTCCCGTGCTCTAGAGCACCGCGGTCAAACTCGATGCCTGCGGCATCTGAGACAAAAAATAAGAAGGAAGACATGAAGAAAAGTAGCACAGAAGAAGACACGAGGCATGAAGAAACAAGCACAAATCTAGCACTCACCCGAAATAGCCTTGGCAGCAGCCATGAGTTTCGCCGCCACCTCTCTTTCACGAGCAGCCGCAACAGTGGCCAGCTGCTCCTCACGATCCGCGACCTCCTGCTGCAGACGCTCCTTCGCTTCGGATGCCTTAGTCAGCTATAGCTCGAGGCGTTATTTCGCACCAATGGCGTCTTCGTCCTTCTGCTCCGATTGACCAAGGCTCTTCTTGAGAGCATCGACCTCACGGAGAGAGGTATTATGCTCCTCTGCATTCAAAACAAGAAACGTCAGAAAGCAGGACCGGAATAAATGAAAAAAGAACCAAAAGGCGAATAGGTACCTTGAAGCTGCCGAAGGTTAGCCTCCAGCACCAGACGCTCCTGCACCAGCCGCTTGTCCTCCTGCACAAAAGGCCGCAGAAAAAGAAATAGCAGTAAGAAAAGGACGTGGGGGGCTACGCCCAACACAAAGGAGTAAAAACAAAATTCGCACACGAAGACACTCGGGGGCTCCCCCCGTGACATGAAGCAGAGAAACTTACATGCTCCGATGGCGACTCCGAAGGCCCGCCTGCGAAATTCTGAGGCGCAACCACCTGCACCTCCTGCAACAGAGGATCCGGAGCCGCGCCACCCGAAGTCGCCAGCGTCTGAGGAGGAGGAGATGCAATTTTCGACTCCCCCATCATCTCCCGCGCACCATCACTGGAGGAATCGTGGGAGGAATGCCTGCATACGAACCAATCAGCACAAGTGCAAAAATCATGAAGGAACAAGGACAATAGTACAACAAGAAACTTACGAGCCTAGTGAGCTCAGGTCGAAGACAGGAGGAGTCCTTCGAGCCCTATTCTCCTCCTTTTTCTCTTCCTTCTTCTCCTCCTTCTTTTCTTCCTTCTTCCGCTTCGCTGGCGGGTGCGGCGCTACAGCCCGCACAGGAATGGGAGGAATGGGAGAGGAAGAACCTCCATGACCGTCACTATGACGCTCAAGGCCCAGATGGTTTCGGGGAGTCAGAGGAGTCGAGGCATCCGAAGACTCGCTGGAGCTCCGTGATCGTTTGCGCGTATGGTCCTCACTCGACTCGTCAGCATCCTCCGCCGGAGATCGCACCGACGGCAGCTCGGACACGGACTCAACCACTTCATTATCCGGGGCATTCAGATACTTTTCGGGCAATGGCGGTACCATGCCCGGCACTTTGAAGCTCTGCAAAATCAGAAGGAACTTTGTTAGCAAACAAAGGAAATAAATACACAGCCGACAAAAAGCACTACGTGCACAAATCTACACCTGCGGTACGACCAACGTCGAAGAAAATGGAGGAGTTAGCGACTTCCCCGGGATTTCTTCTCTGGCCTTGAGCTTCAGCAGCGCGCGAAGGGCCCTTCAAGATCCCTCTCGGAGATTTTCTCAGTCGAAACCCTCGTTGGATCACGGCGCCGAGAATAAAGAAACATCGGGTGCGCCCTCGCTTGGAGAGGCTGCACCCGACGCTCAAGAAACGTCCGGATGATGTCCACGTCGTTCACCTCCTTCTCCGGAATCAGCTGGAGATCCTCCACCCGACGGTAAAGGGCCTCTATCTCCGCCACCTCACCTTCCAAGATTTGGTTTTTCCAAGACCTTTTCGGCTCAATCATTTGGGAGGGGTCAAAGGGAACAAGACCAAAATCTTGCCCGGGCACTACGGAGTCGCGGATATAAAACAAACGCCTCCGCCAGTACTGGATAGATTCGAACATGGAAAAAGAAAAGAAGAGAAGATTGGGACTAAGGGAGATGATGCAACCCCCAATGGGATACACACCATCCGAACCAAGATTGCCTCAATGCCAAGCCAGCACTCGCAAAAAGTGATAAAACAAGCAATGTGGAGAAGAGAATTGGGAGACAGATGATGAAGCTGAATCCCATAGAAGAAGAGCAGTCCACGGAGGAATTTGTGGACTGAAGAAGAAAACCAACGCATAACGAAGGCGAGAAACATAACCCAATACCCAGATGGGGGACGGGGGATTACCTCATTGCCGGGGAGTTTGACGGCCTCCCTATCCTGCGGGATCAGGCCCCACTCGTGAAGCTTGCGGAGATCGCTCTCCCGCGTCTCTGATCGCCGCCAGCCACCATCGGTGACACGGGTAGCGGTGGTGCTTTTCTTTCCTTCGGTGGCGCTGGTCCCAACTGCAGATGACAATTTCTTTGGTTTCCCCATTGCGCTACGGCGGTGCCGGCGGTGAAAACGCAGAAACGACGGCGGAAATGTGGAAGGAAATCCCAGCGCGCAGCAAGAATCGCTAGAGCACAAGGAGGCAGTGAAAACAAGAACTGATGCGGTGAAAACAAACCGCGGCTTTCCCCAATGATTATAAAAAAGAAGACGACGCACAGCAGCCGTCCATCTAGAAGACCTAACGCCAACGGCAGATCTGACCGTACACATGTCAACATCACAACGAACCATCGTTACCACGCTGTCCACTACGCGCGGAAATCGAGGAGACGCCATAATTATCTCCACGCCGCGCGTGACCGGTCAATTCAAAGTCAGCAAGTGGGACCCATGTTCGTCCAGTCAAGTCATCTCTAGCGTAGTAGACGCTTGAGGTCATTGATCGTCAGCACTGATGTCATCAAAAGCTATACTAGCACCAGCTACAATTCCCCGGCTCCAGAAGCTAAGAGTACTCACTCGAATCTTCGATTCGACTAAATACTCGGGGGCTACTCCTATCAGGAGCGCTGGCCGCGCACCCGGAAGATGAATAAAGACAAAGTATTTCTTTGAGTCCTACGTCGAGTCTACGACTCCACTAGGGACTCGGGGGCTACACCCATAGGGAGGATGAATTTAAGCATCCGAAAATTTTCGTGTCCTACGGACTTAACAATGCTTGAACTAAAGTCTCTGATCGAGTCTACGACTCGAACAGACACTCGGCGGCTACTCCCATAGGGAGTGCTGGTCGCGCACCCTATGAAATCTTTGACTGCGATCTTTCGGATCAGCACGCAAAAACTTTTTGGCAACTCTACCCCAACAAAACGCTGAGTGAGCGACAATCTCCTTGGCCACCCGAAGCACCTCTGTGGTGAGAAATGTTCGGATGCTGCGTCTGCGACGCAAAGATAGGACCTGCAGATATCATCTGATGGCCTGGAAACGTAAACGACTGCGCTCTGCTAGTATAAATCCATGCCAACAGGCGTGATGAAAAATCCCGACGTACGCGTTGGGTACATCAATTAAAAACACTAGAATTCCACTCCTGTAAGTCCTCCGCGCCCTGAGTCGAATTACGCCAGCATATGTTCCGTGTTCAAGTTAAGGGACTCGAACCTGATGAAGATCATGTTGTTTCGTCCTAAGACAGTTAACTGATCCTGATCCGTCGGGTGAGTCAGGTACATGTATCAACAATCCCTACACACATATATTGTTAACACTTAGTTGCACCCGAAGGATTGAAGAGTCCTCAGCCAAATCTATGATTCGACTGATCACTCGGGGGCTACTGACATGGTTATACCCTACAGGTACGTGACTTCAGCATACCTGGTCCAGCCCAAGGAAGGCCCACAGCAGACATACGCTGGCCCATGAAGATTTTCGGGTGGCCAAGGCACATGACGCCTTCGGATCCTTGGAGAGCAAGACTAGCATAGATAGGAAATTTAAAGGGTTAAAACCCTAGAACCTGTAACCGACTAGGACTATGCCCGGGACATGCCTAAGTCTATATAAAGGCCAGGAGGGCACGTCCTAGATCTCTCGACTCATACTCTCACATACGCACCTCATGCCAGATCGAATCTGCGCACCCTTGTAACTTTTGATTCCGCCGTAATCAAGAGCAGACAAGCAGGAGTAGGGTTTTCCCTCCGGGGGCCTGAACCTGGGTAAATCTCGTGTCCCCTGGTTTTGTCTGTTAACCGTTCCGTGATCTCCAGCATCCCCATCTTCTCCAAAACCCAAGTCCATAACAATGGGAATTGATGAGATTAAACCTCGTCAAATAGTGTCAAGGAATGTTTGAATAATATTTTTTCAATGAAAGATCTTGACGAAGCAGCTTATATATTAGGCATAAAGATTTATAGAGATAGATCGAGACGCCTAATATCATTGTCACAAAGTACATATTTGGATAAAGTTATAAAGAGGTTTGGAATGGAAGATAGCAAGAAAGGGTTCTTGCCCATGTTGCCAAATACGACCTTGAGTAAAACGCAAAGTCCAGCAACGACAGAAGATAGAGAAAGAATGAGTAAAACTCCCTATGCCTCCGCCATAGGATCTCTAATGTATGACATGCTATGCACTAGACCCGACATTGCATATGCTGTTAGTTTGACTAGCAGATATCAAAGTGATCCAGGAGTGGATCATTGGACAGCGGTCAAAAACATCCTTAAGTACTTTAAAAGAACTAAGGATATGGTTCTTTCTTATGGAGGTGATGAACAGCTCGTTGTTAATGGTTACACCGATGCTAGTTGGAACACCGATCCGGATGATTCTAAATCTCAATCTGGATACGTATTTACTTTGAATGGTGCAGCAGTTAGCTGGAGGAGTGCAAAGCAAAGCGTTGTGGCAAGATCTTCAACTGAATCGGAATACATAGCTGCTTCGGAGGCTTCACAAGAAGCGATATGGATGAAGGAGTTCATTACAGAGCTCGGTGTGGTTCCAAGTGCGCCGGACCCAATGTCTATCTACTGTGATTGAAGGGTTTCGCGACATAGTAAATCAAATTTTCTACGGAGCGAACAGAGGGAAAGACAAGATCTAATCTAGGAGATGCAAACAACGAGAGAGATTGGATTAGATCTTCATACCCTTGAAGATTTGCAGCGAACGTTAAAAGCGTGGGTGATGTAGTCGTACTCGCTTCTCCTCCTCGCGATCCGATCCGATATAGCACCACAAGTGGCGGTGCCTCCGTGAGATGCACACGTGCAGCACCTCGACGTCTCCTCCTTCCTCGGACCAGCGAGTATGGTGGAGAGATAGATTGGATCTACAACACGACGGCGTGGTGTATATGATGGAGAATTTCTGCTGCAGGGCTTCGCCTACAAACAGTCGGGAGGGAGAGAGGAAGATAGCAAGGCTGCTAGGGCTTGGAGGAAGGTGTGTAGGGGGGAGGGGGCGCACCACCCCTCTATATATAGAGGGGGGGGCGGCCAGCCCTTGGCCCTCCTCCAAGCCTATATCTATTTTAAACAATTTAAACTCTCCCTTCTAGAAATCCTATCTCTAGTTTAAACGATTTAAACTCTCCCTTATCTAGAAATTCTATCCCGAGATTTAAACGAGTCAAATCTCTCTAGAATCGGCTGGGCCCTATGGGGCCTTGTGCCCCTGGCCCAATGCGGCCAGGACACTCCCTCATAGGCCCATGCCCCCTCCCGGAAGGTGGGGCCACGTTGGTCCCCTTCCGGAAGGTTCTAGAAGCTTCCGGTACAATACCGATTAACGGAACAATTCGAACTCCAAAACTGCCTTTGCCTTATATGAATCTTATTCTCCGGACCATTCGGAACCTCTCGTGATATCCGGATCCCATCGAGACTCGAACAAAAATTCATAAACCAATTATCCAATCTATCCTAGCGTCGAGACACGTTAAGTGTGTGATCCTGCGGGTTCGAGAATATGCGACATGATCTTCTATCAATAATCAACAGCGGTGCAGGCACCCATATTGACTCCACACATTCATCGATGATCATATCGGATGAACCACGATGCCGATTCAATCAATCCCATATATATATTCCCTTCGTCTCGCGATATTTTACTTGCGAGATTCGATCGTCGGTATCGTCATACCTAGTTCAATCTCGTTCACGAAGTACTTTACTGTTCCGTAATCCGATATCACTTTGTGATTAACTCCTTAACCACATGCTTGCAAGCGGTGTTGATATCGATTACCGAGTGGGCCAGTATATCTCTCCGACTTGGGAGGGACAAATTCCATCTCGATACATACAACCCAATGATACTTTCCGATCACCTGAGAGACACCTTTATGATCACCCTCTCATAGGATGACGTTTGATGACCTCAAAGATTTCTTCCGGTACCAGGGAGTTGCATTATCTCATGGTCTAAGGAATACAATATTTGACATAGGAAAAGCTTCGCAAATATGAACACGATGAAACGATCTAATTGCTTCGCTTAGTTTGGGTCTGTCCTTCATATCATTCTCCCAATGATATGATCTCATTATCAATTGACAACTCATGTCTATGGTTAGGAAACCTTAACCATCATTGATCAATGAGCTAGTCCATAGAGGCGTACTAGGGACACGGTGTTGTTTACAAACCACACAAGTATTAAAGTTTCCGCTTAATACAATTCTAGCATGGAATATAAACTTTATCATGAACAAGAATTATAATAATAACATCTTTATTATTTCCTCTAGGGCATAATTCCAACAGTCTCATACTTGCACTAGAGTCAATAATCTAGTTTACATCTGGCAACAATCTCACACCCATGGCACTGAGGTGTTGATCATGTTTTACACGTGGAAGAGGTTTAGTCAGTGGATCTACGACATTCAGATCCGTATGTACTTTGCTAATCTTCAGATCTCCATCTGCTATATAATCTCGGATTATATGAAACTTGCGGTTGATATGCTTGGTCTTTGGATGATATCTTGGTTCCTTAGCGAGTGCTATGGCGCCAGTGTTGTCACACAATATCTCCAGTGGGTCCAATGCACTTGGAACCACGCCAAGCTCAGTGATGAAGTTTCTGATCCAAACTCCTTCACTTGACGCTTCTGCAGCAGCCATGTATTCCGCTTCCACTGTAGATCCCGCGATCACGCTTTGCTTGAAGCTTCTCCAGCTCACAGCTCCTCCATTCAAAATATAAATTTATCCTGTCTGAGATTTGGAATCATCCTTGTCGGTGTCGAAACTAGCATCGACGTAACCTTTTAAGACAAGCTGTTCATCACCCGCATAGACTAAGAACATTTCTTTAGTCCAATTTAGGTACTTTAGGATGTTCTTCACGGCTGTCCAGTGTTCCACTCCTGGATCACTTTGATATCTGCTCGTCAAACTAAGAGCATTGGACACTTCCGGTCTAGTACACAGCATGGCATACATGATGGAACCTATGGCCGAGGCATAAGGCACTTTGCTCATAGCTTCCCTATCATTTACCGTAGCTAGACACTGAGCCTTGCTCAATATCTTACCTGACAACATAGGCACTGAACCTTTCTTTGCCTTATCCA
This sequence comes from Avena longiglumis, assembly GCA_030063025.1. Lineage (NCBI taxonomy): Eukaryota > Viridiplantae > Streptophyta > Magnoliopsida > Poales > Poaceae > Avena > Avena longiglumis. The sequence continues at coordinate 540,593,373 of CP125974.1, read as the reverse complement.
TTTTGAACCTTTTCAGAACTTTGTCTAGGTATGTACTCTGGCTTAAAGCTATCAGGCGTCTTTGTATATCTCTATAGATTTTGATGCCCAATATATAAGGAGCTTCACCTAGGTCTTTCATTGAAAAACACTTGTTCAAATAACTCTTCACATCGTTAAGCATGTTGATGTCATTTCCAATAATCAATATGTCATCCACATATAGTACCAGAAACATCACCGAGCTCCCACTCACTTTCTTGTAGATACAAGCTTCGTAGCAATTTGGAACAAATCCAAAGCTCTTGATCACTTGATCAAAACGAAGGTTCCAACTCCGAGATGCTTGCTTCAGTCCATAAATGGAACGCTGAAGTTTGCATACTTTACTAGCATCCTTAGGATCGACAAAACCTTCGGGTTGCATCATATACAAATCTTCATCAATGTTGCCATTGAGGAAAGCAGTCTTGACATACATCTGCCATATTTCATAATCATGAAACGCAGCAATTGCTAATAAAATCCGAATGGACTTAAACATCGCTACGGGAGAGAATGTCTCATCGTAGTCAACACCTTGAACTTGTCGAAAACCTTTTGCGACAAGCCGTGCTTTATAGACGGTAACATTACCATCCGCGTCCGTTTTCTTCTTGAATATCCATTTGCACTCAACGGCCTTTCGGTCGCTAGGAGGATCCACCAAAGTCCATACTTGGTTTTCGCTCATGGATCCCAATTGGTTCATGGCTTCACCATTTCTCGAGTCTGGGCTCATCATCGCTTCCTCATAGTTCGTAGGTTCACTTCTTCTACCAACAAGACAGTCAAGACAGTTCTTAGTACCACTCGGGAGGGCACGCGACCTTGTCGACTGCGACGTTCGATATCGACATCGGCCAAGCTTCATGATCCTTGTCATTAGCTTCCTCTATTGTTGGTGCAGGTGGCACTGGAACAATTTCAGGTGTTGTGCTACTCTCCAATTCAAGAGAAGGTTCAATAACCTCGTCTAGCTCTACTTTCCTCCCACTCACTTCTTTCGAGAGAAACTCCTTCTCAAGAAAGGAACCGTTCTTTGCGACAAACACTTTGCCTTCGGTTCTGTGATAGAAGGTATACCCAATGGTTTCTTTAGGGTATCCTATGAAGACGCATTTCTCCGCTTTGGGTTCGAGCTTGTCCGGCATCAACTTCTTGACGTAAGCTTCGCATCCCCAAACTTTAAGAAACGACAACTTAGGTTTAGCACCAAACCACAGTTCATACGGTGTAGTCTCAACGGATTTAGATGGAGCCCTATTTAAAGTGAATGCAGCGGTTTCTAATGCATAACCCCAAAATGATAACGACAAATCAGTAAGAGACATCATTGATCGGACCATATCTAATAGGGTTCGATTCGGTGCTCAGACACACCATTCTTGTTGTGGTGTTCCAGGTGGCTTGAGTTGTGAAACGATTCCACTTGCTTTAAGATGCGTGAGAAAATCATAACTCAAATATTCACCTCCACGATCGGATCGTAGAAACTTAATATTTCTGTTACGATGGTTCTCCACTTCATTCTGAAATTCTTTGAAATTTTCAAACGTTTCAGATTTATGTTTCATTAAATAGATATACCCATATCTACTTAAGTCATCGGTAAAAGTGAGAAAATAGCGATATCCACCGCGCGTCGAAACACTCATCGGTCCGCATACATCGGTATGTATGATTTCCAACAAGTCTGTTGCTCGCTCCATCATCTGGAGAACGGGTTTTGATCATCTTGCCCATGAGGCATGGTTCGCATGTGTCAAATGATTCAAAATCAAGAGACTCCAAAAGTCCATCGAATGGAGTTTCTTCATGCTTTCCACCAATATGACCTGAGCAGTGCCACAAATAAGTAGTATTATCACTATCTACTTTGCATCTCTTAGCCTCAATGTTATGGATGTGTGTTTCATCCCTTTAGATTTAGAAGAAATAAACCATTCAGAAGAGGTGCATGACCATAAAAGATGTTACTCATATAAATAGAACAACCATTATTCTCTGATTTAAATGAATAACCGTCTTGCAATAAACATGATCCGGAAATAATGTTCATGCTCAACGCAGGCACATAATAACATTTATTAAGGTTTAAAACTAATCCCGAAGGTAAAACTAAGGAGGCGTCTGACGGCCATCACATCAACTCTTGATCCGTTGCCAACGCGCATCGTCACCTCATCCCTCGCAAGCCGCCGTCTATTCCGTAGCTCCTGTTTCGAGTTACAAATATTAGCAACTGAACCGGTATCAAATACCCAGGTACTACAACGAGGGCTAGTAAGGAAAAAATCAATAACATGTATATCAAATATACCTTTGATGGTTCCAGCCTTCTTGTCCGCTAAGTACTTCGAATAGTTGCGCTTCCAGTGACCCCTGTCCTTGCAATAGAAGGACTCAATGTCCGGCTTAGGACCAGACCTGAGCTTCTTCTCAGCAGGGGCATTGCGCTTGCCGCCGCCCTTCTTGAAGGGCTTCTTTGCTCCCTTACCTTTCTTAAAGGAGGGCTTGTTGACCATCAACACATGATTATCCTTCTTGATGTCCACTTCCGCAGCCTTCAGCTTTGCGAAGAGCTCGGTGATCGTATCAGTGGAACCAATCTGATTATGAGTCACTACAAAACTTTTGTAGCTGGGAGGGAGTGATTGCAGAACCCTGTCAATCTTGAGCTCCTCTGGAATTGTGCATTCCAGTTGCTCAAGGTGTTGAGTGTATCCCGACATCTTTATGGCGTGCTCACTAACGGAACTCCCTTCCTCCATCTTGCAGTTAAAGAACTTCTCAGAGATCTCATATCTCTCAGAACGGGACTGAGTCTGAATCATGGTTTTCAGCTCCTCGAGAATCTCAAAGGGCCCGGGATACTCTTCAAAACGATTTTGAAGCTCCGGTTCCATAGCAAACAACATGGTGCTCTTAATCACACCATAATCATCTTTGCGCGACTGATAGACAGCTTTCTCATCAGCCGGCGCAGTTGCAGCAAGGGGGTCACCTAACGCTTTCCCAAGGACATAGTCCTTTTGTCCGCCAGACAGAATGATTCTTAGATTGCGTAACCAATTGGTGAAGTTAGACCCATTGTTTCTAAGCTTTTCCTTCTCAGCAAAAACGTTGAAGTTGAAGTTGGATTTGGCCATGTGATCTACAGTATTTGCAAGTACAATTTAGACTATGTTCATGATAAATAGTTCAACTTAATCAAATTACTAGATGAACTCCCACTAAATTCAACATCCCTCAAGTTGTTTAGTGAACACGATCCAAATTCACCACACCTAATCCGATCATCAGGAGAAGAGATGTGGTTTCAATGGTGGACAACAAAGTGTCGATCATATCATTCATATGACTCATGCTTAACCTTTCGGTTCTTGTGTTCCGAGGCCATGTCTGTACATGCTAGGCTCGTCAAGCTAGACCCAAGTATTTCTGCGTGTGCAAAACTGGCTTGCACCCGTTGTATGTGAGCGTAGAATCTATAGCACCCGATCATCACGTGATGCTTGGACACGACGAACTTTCGCAACGGTGCATACTTGGGGAGAACATAGTTTTTATCTTGATATTTAAGTGAGGAATCATCTTATAATGCTACCGTCGCGATCTAAGCATAATAAGATACATAAAGGGATAAACATCACATGCATATAACTTTATGTGACATGGTATAGCCAATCCTAGCGCAATGATCTCCATCTTGTGCGTTCCGGCATGATCTCCATCACTCCACCATGATTGCCTCCACCACGAATAGCAACTACAACTATTGCTAACTACTTAGCGATAAAGTAAAGCTATTACATGGCGTATAAGAAGTTGACTCGCAGGTCATACACAATTATAAAGACAACCATATGGCTCCTGGTTGTGTACTCATCGACATGCAAGTCGTGAAACATTACAAAACATGATCATCGCATACAATATACACATCACATCTTGGGCCATACCATATCACGAAAACACTCCTGCAAAAACAAGTTAGACGCCTCTACTTTGTTGTTGCATGTTTTACGTGGCTTATGGGAGTAGATGCTAAGAACGATTCTTACCTACGGAAAGCCACAACGGTGATATTATGGTTGCCAAACTCGGTGTTAATCCCATGACAACTATAGTGAGAGAAACGACATCCACCAGCCGCATGTGTGGAACAAGCCACACGTCAAGTGCGGAGCGGTCTCATGACGACGTCGCGTAAGGTTGGCCTGGACCGCTTCAATCTCACTATCCCGCGTCATAAGAAGAACACAAACAAGAGGCTTGCAACAGAAAACATCAACACCCGCAACAACCATGTTGCGTTCTACTCGTGAAACACATCTACGCATAGATCTATCTCTGATACCACTGAAGGGTTTCGCGGGATAGTAAATCAAATTTTCTACGGAGCGAACAGAGGGAAAGCCAAGATCTAATCTAGGAGATGCAAACAACGAGAGAGATTGGATTAGATCTTCATACCCTTGAAGATTCGCACAGCGGAACGTTCGTCGGAACGTGGGTGATGTAGTCGTACTCGTTTCTCCTCCTCGTGATCCGATCCGATCTAGCACCACAAGTGGCGGTGCCTCCGTGAGATGCACACGTGCAGCACCTCGACGTCTCCTCCTTCCTCGGACCAGCAAGTATGGTGGAGAGATAGATTGGATCTACAACACGACGGCGTGGTGTATATGGTGGAGAGTTTCTGCTGCAGGGCTTCGCCTACAAACAGTCGGGACGGAGAGAGGAAGATAGCAAGGCTGCTAGGGCTTGGAGGAAGGTGTGTAGGGGGGAGGGGGCGCACCACCCCTCTATATATAGAGGGGGGGCGGCCAGCCCTTGCCCCTCCTCCAAGCCTATCTCTAGTTTAAACAATTTAAACTCTCCCTTCTAGAAATCCTATCTCTAGTTTAAACGATTTAAACTCTCCCTTATCTAGAAATTCTATCCCGAGATTTAAACGAGTCAAATCTCTCAAGAATCGGCTGGGCCCTATGGGGCCTTGTGCCCCTGGCCCAATGCGGACAGTACACTCCCTCATAGGCCCATGCCCCCTCCCGGAAGGTGGGGCCACGTTGGTCCCCTTCCGGAAGGTTCTAGAAGCTTCCGATACAATACCGATTAACCCGGAACAATTCCGAACTCCAAAAACTGCACTGCCTTATATGAATCTTATTTTCCGGACCATTCCGGAACCTCTCGTGATATGCCGGATCCCATCCGAGACTCTGAACAAAAATTCATAAACCAATTATCCAATCTATCCTAGCATCAAGACACGTTAAGTGTGTGACCCTGCGGGTTCGAGAATATGCAGACATGATCTTCTATCAATAATCAACAGCGGGTCAGGCACCCATATTGACTCCCACATTCATCGATGATCATATCGGATGAACCACGATGCCAGATTCAATCAATCCCATATATATATTCCCTTCGTCTCGCGATATTTTACTTGCGAGATTCGATCGTCGGTATCGTCATACCTAGTTCAATCTCGTTCACGCAAGTACTTTACTTCCGTAATCCGATATCACTTTGTGATTAACTCCTTAACCACATGCTTGCAAGCGGTGTTGATATCGATTACCAAGTGGGCCCAAGTATATCTCTCCGACTTGGGAGGGACAAATTCCATCTCGATACATACAACCCAGATACTTTCCGATCACCGAGAGACACCTTTATGATCACCCTCTCATAGGATGACGTTTGATGACCTCAAAGCTTTCTTCCGTGCAGGAGTTGCATTATCTCATGGTCTAAGGAATACAATATTTGACATAGGAAAAGCTTCGCAAAGATGAACACGATGAAACGATCTAATTGCTTCGCTTAGTTTGGGTCTGTCCTTCATATCATTCTCCCAATGATATGATCTCATTATCAATTGACAACTCATGTCTATGGTTAGGAAACCTTAACCATCATTGATCAATGAGCTAGTCCATAGAGGCGTACTAGGGACATGGTGTTGTTTACAAACCACACAAGTATTAAAGTTTCCGCTTAATACAATTCTAGCATGGAATATAAACTTTATCATGAACAAGAATTATAATAATAACATCTTTATTATTGCCTCTAGGGCATAATTCCAACAGTGATAACATGGGCGCCATAGCCAATGCGCAAGAACCAAGGTCACACAACAAGCTGAAGCACATCAAGCTACATTTTCACGCTATTCGAGAACATGTCCAAGATGGTGACATAAAGATTTGCAAAGTACACACAGATCTGAATGTGGCAGATCCGTTGACTAAACCTCTCCCGAGGGCAAAACATGACCAACACCAAACTGCCATGGGTGTTCGGTATATTACCATGTAATCTAGATTAGTTGAATCTAGTGCAAGTGGGAGACTGTTGGAGATATGCCCTAGAGGCAATAATAAATGTAGTTATTATTATATCTTTGTGTTTATGATAAATGTTTACATTCATGCTATAACAGTATTAACAAGGAAACATTAATACTTGTGTGATTTGTAAACTAAATTAGAGTCCCTAGTAAAGCCTCTTTATAATACTAGCTTGTTGGTTAATAAATGATTGTGGTTTCCCTATCATGAACATTGAGATGTTATTAAAAAAGATCATATCGTTAGGAGAATGGTATGATGGACATACTCCTATAGATAAGCGTAGCATAAGGATCAAGTCATTTTAATAGTTCAATTGCTATATGCTTTCTGATACATAGTAACCTAATTCCTTCGACCATGAGATCATTCTTATCACCATCACGGGAAGGATACTTTGATGACATCAAGCACCACACCGTAACTGGGTGGTAATAAAGGTGGCATTGAGTGTTCAGAAAGTATGGGTTGAGACACATGGATCAAGAGTGGGATTTGTCCATCCATATGACGGATAGATATACTCTGGGCCCTCTCGGTGGAATGTCATCCAATTGGCTGGCAAGCATGTGACCGCTCTGAGGGATCACATATCATGGGAACGAGAAAAGAGTACTTATCAGTAACGAGGTTGAACTAGGTATGCAGAGATACCGACGATCAAAACCTCGGATAAGTAAACTATCGTGTGACAAAGGGAAATTGGTATCGTATGTGAGTGGTTCATTCGATCGCAAAGTAATCATAGAAATATGTGGGAGCCATATGAATTTCTAGATTCCTCTATTGGTTATTGTTCGGAGAAGTGTCTCGATCGTGTCCGCATAATTCACGAACCGTAGGGAGACACACTTAAGGATTCGATGTTGTTGAGTAGTTATGGAATGATGAGTAAGAGACGGAATGTTGTTCGGAGTCTCGGATGGGATCCGGGATATCACAAGGAGATCCGGAATGGTCCGGAGAATAGGATTCATATAAGGAAAGTCCTATTTCGGAGTTGGAGAATGATTTCGGTGTTTTCATCGGGAATGTTCTAGAAGGGTCCGGAAGGTCCGGCACTCCGGAGGGGAAGGGTACATGAATGTGTCATAATAAGTTGGAATGGTTGCATCATGTACTAGGTGTCATCGCTGAGCAAAATAAAGGGATAAATCAAATCCTAGTTTGAAATGTCAAACGCCAATTTGAAAAGTCAAACGGCAAGTTTGCTTGGTGGAGGGAGAGTAGGAAACCTACTTGGGGAGGAGTTCCTCTCCCTCCACCCGCCGGCGAAGGAGGCCGACTTGGGGAAGGACTCCCTCCCCTTGGCCGGCGCCCTCCCACCTATAAAAGGAGGGGCAGGGGTGCCCCTCTAGACACGCACCTTGCCCCACCAAAACCCTAACCCTAGCCGTCGGCCCTTCTGCAGCCGCCGCCGCCCTAGGGTTTTCCCTAGACGCCGACTTGGGGCTCTCACCTTGCCCTAGCCTCCGGCCTAGCCCTCTCTCCTTGGTGCCTCTAAACCCTAGATCTCCAAGGCCTCTCTCATAGTCCACCATACTCGCTCTGGCTTAAGGCAAAGCCCTGCGAGATCTCCCCTCTACTTCCGGTACCACGCCGTCGTGCTGCCGGAATCGCGAGGAGAGTGCTACAACCTCCGCTGCCTGCTGGAACAAGGGAGAGGAAGGTCTTCATCGAGTACCGAACGTGTGACCGATCATGAAGAGCTGCCTTGTTGCCGGAAGGATCGTCTACACGATCTTGAGATCGGCAAGAGTACGACTACATCACCCACGAGAATCCGCTCTCGTTAAACACTTTAGAATCTTCGAGGGTGAGTTATTCTATCGACTCGTTGCTACAATCTAGTAGATAGATCTTGGCTTGTTTGTTTGTATGCGGTAGAATTTTTTTGTTTTCCATGCTACGAACCCCAACAAAAGTACGCCCAGTTGTGCAACAATGAGTTGATCTCTCTTGAGTAAAGTAACACACCTCTGCAGAGTGTAAGAATTGTAACTTGTTACTCCCTATTCTAGGAAGGAGCTACGAACGCGGCATGAAGGAAATCCATGAAAGTTCTGGTCAACCTGTGAAGGCTGATTGTCATAGATTTTCAAAATAAAATCAATCTTTGAAGAAAGATTTACAAAAATTGCATAGTGCCAAGGATTTATAATCCGAGGTGGTAGTTAGAGCATCAAACTTCCCACTTTGCATATAATGAACTTGTTGGGTAACGCTGTTACTCATTCCTTCCTTTGATCCCGTGCTTAGACACTGAGGATCCCGAAGACGTGCCAATGTATGCAGCCGAATGTCAAGAAGATGTATTCTACGAGGAACCCGATCTGTTCGGAGGTGTTGAAGGAGTGGATTACGAGATCCTCTATGGTGTCGAGTATAACGAGTCCAACTAAATATCCCTAGTTAGTAGTAACCAACGGAGCCGAGCATCATGAACTCTATAAAATAAGCTGCTGAGCTCAACTCCTAGTCGGAGTTGTTACTTTTAAATTCCGCCGAAACAATTTATATTTTGGTTTGTAAGTTGAATCTTTAAGAAGTCTTGAACTTCTGGTATTGTAATAATAATAATGTGTATATATTTGTAATATGGACCCGCAATGTTTCTGTTGTACCACTATGAGGGATGTGATATTTATGGAACGGTGTTCTGTGGATGTCATGTCAACGACTATAGTGTACTACACATGCAGTGGTATGCTGGGTCACCGCACAAGCTCTGAAACTATTCGTGGCTAGTGAGGGTTTACCTGAAGGAACTACATCTGACGAGGTTCAGAAGAAGTTCAAGGAAACCAATCTTGCTTTTGTGGGATGCATTCTGAGTGTTCTTGATAACAAGCCCTTTGATGTGTACATGCACATCAAAGATGGAAAATAGCTCTAGGAGGCACTGAACGCTAAGTTCGGTGTAGCAGATGCTGGCAGTGAGTTGTACATCATGGAGAACTCTCATGATTACAGGATGGTTAACAACCGTTCTGTAGTTCAGCAAGCTCATCGGATACAGTGTTTTGCCAAGGAGCTTGAAATCCTCAAGTGTATCTTACCCGACAAGTTTGTGGCTGGGTGCATTATTGCAAAGTTGCCTTCTTCGTGGAGGAACTTCTCCACAACTCTCAAACACAAGAGACAGGAGATATCAGTTGAAAACCTGATAGCGTCTCTTGATGTGGAGGAGAAGGCTCGGGCTAAGGACACTGCTGAGAGAGGAGGCGAGGTTCAGTCTAGCGCCTACATGGCGCAGAAGAAGACCTTCGGTGAGAACAAAGGGTACTATAAGCCCTCGTTCAACAAGCCTGAAAAGACTACAACCTTCAAGAAGAAGAAGAAGAAGACGAACAAGGCCGAGCTACATTGTTATTCATGTGGAGAGCACGGCCACTTTTCCAAGGACTGCCCAGATCGCGCAGATCGTTGAGGTAAAGGTGTTAAGACTGTCAACATCATGACCTCTAGCAACACTGATGTCTACAGTAATTTATTTATTGTTCTTTAAGTATTTCAATCACCATGTTGGTGGATTGATACAGGTGCTAATGTTCATGTGTGTGCTGACATCTCTATGTTCACTTCTTATCAGGTCGCTCGGTATTCATCCGTCCTAATGGGGAATGGATCACATGCTTCTGTTCGTGGTGTTGGCACGGTGGATCTGAAGTTTACTTCCGGAAAGATCATGCAGCTGAGGAACGTGCAACATGTCCCCACTATGAACAAGAATCTCGTTAGTGGCTCCCTTCTGTGTAGATATGGGTTTAAGGTTGTGCTAGAGTCCAATAAAGTCATTGTTTCAAAACATGGACAATTTATTGATAAAGGTTATAAGTTCGGAGGCTTGTTCCGATTTTCACTTTCAGAGTTTTGTAATAAATCCGTGAATCATATTTGTGGTGATGTTAATGATGATACCAGTATTTTGCATTCTCATTTATGTCACATTAATTTTGGTTTGATGTCTCGGATGTCCAGTATGAGTTTAATTCCAAATTTCACTATTGCCAAAGGTTCTAAGTGCCATAGTTGTGTGCAATCAAAGAAACCTCGAAAGCCTCACAAGGCTGCCGAGGAGAGAAACTTGGCACCTCTAGAACTCATACATTCTGATCTATGCGAGATGAATGGTGTGTTGACAAAAGGTGAAAAGAGATATTTCATGACGTTGATAGATGATGCTACTAAATTTTTCTATGTTTACTTGTTGCAAACTAAAGATGAGGCTTTAGACTACTTTAAAATTTATAAGTCCGAAGTTAAAATCAACTAGAGAGGAAGATCAAGCGTATTAGGTCGGATCATGGTGGTGAGTATTTTCCCAAAAAAAATGACAAATTCTGTCAGGAACACGGAATTATTCATGAGAGGACGCCTCCCTACTCGCCCCAATCAAACGAGGTTGCCGAGAGGAAAAACCGCACGCTGACTGACTTGGTGAATTCCATGTTAGCCACTGCTGGTTTATCAAAGGCATGGTGGGGGAGGCTTTGTTGACTTCATATCATGTCCTAAATAGGGTTCCTAACAAGAATAAAGAAAAGACCCATTATGAGTAGTGGGTTGGGAGAAAACCATCACTTTCGTATCTGCGCACTTGGGGGTGTTTGGCGAAGGTCAACATATCGATCCCCAAGAAACGCAAGCTCAGACCCAAGAGAGTGGATTGTATCTTTCTAGGATACGCTCCATGGAGTGTAGGCTATAGATTTATAGTGGTTAAATCTGAGGTACCTGATATGCATATTGATACTATAATGAAATCTCGTGATGCAACATTCTTTGAGAATTTTTTCCTATGAAAGATATGCATAGCATTGGTAGAATTTCTTCTGAAATACTTCCTGAATCTAGTGAATCTATTGAGAATTCTGAACAACCACATGAGGAAGTCCTTGAGAAGGATGATGATGAACCTCTCACGAGGAGTAAGAGACAAAGGATTGCAAAATCCTTTGGTAATGATTTCATCGTGTACCTTGTGGACGATACTCCCATATCCATTGCAGAGTCATATGCATCTCCTGATGCAGATGATTGGAAAGAAGTTGTCCAAAATGAGATGGACTCGATTCTTTCTAATGGAACTTGGGAATTATCAGAACGACCCTATGGTTGTAAACCTGTGGGCTGTAAATGGGTGTTCAAGAAGAAGCTAAGGCCTGATGGTACTATTGAGAAGTACAAGGCGCGTCTTGTAGCTAAGGGCTACACACAGAAAGAAGGCGAAGATTACTTTGACACATATTTACCTGTCGCTAGATTGACCACCATTCGAGTACTACTGTCCCTGGCTGCCTCTTATGGTCTTCTCGTTCATCAAATGGACGTGAAGACAGCTTTCCTTAATGGAGAGTTTGAAGAGGAGATCTATATGGATCAGCCAGATTGGTTTGTGGTAAAAGGTGAAGAGACAAAGGTGTGTAAGTTATTAAAATCTTTATATGGCCTGAAACAAGCACCTAAGCAATGACATGATAAGTTTGATAGAACTCTACTTTCTGTTGGCTTTGTCATTAATGAGGCTGATAGGTGTGTTTACTATCGCCATGGTGGGGGCGATAGCATTATATAATGTTTGTACGTGGATGATATTCTGATCTTTGGTACAAACATGAAAGTGATAAATGAAGTCAAGTATTTCTTGTCAAAGAGTTTTGATATGAAAGATCTGGGAGAGGCTGATGTGATTCTGAACATCAAGCTTATTAAAAACGAGAGTGTGATTACTTTAATGCAATCTCATTATGTTGAGAAGGTCTTGAGCCGATTTGGCTTTATTGATGGAAGGACTTCTCCAACACCTTATGATCCCAGTTTGACATTACGAAAGAATAAGAAGGAACCAACAGATTAGCTGAAATATTCACAAGTTTTTGGTTCTCTCATGTACTTAGCAAACGCTACAAGACCTGATATCTCTTTTACTGTGAGCAAGTTGAGTAGGTTCATGTCTAACCCGACTATTGATCATTGACATGCACTTGAAGGGTCATGTGCTATCTATGTGGTACAATGAGCTATGGGATTCACTATTCAGGGCATGATACGCCCAATTTGGATCACCATTCTATATCATAATTCACCTCTATTCATTGATATTTGTCTTATTATGAGGTATTACTTATGGCTTTTCATATGTTTATGCATGTTCGATGATTCCTGGAAGATGGACTGTCGGAGTCTAGATTCTGATGGAAAAGAAGGCGTTTCGGTGCAATTTCGCGAAGATCAGAAAATACCAGAAAAATATGGAAAAATATTATTTTACCAGAAGAATAAGGAAGCCAGAAGGAGGGACGGAGATGAGCCTCTAGGGGCCCACACCCCCTAGGCGCAGGCCCACCTAACCACGCGCCTAGGGCAGGTGTGGCCCACCTGCCAGGGCTCCGACTTGGCCCCTTCACTTATATCTTCCCTTCGAAACCCTAAGGCTCCGGGAGCGACCACAGATATATTTCCGCCGCCTCTGGGGGGCGGAAAACACCGAGAGAGTAAGATCTCTCCGACAGACAGATTTCTGTCGGGGGAATTCCTTCTCGGAGAGGGGAGACTGTCGCCATCAACACCATCATCAAGCTAGGCTTCATCGGGATCATCATCATCCAAACCATCATCTCCACCAGCACCATCATCACCACTCCGTCCCGCTGTAACAATTGTGTTGGACATTGCTTTAGTTCTTAGGGGAAACTTTCCCGGTGTTGATTACTATTGTAGTTGATGCTTGTGAGTGGAACCATTGGATTATTGTTTATGTTCAGATTGTTATCCATTACCATATCATCTTTGATCTTGATCCATATGATGTCTTGTGAGTAGTTTGTTTAGTTCTTGAGGACATGGGAGAAGTCATGTTGTTAGTAGTGAATCTGTGATGAGTTATTATTCAATGGTTTAGTATTTAAGTTGTGGTGTTATTCTTCTAGTGGTGTCATGTGAACGTCAACTACATGAAACTTCACCATTTATGGGCCTAGGGGAATGGATTGTGTATTTGTCTACTAATCGTGGGGTTGCCGGAGTGACAGAAACCTGAACCCCCGTTAGGACACCTTTGCACAAGGGAGTGTAGGATCTCAGAGTTTAAGGCTGTGGTTAGATTTATATCTTAATTACTTTCCTGTAGTTACAGATGTTTGCAGGGGGTTTAATCACAAGTATATATTAGTCCTAGGAAGGGCGGTATGTTAGCACAAGTTCACCCACACAACACTTACAAACACCAGAGAAGAGTACTCAGCTATTTGAAGCGAAAGCACTTGACAGAATTCCCATGTGTCCTCGAGAACGTTTGGTCCTTGTCCTTTGCTAAGAAAGGATTGGGCCACTTGCTCCGTTTGTTCGTTACTTTTGTTACTTGCTCTTTGTTTTGTTGCCTTGTCAGAAAACCACTAAAAATCCGTTTGCTAAGTATTCACAGGGATTTCCTTCTCCATACCACTGTTCGGCACCTTCTGCCCCAAGTTGGGATCGACACTCCTATTTATCGAAAGTACTACGATACACCCCCTATACTTGTGGGTCATCAGGGCACCCTGCTGTGCTTGAAGGATATAGTGATTCGAATTGGATCTCTGACGTTGATGAACTCTACGCTACTAGCGGGTATGTGTTTACCCTTGGAGGTGGTGCAGTGTCATGGAGGTCTTGTAGACAAACCATATTGACGAGGTCAACTATGGAAGCAGAACTTACTGCTTTAGACACAGCCACTGTTTAGTCAGAATGGCTGCGTGAGCTCTTGATGGACTTGCCTGTGGTTGAAAAACATGTGCCATCAATCCTTTTGAATTGTGACAACCAAAATGTTATTGTCAAAGTGAAAAATTATAAGGATAATGCGAAGTCATCAAAGACACGTGAAGAGACGTTTGAAATCTGTCAAGAAATTGAGAAACTCCGGAGTAATAACTGTTACGTATATTCAAATAGAAAAAAACCTAGCATATCACTTTACAAAGAGACTATCACGAAATGTGATAGAAAGTGCATCGAGGGAGATGCGGTTGAGACCCATGGATGTCAAACCTAGTGGTAACCCAACCTATGTGATCGGAGATCCCGTGAATTAGGATCTGGGAGGAACAAGCCAGTGGGTGGACTAAGGAGAGTATTTTGTAACCCTCTCTATGTGAAGATGCATAATTCTCATAATCTCTAAGGCAGGTTGGCAACATGCCTTAATGTGTTTATGTTGGCTTTAACTAGCAAAGATGTCGTCCTATAGGGCATTCTTAAAAGAACACACCTATATGAGCTCGACTGTAAACGTCGCGGTCTATGAGACTTGGGTGATCTCTAGTAAACTCATAAAGAGACTAGGGAGTATGACACATATGCTCCAACCCGCGGGGTAGGCTACTGGTAGCCAGGTACTAGTTATGATTTGAGTGAAATCTATTGGCACCAAACTTGCAATTCAAGGTTCGTCCATTGTTCAAGTTGTTGATAGACGTAGTTCAAGATTCTAGGAGGAAGTTCAACTTAACAGTCTCTGCTGAAACACTGGTATATAAACAAGTAGCAAGGATTGGTAAATCTTCAAATGGGCATTTGAGATCTGGTGGGGGATTGTTAGAAATACTGGGCTAAATCATTAGACCCATGTGTGATTTCAGATTTTCTCTAAATCTCAAAGCCCATGTATGTGGAATCCCATATGTGATTTGGCCCAAGTTGATGGCAGCTCACATGTGTGTGGCAAGAGCTGTGGGAGCTAAAGTTTAGTTCCACATGGGAAATTGAAGGAGAGTTGCTTCACCTTATAAGGTGGAGTGTTGTACCACTTTGTAAGTGAGTGAAAATAAGAGAGCTACACGCGCGCTCCTCCTCCGACGACACCGCCGCTCGCATGGACGCTCGCCTCGTCTCGTCACGATGCGCGCGCCGCGGGTTGCGGGAATCTCGCCGAGCCGAGTTTTATTTTGCTGCTCAAAAAAACGTATGAGGTTAGACAGACATGCCAACAGTTAGCGGATTCGGGTCGCTCCCGGATCGTGGGCTATCTATAACCGACCCGAACATGCGCGACGTGGGCTTGGTCCACTTCGTGTCCTATACGGGATTTCCGAGCCGCGGTTTTGCCATCTTCTCTGCTTGCGCCGCCACCGTAGTCTACTCCATCCCGCTTGCCGACATGCACCGGTGGTCGGGAGAGCAGGTCTCCGGAACCACTCGCCTTTGTGATCCTGTACGGGAGAGGGCGAATAAGGTTTTTGTGAAGCGCTCCGCGCGACTGCTCAAGTTCGTCATCATGGCGCGTCTTTCCGGTCGTCAAGCCGGACCTCGTGCACGTCGTCTTCAACGTCGACTTCTTCGAAAGTCTACTGCAGCAATGGCGACTATATCGACAACCGATCAGTACGTACACCGTTATCAGATCTGTTCTTTTACTATGGTTGTTAGTGCGTATACTCTGCTAATGTTCATGTTGATGAATACATCTAGTATGTTAGAGGTTCACGTGATTTTAGCTATTGCTGTCATGATTTATATTATGTAATTAATTGTGGAAATTATGCCTAATAATCCAACATAAACAACTAAACATACTGGTCCCGTTATGCTGGAAAAATACATATTCCCTTTTAGAAAAAAGTGTATACATTACCTGTAAAAAACCGTATACATTTTGTTCTTTCACAGTATATGTTCTGCGGCACTGGACATGTGGGTTCGAACCTACTGTCGTTGTTTATGCTTACATTCATCTTCAACCTTCGGACCATTTTGATTACATTCATCTTCAACCTTCAGACCGTTTTGATGGCGCGTCACCGTCACCGCTCTTTCTAGAGCCGGCCTAACGTTGTTGGTTGCGGACGGGAAGTCGCCAATGGCCATGAGGCCACATCCATCCCGAAGACGAAGAAGAAGGATGAACCGTCAATGAAACTCCTTGACGATCCGAAGATCCCCACAGCTAGAAGAAGTCCTTGAGTAACACACCACTGTCACAAGCTTCTCAATGTCGCCATGGAGATGGGGCTAAAATCCAGGAGACTTAATTGAAGAAGGCACCGCCGCCACCACCTGAATGACGCCCCACCAAACTTTAAACCTAAAAAAGAAAAACGAAACCCTCCCGCCGATAGGGGCCGAGATCCACCCTACCTCCATGGCGCGAAGGCCACAGGAGCGGGGCAAATCGTCGCCAGCGGCGCCGACGGGAGGCAGGGAAACCCTAGTCACCTCCTCATGAAGTATAATCTTCATGAGTCACGTCAAAATTTGTGAAACGGAACATAGCCCATTCAAAAGGACATCATTCCATAGGGAGCACTTTGTATAATTATTTCTTCCAAATTTCACGGTTATGTTAACATTTTATTTAACACACATAAACATTTTTTTCACAGCAGTCCTAGATTATATTTTTCTAAATAAAATGTTGCACGCTTGAATATCATGTATGTCGTCTAACGTTTGATGTAGCTGAAAGAAATTGATCCGGTAGCGTATAAAATAAAATGGTCACGAACTACTAAAAATTTCTTTTACAAGAATTATGGCCCGCACGAATAAAGCTTCTTAAAAGCAGGTTCTAGCATCCATGAAATATATTTATGTATTTAAGAATTAAATATTCAAGAAACTCGGTAAGGACGTGACTATGACTATATAATGGACGGTCTGAAAGTAGCCTCACGCTGGAATTTTTTTGGAAACTTGGTGAATAATTATTTTGCATCATATGGATTTTTTCACATTTTTTTTTGAACTTCATGAAACAAATCTTCTTTATCTAAATAGAAGTCCCCATTACACTATTTCTCTCAACATGCAAGTTGTCCACATCAGCATGCCAACTCACCCCTTTTGGTTCTCATTTTTCAAACCGGCTTCCTAATTTCTTTTAACCAATGTCTTTTTGTGAGTCTAATGGCAGCTAATTGATTACGAGAAGAACAGTCTGCTTCGACCTTCTGGCGTCATGGATTCTCCTTGCCGTCTTCTCCACTCCCAACCCAACTCGATGTCCCAGCGGAGAAGAGCGCGGCGTTTTTGCCTTCCATTAACAGCTCCATTTTTTGGGCTTATAGCTCCTATGCGACGTCTTTACGTGGAATTGGAAGGAAAGCGACATCGTTGAAAAGAATAGCTCGCACGCGACACTTCTGAAGCGGCAAATAGCTCCCGTGCGACACTTCCACTTAACCCCACGAGACCGTCAACGAGTTCGAATCAGCTGAGCACAGTAGGACCCACAGCCTCTCCACGTCACGGCGGAACTCACCTGATGTCCACCTCATATCGTGGGACCCACCCTGTGGTTGAAGAGAGCCGTTGGCCCCGATCCGTCCCCGCACCCGAGCACTCCCGCCACCGTTCCAGCATCTCATCCCCTTCTGTTTTCTTCTCCGGCGAGCAAGTGCGGCAACGCCGGCGAGGGATGTCGAGCTCTGCTTCCTCCCACCGCTCATGGCCTCGGTATGGTGCGGTGCCGATGAGGAGGTGCCCCGATTGCCCCGTGCATCGCCTGGCGGCTTGTCACATCCACCGACAAGAACGGCAACATTGGTCGGGAATTTGTGAAGTGTGAGAGCAAGCCCGAGCCGGGAAAGGTGAGATCTGAGTGTTCTGAGCGCCAATTTCTCGCTTTTCTTTGGAAATTTCATGCATTTCATCGAATTTGGGATTTAGGGTTCATCTCTGCGATTTCAGGAACTGCCAAAATGTGGGCATTTTGAGTGGCTTGATGAGTACATCGAGCGAATTGGGGTGGAGGTAGCATCCGGGAGCTCGAAAACCCGTCGTGGTGGAGCAATTGGGATGTGGCAACCCCATTTCGCTGGTACTACGGTGGATGCGGAAGTGAAGGCCGAGCTAAAGAAGATGAACAAGCAGCTAAGGCAAATCATCGAATTGAAGAAGCAGAAAATCGATGGCGGTTTTTTTATTTTGTGTAATTTCTCTCGGATTAGTTTATCTCCTCATTGTTAGTCATTAGACAGCGCGCAATCGTGTTCGAAAGTGATGCTTTGTAATGGATGTAATGGTCTATGTCTTTGTCTTGAATAAAATGCAACACAAATTCGGGCTAATTTTGAGCTGCTCTGTTTTCAAAGCAGTGTTTCTTGATTTAAATCGTTTCGCCATTTCGTCGGTGTTCCTTTTATCAGTGTGCGGCGCCCGTGTGTAGGGAGGAGGGTTGAAAAGTAAAAACAATTGACGAGGATTGAAAAAGCCAGGCCCAAATATAACCTAGCCATGCCAAAATGGACGATCCAGGCCCAATAGTAACTATATGTTGATTGGGCAAAAAAAAAGTACTACATACAATCTAAATAGGAACGTGTGAATCTGCAGATACTCGTGCTCAGGTTGCAATCTTTTTTTTGCAAAAGTACATATATAAATGAAGTCCAAAGATATCCATTTAACTAACATAACTTGGGCTCCTTTAACTTATGTAAATATGTAAATGTCTTATTTGAAAATGAACCATGTGTTGTATGAACTTGTTTTTGTGTCTTTTGTTTTATACACTTGTAAATATATAAATATTGCACGAGTATTATATGAACTTGTTTTTGTGTCTTTTGTTTTATACACTTGTAAATATATAAATATTATATGAACTTGTTTTTATGTCTTTTGTTTTATACACTTGTTGTTTTGGGTGTTTTGACAAATGACAATACAATAAAAATAAAACACAGATTGCAATGAAACAAGGGATAGATAATATTGGGGGCCGATAATATTGGGATAACCTTACTTATATTAGATAGATAACGGACATTACAATAAGAGCTCTTACAATAAAAATAAAAAAGTACATTAATATAGGGGAAGGGGCGGAATAGGCGCCCCGCCTAAACCCTGGGCTAGCCCCTAAACCCTAACCCCCTACTCCATCGGCGGTGGAGGCGGTGCCGGTGCAGCCGCATTCCGGGCCGCATCCCACGCTGCCCGCCTCTCCCGCTGCTCCCGCTTCCATTGCTCCTGCCGGAAGGCCCGGCCATTGGCCTCCCGTTGCTCCTCCTCCCACTGTCTGCGCCTTTTCTTCAAGGCGCGCTGGGCCGCCTTCTCCTCCCACTTGGCCATGCGAGCCTCCTCCCTTGCCTCCTCCTTCGCCGCCTTAGCCCAGTAGGCTTCGGAGGGTCGCCGCCGTCGGGAGGTTGGGGACGGGTTGTGGACGAGGGCCTGGTCTCCCAGGCGGGCGGGACTTCTCCTTCTTGCCCGCTTGGGGCGGGCGGCTCAGGCTGCTCCCACCACGCTTGTGGTCCGGTGGTTGTCCTCGTCGCTGAGTTCTTCGTCGGAAGGGAGGCGGAAGGGGAGGTCGCCATGTCGGAGTGTTTGGGGCGGCTGGGAGGAGGCAAAGGGACGGCTCGAGGTTGAAGAGATGAGGGCAAGATGAGATGAGGAGGCAAAGGCGTTTTGCCTATTTATTGAGGCGGGCGTGAAGGCGGCGTGGGAATCCAGCGTCAGCGTTGGCGAGACGAGACGTCCCTGCATGCATGATCAATGCGAAAAGAGGCGGGCAGCGGGCGTGATCAATGCGAAGAGAGAAAAATAGCTAGGATGCGACGCCTACCGCATGCAAGGGGCCCGCATGCAAGCATGTGCATTAATTCGAAGAGAAAAAAACGTCCAAGGTAGTTGTTCATTGGCACACGCAAGAAAAATCGGTGGGAGTAATATTGACTTTTTGTATGGCGCATGAACCAGATGGAAGTAAATTTGACTGAAGAAAGTTGTTCGACGTACACTTATTTAATGGGGCAGCGCTGTTGCACGCAAAATAGCTAGACTGCGACGCTAGGGGCAGCTGCTGCATGCATGGTGCAGCCCGCCCAGACGCCGAGACGAGACGCGTGCGCTGCGTTGCGTGTGGGTAGCGGGCGTGATCAATGCGAAAGAGAGAAAAAAAATAGCTAGGATGCGACGTCAGAACCCCCACGCCGCCCGACCACATGCTGCATGCATGGTGCAGCCCGCCCCGCCCAGCGCCCCTCGCATGCCACGCTCGGTCCAACGGTCTCGAGTGTGCCAACGCTGTACGTTTGGCTTCAAAATTTGTGTACGTTTGGCTTCAAAATTTGTCCACAAAAAATGTACTTCTACCTTTCCAATGCACTTGGGCATCCACTATGTAGTCCATAAGGCTATCCACAAGCCAAAAAGTAGTCCATAAGACTGCCCTAAGACTAGTCATAGTGGGAGTAACCGGGCATCACCTATGTATAAGGTAAACTTTAGCCATAAGGTGGGACCCATCTTCCTTGTAAAATCTTCCACTATGTATAAGGTGAACTTTAGCTATAAGCTGGGACCCACATGTCTCATCCTACATACTCATGCATGAGAGGAAGAGAGAGTAAATTATTTTCTATTGTGGACAACCCATAAGCTTAAGGTCACCTACAAGCTTACGGACAACTCTTATTTCTTCCACTATGTATAAAGTAGACTACAAGCATTGCCACATAGGACTTAAGGTGTGGTTTTTTGCACATAGTGGATGCCCTTAGGTAGTAACATGCATGTACATGCAATGCCAATTAGGCAAATTGGTGACATGGCATGACAATTAATGAAGAAAGAGAGAGAGGTAGTAACTT
Organism: Avena longiglumis; assembly: GCA_030063025.1. Taxonomy (NCBI): domain Eukaryota; kingdom Viridiplantae; phylum Streptophyta; class Magnoliopsida; order Poales; family Poaceae; genus Avena; species Avena longiglumis. Next base: position 540,572,414 of record CP125974.1, on the reverse strand, counting down.
AGCTAGTTACCATAACATCACACATAACCAAGATCATATGAGTCTACAACCTAATTAATTAGCTCTTGCATGACACCATACATATGTTATCACCCACTATGAAGGTAGTAACATCAACTAGTAACATGTGCAAGTTACTAGTCTTAGTTACTTAGCACTATGACCAGCCTAAGGCTATCCACAAGCCAAAATAACATAGATGTGGTATCATGCAAAGTCTCATTTATTACAATGAACCTGAGGGAGTAAGTTTGATTGGAGAAAGTTGTTACACGTAAACTTATTTAATGCGACGGAGTAAATACTGCAGTCATTGGACGTAAAATAGCTAGATCGCGACGCTTAGGGGCAATGCCCGCATGGTGCAGCCCGCCCAGCGCATGCCACGCTGCATGCCGCTGTAAAAGAAAACGATGAAGCCAATCAGATTCCGTAATCATCCATCCCACGGATCGCCAAGAGCTAGCCACGAAATCCTTCTAAGAGACGCCAACCAATCAAGTTGCGAACAAGCCCTTCCACGGATCGCCTGAGCCACCCATGAATCGGACGGTCCTCATTCGCCTTAGGGTTAGATCTACGGTCCTCATTCGGCCTTAGGGTTAGCGGGGTTTAGGATGCGATAACGGGTTTCACAAGTTTGACCAAACATTCAAATGTGCATAACTAATTCAAAAAAATCAAAAAATACAAAACCTTCATGGTGTCATGTTATGTCACATAGTTGTGAGGAAAAATATAAAACTTGGTCTATTGATCATATTTCAAAACCCTTCACAAAATGACCTATCTCCTCCGAGGTTTTACGGCTTTCGGGTCAAATGACCAATGATATGGCTAGAATCAAGGCATAGTTTGTGATAATGTGCCCATATTTGGCATGCATGTCTATAATGGGATGACTAACAATGTTGTAGCACAAAGTTTTCCTTTTCGACGCACAAAAAAATCATTTTCTATTTTCTGAGTGCCGAAAGAGGGGGGGATTTGTGAAGCAACCACCAAATTGAAGTTTCAAAATGGTAACATCCTATTTTTCAAAAATACTAGACCACCTAGAATGTACAATTTCCCAACGTGAGTATCTCAAACCTTTTATTCCATCCCTGGTGAAAAAGACAAATCCTGCCGAATCGGCTGGAAGTGGGTAAGATATGAACTACAAGTACATGATTCCATGCTGATGATTTTTTGTAAAAATAATTTTTAGGTTCACAACATGCTATTTCATCAGAGATCCAATGGTAGTTTTGCGAGCCTCAGCCCCTAGCTAAGAATATTTATGAAAACCCTTCAAGTTTGACCAGACATTCAAATGTGCATAACTAATTCAAAAAAAAATCAAAAAAATACAAAACCTTCGCATGGTGTCATGTTATGTGACATAGTTCTGAGGAAAAATATCTAACTTGGTTTTAGAAATGGTCGAAAAAAACTTGCTTAGAAATGGGGTGGTTTACCCTAGCTTTGGAGCCCATTTCTACCCCATTTTGGGTGAGGGTGAGTTGTACTTCACAAAAGGGATCAGTGTGAGGATGAGTTGTATTGTACATATGAGAAAAACGTTGGAAGCTCATACAAACATAGAAAAGTGACATAGCTACATATGTTGAAATTCAAATTTACCATCATATTTGAATTTTGTCCAAATTATCAACAAGTGACAAATTATTATAATAACAAATGTTTACAACAACAAGTGCCAAATTATTACAACAACAAGTGTCAAATGTTTACAACAATAACAAATGTTTACAACAATAACAAATGTTTACAATAACAAATGTCTATTTCTTTTGGCTCTTCTTACCCCTCGTTTTCTTCTCCTTCACAAGTTTCACACCACACAATAGGTTTATGCTCTTATTTTTCTTACCATTACCATTTGGCCTCCCCACAGCACGTCCAAGAGTCTCCTTCACCTCCTGCACCTCCTCAACAACCTCATGATCATGATCCAGAGCCTCAACAACTTGGTCAGTTTGCACCAGAGCCTCAACAACAGGCTCATTTTGCACCAGAGCCTCAACAACATGCTCATTTTGCACCAGAGCCTCAACAACAGGCTCATTTTGCACCAGAGCCTCAACAACAGGCTCATTTTGCACCAGAGCCTCAACAACAGGCTCATTTTGCCCCTCATTTTGCACCGAGCTTCCAAATCGAAGCGGTGTGCCCTAAAGCCTCAACAGTTTGCACATCATCCTCCAAAACAAGTTCAGATTGCACCTCGGACACCAAACATGATCCGTTAGTTCTCTTCTTTCTTTGGCCATTGATTCTTGCCCTTTTCACGGCCAGCATTCGTCAACAACAAGAGGTGGGCCTTTTCTCCACGCTTCCTCCGAAAACAAGCAAGTTAGGCGCTGGGAGAAAATCATCAACAAGAAATGGGATAGATTTTGGATGAACATACTTTGGCTTTTCAGCAGTGTATCGCACTTGGTAGAGCCATTTCGGTGTCCAAGTTCTTCACGAGTTTGCATCTATTCTTGTTACCTTTTGGGCCCTTTTGGCTTGGCATCTTTCTTTTCATCTTTCTTTCCTTCTTGCTGCTCCCACCTTTCTCAAACCAAGCCTTGAATCTACTCGCTTGGGCCCGACCTTTCTTTTCATCAAAGGAGGACACAAGGAGGCTGAATGTCCACTTCAGCCACCGAGACTGATCTGTCAGTCTTTGGAATTGGCGTTCCATATGCAGCCTTGAATTTTGCTACAGAATAATACTCATGCAAATATGGGTGCATATTTAGCTTGTGTTTGGAGGCCAAGAAAAGTATGGCATGCTCACAAGGCTTTCCAGTGTGTTGCCACTCAAGGCATGTGCATTCATGCAATTGAGTGTCAACAACATGCCTCCCGATCTTTGTATCTCGACTTCAGACCCCACAATGAGGATTTCTCAACACGCAAATGTGCAAGATTTACGCTCTGTTGACCAATTGCCGCACAACATCGTGAAGCTTATCTCCTTGAAGAACATCACCAAGCCTTCTTCTCAATTCCCACAACCTCATGATCATGATCCTGATCTGTCAACCATGTCATGGACAGCAAGTCTTTTAACTCCTTCACTTTGTTGTTGAAACTTTCGCCAAATTATTGTTGATATGATCACATTTGATGGCGATGTTAAAACCAGACTGTACCATAAAAGAGAATGGTAGGTTTCCAACCATGTACAAAACTTGACCCTATCCTCCTCGGAGCATGCCGCCTTAATCTTCTCAAGGTGATATGAATGTGTGCACTCGGTGTAAGATCTTGCTGCGCCACATGCGTCCAAAATCATCTCCTCTGAATTTTTGATCAAATTCATACACATATGGTCAAGCACTCCCTCGCTCGGCATGAGGGAAAACAATCTTCACGCATTTTCTAAACCTTTACATGCATCTGTGTGCACCGCCAATGGAGAGGCGGCCCTATGCATCTTTTCAACGCATCATGAACCATGTCCATGATGCCTCTCTCGCATCAAACATGCCAATAGCTACAGGGAACATCCAATTGTGTTCATCTAAAGCATTGCATGCTGCTAGTTGACAATTCCACTTCCAGTCAAGAAAGATGAGTCTATAATCAAATATGGACGGCACCCTACTTTGAAGCCATCGATGCAAGGCTTTAAAGCCATGAAGAATTTAGAGAAGAAGACTTTCCCATCAGCTGTTACCTCAGTATCTATCTCCACAACACCGGTGACCTCTTCTCTACTTACCTTTGAAGTTATAAAGCATTCGAAAGGTATTTGCCCAATCACCATATAGCTCTTTCATTGCCCTTTGCTTTGCCTTCCACACTGTAGTATAATTCAGCTTAATAGTCGCTTTTCCAAGTCTATTTTCAGTCTCTTTGCAGTGTTGTTTGGTGTTGTGGCTAAAATGGGCTTGATCTTTTCTGCAACCCATAATTGTGATGTCATCTTTGTAACTGTTTGAGAACTTGTAATGCAAGTATGAGGTTTTGGAATTTGATTCACTCTTATTGTCCTTCCATCAGGTTGGCGTCTAGCAGATATATACCACTTGCAAGGCTTGGCACCACCATCATAACCTATGCATTTTGCATAGAACTTCTTTTTATCAGTCCACATAGTCTTGGTAGCAAACTCACGTTTGACTGCATATGTCCTGAAACACATCCTGAATTCATCCATGCTTGGAAACAATCTCCCAACTTCAATAACTGGGTCCTCTTTGTCATAAACTGTTACTAGCTCATCATCATGTGCATCATCTACATGAACTGCAGCATTTTCCAACAACTCTAGATCTATATCTGCCTCTTCATCTCTTAAATGGTTGTCACCATCATTTGCAGCTTCATCCCTCTTCTTCTCCTTGTCTCTGTCATCTATAGGAATGCCAAAAAGCTTTGCCATTTCAATGTCATCTATTGGTGCAATGACCAAATCAGTGCGGTCATGTATCTCAACTGAATTCCAATCAAGATTTACAATCCTTTGTGCATTACCATCTGCAGCCTCCCCTTGTGCATTAGCATCATCATCCTCCACTGTTAACACTTCCAACTCAGTAAGTATAGGCATTACTTGCCTTTGTGCAGCCCAATCATCCTCGACCATCTGAGCAGCCAGCTTCGAGGCCACATATCCAACCCTCGAATCAGGTTTTAGATCAATGAGCTCTGCTAAAAACAGAACAGTTTTGCTTGTCCAACCGTTTCTCTCATCGATTTCATCAACTATATGTTCCCCTGTCTCAACCCTAACATAGTCACATTTGCAATCATCAAATCGTAACAAAGAAACTTCTTGCTCTGGCCCCCAAACCACACTATCCCCAATTTTTTCCACCATTTTCCTTACTGCCTCCTCTCCCATGTTTATTAGCTCTTGGGGATCAACATGTTCTAATTCCACCTCCCATTTAACAACCGTGTCTCTCTCAATGATCTGCGTGCTGCCATCAACTAAAACAGCCCTAGAGGGAAAGAAATTGATGCGAAATTCGAAGGTTTGGCGCACAACATCGTCTCCCCTGTTTTTGGCGGGCACTGTGAGCTAGCGGAAGCGAACAAAGCGCTCAACCTTAGAGAAATTGAGTGCAGAGATACGGGATATACCGATTAGAAGTCCCCTCTCCATGATCCATATCGTTCCCCCTCGCCTCCACAATCTAGCATCAATGGGCACGCTCAGATCTCGAATTGAGAAGAATGGGAGAGGAATTAGCTTTCCAATGGCACTCACAACCTTCGTCGAGCAAAGCGCCGCCGCCTAAATTAATTGCCGTGCGCCGGCGAGAACGATGGGTGAGGTCCGCCGCCACCGTCGGGGAAGCTACAGTGAGTGTTACGCGCGCTCTCGGTCGGAAGCGGTTGGTTTGACTGGCTGTCCCAACCAACCGGTTTGGCTTAACCCTAATATTGGAACAAAGTTAAATGTGTCCTTACGACCGATTTAAGGCCCGTGTGGCCCTGGGATATTAGTTGCCTCACATCCGTCGCATGCGAGCTATTCTTTTCAACGATGTCGCTTTCCTTCCAATTCCACGTAAAGACGTCGCATAGGAGCTATAAGCCCCCATTTTTTCTAACTCTCTCACATTGACTCTTCATCTTTTATATCCTCCTACGATTCCTCTCCCTCTCCTTCCATGAATTTTCTTGGTTCCAACCAAAACAACGAACTGCATCGACAGCTCCACAGGCATGCGTTTTCCACTCAGTCCGCCATATCATCGTCCCCCGTATCATCGATTTGCCTGGTTCTCCGGTTATCCTGCACATTAATCAATACATAGAGGGGAAGGCGAGGACATCGGCTAATGGTCCACCCAGGTATCTGCGGGTGTTTGCTGATTTGTTGTTCACGTATCTGCTGACATGGGCTAACCTTGGTTCACTACAGAATCAGTGATGCATTTATTTCACCAAAATTGTTAATCTAAAAGACCGCTGTGGTATATCAGTCTACCAAACATGAACGAAGAGGGATTACATGGACCACACAATATTGGCTTGTGGAATACACTATTTGATATATTTAAGAATCATCAGTCAGGTCGGTATAAATTTCTATTTTGCTGTATTCAAATATTTATTGTCACCATGGACGGTTATCTTCATAAGGTGCCTTTATTCAACTTGATAATTTACATGTAGTAGCTAAATGCATGATCAAAAACATGAATACTTCAGCTCTACGATTTATCCCATATTGACTCTTAATTAATCATTTATGATTTATTTACAGAAATATTGTACAGTTTTGTCGAACTTCACTACAACCAGGTATTACACTAGTAGAAAACAGGCCATCCGTCCACGCCCCCTCAGAGCACTAGTCCCGGTTGCGCCACCAACCGGGACTAATCTAACCGCATCCGGTTGGAGCGGGCACGGGCCAGGGGCATGGGTCCCGGTTGGTAAGGGGCATGCGTCGGTTGGAGCCACCAACCGGGACTAAAGGTTTAACAGCCACGTGGCGTGTACGCACCTTTAGTCCCGGTTGTTGGCTCCAACCGACTAAAAACCTGCCCTCTATAAATGCTGGCAGCCCCCCTGCCTCCACTCTGTTTTTCGAATGGTGTAAGGTGTGAGGGTGTGTGCTAGTTTTTCTCATGCATGCATTGAAGGTGTTTGTTGAAATGTTTGAGTGAAAATCCAGTTGAATTTCTCATAGAACAAAAATATAGAAGGTGTCCGAGACGCACTTGAGCTTTCTCCTCTTTATTTCCCTCGATCGAGGTTAGCAATCCTATCTTTTCTAGGTCATTGATACAATTCATGTGTCGGTGTGAATTGGTTATTTCACTATTTACGATGTCCTATTTTTTGATAAACTTACTTATATGATGCAGATGAACGGTCGGGAATGGATGTACGGTGACCGGCGGGTAGCCGGGTATATCAAAGGCGTGGATAAATTTATCGATGTGGCTACGGCAAACAAAGAGAATGGATTTATACGTTGTCCATGTGTTCAATGTCGGAACAACAAGGAGTACTCTTCCTCGAAAATCATTCGCGGCCACCTGATTATGAAAGGTTTCATGCCCAACTATAATTGCTGGACCAAGCACGGGGAAAGAGGGGTTATGATGGAAGATGGTGAAGAAGAAGATGATGATAACAACTATCATCATATGTTTCCTGAATCGGTGATACTGCTATGGAAGACAATGGAGAGGAAAAAGGTGAAGAACGGGCATCGATGAGCGGTGATGAACTTGGTAGGGTCATTTCGATGCAAAGCGAGACCTGTGAAATGAAAATGAGAAGTTGAAGTTAGAGGGCATGTTAGAAGATCACAAGAAATTGTTGTACCCAAATTGTGAAGATGGCAGCACAAAGCTCGATGCGACCTTTGGAATTGTTGCGATGGAAGGCGAGTGTGGTCTAACCGACTCCTCATTTGAAAAGATGCTGAAAATAATGAAGCGAAGTTTCCAAAACATAACGAACTTCCGATAGTACCTCTGAAGCAAAGAAGACTCTCATCCTCGGATTAGATGTGCAAAAGATACATGCATGCATTAATGACTGCATCCTCTACATGATAAGGAGTATGAGAATTTAGATAAATGCCGGTATGCAGCGTTGCGGTATAAGATCAGACGAGATGACCCTGGTGATGTTGAGGGAGAGCCCCTCCGGAAGAGGGTTCCTGCTAAGGTTATGTGGTATGCTCCTATAATACCAAGGTTGAAACGCATGTTCAGAAACAAAGAGCATGCCAGGTTGTTGCGATGGCACAAAGAAGACCGTAAGAAAGACGGGGAGTTGAGACACCCTGCTGATGGGTCACAGTGGAGAAAAATCGAGAGAGACTTCCCAGACTTTGCAGGTGACGCAAGGAACTTATGGTTTGGTCTAAGTACGGATGGCATGAATCCTTTTGGGAGCAGAGCTGCAGTCACAGCACCTGGCCCGTGACTCTATGTATCTACAACCTGCCTCCTTGGTTGTGCATGAAGCGTAAGTTCATTATGATGCCAGTGCTCATCCAAGGCCCGAAGCAACCGGGCAACGACATTGATGTGTACCTTAGGCCATTAGTTGAAGAACTCTTACAGTTGTGGGGCAAACCAGGTGTACGTGCGTGGGATGAGAACAAACAGGAGCCATTTAATCTACGAGGGTTGTTATTCGTAACCATCAATGATTGGCTTGCTCTTAGTAACCTTCGTGACGGACAAACAAAGGATATAAGGCATGCACCACTGTTTAGATAAGACCGAAGGTACATATTTGCATAAATGCAAGAAGGTTGTGTACCTAGCGAATCGACGATTTCTTCCGACCAATCATCCGTAAGAAAGAAAGGCAAGCATTTCAAAGGTGAGGCAGATCACCGGAAGAAGCCTGAACTCCCACCGGTGATGATGTATTTGGTATGGTCAAGGACATAGAAGTAATCTTTGGAAAGGGTCGGCGGTCAATCAGTTCGAACGACGTCGCTACAGGACACGCACCCATGTGGAAGAAGAAATCTATATTTTGGGAGCTGCCATATTGGAAAGTCCTGCGTGTCGCTCTTCAATCGACGTGATGCACGTGACGAAGAATCTCTGTGAACCTGCTAGGATTCCTAGGCGTGTATGGGAAGACAAAAGATACACACGAAGCAGGAGGACCAACAAATTATGAAAGACCCAAAGAACATGCATACGATAACAAAGGCGGATAAAGGGCGTCACTTAAGTCGTGCCTATGCTCTTACCAAAGCGTAGAAGGAAATCTTTTGAAGTCCTTTACAGTATCAAGGTGCCGTCGGGCTTCTCATCTAATATAAAGGGATAATAAATATGGCGAGAAAAAGTTCCAAAACCTGAAGTCTCATGACATCACGTGATTATGACGCTTGCTTCCGATTGCATTGAGGGGCTTCTACCGTAAAATGTTCGAGTACCCATTGTGAAGGCTGTGCATTCCTCAATGCAATATCTCGAAGGTAATCAATCCAGATATTCTGCCAAGGTTCTGAAGGATGTGGTACAATGTCTTGTTAGTTTTGAATTGGTGTTCCCACCATCCTTCTTCAATATTATGACGCATCTCCTGGTTCATCTAGTGGAAGAGATTGCCATTCTCGGTCCCTTTCTGCACAATATGTTCCCCTTTGAGAGGTTCATGGGAGTCTTAAAAAATATGTTCATAACCGTGCTAGACCGAAGGAAGCATCTCCAAGGGATATGGAACAGAGGAGGTCATTGAGTTTTGTGTTGACTTTATTCCGACCTTAAGCCGATTGGTGTTTCGACTCATGGCATGAGGGAAGACTAAGTGGAAAAGGCACGCTGGGAAAGAAAGCACTGATATGTAGGGACGGGATTCTTTCACTAAAGCACACTACAGTTCTACATAATTCCACCTTGGCAGCTCCAGATATGGAGGAACACAAGAATATTATACGCTCAAAAACGGGAAGCTGAATCATGGATTCTGAGATGAACACATGAAGTCTGGTGGTTGGATGCGGACACATCTCTTGAATGACACCACTGTTGGAGATCAGCTATACTTGTTGGCGCGTCACCATCTTCTACTATATTGAATTTCCAAGTACGAAATAAATGGGAATACATTCTACACGATCGCCCAAGATAAAAGAGCACCAACCAAAATAGTGGTGTCCGCTTTGATGCAATAGACGAGAATGGACAAAAGGACACATATTATGGTTACATAGAGGAGATATGGGAACTAGACTATGGAGTCTCTTTTAAGGTCCCTTTGTTTCGCAAATGGGTCAACCTGAATGGGGAAGGGTAAAGATAGACCGGTTATGCGGAATGACAAGTGGATCTCAACAATCTTGGTTATAGAGATGAACCATTCGTCCTAGCCAATGATGTGTCTCGGGTTTTCTATGTGAAGGACATGTCCTCCAGAAAAAAAAGAAAAATATGCAAACGAATACATCATATGATGATCCAAAGCGTCACATAGTTCTTTCGGGGAAAAGAAACATCGTGGGAATCGAGGGCAAGATGGACATGTCGAGAAGATTATAATAAGTTTGATGAAATTCCGCCCTTCACGGTGAAAACTGCCCAAGCATTCCGTTAAGTAAAGAAGATGCTCCATGGTTACGTCAAGCGGTCATAAGGAATGACATATGCCAAGAAGTTCATGCTCATATTATGTAACTCTAGTTCATGTCTTTCGCGGTTTGTGGCTTGACCGAAGGATATCTTCGCGGTTTGTGGCCTTTAGTCCCGGTTTTGTAGTCTCGTTTTAATATTAATAAATGTCTTGAGTGTTAGTCCCATTTTGTGGCTGGACCGAGTGCCTCTATGACCAGTTTCTCGGAGATGCTTGGGAGGCCCACTGGCTCCGTCGGCATCTCCTCAAACTGGCCGCAGTGGTGTCCTGCTCGAAAACCATCTTGCAGCTTGTAACTTCACTAACTAGATCAATACGCCTCGAGCTAACTAATTTCACATATTAGGAGTGCCTCTATGACGTTTCTCGGAGATGCGGAGGCTGGGCTCCGTCGGCATCTCCTCAAACTGGCCGCAGATGGTGTCCTGCCTCGAAAACCATCTTGCAGCTTGTAACTTCACTAACTAGATCAATACGCCTCGGAGCTAACTAATTTCACATATTAGAGTGCCTCTATGACCAGTTTCTCGGAGATCTGCGGAGGACTGGGCTCACGTCCATCTCCTCGACTGGCCGCATGATGGTGTCCCTGCTCTGAAAACCATCTTGCAGCTTGTAACTTTACTAACTAGATCAATACGCCTCGAGCTAACTAATTTCACATATTAGAGTGCCTCTATGACCAGTTCTCGGAGATGCGGAGGCCCAGGCTCGTCGGCATCTCCACAATGGCCGTAGTGGTGTCCCTGCTCTCTAAAACCATCTTGGAGATGCCTCAAACTGGCTGGAGGATGGACTCACAAGGATGCATATTTATAGTACAAGCAGCTCGGCATAATGTCGACACTCACGACATAATGTCGACACTCACCCCTATTAGTCTTGACTCATCTTTAGTCGGTTGGTGTCTCCAACCGGGACTAATTCATCTTTAGTCCCGGTTGGTGACACCATCCGGGACAAGGTACAAGCATACGACATAATGTCGACACTCACCCCTATTATTAGTGTTGTTATGCGCCCACTGTAATCCCTTTAGTCGGTTTGTGACTACATCCGGGACTAAATGTGCCGAACAATGATCATGTGTGTGTGGACATTGGTATGTAGAACAATGTTGCGGGAGGAAGTTTTCCTTTTTGTATCGGAAAATCCCTTTTCCATTTTCCGGCAAAAAACGGTCGCTTTATGAAGTAACCACCAAAATGCCGTTTAATGCTACCGTCCTATTTTCCTAAAATACTAGACCACCTTACATGGACTATATCCCAACCGGTACAAATCGGGACTAAATATGAACCCTATCTTTATATAGGCATTTCCTCTATTTATTAGGTAACACTTAAGACATTTATTAATATTAAAACCGGACAAATCGGGACTAGCTAACACTCAGCCTAAAGCGCCCCTTTAGTCATAATCATGCCTAGTCCTATAGTACGCAGCTTGAGGTCTTCATCGTCGTCATCATCATCATCGTCACCGCCACTCAGGGATCCTCGGCCCATCCATGGCATATACAGGCCATTCCAGCCTTGGATTCACGGCGGGTGGGAGAGGGTCTCTGGAAGGCGATGCCGCCACGATGTGGGGCCTGTGGCGGGTGGACTCGTGGGCACCGTGGCGAGATGGTCTCCCGGCGATGTAGCGCATCACTTGATGATAATGCGGTTCTCCCACCACGCACGACGGCCGACTTCGTTGTTGTTCACCGGTGGCGGGCCATCACCCTCGTACTGGCGAGCTCCCTTTCCCTATTAGCGAAGAAGGCATTCCAGTGTCATAGTTGTCGGGATCCCACTGGGATCCATCCGCTCAGCGTGAGCTCGTGGTAGAAGTGGTTTGTGATGGCTGGCGTCTGCGGAACCTTGAGGGCAGGAGGGCAGAACCCTCGGTAAGCATCCAAGTGGCGGCGGTACCAGTGGACAAGGGTAGTTGGGCGCACGCCTCGGTCTCCTCGAGGGTCGAATGGCCCCGATGGCGTTGTCCATTGTTCTAAGAGAGGAAGGTGTGGATGTGTGGATATCCATGACACGATCACCCTAAATATAGAGGGAAAGGGCGGGAAAACTTGGCGTGAAGCTTTGGGAAATGGCGGGAAATATCTTTAGTCCCGGTTAGTGACTACATCCGGGACTAAAAGCTCTAGTAGAAAGGAAAGGGCGGGAAAACTTGGCGGGAAGAGGTGGGAAATGGCGGAAAGTATTTTTAGTCCCGGTTTGTGACTACATCCGGGACTAAATGTCTGCCGAACAATGATCATGTTTCGAAAAAACCTTCATAAAATTACCTATCATGTTCGAGGTTTCATGGCTTTCGGTCCAAATGACCGATGTTATGTGCTGAATCACGGCATAGTTTGTGATGTTGTGCCCATATTATGCATGTGTGTGGACATTGGTATGGAGAACAATGTTGCAGGAGGAAGTTTTCCTTTTATGTACGGAAAAGCCCTTTTCCATTTCGAGCGCAAAAAGCGGGTCGCTTTTGTGAAGTAACCACCAAAATGCCGTTTGAATGCTAACGTCCTATTTTCCTAAAATACTAGACCACCTTACATGGACTATATCCCAACCGGTACATCTCAAACCTTTTCGTCCATCCACGGTAAAAGGACAAATGTCTGCCGAATCGGCGAAGTGGGTCCGGTTTGTACTACAGTAAATGATCTATCGCCGTGATTTTTGAAAAATCATTTTAGACTCGCAATATGTGGTTTCTTGAGATCCAATGCAAGTTCTAACAATGCGTCCCTATCTTCATGCACACCGGTTCGACCATAGTTAGAAATTCAAATAATTCAAACGGGCATAATAAATTCAAAAAAATCCGAACAATGAAAATCCTTCGTGGTGTCATATTATGTTACATAGTTGAAAGGAAAAATACCGGACTTGGTATATTGATCATGTTTTGAAAAACCTTCACAAAATGACCTATCATGTTCGAGGTTTCATGGCTTTCGGTCCAAATGACCGATGTTATGTCTTGAATCACGGCATAGTTTGTGATGTTGTGCCCATATTATGCATGTGTGTGGACATTGGTATGGAGAACAATGTTGCAGAGGAAGTTTTCCTTTTTATGCATCGGAAAAGCCCTTTTCCATTTCCCGAGCGCAAAACGGGTCGTTTATTGAAGTAACCACCAAAATGCCGTTTGAGAATGCTACCGTCCTATTTTCCTAAAATACTAGACCACCTTACATGGACTATATCCCAACGGTACATCTCAAACCTTTTCGTCCATCCACGGTAAAAGGACAAATGTTTTTGAATTATTTATTTAAATCCAAACACTTTTTATGTTTAAAATTTTCTAAATTCCAAATTAATATTCAAAATATAAGTTAATTCATTTTAAAAGGTTATATTAATTATTTTTAAAAATAGAATATGTTTTTGAATTATTTATTCAAATCCATACACTTCTTATGTTTAAAGTTTTTCTAAATTCCAAATTGATATCAAAAAATATAAGTTAATTCATTTTTATTGTAAATGGTTCATATTTTAAATGGTTACATTAATTGTTTTTAAAACAGAAAATGGTTTTGAATTGTTTATTCAAATCCAAACACTTTTATGTTTAAAGTTTTCTAAATTCCAAATTAATATTCAAAATATAAGTTAATTAATTTTAAATGGTTACATTAATTATTTTTAAAAATAGAAATTGGTTTTGGATTATTTATTCAAATCCATACACTTCTTATGTTTAAAGTTTTTCTAAATTCCAAATTAATATTTAAAAATATAAGTTATTTCATTATTAATTTTAAATGGTTCGTTGTTTAAATGGTTACATTAATTATTTTCAAAATAGAAAATGGTTTCAATTAGTTATTCAAATCCAAACACTTTTTATGTTTAAAGTTTTTCTAAATTCCAAAGTAATTATCATTTAAAAACTTTACAAATTTAAACCCCAAAATAAAAAATAAAGGCGAACAGAGAGAAAATAATGAAATAATTTGAAAGCAGAATACGTCCGGTTGGAGCCACCAACCGGGACGAAGAGCTTCTACAGCGCCTTCAATCGCTGAAAATTTGGACTATAGGTCCGGTTGGTGGCTCCAACCGGACGTATGCTTTAGTCCGGTTGGAGCCTGAACCGACTAAAGGCCCTTTAGTTATAAGGCGTGTGCCTCCTCTTCTTCTTCCTTCCCTCTGCCTGCCTTCGCCGCCGACGACGCCGCCAGTTGCCCGCCACCATCGCGCGCTCCGTGGCGGCTCCGTCAACGCCTCCGCCTCGGCCCGCAGCGTCTCTTCCTGCCTTGGCAAGGCGCCCGTGCGTCTCCTTCCCCGACGATCAAGCAGCGCTGCCTCGCTTCGACGATCGCGCCTTTTCCCCACTGCGCTGCGTACGGGCGCCACCCTCCTGCCCTCTCTCCTCCCCCCTGGTGGTGGTCTTCTTTGGCGCCACTGGCGCCATTGGTCTTTGGCGCCGCCTTGCTTCCTCCATCGTCGCTGCTGGTGGTGGTACGGGCCCGCTGACGTGGCCCTCTCTGTCCTCCCTCCACAGTGGTGGTCTGCTGGCGCCGCTGGTCTTTGGCGCCGCTTGTGCCGTTCCTCCATCGTCGCTTTGGTGGTGGTACGGGTGTGCTCGGCCCACAAGTGGTGCAGACGCTGACGTGGCCCACGGTGGCTTGCTGACGTGGCCCACAGTAATTCAATTTTAAATGATTTAATAATTCCAGAAATTGATATAAACTTGTAAATTCAATATCTTTTTATTTATAAGTCAGAAAATTACAAATAATATATCAAATTGTTCAGAAAAATGAAACCTATCTATTTAACCTTTAATCATGCATTGTTCAACAATTTAAATGACAAGTATAATTATAAGAACAAATGCACCCCTCTCATATGTTCCGGAGTTTCCCCGAGTTAGGGTTTTCACCGGAACCCCGATGAAATCGTCGAGCATGTCTTAGGGTTACATTCCAATGCAAATTAACTTGTCATATCATCATACTTGCTTGAGCATTGCATCGATGCCATGTGTTGATTGTTTCCCTTTCTTTTGGTTTCGATTATTAGGTTTATTATTAGTTAGGTATTATTAGGTTTATTAATTAGTTTGGTATTATTGGTCTTGCCCACTGGTCACCAATGTGGGTAGCCCTGACCCGATTCACATTGCCGATCCGTGGTTTGATAAGGAATCATTAATACCCCTTAGGTGCATGTGGGTTCCCTCTCATATGCATCGGAGGTTTCTCCGAACTAGGTTACACCCTCGAACTCCGGAATATTGATAACCGTTGATTTTAGCTAGAGTTACCTATCTACTACACGGTTTCCTTTTGTAGCTAGGTTTAGGTTTCTCTTCATTTTTATTATTGTGTATGTATATATCGGGTTTCTCCTTTAGCCGCTTTGACTTATTCGTTTTCCACCTATATGCGTAAAATATGGATCCACACGCCGTGAGGACGAAGAAAAGGAAGAGTTGATCCAAGGTGTGATCCGTGGGGAAGATAATTTAGACGTATCAACGTTTCTGAACAACTCCGGTGAGGGTGATCCTCTTTTTACCGGAGTAGACAACTTGTTTGAGGTTGAAGGTGTTGCCTTCCGCGAGGGAGAAGGCGATGCCTTGTGTAACCGAGAAGACGACCGCTCCGGCCATCTGCTATCTATATAGAAATAGTAACGACGATCTTTCTTCTTTTAGCCCTCCGGATCGAAGGAATCTACTGAAATGAGCAGACGAGACCCAACCAAAAAGTTGGAAGACCATGAGAGGTTCAGGATCGAAGATGTCGCTGTAGACGGCAGACCGACCGCTCCCGAAGTTGTTGCAACCAAATTTGTGGCACAATGCGGAGTAATCGTTAGGGACTTAATCCCGATCACCATTAGAAATTGGAATAGGCCTGCTAATGCGGATGAAGAGGGAACATGTTTATTTGTCCCTAACCACGCCAAAGATTTACTGTGGAAGAGGATCATGGTTAATTTCAAACTACCGAAGATAGAGCTGGATCCAAATGCGGAGGATCCAGTTGAGGACGCCTTACAACATGGGAGAGCCATGGAGGCTAAGGTCAGGGAGTGGGCTTTGAAGAAGATGGCCCAGTGTTTCACCAACTGGAAGGAACATGATGGACGAACACGAGGCACAATAGGCTCCCAATCATGGAGGACTGGGTTTCCCGAAGAGAGGAAGAAATATCCTGATAGAAGCCGTCAGAGGAGTAAGGACAGGCGGCGGTTGAGCGAAAGTCGAAAAGCGAATGCGTTTAATTGAAGAACGATTAAAGCAACAACAAGATGAAATTAACTCACTTAAAGAGCAAAGTACTACGGCGCCCCATCTCAAGAAGACACTGCGCATTCGATGCTACCGCCTATCGAATAATCGAAAAGCGATGTGGCTTCCACCGAGGTCCCGGTGATGACAATGGCGATGCCGATGATGCACCGACGATGGCTCTGTTGGCTACCAAGGATGATATCACGAGATGACACACTGCGATCTACATGTCAAAGTTGTGAACATATCAATGAAGGTGGCGGTCGGCTATGCCTTACCAATTGGACCCACACCAACTTACCACGATCGTCCGGTTCCGGAGGGCTACGCTGTTGTTCGTGGATGAAATCATGCCCACCTTTGAGGTTTTGGATCTTCACTACCCTTGGTGAAGGGGATGTGATCGTCTGGGTGGCCAAAACGTCACCATTCTATGGCGAAGGATTGTATCGTGCTTCAAATCACACGCCAAGGCCATCTTCGCCGTCTCACCGTCTCAATTAGGTCGCGCCGCCGCGGCCGTCTTCGTCGCCTCACCGGCTCCGTCGCCTCACCCGTCTCGGTGCAGCCATCGCCATGGAGCCATCGCGGCGCCTCGGGATAAAAAGCGTGGCGTACCGCTCTTGTCGTCGTGGCGATCGCCAAACGTAAACAAGAGCCTCTTCCAAAAGTACCAACGGTTCCTCCCAAGAGAGCTTATGGTATCTTGAAGAGGAGACCCGGCTCGGGTTGATCTTGAAACGACAATTTTAAGCTAAGGCGGCCGAAGAGCCAGAGTTCCCAAAGACGAAAGAAGAAAAAGCCAAAGTGTTGAAAATGCTAAAGACTCTTCATCAACCCGAGCCAAAGCTGTCATCGGACTATGAGCGTTCTATTCTCAAGTCACATGCGGCACAAAAGCCTCAAGAGCAAGATCTTGATGCAAGCGGAAATCTGTTGCCCAGCTCGGAGAACAAGCAAAACAGACTTGCGCCCTCTCAAGGTGATTTCTCAAACCAATGTGGGGAAAGCAAATATGGGGCGAAGCGGTATGATCCAGAGGTAGTTACTGTCTGAGAAAACGCTGCTCAAGGTATGAGTATTGCCAGACTTATCCCATTAGAGTTCTTCCCGTGAGTGAAGTAGCATACAAATACCAGACGGCAAACCTCTCGTCAAACGAGGAGGTAAATAATCTTTCAACAAAATGCGAAGATTGCATAATCGGTACATGCACGCCACAAGTGCCGGGCTAAGCGGATAGTCTTTGAGGGTTACAAAAAGCATCATGGGAAAGAAAGTGATGACATGATATCCATTGAATTTGTTGAGCTATTTCAATTATTCAATCAAGGCCTTGGACAAATCGCTCATAAGTACCTATATGCGTAAGTACTAATTCGTAATTAACTTAGTCTCCACTATCTCACTTTGTTTATTGCATGTATATAATCATCTTGTAATATGCGAATGAAGATTCTCGAATGCAAGAGGACAAATCTATGATATTGGCTTCATTGACCCATATTGGGTTCATGAAGCTAATCTCAAAATAAGCCCTCGGGATACGGAGGATAATATAGTACACGTTAAGGTTTCAAGAAACCAAAAGGAAATACTTTTTCCTTACAACTTCGAGTGAGTGTTATTGTCTTGTATACACTTTCTATTTCGCTTACTCGATGTTAAGTATATAATTGATTAGTTATGCATTCGCAGCTTCCACTATATTCATTAATCATTCAACTTGACAAAGGCGTGTACTAGTCATGGACTCAAACATAAACCCCTTGAGGCGTGGAAGGACATGCAGATACTTCTCCAAATGTAATTCTAATCATTACGACACTATATCGGCAGCGTTCGTGAATTTTATGATATCAAGTACTTAATAACTTCTTTTATTCGTTTTCTTCGGCAGCGCTTGGAAAGCAGTTCACCAAGAAGGCTAGGGGTGTTTGGAAAGAGGAGCTTACATTTCAACCACTAGATGTAAGCACCACTAGCTATATCCGTGCATCTCTTTGATTCTAGTTTTGATACAGTTATTATCATGCTTGATTATTATTTTGATTGAACTATGTTCTTGTGAAGTGCACGACAGGACGGGTAACAATCTCTGTGGATTCTATGTTTGCGAGTTCATCCGGCAGACGTGCGATGAGAAGGGCAGAAATTTAGAGCAACTCCACGTATGTAAACAATTTCTATAGTTTTATTTTCAAACAAATTGTGTTTAGTTTCATTCATATAGACTCCTTTTTAAATCAGATCGAACGTCTACGGGACGGTCTTCTGCCAAAGGATCGCGTACGAGCAATTCAGGAGGAATTGGCGGGATTCTTGGATGCAGAAGTCCTAGACCCGAAAGGGGAGTACTATTCTGCTGTGTATAGACAATAGGGATTGTAATAATAGCAACTCGATCCGTGTATAGACAAGGGGAATACTTTTGTATGTAGTGCATGAACTCGATCCGTGTATTGAATGTAATATTGTCATGATGATCTTGTGTAATATAAGGTTCCTTCATTGATAAGTGCAAAACACTAAACAATAAAACAACCTAAATGAATTCTCTGCCGCGGCACAAAAAGTGGCGAAAATGCTGCCGTGGCAACAAAATGTGCAAAAATGAATTCTCTCTTGGCGGAAGAAATGGGCCAAATCTACGCATGGCGAAGGTTATTAGTCCCGGTTCGTGTTACGAACCGGGACTAAAGCCCCCCCCCCCCCCTCCTCGCACGGTGCAGCTGTCACGTGTATGATCTTTTGTCCCGGTTGGTGGGGCAACCGGGACTAAAGGTTCGGGCTTTAGTCCCGATTGCCCCGTCCCGGTTGGGCAACCGGGACTAATGCCCCTTACCAACCGGGATCAATGGGGTGTTTTCTACCAGTGTTAGTAGAGTGTTATTTTTCATTATTTATAATGTACTCCTTTTGTCATGGAGATTGCATATCGTTATTTTTCCCCTATATAAGAAAAGTTGTTAGAATGTGATGGAATTTCTGTTTGGTTTCTCTTTGATATACCACTCACCAAATTGGAAGCAAACCTAAGAAGCTATCGTAATAGAAACCATATGAGGGGCCTTTTGATATTCCTTTAGTGTCAAGGCAAACCATGTCACAACCACTACAATGTTACAAGGCCCCTGGAAAGAGGCCATTGTAATCTATACTATTAAAAAGATTGGGACCGTTCGTTACCCCAAAAAAATTTCCGTCTGCCTTGAAAAGACTATTTTACCCCTACCCGTTCGAACAAAGTACAAGCGTGTGCCACCGTGAAGTGAAGGAGTCCACGGCAATCCCACCGCTCTGGTCCACCACCGCGTCACCCTCGCTCTCCTCTCACACGCGTTTAGCGCTGCAGCCCGCACCCCACGCTCCCTCACGTACAATACAACCTGACCCCACATTCACCCGATCAACGCGACTCCCTCGCTCGCGATCCCTCTCCACCTTGTTCTCTTTCTCTCCCCCGCGGTTGCAACCTCACACCTTCCTCCCGATCCCGCCGTCAGGGCCACACGCCTCGCCGCCCGCTCGACGCCCACTTCCTCGCCATCCCCCTGGCCCCGCCACCAAGCTCGACCCGCTTGGAGGCCTCCTTCTCCCGAGATCCTCTCCACCGCCTTCGACCTCTGTCGTGTTCGCGTCAGGGACATCAGCCGCCGCCAGCCCCGGAGCCCTGCCCCGGCCTACCCCGACCTCGTCTGGCCGCCCCTCCTCCCCGGCCCGGCAGCAACCGCCAACCGTACATTCGTCACCCCAACGGAGGCGTCCTGGACGAGGAGGTCGTGCGGCGGCGAAGGCCTTGGCATCGACGGGAGGAAACCACGGAAGAGGAGCTCGAGGTGATACTGTGCGGGGGCGGCTTGTCCTGAAGCTTGGCGGCGGACGGCGCTAGAAAGTGAGGGAGCGGCGCGCGCAGGCAACAGCGCGAGCGGAGAAGAGGGCTCCCCTGCTCCCTGTAGCAACACCGATTGCATATCTGCAGGCCAACACCAATGTGGCCAGTCAAACCAGAACATGTACTACGCTGCTATATGCTTTTCTTCTTCAATTTCTCTCTCTGTTCCATAGCCAGTGTGCAGGATGCTGCTATATGCTTTCCTTCTTCAATTTCTCTCTGTCTTCCATAGCTGTGCAGGATGCCACGGCTGACGCTCCTTCATCCAGAGTTCATACCGAGATCTAGCAAGGAACACTGCTATGGAGGAGGATGAGGGGTATAGAGAAGAGGGACAAAGGGGAGGAGGGTGGAGTTACCTGCCAGAACCGGGCAGGTGGCGACGGGACGTGATTGCATCTGTAACGGAAAAGGATGGAACGAATGTAAAAACGTAGGAGGATCGCGTTGTGTG
Organism: Avena longiglumis; assembly: GCA_030063025.1. Lineage (NCBI taxonomy): Eukaryota > Viridiplantae > Streptophyta > Magnoliopsida > Poales > Poaceae > Avena > Avena longiglumis. The sequence goes on along the minus strand of CP125974.1, from coordinate 540,551,727 downwards.
TACGTGCATCTGTTACGTGTGTGCTTTTGTCCGGCGGCGCGTCAGTGCATCGGGTGTGTCAGTTTGTGCGTGTCGTGTCCTGTGGGTCTGGTTCAACACGTGGGAGGGCAGGATGCTAGAATGTAGACGGCAAGAATTCTGCCGCTGTAGGTAGGTTGAATGGTGTGGTCGACGGTGAAATGGTGGTGGGAACTCCGTTGGGTCTGTGGACAGAGCTCACCGCAGGAATCCTCCAGTTCATAGTGCAAGTAGATCCAAAAACTCCCGGATGGTCAAATAGCTGAGTTATTGCAGCATAGCTGTGTAATTAGGAAAAGAGTAATGCTACACATACGGACAATTTATTTACGGACTAGGCTTACGGAATGACGTGGTAAGCAGCCATGCGTTGTGATTCGCTAGAAAAATAACCAACACTGGAAATTCTTCAACCAAATCAGGCCACGTTCAGTCCGTAGCTCCAGTCCGTAAAATCACTCCGTAGGTATAGGATTATTGTTAGGAAAATTATTAGTTTGAAATTTGGTAATGCCTGAAAATACATTGTACTAGCAGAATAGAGCGATCGAACCGTAAGTGAAATTATAAGCTGTTGTTCGTTGGTCGACTTAATTTTGTTCATGTTGTTCTAGGTGTTGATATTAACATTTTGTACATGTGATGTTTTTCTCGTGGCCAGGCACATCCTATGCTGAGGTTTAACAGATCTTTCGAGAGGCATGCCAGCAAAATTTACACGAGAGAAATGCTTGAAAATTTTGGATAGATATTGTACGAGGCAAGGTTATTGTGAAGTGTAAGAGGTTGAGAAGGATAGGTGGTACATTACAACACACTGTAAAATGAGAACAGAGAAGAGTTTGAATGATACTGATCTCAAGTCGGTATTCACATTAGTTCAGAGTCAGAGTCTTGTATTTGTGTTGTAAAACGGTTTTGTTGTTGTACAAAATTTTGACTGCATTTGTGTTGTTCACTGTAGGGCTTTGGCAAATTTTACGAGTGTACAAAACATCTGTAGTTTTCAAGAACATAATAATGCATCTAGCTGACAGTGAGTTCTTGATAGTGTTTATTGGGTTCAGTAACATAAAGCATCTGAAACTGTAGACTGATTACTATCAGCCGCTGTGAGATAATTGATTAATTCGTGGTGTGTGTTTCTAGCAAAGTGGCAATAGTAGTCCAGCACGAATCTGGAAAATGAAAGGTAAAATGGTAGTCTGAATTTGAGGTTGTCGGCACTGTGAGGCGGGAGACTGAATTTGAAACACTTGACTACTAAATGTGACCGGTTGAAAATTGAATGAGTGTGAAACTGTAGCTCATAGGTTGCAGGTTGTGTTGGACATAGTGTAGGGGTTCGTAGCATGGAAAACAAAAATTTTCTATCGCATACAAACAAACAAGCCAAGATCTATCTACTAGATTGTAGCAACGAGTCGATAGAGGAACTCACCCTCGAAGATTCCAAAGTGGTTAACGAGAGCGGATTCTCGTGGGTGATGTAGTACTCTTCCGATCTCAAGATCGTGTAGACGATCCTTCCAGCGCCACGTTCCGCAGCGCTCCCATGATCGGTCACACGTTGGTACTCGCGAAGACCTTCCTCTCCTTGTTCCAGCGAGGCGCGGAGGTTGTAGCACTCTCCTCGCGATTCCGGCAGACAACGGCGTGGTACCGAAGTAGAGGGAGATCCCGAGCCGCCTTAAGCGGTGCGAGTATGGTGGAGCTTATGAGAGAGGCTATTAGTGGTCTAGTAATTAGACACACCAATTAGAAGGCTCTAAACCAATTAGAAGGCTCTAAACTGTTGGCTAAAGCAATTAGAAGCTCTAAACCAAACAGCTCTAAACCGGAGATCTAGAGTAGAAAGTATTGTGTCTATGGGAGGAGCCCCTCCTTATATGGGAGGGTTCCTTGGCGCCAGGAGGGAGGAGTCCTCCCAACTCGGCCTAGGGCTTGGCGCCCGGCTGGAGGTCCAACTCCTCCTCCGGGTTGGTTCCAACTCCTCTTGCTTGTTTCCCACAGTTTCTTGTTTTGCGGTTTGACTTTCAAACTGGACATTTGACTTTTCTGTTTTAGGATTCAATTTAATCCTTTATTTGGGACAGCAAGAACACTTAGTACATGATGCAATCATTCAATGAGCAATGACACATTCATGTACCCTTCCCCGGTCTTGGGACAATCCGAACCTTCTAGAACATTCCGATGAAAACACGGAATCATTCCCGAACTCAAACGGGACTTTCCTTATATGAATCTTATTCTCCAGACCATTCCGGATCACCTCGTGATATCCGGATCCCATCCGAGACTCGAACAACATTCGGTCTCTTTCTCATAATACCATAACTACTCAAACAACGTCGAATCCTTAAGTGTGTCTCCCTACGGTTCGTGAATTATGCGGACATGATCGAGACACTTCTCCAACAATAACCAATAGAGGAATCTGGAAATTCATATGGCTCCACATATTTCTACGATTACTTTGCGATCGAATGAACCACTTACATACGATACCAATTTCCCTTTGTCTCACGATATGTTACTTATCCGAGGTTATGATCGTTGTATCTCTGCATACCTAGTTCAACCTCGTTCTTGATAAGTACTCTTTTCTCGTTCGTGATATGTGATCCTTGTGACCAAGTCACATGCTTGCAAGCTAATTGGATGACATTCCACCGAGAGGGCCCAGTATATCTATCCGTCATATGGATGGACAAATCCACTCTTGATCCATGTGTTTCAACCAATACTTTCCGAACACTCAATGCCACTTTTATAGCCACCCTGTTACGGTGTGGTGTTTGATGACATCAAAGCATCCATCCGGTAAAGGTGATATGCATGATCTCATGGTCGAAGGAATTAGGTTACTATGTATCAGAAAGCATATAGCAATTGAACTATTGAAATGACTTGATCTTTATGCTACGCTTATCTATAGGAGTATGTCCATCACATCATTCTCCTAATGATATGATCCTGTTGTTAATAACATCTCTATGTTCATGATCAGGAAACCATGATCATATATTAACCAACAAGCTAGTTTAACAAGAGGCTATACTAGGGACTCTTATTTTAGTTTACAAATCACACAAGTATTAATGTTTCCGGTTAATACAATTATAGCATGGTATGTAAACATTTATCATAAGTGTGAAGATATGATAATAACCACTTTATTATTGCCTCTTGGGCATATCTCCAGTCTCCCACTTGCACTAGAGTCAATAATCTAGTTTCAAACCTTTGTGTATATAACACCTATGGCTTTCGTGTTGTATGTACACGATTGCTAGTGGTCAACTGATCTCCGGATCTGACACTTCTAGGTCCGTGTGTAATTGCATGTCTTTGCGTCTCTACGCATCACTCATTTTCTAATGAGATGGCTTTGTATAAATTTGGTCTTTCGGTGTGACCTTTAGTTCTTTGGGGTTAAAACATGTTGATAATATTGTCGCACAATATATCTTCATAGTATTATCCCACTGTGAACTACACCTAGTTTGATAACAAACTACTTGACACAAATGCCCTCTTTTCTGCTAAAATAGCAGTTATATACTTGGCCTTTTGTTGTAGTATCATCACAATGTCTTAACTTTGGAACTCATCCAAATCCATTATGGAACTCACCTTCCATTATATTGTGCCACCCTTAGTTTAGATTGAGATAAACTTAATTTGTACTTTGTGACAAAGCTAGTATCAATGTAGTACTTTTACAATGAACTAACCATCTATTTGTCACTTCTACAAATATTATACTCTTAGTTCTTCCAAAAGATCATAAGAATATCCTTACTATTGTCCAATGATCATCTTATGAATCATTCTGGTATATGCTCACAACATTTAGAGCATAGGACATATCTGGATTTGTACATATCACAGTATGATTGATATAAATACTCTTTGTGATTTCATACATCAAGTATCAATCTATACTTGATTATTTGTTTCACTTTACCAAATGTCAATACACTTGAATATATCATCAATATTGAATTTATTCAATCCTTTACGTGACAAGAACCTCTCTTGTAGTTCATATATTGAACTCATTCAATATCTTGTCTATGTACTTCTGGCACAACCATATTAGCGTCTATTGATGCCAAATATTTAGGTTTTGCCTAAGTCTTTCATCGGGATGAAATTCTTAATATGTGTTAATAAAAGATACATTATTTCCAATCAACAATATGTCTTCCACATAATGTATTAGAAACATTTCTTAAGCGCTCCACTTAATTTCTTGCAAATGCAAGCATCTTCATTGTCTCTAATGAACTTTTAAACTCCTTTAACAGTTTCATCATAGTGAAGATTCCAACTCATGATGCTCACTTCAACCATTGAAGTTTGCATATGCTTTTAGCATCCTTTGAATTAACAAAACCCTAAGGACCGTGTCATGCACACGTCCTAGGTAACGATTCTATTAGAAGAACATGTTTTGTTTATTCAACTACCATATAACAAATTATGTGTAGTGGTTGCTACATTAATCCGTCTAGACTAAATATCGCTATGAAAGATCAGATCTTGTCATAGTCAACCTTTGAACATTGTTGTGAACTCTTTCCCAACATGTCGACTATTTCATAGATGTGAAACATCCATGTCTATTTCTTTATAGATCCAGACACAACTATAAGGTCTTACACCTTTCTCGAGGGTCCTTCAAGTTCAAAACTTGATTTCTCGTGTATGGAACTATCACGGATTTTATGGCTTCAAGCCATTTGAGTCGAGGCCCATCATCGCTTCTTTGCATGTAATCGGTTCATTATTCTCAAATAATGATTCAACCCTCAAATCTTGGTATTTGATTGTTTACCCGATCTACTTGTTTCAATAGGAACTTAGATCTCCGTGTCCACAACCTTTGAGGCACGTGAGCCATGAGCATTATTCTTTCTCGGAACACTTTTATTTGCGCAACTCTGCACATATAGCTAAGGGTCTTTTAACCTTATCAAAGTTCTATTGTCCTCCCACTTAACTTTTCACGAAAAATTCCTTCTCAAAGAAACTTGAGGTTCTAAGCGACAAACACTTTTGTCTCCGGTGTTTTATGGAGGAATACTTAACATTTATACAAAGACAGGTTCATCCGACTTTGGTTGCACACATCTTTCTTATGCATAGCATACCAATGTTTTAAGAAAGGACTACTTGGGTTTTATCCCAAACCATAACCTTATATGGTGTCATTTCAACGGATTATGATGAAGCTCTTTTCAGTGGAAAAACGGTAATCTCTAAAGCTTTTAATCTTTAAAATAAAATGGCAATTTTATGAATTACACCTTTGATCTTACCATGTCAAACAAGGTTTAATTACATATCTCGAACACTCCATACTCTTATGGTGTTTCGGGAAAATGCAAATCCACGGAACGATTCCTTTAAATCTTAGGTATTATGCTAAACTTGTAACTCAAATATCTTCCTTTATGATCTTATCATAAACTATTTATATTCTTGTTACAATGATTTTGCACTTCATTTTGAAAGTCCTTGAACTTTTCAAATGTTTCACACTTCATCTTTATTAAGTAAATATTCATATATTCACTCAAATTTTCGGAGAAAGCATATGAAGTTGAAATCCATCGCTCTTGACTACACATAATGGACTTCGTACAACAATATGTACAAATTCCAATAAGCTAGTCTTTCGTTCCCTTTTGGCCTATGAACGAAGTTTTAATTATCTCTAGGAAAGTTTCTGGCGTCATTTGATCAAAATCAAAAGACTCCAAAATTCCATACATATGGAGTTTCTTCATGTTTTTTTTCAATATAATTTAAACGGCGATGTCACTTCCTAAGTGATCTTTTCAATCAATTTGTCTTTCAACATCTTTAGCATTAGCTTTATGGATGTGATTTTTCCAACGAGATTTGTGAATCATCCATCTTTTATGGATTCTGGCAATTATTTGAACAACCCTTTTGTTCTCATAACACTGATAAAACAAATCTTGAAGGCAAGCTTTGATGTTTAACGAGCAACACAATAACCCTTTATTTGTTCTCGATGAACATCATCACATATTCTTTGCTAATTACTTAGGCCACTGTAGTTCATGAATTCATTGTTTTGTATGACATTCATACCAACAAATTCAGTATCAAATACTTAAGAACCACATTGTTTAATAAGCAAAGAATATAGCCATAACATGTATATCATCTATATACTTGAATTGAACAATTCTAATCTTTTCTTTTCTGCCATATATTTATGAGATTCTCTTTCAGTATTTCCTTTTCTGTTTGAAAGAATCTATCAATATCAATAGTGGAGTCATACATATGACACATAGTCCAAAGCGTGTATAGTTAAATACCAATGTCTTTGGACTTGCACCTTGAAGTAGATCACCATCATCAAATGTTTGGTGTTCTTTCAAATTCCTTTCTTTAGTAATCTCTTGGTGTAGTAAACATTTTACCTACATCAAATATTCACACTTAACATGGAATCGTCCATGATCAAGCTACTTTTAGCTTATAACGATGAATTATGAGTATAATGTTGCTATCCAAAACCTTTTGGAGGATCAGGACAACAAGTGTCTCCAACCTTTTGCAAATTCTCATCAAATATGAGAACATGACTTTTGCCATATTATACTCTATCATGTTGCAACCAAAACTTTGTTTCAGATATCACAATATCTTCCACACATCATGGTTTCTGAAATAACTCTTTCAGATCCTAGATAACCTTGATATTAAGAGAATCCTTTGAATATCAAGAATCGTGGAGACAAACATGATACTTATATACTAACATTGGAATTGTTACTCTTGTTTTAATACCAATTATTAAACTTCATGGAGTAACCGGAACTTACTGAAAGTTTGCAATAGGACTTTTAAACTTTAGATTAACACTTCAAAAACAATACGATACCAGTTCGTAAAGTAAATTAACCAGAATTATATAGTTCTATCATCTCAATTATAACTAAGCGTACGGTGGTAAACGGATGCCAATGACTACAACAACTATGCAAATTCACTTTGATTTAGTTTATGATAAATTGAGTTCTAATTAATAATCAAATTAATCTAGGTGAACTCCCACTCAAAACAATATCCCTCACATTGTTTTAGTGATCACACGAACCAAATCCACCACATCAAAACCGATCATCACGAGAGTTGATATAGCTTCAATGGCGAACAATCGACATGTTCATCATATCTACTATATGACTCATGCTCTACCTTTCGGTAATCCGTGTTCCTGAGGCCATGTACATGCTAGGCTCGTCAAGATCAAACCTTAGTTTCGCATGAGCAAATCTGGCTTGCTCACGTTGTATACACTTGCGAATCTAGCACCCGATCATCACGTGGTGTTTGAAACAACAAGCTTTAGCAGGTGCTAACTAAGGGTGAACACTTTAAGACTTGAAATTCATGTGCATGAGGGATCATCTTATAATGCTACCGTCGTCTACTAAGCAATACAAGATGCATAAAGGATTAACATCACATGCAATTCATAATATGTGATATGATATGGCCTTTCTTCTTTGTGCTTCCGATCTCCATCTTCCGGCACGAACATGATCTCCATCATCACCGACATTGCATCAAGGTCAATTACGCCTCTCCATGGTTGTCGTCCACGGCTTCAACTATTACAACTACTTTGAATAGACACGGGTCTTAACATAAATTAAAGACAACCATATGGCTCCTGCGGTTGCCAACTTACAATAAGGAACATTGCATACATCATATATAATCACAATCATGGCCATATCACATCACGACACACCTGCAAAACAAAGTTAGACGCCTCTACTTTCTTTGCATGTTTTACGTGGTTTGGGGCTTTCAATAAGTGTCGTTCTAACTTACGAACAAGAACCACAACATTGATACTAGTATTGTCAATCACCCGTTGTAAATTGGATCTTAACTATGCTAGGAGAAACATGCACCCGCAAAGCCACTTATGCAATACAAGTTACATGTCAAGCGTGGAGCAAGTCTCATGAACGATGTCATGTAAGGTTAGCCCGGGCCGCTTCATCCCAACATACCGCAAGATGCAAAGTACACAAAAAGTAATCTACAATAAAAGCATCAACGCCCACAATGACCATTGTGTTCTACTCGTGCAACAGATCTACATATAGACACGGCTCGATACCCTTTGTAGGGGTTCGTAGCATGGAAAACAAAATTTTCTATCGCATACAAACAAACAAGCCAAGATCTATCTACTAGATTGTAGCAACGAGTCGATAGAGGAACTCACCCTCGAAGATTCCAAAGTGGTTAACGAGCGGATTCTCGTGGGTGATGTAGTCGTACTCTTCCCGATCTCAAGATCGTAGTACGATCCTTCCAGGTATACGTTAAAGCAGCGCTCCAGATCGGTCACTGCGTTCGATTTTCGACGAAGACCTTCCTCTCCCTTGTTCCAGCAGTGGAGGTTGTAGCACTCTCCTCGCGATTCCGGCAGCACAACGGCGTGGTACCGGAAGTAGAGGGGAGATCCCGCAGGGCTTCGCCTTAAGCCGGTGCGAGTATGGTGGAGCTTATGAGAGAGGCTATTAGTGGTCTAGTAATTAGACACACCAATTAGAAGGCTCTAAACCAATTAGAAGGCTCTAAACTGTTGGCTAAAGCAATTAGAAGCTCTAAACCAAAACAGCTCTAAACCGGAGATCTAGAGTAGAAAGTATTGTGTCTATGGGAGCCCTGCCTCCTTATATGGGAGGGGTTCCTTGGCGCCAGGAGGGAGGAGGAGTCCCTCCCAACTCGGCCTAGGGCTTGGGCGCGGCTGGAGGTCAACTCCTCCTCCGGGTTGGTTCCAACTCCTCTTGCTTGTTTCCACAGTTTCTTGTTTTGGCGGTTTGACTTTCAAAGCTGGACATTTGACTTTTCTGTTTTAGGATTCAATTTAATCCTTTATTTGGGACAGCAAGAACACTTAGTACATGATGCAATCATTCAATGAGCAATGACACATTCATGTACCCTTCCCCAGTCTTGGGACAATCCGAACCTTCTAGAACATTCCGATGAAAACACGGAATCATTCCGAACTCCGAAACGGGACTTTCCTTATATGAATCTTATTCTCCGGACCATTCCGGATCACCTCGTGATATCCGGATCCCATCCGAGACTCGAACAACATTCGGTCTCTTTCTCATAATACCATAACTACTCAAACAACGTCGAATCCTTAAGTGTGTCTCCCTACGGTTCGTGAATTATGCGGACATGATCGAGACACTTCTCCGAACAATAACCAATAGAGGAATGGAAATTCATATGGCTCCCATATTTCTACGATTACTTTGCGATCGAATGAACCACTTACATACGATACCAATTTCCCTTTGTCTCACGATATGTTACTTATCCGAGGTTATGATCGTCGGTATCTCTCGCATACCTAGTTCAACCTCATCTTGATAAGTACTCTTTTCTCGTTCGTGATATGTGATCCCTTGTGACCAAGTCACATGCTTGCAAGCTAATTGGATGACATTCCACCGAGAGGGCCCAGAGTATATCTATCCGTCATATGGATGGACAAATCCACTCTTGATCCATGTGTTTCAACCAATACTTTCCGAACACTCAATGCCACTTTTATAGCCACCTGTTACGGTGTGGTGTTTGATGACATCAAAGCATCCATCCGGTAAAGGTGATATGCATGATCTCATGGTCGAAGGAATTAGGTTACTATGTATCAGAAAGCATATAGCAATTGAACTATTGAAATGACTTGATCTTTATGCTACGCTTATCTATAGGAGTATGTCCATCACATCATTCTCCTAATGATATGATCCTGTTGTTAATAACATCTCTATGTTCATGATCAGGAAACCATGATCATATATTAACCAACAAGCTAGTTTAACAAGAGGCTATACTAGGGACTCTTATTTTAGTTTACAAATCACACAAGTATTAATGTTTCCGGTTAATACAATTATAGCATGGTATGTAAACATTTATCATAAGTGTGAAGATATGATAATAACCACTTTATTATTGCCTCTTGGGCATATCTCCAACACATAGTGCATAGATGAGTTCGAAATTTGAATGCATGGGCGGCATGGTGTTCAAATTTGGAATGACACGGAAAAACAAAACATTTGAGCCCGGGATCAAACAACCATTTCCGATTATTTTGTTTTTTGAGTATTACATGGCTATATTGAATCAATTATATATACAACAAGAAAAAACTCACCGTAGCGACGCACGGGCATTCAGCTATACTACTAATTTCTTCGTCATCCTTCAGAAAATTTCCGTCTGCCTTGAAAAGACGGTTTTGCCCCTGGCTTTTCGGACATATTACAAGCTCTGCCACCGCCAAGTACCACAACCCTATCCACTCACGCTCGCCTGATCCCCTCCCTCCTCTCGAGCCCGGCCCTGCTCGATCTTCGCCTGGAAAAGAAAAAAAATCCCCACTCGTGGGCTTCCCCGAGCTCTCCATCGATCTGACGCGGGGGTTGCGGGGAGACGTCTGGCGCGGGGAGGCGGCGCTGGCGGGGAGACAAGCGACGACGGGACATGCTGGTGTTGCGGTACGACGTCTGGCGCGGTGGCTCTGGCCGGGCGAGTTCGACGGGGAGGCGAGGAGCATCGAGGGGATCCGGGCGAGGAGCCGACGCTCTCCATCTTGTGGGAAGGCTCCGGCGTGGCGGCGGTTGAGCGCGTCGGAGAAGCAGGCGAGGAGGCGCTGGGCGAAGGAGGAAGCGCGGGGAGGCACCTGGGCCGACGGCGGAGGGGAGCCAAGCAGCGGTGGGACACGCGGGTGTTGCGGGGCGACGTCTGGCGCGGGGCTCCGCACGGTGGCTCCGGCCGAGCGAGCTCGACGCGAGGCAAGGAGCGTCGTAGGGGATCCGGGCGAGGAGGCTACGCGGTGGCGGGCTTGGCGCGACAGCGTCCGGTTATTGCGGCGGGAGGCGTAGGCGGGCGAGAGGAGGAAAGAGGAGATCGTGGGGTGGTTGGGTTGCGTCTTGGGGCCTCGTCGGTGTGGATCGCGTTGCTAGGTTTGGTGGGGATCTATGCGCTACAAGTCGGGCTGGATGCCGCCTTGGTCGAGGTCGCCAAACGGAGATTCGGAAGAAGGAAGAGGGGAATCGAGCAAGGCGTGCTATCACGGAACTCGACAGCGACAAGAGATATGAAGATGAGCGATATGGTCGTCCCGATTTCGATGAGACATTGCTACATGCGTGTGTTACCGTACTGCAAAATAAGTTTAGTACCTTGATCTATAGCAGAATAAATAAGTTTTAATTTGAATAAAATTTGATAGTTCAAGCGAAAAAAAATAGGGTGTTAATATTTTAGGAGACAAAAATATATTCCTTCCGACACATATTAGTTGGCTCAAATTTGTCTAGATATGGGTGTATCTAGCACTAAAATTTAACTAGATATATTCATATTTAGATTTAGATGAATCCAAGTTAACTAATATCGGTCGGAGAGAATATAATAATGTCATGATGATATAAAAAACAAAACAACAAGCACATACTACTATCAAACATTTTACAGCACATTATAATTGGACACCACTAAAAAAAATAAGCTCATGTGAAGTCGCGTCGCGGTAGGGGTTTTCATTTTTTTCAAATGTTAGTTTTAAAGATTTCAGAAAAAAAGAGAAGAATGGTTTTTTTAAAGTAAAACGACAACCCCTTTTCAGACCTATAACCAAATAAATGATGAGTGTTTATAGTGTTGAGGAGTGCTTTGGTGCTTTCCAAAACTTTTTTGAATGATTTCTAGAGGAAAATAAAAGCTGTGATTACGAGAAGTAATGCACCTGCTTTGATCAAGGAAATATATATCCACATCCGAGGGAAACTGAAACCGGAGAGTGTGAAACTACCACTAGAGGAAAAAGGGCCATCCGTTCGCGACCCCTTGGAGCATTAGTCCCAGTTCGCCTGGCAGGACTAATCTTTGCAACGTCCCGGTTGGAGCGGCACAGGGCCAGGGCATGGGTCCCGGTTGGTAAGGGCATGCGTCGGTTGGAGCCACCAACAGGACTAAAGGTTTGGCCACAGCCACGCACCTTTAGTCCCTTCTTTGGCTCCAACCGGGACTAAAGACCCTTGCCTCTATAAATGCAACGCCTGACCCCTCTGCCTCCACTCTTTTTTTGAAGGTGTGTGCTAGTTTTTTCTCATGCATGCATTGAAGGTGTTTGTTAAAATGTTTGAGTGAAAATCCCGTTGAATTTCTCATAGAACAAAAATATAGAAGGTGTCCGAGCACTTGAGCTTTCTCCTCTTTATTTCCCTCGATCGAGGTTAGCAATCTTATCTTTTCTAGGTCATTGATACAATTCATGTGTCGGTGTGAATTGGTTATTTCACTATTTATGATGTCCTGTTTTTTGATAAACTTACTTATATGATGCAGATGAACGGTCGAGAATGGATGTACGGTGACCGGCGGGTAGCCGGGTATATCAAAGGCATGGATAAATTTATCGATGTGGCTACGGCAAACAAAGAGAATGGATTTATACGTTGTCCATGTGTTCAATGTCGGAACAACAAGGAGTACTCTTCCTCGAAAATTATTCGCGGCCACCTGATTATGAAAGGTTTCATGCCCAACTATAATTGTTGGACCAAGCACGGGGAAAGAGGGGTTATGATGGAAGATGGTGAAGAAGAAGATGATGATAACAACTATCATCATATGTTTCCTGAATACAGTGATACTGCAATGGAAGATAATGGAGAGGAAAAAGGTGAAGAACGGGCATCAGATGAGCCGGCTGATGAACTTGGTAGGGTCATTTTTCGATGCAAAGCGAGGCTGTGAAACAGAAAATGAGAAGTTGAAGTTAGAGGGCATGTTAGAAGATCACAAGAAATTGTTGTACCCAAATTGTGAAGATGGCAGCACAAAACTCGGTACCATTAATTGGAATTGTTGCGATGGAAGGAAGAGTATGGTCTAACCGACTCCTCATTTGAAAAGATCTTTGAAAATAATGAAGCGAAGTTTCCAAAACATAACGAACTTCCGAGAGTACCTCTGCAAAGAAGACTCTCATCCTCCGGGATTAGATGTGCAAAAGATACATGCATGCATTAATGATCGCATCCTCTACATGATAAGGAGTATGAGAATTTAGATAAATGCCGGTATGCAACGTTGCGGTATAAGATCGACGAGATGACCACAGTGATGTTGAGGAGAGCCCCTCGGAAGAGGGTTCCCTAAGGTTATGTGGTATGCTCCTATAATACCAAGGTTGAAACGCATGTTCGAAACAAAGAGCATGCCAAAGTTGTTGCGATGGCACAAATAAGACCGTAAGAAAGACGGGAGTTGAGACACCTCGATGGGTCACAGTGGAGAAAAATCGAGAGACTTCCGGACTTTGCGGTGATGCAAGGAACTTATGGTTTGGTCTAAAACGGATGGCATGAATCCTTTTGGGGAAGAGCTGCGATCCACAGACTGTCCGTGACTCTATGTATCTACAACTGCCTCCTTGGTTGTGCATGAAGCGTAAGTTCATTATGATGCGGTGCTCATCCAAGGCCCAAGCAACCGGCAACGACATTGATGTGTACCTTAGGCCATTAGTTGAAGAACTCTTACGGTTGTGGGGCAAACCAGGTGTACGTCGTGGGATGAGAACAAGCAGAGCCATTTAATCTCTGAGGGTTGTTATTCGTAACCATCAATGATTGGCTGCTCTTAGTAACCTTTCAGACGGACAAACAAAGGATATAAGGCATGCACCCACTGTTTAGATAAGACCAGGTACATATTTGCATAAATGCAAGAAGGTTGTGTACCTAGCGAATCGACGATTTCTTCCGACCAATCATCCGTAAGAAAGAAAGGCAAGCATTTCAAAGGTGAGGCGGATCACCGAAGAAGCTGAACTCCATGGTGATGATGTATTTGGTATGGTCAAGGACATAGAAGTAATCTTTGGAAAGGGTCCCGGTCAATAAGTTCGAACGACGTCGCTACAGACACGCACCCATGTGGAAGAAGAAATCTATATTTTGGGAGCTGCCATATTGGAAAGTCCTGCGTGTCCGCTCTTCAATCGACGTGATGCACGTGGCGAAGAATCTGCGTGAACCTGCTAGGATTCCTAGGCGTGTATGGGAAGAAAAAGATACACACGAAGCAGGAGGACCAACAAATTATGAAAGACCCAAAGAACATGCATACAGATAACAAGGCGGATAAAGGCGTCACTTAAGTCGTGCTAGCTATGCTCTTACCAAAGCAGATAAGGAAATCTTTTTTGAAGTCCTTACAGTATCAAGGTGCCGTCTGGCTTATGATCTAATATAAAGGGGATAATAAACATGGCAGAGAAAAAGTTCCAAAACCTGAAGTCTCATGATCACGTGATTATGACGCGATTGCTTCCGATTGCATTGAGGGGCTTCTAGGAAAATGTTCGAGTACCCATTGTGAGAAGTGTGCATTCCTCAATGCAATATCTCGAAGGTAATCAATCCGGATATTACGCAAAGGTTCTGAAGGTGTGGTACAATGTCTTGTTAGTTTTGAATTGGTGTTCCCACCATCCTTCTTCAATATTATGACGCATCTCTGGTTCATCTAGTGGAAGAGATTGCCATTCTCGGTCCGGTATTTCTGCACAATATGTTCCCCTTTGAGAGGTTCATGGGAGTCTTAAAGAAATATGTTCATAACCGTGCTAGACCGAAGGAAGCATCTCCAAGGGATATGGAGCAGAGGAGGTCATTGAGTTTTGTGTTGACTTTATTCCGACCTTAAGCCGATTGGTGTTTCGACTCATGGCATGAGGGAAGACTAAGTGGAAAAGGCACGCTGGGAAAGAAAGCAATGATATGTAGGGACGGGATTCTTTCACTAAAGCACACTACAGTTCTACATAATTCCACCTTGGCAGCTCCGTATATCGAGGAACACAAGAATATTATGCGCTCCAAAAACCGGGAAGCTGAATCATGGATTCTGAGATGAACACATGAAGTCTTTCGGTGGTTGGATGCGGACACATCTCTTGAATGACACCACTGTTGGAGATCAGCTATACTTGTTGGTCGCGTCACCATCTTCTCGTATTGAATTTCCAAGTGCAGAAATAAATGGGAATACATTCTACGATCGCCCAAGATAAAAAGCACCAACCAAAATAGTGGTGTCCGCTTTGATGCAATAGGCGAGAATGGACAAAAGGACACATATTATGGTTACATAGAGGAGATATGGGAACTAGACTATGGAGTCTCTTTTAAGGTCCCTTTGTTTCACGCAAATGGGTCAACTGAATGGGGAAGGGGTAAAGATAGACCCGGTTATGCGGAATGACAACAAGTGGATCTGAACAATCTTGGTTATAGAGATGAACCATTCGTCCTAGCCAATGATGTGTCTCAGGTTTTCTATGTGAAGGACATGTCCTCCGGACGAAAAAAAGAAAAATATGCAAGCGAATACATCATATGATGAGCCAAAGCGTCACATAGTTCTTTCGGGGAAAAGAAACATCGTGGGAATCGAGGACAAGACAGACATGTCGAGAAGATTATAATAAGTTTGATGAAATTCCGCCCTTCACGGAAAATGAAAGCCCAAGCATTCCGTTAAGTAAAGAAGATGCTCCATGGTTACGTCTGAAGCGGTCATAAGGAATGACATATGCCAAGAAGTTCATGCTCATATTATGTAACTCTAGTTCATGTCTTTCGCGGTTTGTGCCTTAACCGAAGGATATCTTTCATGTTTGTGGCCTTTAGTCCCGGTTTTGTAGTCTCGGTTTTAATATTAATAAATGTCTTGAGTGTTAGTCCCATTTTGTGGCTGGACCGGAGTGCCTCTATGACCAGTTTCTTGGAGATGCTTGGGAGGGCTCCGTCGGCATCTCCTGAAACTAGTCGTAGTGGTGTCCCTGCTCTCGAAAACCATCTTGCAGCTTGTAACTTCACTAACTAGATCAATACTCGGAGCTAACTAATTTCACATATTAGGAGTGCCTCTATGACCGATTTCTCGGAGATGGGAGGACTGGGATCGTCGGCATCTCCTGAAACTGGCATGATGGTGTCCCTGCTCGAAAACCATCTTGCAGCTTGTAACTTCACTAACTAGATCAATACCTCGCTAACTAATTTCACATATTAGGAGTGCCTCTATGACTAGTTTCTCGGAGATGCGGAGGCTGGGCTCCGTCGGCATCTCCTGGCAACCGTAGTGGTGTCCTGCTCTCTAAAACCATCTTGGAGATGCCTCAAACTGGCTGGAGGACTGGACTCACAAGGATGCATATTTATAGTACAAGCAGCTCGGCATAATGTCGACACTCACGACATAATGTCGACACTCACCTATTATTAGTCTTGACTCATCTTTAGTCGGTTGGTGTCTCAACAGGACTAAGGTTCATCTTTAGTCCCGGTTGGTGACACCATCCGGAACAAGGTACAAGCCATACGACATAATGTAAACACTCACCCCTATTATTAGTGTTGTCTCGCCCACTCTGCATAATCCTTGATCAGCGGTTGGTTTCTCCAACCGAGAATAAATATGAACCCTCTCTTTATATAGGCATTTCCCTCTATTTATTAGGTAACACTTAAGACATTTATTAATATTAAAAACCGGGAAAAATCGGGACTAGCTAACACTCAGGCCTAAAGCCGCCCCCTTTAGTCATAATCATGCCTAGTCCTATAGTACGCAGCTTCAGGGTCTTCATCGTCGTCATCATCCTCATCGTCATCGTCACCTGCCACTCCGGGGATCCTCAGCCCATCCATGGCATATACCAGGGGCCATTCCAGCCTCGGATTCATGGCGGGTGGGAGAGGGGTCTCCTGGAAGATGATGTCGCTACCGCCGGGACAGTGTGGGGCCTGTGGCGGGTGGACTCGTGGGCACCGTAGGCGAGGATGGTCTCCCCCGGCGATGTAGCGCATCACTTCGATGATAGTACGGTTCTCCCACCACAGACGACGGCCGACTTCGTTGTGGTTCACCGGTGGCGGGCCATCATCCTCGTACCTGGCGAGCTCCCTTTCCCGCCTATTAGCGAAGAAGGCATGCCAGGTGTCATAGTTGTCGGGATCCCACTGGGGATCCATCCGCTGCTCCGGCGTGAGCTCGTGGTAGAAGTGGTTTGTGATGGCCGCCTGGCGTGCGGAACCTTGAGGGACAGGAGGGACAGGAACCCCTCCAGCGCTCAGCATCCAGCCGGCGGGCGGCCGGTACCCCGGTGGACAAGGGTAGTTGGAGGCGCACAGCTCCTCGGTCTCCTCGAGGGTCAGAATGGCCCAGTAGGCGTTGTCCATTGTTCTAAGAGAGGAAGGTGTGGATGTGTGGATAGCCATGACACGATCACCCTAAATATAGAGGGAAAGGGCGGGAAAACTTGGTGTGAAGCTTTGGTAAATGGCGAGAAATATCTTTAGTCCCGGTTAGTGACTACATCCGGGACTAAAAGCTCTAGTAGAAAGGAAAGGGTGGGAAAACTTGGCGGGAAGAGGTGGGAAATGGCGGAAAATATTTTTAGTCCCGGTTTGTGACTACATCCGGGACTAAATGTCTTAGAACAATGATCATGTTTGAAAAAACCTTCACAAAATGACCTATGATGTTCGAGGTTTCATGGCTTTCGGTCCAAATGACCGATGTTATGTCTTGAATCACGGCATAATTTGTGATGTTGTGCCCATATTATGCATGTGTGTGGACATTGGTATGGAGAACAATGTTGCAGGAGGAAGTTTTCCTTTTATGCATACGAAAAGCCCTTTTCCATTTTCCGGCAAAAAGCGGGTCGTTTGTGAATTAACCACCAAAATGCCGTTTCGAATGCTACCGTCCTATTTTCCTAAAATACTAGACCACCTTACATGGACTATATCCCAACGGTACATCTCAAACCTTTTCGTCCATCCCGGGTAAAAGGACAAATGTTCCTTAGAATCGGGAAGTGGGTTCGGTTTGTACTACGGTACATGAT
Organism: Avena longiglumis; assembly: GCA_030063025.1. Classification (NCBI taxonomy): domain Eukaryota; kingdom Viridiplantae; phylum Streptophyta; class Magnoliopsida; order Poales; family Poaceae; genus Avena; species Avena longiglumis. Next base: position 540,533,669 of record CP125974.1, on the reverse strand, counting down.
CTACGCCGTGATTTTTGAAAAAATCATTTTAGACTCGCAATATGTGGTTTCTTCAGAGATCCAATGCAAGTTCTAACAATGCGTCCCTATCTTCATGCACACCGGTTCGACCATAGTTAGAAATTAAGATAATTCAAAAGCGGGTATAATAAATTCAAAAAAAATCCGAACAATGAAAATCCTTGGCGTGGTGTCATATTATGTTACATAGTTGAAAGGAAAAATACAGACTTGGTATATTGATCATGTTTGAAAAACCTTCACAAAATGACCTATGATGTTCGAGGTTTCATGACTTTCGGTCCAAATGACCGATGTTATGTCTGAATCACGGCATAGTTTGTGATGTTGTGCCCATATTATGCATGTGTGTGGACATTGGTATGGAGAACAATGTTGCAGAGGAAGTTTTCCTTTTGTCGCACGGAAAAGCCCTTTTCCATTTTCCGAGCGCAAAAACGGGTCGTTGTGAATTAACCACCAAAATGCCGTTTGAGAATGCTACCGTCCTATTTTCCTAAAATACTAGACCACCTTACATGGACTATATCCCAACCGGTACATCTCAAACCTTTTCGTCCATCCCGGGTAAAAGGACAAATGTCTGAATCGGCGGAAGTGGGTTCGGTTTGTACTACGGTACATGATCTACCCCGTGATTTTTGAAAAAATCATTTTAGACTACAATATGTGGTTTCTTCGAGATCCAATGCAAGTTCTAACAATGCCCGTCCCTATCTTCATGCACACCGGTTCGACCATAGTTAGAAATTAAGATAATTCAAAAGCGGGTATAATAAATTCAAAAAATCCGAACAATGAAAATCCTTGGCGTGGTGTCATATTATGTTACATAGTTGAAAGGAAAAATACCAGACTTGGTATATTGATCATGTTTGAAAAACCTTCACAAAATGACCTATCATGTTCGAGGTTTCATGGCTTTCGGTCCAAATGACCAATGTTATGTCCTGAATCACGGCATAGTTTGTGATGTTGTGCCCATATTATGCATGTGTGTGGACATTGGTATGGAGAACAATGTTGCAGGAGGAAGTTTTCCTTTTTGTCGCACGGAAAAGCCCTTTTCCATTTTCCGAGCGCAAAAAATGGGTCGTTTTGTGAAGTAACCACCAAAATGCCGTTTCAGAATGCTACCGTCCTATTTTCCTAAAATACTAGACCACCTTACATGGACTATATCCCAACCGGTACATCTCAAACCTTTTCGTCCATCCCGGGTGAAAAGGACAAATGTCTGCCGAATCGGAAGGAAGTGGGTCCGGTTTGTACTACAGGTACATGATCTATCGCCCGTGATTTTTTGAAAAAATCATTTTTAGACTCGCAATATGTGGTTTCTTCAGAGATCCAATGCAAGTTCTAACGATGCCCGTCCCCTATCTTCATGCACACCGGTTCGACCATAGTTAGAAATTCAGATAATTCAAAACGGGCATAATAAATTCAAAAAAAATCCGAACAATGAAAATCCTTCGCGTGGTGTCATATTATGTTACATAGTTGAAAGGAAAAATACCAGACTTGGTATATTAATCATGTTTCGAAAAAACCTTCACAAAATGACCTATGATGTTCGAGGTTTCATGGCTTTCGGTCCAAATGACCGATGTTATGTGCTGAATCACGGCATAGTTTGTGATCTTGTGCCCATATTTTGCATGTGTGTGGACATTGGTATGGAACAATGTTGCAGGAGGAAGTTTTCCTTTTTGTCGCACGGAAAAGCCCTTATCCATTTTCCGAAGGCAAAAAACGGGTCGTTTTGTGAAGTAACCACAAAAATGCCGTTTCAGAATGCTACCGTCCTATTTTCCTAAAATATTAGACCACCTTACATGGACTATATACCAACCGGTACATCTCAAACCTTTTCGTCCATCCCGGGTAAAAAGGACAAATGTCTGCCGAATCGGCAGGAAGTGGGTCCGGTTTGTACTACAGGTACATGATCTATCGCCCGTGATTTTTGAAAAATCATTTTAGACTCGCAATATGTGGTTTCTTCAGAGATCCAATGCAAGTTCTAATGATGCCGTCCCTATCTTCATGCACACCGGTTCGACCATAGTTAGAAATTCGGATAATTCAAAGCGGGCATAATAAATTCAAAAAATCCGAACAATGAAAATCCTTCGTGATGTCATATTATGTTACATAGTTGAAATTAAAAATACGGACTTGGTATATTGATCATGTTTGAAAAACCTTCACAAAATGACCTATGATGTTCGAGGTTTCATGGCTTTGGTCCAAATGACGGATGTTATGTCTTGAATCACGGCATAGTTTGTGATCTTGTGCCCATATTATGCATGTGTGTGGACATTGGTATGGAGAACAATGTTGCAGGAGGAAGTTTTCCTTTTGTGCATGCGGAAAAGCCCTTATCCATTTTCCAAGGCAAAAAAGCGTTTTGTGAAGTAACCACAAAATGCCGTTTTGAATGCTACCGTCCTATTTTCCTAAAATATTAGACCACCTTACATGGACTATATCCCAACGGTACATCTCAAACCTTTTCGTCCATCCGGGTAAAAAGGACAAATGTCTGCGAATCGGAAGTGGGTCGGTTTGTACTACAAGTACATGATCTATCGCGTGATTTTTGAAAAAATCATTTTAGACTCGCAATATGTGGTTTCTTGAGAGATCCAATGCAAGTTCTAACGATGCGTCCCTATCTTCATGCACACGGTTCGACCATAGTTAGAAATTGAGATAATTCAAAAGCGGGCATAATAAATTCAAAAAATCCGAACAATGAAAATCCTTGGCGTGGTGTCATATTATGTTACATAGTTGAAAGGAAAAATACGGACTTGGTATATTGATCATGTTTGAAAAACCTTCACAAAATGACCTATCATGTTCGAGGTTTCATGGCTTTCGGTCCAAATGACCGATGTTATGTGCTGAATCACGGCATAGTTTGTGATGTTGTGCCCATATTATGCATGTGTGTGGACATTGGTATGGAGAACAATGTTGCAGAGGAAGTTTTCCTTTTGTCGCGGAAAAGCCCTTTTCCATTTCCGAGCGCAAAAACGGTCGTTTGTGAAGTAACCACCAAAATGCCGTTTGAGAATGCTACCGTCCTATTTTCCTAAAATACTAGACCACCTTACATGGACTATATCCCAACGGTACATCTCAAACCTTTTCGTCCAACCGGGTAAAAGGACAAATGTCTGCCGAATCGGAAGGAAGTGGGTCGGTTTGTACTACAGTACATGATCTATCGCCCGTGATTTTTGAAAAAATCATTTTAGACTCGCAATATGTGGTTTCTTGGAGATCCAATGCAAGTTCTAACGATGCTCGTCCCCTATCTTCATGCACACCGGTTCGACCATAGTTAGAAATTCGGATAATTCAAAAGCGGGCATAATAAATTCAAAAAATCCGAACAATGAAAATCCTTGGCGTGGTGTCATATTATGTTACATAGTTGAAAGGAAAAATACCAGACTTGGTATATTGATCATGTTTGAAAAAACCTTCACAAAATGACCTATCATGTTCGAGGTTTCATGGCTTTCGGTCCAAATGACCGATGTTATGTCTTGAATCACGGCATAGTTTGTGATGTTGTGCCCATATTATGCATGTGTGTGGACATTGGTATGGAGAAAAATGTTGCGGAGGAAGTTTTCCTTTTTATGCACGGAAAAGCCCTTTTCCATTTTCCGGCGCAAAAAAAATTCGTTTTGTGAAGTAACCACCAAAATGCCGTTTAGGAATGCTACCGTCCTATTTTCCTAAAATACTAGACCACCTTACATGGACTATATCCCAACGGTACATCTCAAACCTTTTCGTCCATCCGGGTAAAAGGACAAATGTCTGCCGAATCGGTAGGAAGTGGGTCGGTTTGTACTACAGTACATGATCTATCGCCGTGATTTTTGAAAAAATCATTTTAGACTCGCAATATGTGGTTTCTTCAGAGATCCAATGCAAGTTCTAACGATGCCCGTCCCTATCTTCATGCACGGTTCGACCATAGTTAGAAATTGGATAATTCAAAGCGGGCATAATAAATTCAAAAAAATCCGAACAATGAAAATCCTTGGCGTGGTGTCATATTATGTTACATAGTTGAAAGGAAAAATTCCAGACTTGGTATATCGATCATGTTTGAAAAACCTTCACAAAATGACCTATGATGTTCGAGGTTTCATGGCTTTGGTCCAAATGACCGATGTTATGTCTTGAATCACGGCATAGTTTGTGATGTTGTGCCCATATTATGCATGTGTGTGGACATTGGTATGGAGAACAATGTTGCAGAGGAAGTTTTCCTTTTTCGCATCGGAAAAGCCATTTTCCATTTTCGGCGCAAAAAGTCGTTTAATGAAGTAACCACCAAAATGCCGTTTCGAATGCTACCGTCCTATTTTCCTAAAATACTAGACCACCTTACATGGACTATATCCCAACGGTACATCTCAAACCTTTTCGTCCATCCGGGTAAAAGGACAAATGTCTGTAGAATCGGCGGGAAGTGGGTCGGTTTGTACTCTGGTACATGATCTATCGCCCGTGATTTTTGAAAAAATCATTTTAGACTCGCAATATGTGGTTTCTTGAGAGATCCAATGCAAGTTCTAACGATGCGTCCCTATCTTCATGCACACCGGTTCGACCATAGTTAGAAATTCGGATAATTCAAAGCGGGCATAATAAATTCAAAAAAAATCCGAACAATGAAAATCCTTCACGTGGTGTCATATTATGTTACATAGTTGAAAGGAAAAATACGGACTTGGTATATTGATCATGTTTGAAAAACCTTCACAAAATGACCTATGATGTTTGAGGTTTCATGGCTTTCGGTCCAAATGACCCGATGTTATGTGCTGAATCACGGCATAGTTTGTGATGTTGTGCCCATATTATGCATGTGTGTGGACATTGGTATGGAGAACAATGTTGCAGGAGGAAGTTTTCCTTTTTGCATACGGAAAAGCCCTTTTCCATTTTCCGAGCGCAAAAACGGGTCGCTTTGTGAAGTAACCACCAAAATGCCGTTTGAATGCTACCGTCCTATTTTCCTAAAATACTAGACCACCTTACATGGACTATATCCCAACCGGTACATCTCAAACCTTTTCGTCCATCCGGGTAAAAGGACAAATGTCTTAGAATCGGGGAAGTGGGTCGGTTTGTACTACAGTACATGATCTATCGCCCGTGATTTTTGAAAAATCATTTTAGACTCGCAATATGTGGTTTCTTGGAGATCCAATGCAAGTTCTAACGATGCCGTCCCTATCTTCATGCACCGGTTCGACCATAGTTAGAAATTAGATAATTCAAAGCGGGCATAATAAATTCAAAAAAATCCGAACAATGAAAATCCTTGGCGTGGTGTCATATTATGTTACATAGTTGAAAGGAAAAATACCAGACTTGGTATATTGATCATGTTTGAAAAAACCTTCACAAAATGACCTATGATGTTCGAGGTTTCATGGCTTTCGGTCCAAATGACCGATGTTATGTCTTGAATCACGGCATAGTTTGTGATGTTGTGCCCATATTATGCATGTGTGTGGACATTGGTATGGAGAACAATGTTGCGGAGGAAGTTTTCCTTTTGTCGCACGGAAAAGCCCTTTTCCATTTTCGGCGCAAAAAAAGGGTCGTTTATTGAAGTAACCACCAAAATGCCGTTTGAATGCTCCGTCCTATTTTCCTAAAATACTAGACCACCTTACATGGACTATATCCCAACGGTACATCTCAAACCTTTTCGTCCACCCGGGTAAAAGGACAAATGTCTGTAGAATCGGCAGGAAGTGGGTCCGGTTTGTACTACATTACATGATCTATCGCCCGTGATTTTTGAAAAAATCATTTTAGACTCGCAATATGTGGTTTCTTGAGAGATCCAATGCAAGTTCTAACGATGCCCGTCCCTATCTTCATGCACCTTTGGTTCGACCATAGTTAGAAATTGAGATAATTCAAAGCGGGCATAATAAATTCAAAAATATCCGAACAATGAAAATTCTTGGCGTGGTGTCATATTATGTTACATAGTTGAAAGGAAAAATACAGACTTGGTATATTGATCATGTTTGAAAAAACCTTCACAAAATGACCTATGATGTTCGAGGTTTCATGGCTTTCGGTCCAAATGACCGATGTTATGTCTTGAATCACGGCATAGTTTGTGATGTTGTGCCCATATTATGCATGTGTGTGGACATTGGTATGGAGAACAATGTTGCAGGAGGAAGTGTTCCTTTTGTCGCGGAAAAGCCCTTTTCCATTTTCCGCGCAAAAAAGCGCGTTTGTGAAGTAACCACCAAAATGCCGTTTCAGAATGCTACCGTCCTATTTTCCTAAAATACTAGACCACCTTACATGGACTATATCCCAACGGTACATCTCAAACCTTTTCGTCCATCCGGGTAAAAGGACAAATGTCTGCGAATCGGCGGAAGTGGGTCGGTTTGTACTACAGTACATGATCTATCGCCCGTGATTTTTGAAAAATCATTTTAGACTACAATATGTGGTTTCTTCAGAGATCCAATGCAAGTTCTAACGATGCCCGTCCCTATCTTCATGCACACCGGTTCGACCATAGTTAGAAATTCGGATAATTCAAAGCGGGCATAATAAATTCAAAAAAATCCGAACAATGAAAATCCTTGGCGTGGTGTCATATTATGTTACATAGTTGAAAGCAAAAATACAGACTTGGTATATTGATCATGTTTCAAAAACCTTCACAAAATGACCTATGATGTTCGAGGTTTCATGGCTTTCGGTCCAAATGACCGATGTTATGTCTTGAATCACGGCATAGTTTGTGATGTTGTGCCCATATTATGCATGTGTGTGGACATTGGTATGGAGAACAATGTTGCAGAGGAAGTGTTCCTTTTTGTCGCATGCGGAAAAGCCCTTTTCCATTTTCCGAGCGCAAAAAGCGTCGTTTTAAGTAACCACCAAAATGCCGTTTGAATGCTACCGTCCTATTTTCCTAAAATACTAGACCACCTTACATGGACTATATCCCACGGTACATCTCAAACCTTTTCGTCCATCCGGGTAAAAGGACAAATGTCTGCGAATCGGCGGGAAGTGGTCGGTTTGTACTACAGTACATGATCTATCGCCTGTGATTTTTGAAAAATCATTTTAGACTCGCAATATGTGGTTTCTTCAGAGATCCAATGCAAGTTCTACGATGCGTCCCCTATCTTCATGCACACGGTTCGACCATAGTTAGAAATTCAGATAATTCAAAACGGGCATAATAAATTCAAAAAATCCGAACAATGAAAATCCTTGGCGTGGTGTCATATTATGTTACATAGTTGAAAGGAAAAATACGGACTTGGTATATTGATCATGTTTGAAAAAACCTTCACAAAATGACCTATGATGTTCGAGGTTTCATGGCTTTCGGTCCAAATGACCGATGTTATGTCTGAATCACGGCATAGTTTGTGTTGTTGTGCCCATATTATGCATGTGTGTGGACATTGGTATGGAGAACAATGTTGCAGGAGGAAGTTTTCCTTTTGCATGGAAAAGCCCTTTTCCATTTTCCGAGCGAAAAAAGCGTCGCTTTGTGAAGTAACCACCAAAATGCCGTATCGAATGCTCCGTCCTATTTTCCTAAAATACTAGACCACCTTACATGGACTATATCCCAACGGTACATCTCAAACCTTTTCGTCCACGGGTAAAAGGACAAATGTCTGCGAATCGGGGAAGTGGGTCCGGTTTGTACTAAGTACATGATCTATCGCCCGTGATTTTTGAAAAATCATTTTAGACTCGCAATATGTGGTTTCTTGAGAGATCCAATGCAAGTTCTAACGATGCCCGTCCCCTATCTTCATGCACCTTGGTTCGACCATAGTTAGAAATTCGGATAATTCAAAGCGGGCATAATAAATTCAAAAAAAATCCGAACAATGAAAATTCTTCGCGTGGTGTCATATTATGTTACATAGTTGAAAGGAAAAATACCAGACTTGGTATATTGATCATGTTCCGAAAAAACCTTCACAAAATGACCTATGATGTTCGAGGTTTCATGGCTTTGGTCCAAATGACCGATGTTATGTCTTGAATCACGGCATAGTTTGTGATGTTGTGCCCATATTATGCATGTGTGGACATTGGTATGGAGAACAATGTTGCGGAGGAAGTGTTCCTTTTGTCGCACGGAAAAGCCCTTTTCCATTTTCCGGCGCAAAAAGCGGGTCGTTTATTGAAGTAACCACCAAAATGCCGTTTGAATGCTACCGTCCTATTTTCCTAAAATACTAGACCACCTTACATGGACTATATCCCAACGGTACATCTCAAACCTTTTCGTCCATCCGGGTAAAAGGACAAATGTCTGTAGAATCGGTGAAGTCGGTTTGTACTACAGTACATGATCTATCGCCCGTGATTTTTGAAAAATCATTTTAGACTCGCAATATGTGGTTTCTTGAGAGATCCAATGCAAGTTCTAACGATGCCGTCCCTATCTTCATGCACACCGGTTCGACCATAGTTAGAAATTCAGATAATTCAAAACGGGCATAATAAATTCAAAAAAAATCCGAACAATGAAAATCCTTCGCGTGGTGTCATATTATGTTACATAGTTGAAAGCAAAAATACCAGACTTGGTATATTGATCATGTTTCGAAAAAATCTTCACAAAATGACCTATGATGTTCGAGGTTTCATGGCTTTCGGTCCAAATGACCGATGTTATGTGCTGAATCACGGCATAGTTTGTGATGTTGTGCCCATATTATGCATGTGTGTGGACATTGGTATGGAGAACAATGTTGCAGGAGGAAGTTTTCCTTTTTGTCGCACCGAAAAGCCCTTATCCATTTTCCGAGCGCAAAAAACGGGTCGTTTTGTGAAGTAACCACAAAAATGCCGTTTCAGAATGCTACCGTCCTATTTTCCTAAAATACTAGACCACCTTACATGGACTATATCCCAACCGGTACATCTCAAACCTTTTCGTCCATCCCGGGTAAAAAGGACAAATGTCTGCCGAATCGGCAGGAAGTGGTCGGTTTGTACTACAGTACATGATCTATCGCCTGTGATTTTTGAAAAATCATTTTAGACTCGCAATATGTGGTTTCTTCAGAGATCCAATGCAAGTTCTAACAATGCCCGTCCCCTATCACTTCTTATGTTTAAAGTTTTTCTAAATTCCAAATTGATATTAAAAAAATATAAGTTAATTCATTTTTAATAGTAAATGGTTCATATTTTAAATGGTTACATTAATTATTTTTTAAAACAGAAAATGTTTTTGAATTATTTATTTAAATCCAAACACTTTTTATGTTTAAAATTTTTCTAAATTCCAAATTAATATTCAAAAATATAAGTTAATTCATTTTAAAATGTTACATTAATTATTTTTTAAAAATAGAATATGTTTTTGAATTATTTATTCAAATCCATACACTTCTTATGTTTAAAGTTTTTCTAAATTCCAAATTGATATTAAAAAAATATAAGTTAATTCATTTTTAATTGTGTTATCGCCATATTTTGGCCAAAGAAGGAGATGGGCCGTGATCAAGATGGGCTTGGTAGATACGTATATTCAACGTGTTGTTGAATCGGCCTTGTGCGTGGATTTGGGCTAAATTGCCCGTGTATCTTGTATCATAGTAGGTTCCGTTTCAGTTTAGGTAGAGATAGAGTTGTAGAGTTATTCCAAAGATAGAAAGTCTCCGGACTATAAATATGTACCTAAGGTTATCGAGAAAAAGAGGACAATCACGTTCACAACAAACACAATCTCGGCGCGCCACCCCTTGTTTCTAGGGTTTCTTTGGGTAAGTGTCATTGCCTAGATCGCATCTTGCGATCTAGGCGATTATTACTATCGTTATTTGGTGTTACTCGTCTTGAAGCCTTGTTGATGGCGGTAACACTACTATCATAGATTTTGTTGAGGCTAGCATCGGTGCTCTTCGCTATAATTGTTTAAAGTTATCTTGCCTCTAGTTACCTCGCTACCTTTGCACCGCTTTCCCAAGTGCAAGGTAGCATCTTATGATCTTTATTTAGCTGATTCGATCTGTTATGGTTATACCTTGTTCACCAAGGTTTAGTTTGATATCTACGTAGTCAGGCCTTGCAAGCGGGTTGAGCGATCCAAGGTAATGCGTGGGGCGTGGTTTACTAGTTCTAGAGAAGTTGTTCGTAATTGACTTTACGTCGGTTGTTAGGCCTCCTCTAGGGTTAGTTTCTATCATCTTTGTATCTACCAGGCTCAATTACGTTTAGGACGTTCGATTACGTGGTGAAACGTTAAAGCGTAGATCGATTTAACTTATAATGATAAAGAAAAACCCCATGTTATCGTAAATCTAATGCGAACCATGGGTTAATCGGCTCTAGGAGCCGATTCACGAGAAACACAGGAGCGGTCACGGCTCGAATTTTACGTATACTTGTTTACCATGCAGAAATCAATCGGACAATCCTTCACCTTCCACGACAGGTATAGGTCGGTGCTTGCATCTCGAACCAAGCGGGGCGTGTCTGCGGAGTTTTGCGGGCCGTTGCCCGAGGACCGAGCCCACTAGCGATTCTGGAGCCTCCGGCTCTTCGTGTTGCCGTCGCTGCTCGCCGTGGGTTTTGGCAGGCAACACATTACGCACGCCGGTGGGACATTCAAAACGTCTACATCAACATCCGACGCCTGCGATGGAGAACGACCGATCACGTCTGACGAGCTGCCCGAGGATCACAAGGCGCGGTATGATGACGTCAAAGCTCTCTTGAAGCCGATCTCATCGGCTCTTTTGAGAGGACTCGTAAGCATGGCATCGGTGGAAAGGGTTCTCACCGAGGGTGCTCTTGATGAGGAGGATCATGCATTCCTTCGAGGAGCGCACGAGCTCTGCGACAGAAGTCAATTACATGGTGGCTCATTCTCTTCACCGCCATTACGAGCTGGTGAACGCTTTCGAACGGATTGCAGTTCGCGTAGTTCAGGAGATCATGAAACATCAGTACTCTCCATCGGGGCCTACTCTGGGGAATCACCAGGGAGAAAGACCGCTCCAGACCAGGCCGCCGCTGCCATTCACACTTGCAGCTCCGGAGCCACCAGGGGCAGCGGCGTACGTCGTCTACAAGGTCGGAGGCGACCCAGGCGATTGCCAGTTCCTGTTTGAACCACCTAAAGAAATCCCACATGGATATGTGTGCACTTACGTGCCGGACTGCAACAGCTTGACGCGCACGAACCAGATTGCAACCGCAGGGATTGCTGGGGCAGGAGTTTCTGGAGCAGTGGCTTCGGGGGCAGGTGTTTCCGGAGCAGGAATCTCTGGGATGGACGCCGACAAACAGGCGTGGCTAGCCAAGTATGCCACTGGAACGAGTCATGAGAATCTAGCCCCTGCAGCCCAAACAACGGAACAAATCCGTACCATCTTGAGAGACCAGTTGACCGTGCGAAGAAGAACAATCGGCTATTCAAAGCCATATCCCAACGAGTTTGACCTGATCCTGCTGCCACCCAAGTATCGGCTCCCTGAGTTCTCAAGGTTTAGCGGGTCAGAAGGGTCGAGCTCAATCGAGCACGTGAGCCGATACCTGGCACAGTTAGGCATGATTTCAGCATCGGATCGATTCGCGTAAGGTTCTTTGCGCAATCTCTTGAGACCAGCTTTTGGGTGGTACACCTCGGCCACTGATTCGATTCAGACACGGAAGCAAGCGGAAGCGTTCCACATCCAATATCATTCGGAGGCCACCGAGGCTGGCATTGCAGACACAACGGTGCGGCGAGCGGGAGAAAGCGTAGCGAGTACATCCGGCTTCGGGACCGTCAGAACCGATGTTACTCAGCTCGTTTAACGAGAAAGAAGCGGTCGAGCTAGCGTGTTGGGTCTCTCGGCACCCATCAAGGATCGGCTTTCCAAGTAGAGTACAACTCGTTGGCACATGGCCCAGGCGACGATGTATGAACAGCGCCACCGAGTTGTACCAGACAAGTTCAAGCGTCCGATAGGCCTGGTCGTCTGAAGAAGATGATCCTACACAAGACCGGAGGTGGCCGTGGCTGAATGGGCTCGGGGCAGATCCTATCCTGCAAATGGGTGAAACAGCAAGGGCCTGCAAAGGTTTGACTTCCATGTGAGCAAAGCGAGCGGATATTCGATTCTTCTTTGAAGGAGAAGCAGCTGAGGTTACCCGAAGGCCACAAAATCCCTACGGCTCAGGAAATGAACGGAAGACCATCCTGCAAGTGGCATCACTCGTTCACCCATACCACCAATGATTGCAAAGAGCTACTTCGCCAGATCAAGCGGCGATAGAACAAGGCCGTCGATCCTTGGGCGTTCGCCATGAAAGTGGACACAAACCCATTCCCGGCGTCAACATGGTAGAACTCATCACTCCATGGCGTCGGCTGGATTTCTCGTTCGATGTTAATATGGCAGGATCTGGGTACCACCATGACACGTACAAGGAGGAAGGTGGTCGCTCTCGGGGCAAAGAAAGAGAGGAGGCTGGTCCACGCGACCGGCCCAGCCACAATGACAGGCGGTATTTAACAGAGGAACAGGTGAGGAGAGTGCGATATCAGAAGCCACATTCCACGCATCTCCTTAACAAGTACGAGCGTCGGTATGACCAACGTCGCCGGCGCGATGGAGACGATGAAGGATATGAGCACCTCGCTAGGGGACCGTCAAAAGAAGGCGCAGACAAACATTGGGATTGTCCTTTCTTCAAGTATTGCTGGGATGCGGGAATGAGCCGATTGCCTACAGTCGACAACTGCCCGGAATGTGGACAGCAGAGGGAGGACACGGGGCTAGTTTCAGTGTTCAAGCGTCTAGGGCCTCTCCCACCTCAGAGCCGTTACAGGGAGTCCGCTCGACCAAAAGACCTCGAGAAGCCAAGGGATGACAAAGAAGAAGACAGATATCACTGTCCAAGGTGGTGTCCCGACGGACTTAGACACACCCAAAAACGTAGAGTGTAGCGGCTGCGTAACTTGGAGGAAGCCGAAGCGCAGTATCTCCACGCTTTAAAGAAAGCACGGCCCGATCTGGCCGTTAAAATTAGGCAGACCTTGGAAACGGAAGACCGCCCGAAAAGGAAAGAGTGGCGCCCCAAACCGGCAAAAGCCGATGCAAAGACATCGGCTGGCACAAACATGGTGTTCATACTTCTGTCAGAATTCTGCGTGCCAAGAACCAATGATCTACCAGTGGCACAATTCGACTGCGGCCCACGGCCAGTTATCTTTGAGAAGCCACGTGAGAAGGGTTACAAACATCTGAAAGCCCTGTACCTACGAGGTTACATCAACGGCCAGCCTGTCAGCAAGATGTTGGTGGATACCGGAGCGGCAGTCAATATAATGCCGTACTCCATGCTACGGCGTTTGGGACGCTCCACTACAGATCTGATCAAAACCAACGTCACGTTAAGCGATTTCAAAGGCCAAACTTGAAGCATAAGGCGTCTTGAGCGTGGATCGACCGTGGGCGGAAAAACCATCCCCACGTCATTCTTCGTCGTGGACAGCAAAAGCACCTCTGTTGTCTTGCTAGGAAGAGATTGGATTCACGCTAATTGCTGCATTCCGTCCACAATGCACCAGATTACTATCTGATGGGATGGAGATGAAGTGGAGGTCATTCATGCGAGATGATTCTATCGAGATCTCCATAGCTGGCATGAGCGTCTGAGCGAAGACCAAGAGCCGATCTCGAATCGGTCTGAGCGGCTGTGGCGCATTGAAGCTACAAAAAACGGGGTGAGGCTGGTCTTATCCACTGGCCTGACAGAGTAGCAAAGTCCACGATCATACGTGGTAAGGCCGATCCCTGCGATCGGCCACAAAAAATAAAAAGCAGCAATCATACGACAAGCAGATCATGTAGTCGTAGCAGAGCGATGCCCTGCCATTGTAAAACAATAAGGTGTAAGTCGTCCTTGACTAATGCAATCAAAAAGGGGGCCGATTCAGGCAATCGGCCCAAATTATTTTTGTTATCCTCACCTACTGTTTGCCCTATGTTTAGCATCGATTTGACAGGTGACGGAAAGCTAGGTTATGGGTTTACATCCGCTGATGAACTAGAAGAAATCGACATTGGTCCTGGGGATAAGCCACGACCAACATTTATCAGCAAAAAGTTAGATCCGAGTCTGCGAGGTCCGATGATAGCCCTGTTGAAAAAATATCAGGCGCCGCTGGGACTATCTGAGAGATGCAGGTTAGGCAGGAGCATCATTGAGCATCGACTCCGCTTAAAAAGTTTCGCCATTCCGTGAGCGAGCACGGCGGATGAAGGCGAAATTCGAAGAAGTCAAGAAGGTCGAGAAAATGTTGACCAAGTTAATCAGGCCATGCGGGTATGCCGAGTGGATTTCTAGTATCGTGCACTGAGAGAAAAAGGATGGCGTTGGCGTGTTGCCATAGATTTTCGGGATCTCAACAGAGCTACCCAAAAGATGAGTATCCGATGCGTGGCGAAACGTTAATCAATGCAGCGGTGGTCATAAGATCTTGAGCTTCATGGATGGCAATGCCGGTTACAACCAAATTTTTATGGCTCCAGAAGACATACACAAGACTGCATTCAGAGTCCCAGGGTCGGTGGGGTTGTTTGAGTACGTAGTCATGACATTTGGACTGAAGAATGCCGGCGCCACGTACCAAAGAGCCATGAACTACATTTTCCATGATCTGATCGGCAAGCTGGTGGAAATTTACATCGATGACGTGGTGGTCAAGTGCCTTCGATTGCAAGGACACTTGGACGATGCAACACGTCTGGACCGAACAAGAAAATTGACTCGGATGAATCCAAAGAAGTGTGCCTTGAGGTGGCGGTCAGTTCTTGGGTTTCTTGGTCCATGAATGAGGAATTGAGATCGGCCTGAAAAGTCAGGAGGCAGTGTGAACAATGAAGCCACCCACCACAAAGAAAGAACTGCAGTCTCTCATCGGCAAGATCAACTTCGTCAGAAGATTCATCTCCAATCTGTAAGGAAGAATAGAGCCGTTCATGGGACTAGTGAAAATTAAATCGGAGGAATTCACTGAAGCGAGAACAACAACGAGCCTTGACGAGATCAAAGAATATCTGACGGCCGGTGTTGGTTCCGCCCACCGGACGAACCGTTCTACATCTACTTGTCGATGGTAACCGTCCATCTCCTCGGTGGTGGTGCAAGTTTACGATGGGCTGGGCGAGTAGTATTTTACATAAGCGAAGGATCTTTGGACGCGAGACAAGGTATCGATATCGATAAGTTGTGCCTCTGCTTTTTCACCAAGATGCGCCACATTTTCTATCGGAGATTGTCATCATATACCGTCGGGCGTCATAAAGCACATCTTTATCGGCTCCTATATTGAAAGGCCGACTGGGCAAATGGATGTTTGCATTATCTAAGTTTGACATCCGGTATCAACCCGCGAAAGCAGTTAAGGGACAGGCGTTGGCCGACCTTATCGCTGAAAGGATCAACACTAATATAGCAGCACTTTCTATACGAGCATGGGCTATGTTTTTCGACGGATCGGTTTGTGACGATGGGTGCGGCATCGGCATGCTATTCGTGTCGCCCCGGGGGGCAACATTTTCCTTCTCCATCAGGTTATCTTCCCCTCGCACCAACAACGTCGAGTACGGCGCGATGCAGGGAATGGAGTTGCTCATCGGGAGGCGAAGCAGTGGAAATTTTTGGAGACTCCAAGTTGGTGATTTCCCAACTCACGGAGGAATACAAGTGTGAGAGCGAGTCCCTCTTCCCACTATGGCTGCACTGCCGTGAGCTGATGGCACAGTTCCGGTATATAAACTTCACCTGGATCCCGCGGTCGCAGAATACCGAGGCGAATGATCTTGCACAAATGGCTTCAGGCTACAAGTATGTAGCAGAGGGAGCCGATGTTCAGGTACAGTTCCTAGAAGCGGACGACTGGAGAGCCGATATCTTCAATTACTTGAAGGATTCGGCTCGGGGGGCACCTAAACGGATAAGATACAAGGCCATGAAGTATGTGCTTATTGGGGATGACATGTTTTACAGGACTCTGGAAGGGTTATTGCTCAAATGCCTGGGGACAGCCGAGGCTAATCGGCTCCTACACGAGGTACATGAAGGCGCCTGTGGAACTCACCAATCAGCTCACAAGATGAAATGGTTGATCAGGCGATCAGGGTTTTATTGGCCCACCATGCTTGAGGACTGTTTCAAGTACTACAAAGGGTGTCAAGCATGTCAGAAATTTGGGAAAATTCAGATGGTACCCGCATCAGCAATGAACCCCATCATCAAGCCTTGGCCGTTCCGAGGTTGGGGCATGGATATGATCGGCAAAATCAATCCGCCATCAAGCAAAGGCCACATGTGGATTTTGGCCATCACTGATTATTTCACTAAATGGGTGGAGGCTGTCCCGATGAAATCAGTAAACTCGAAGGATGTTATCAACTTTGTGAAAGAACATGTCATCCATAGATTCGGGATTCCCCAAACTATCACGACCGATGGAGGTTCGGTCTTCATTTCTCACGAGTTTAGAAAGTTCTGTGAGGACACGGGGATTAAGCTGATCAGATCATCTCCATACTATGCTCAGGCAAATGGGCAAGCGGAAGCATCCAACCAGAGCCTCATCAAGCTGATCAAGAGAAAAGTCGATGAGCACCCTAGGCGTTGGCACGAGGTTTTGTCAGAGGCGTTATGGGCTTATCGCATGTCATGCCATGGAGCGATAAAAACCTCGCCATACCATCTAGTATATGGACAAGAAGCCGTATTGCCCTGGGAAATTACGGCTGGATCGAGACGTATCACTTTTCAGGACAATCTAACAACTGAAGAATATGCAACCCTGATGAGTGACAGTGTTGAGGATTTAACTGAGCTCAGGCTGTGGTCGCTTGAGAAAATCAAAGAGAACAAGGCCAAGGTAGCTCGTGCATATAACAAGAAAGTGAGGCCAAAGGAGTTCCACGTTGGTGATCTGGTATGGGAAGCCGTGTTGCCATTAGGGACTAAGGATGCAACATATGGTAAATGGTCTCCAAATTGGCACGGGCCGTACAAGGTCGATCAAGTTTTAAGAGGAAACGCATACATGCTTGAGGAGCTGGACGGCGTAAAATTCCCAGTGGCGGTCAACGGTCAACATGTCAAGAAATATTTCCCAAGCATGTGGGATGATGGACAGTAAAATATGGGGGCCGATACATGAAATCGGCCAGGTAAAAAGCACGTGAGACAACGGACAGTGAAATGTGGGGGCCGATACATGAAATCGGCCAAATAAAGAGGAAAATATATAGCCGATGCACAGTCATCGACTCTAGAGGTTCGCACATGTTACAAACAGGTGCGGTTTACATCTGAGCTCTTGAAGAAATGCTTCGAAGGCGTGGAGGGCGTCAGCACGGACACGATCCACCTCGGCAATCTCGGCTTCGTCATCTTCATCCTTGCCCGTCACTAGCTGCTTGTTTAAGGCACGTATTTCTGCCAGATCGGTCTTCAGTTGGGCTTTGAGGCTTTCCGCCTCGTCTTGGGAACGGGCGATGGATTCTTCCTTGATGCGAATGAGATGTTTAGTCGCCCGGACCCTCTCTTCTAGATCTTACAGCTCCTTTTCAAGGCCTTGAGCTCGGCGATCTTGTGAGAGGTGTCGGTTTGGCATCGAGACACCTTTTCTCATTGAGCTGTTGGCATCATGCGCAATATTGGCCTTGATGTAAGTTGGGCGTGGCGCGGTGATCCTCTCACGAGCTAACTTCACCCTTGACGTAGAAAGACGGGGTTACCATCGCCAAAGCTTCACCGCAATGCTCTTTGGGAGCTGGTCTTTGATTTCAGCGACGCTCTTCACCTCCTCGTAACCCTCGATCAACTCTTCGATTGGGGAAGGCAATGGGGCTTTAAGACGCAGGAATTGAGGTGGAACAACCTGGCTCGTGGTTCATCATCAGCAACGAGAGGAGTTGGTTCGATGGATTCGGTCGAACGTCGACAAACCTGAAATATCGCAACCACAGCAGCCCGAAAAGCGTCGATATACATTCAAACATGTAAGGATGAGCTGAAAGAAGCTAACGTACCTCTCCTAAGATTGGAGGGATAGCGGATGAGGAGCGATCGGCTTGGCCGGTAGCCGTTCATCTGCACCTTCGGGATTGCTAGGTCTGGTTTGGCTAGAGGCATCGGCCTTGCCCAGCTTTCCCACTAGAAACGTCGATAAATGCGCATGGAAGGTGTTTAGCCGATATAAATAAATGTTAATCGGAGATAAAGGAAGTAAGCGGTAGGCGTGAAGGGTGATGATTTTCGAAACCTCCTGGCTCGACGAAGAAGCCTGCAGTCCTTTGCGAGCTCTCTTGGAACCCACAGCTGGCCCCGCCTCGACTGGTGCTCGGGGGGCAGTAGGTTCAGGAAAAGACCTTTTCCTGGAAGCCGATGGTGATGAATCTGGCTGGCTCGGTGTGATGGTCCTCTCAGAATCTGTTGGGTCCAGTTCTCCTCGATTGGTCTGAGTGTTCTCGCTGGAGGTGTCTTCGACGGAAGCCTGTAAAAAGGGGAACCAGTGAGCACAAGCATGTCTGCAAGGATGGAAGAATTAGAAGGATCGACCAAGGCATAGAGCACCCTACATGCGAGATTTCTAGAGAAGGGCTCCGGCGCTTCAAGGTCTTCCTGGCAGCTACCTTCCTCGCCGTCGTTCTTGTTTTAGTTGGAATTCGAGGGGCAGCTGACTTAGAGGTTGCTGGGTTCTTGGAAGCCGATTGTGGTGATATCGGCTGTTTACGCATTATGACCTTTTTTGAGGTGGCGAGTTTTTGCGAAAAGAACCACGGGAGGCGGAAAGACTCACTCGAGGGGATCCATCACGCATGCGTGGGTTCAGGCCATCTTGTTGCTGCAAAGAGAAAGAATGGATTAATAAAAGGATCAATTGCAAGCTGCATCAAGAAAATTTGCAAGTAGTGGTACTGCTCCACGGGATGTCATAGTCGACATCGAGCTGTTTCAAAGAAGCGGTCCCGAGCTCTCTGGCGTGAGTCTTCCACATTGACCACCGTCTTCAAAGCCATCGGTTGATGAGACAAAGGTGAGGTCGTTGGGAATTGGGATGGTCGAGCATCGAAGAAGGAATAACACCTTTGGTGGTGAGAGGATCGAGCGGTCGGCTCTGCTCTGTGAGGTGGTGAAGAAAGAAATGGGGAGGTACTTGTCCAAGGCCAAATTGGCGGGCTACTACGACTGGCTGGTAGAATTCGTACCCAGGTTTGATTATTCTGTTGGATGTACTCATGCCAACTGGAAGGAAACAGGGTCGAATCACGGTGGAAAAGAGCTGCCGGGTGCTGGTGTCATGGGCAAAATTGTCTAGCCTGAAGGAGAGTGGATTTTCGAAATGTTCAGATTCTTCCATGTAAGGGAAGAAGGTAGGATTGTCCAGGCCTTGAAAGAAAGTGCCGAACCACTTGGATGCTTCCTGAGGGGATAGTTTGCTGCCTGGCAGCCTATACAAATCTTGGCCATAACTAGTGCATCGGATCTGCTTCCCTTTGACATCTGGGAAGGTGCAACTCGCCAAAAGGGGGAAGTTTGGGATGTGGTTTTGGAAATACAGCTGAGCCCATAGCTTAATAAACCACCAAGGACCACCTGTTTTGACTGCTATGTCTGAGGACAGCTTGACAGACATCAACTGGAGATATCGATAGACCTCTCCAAGGAACAGTTTGCCGATGCCAAGTTGAGTGCCTTTGGCCAGTTCGTGGGCTAGGGAGAGGTAGTTCTTGGTTGGAGCAAGGGAAGGGCCACAGAATATGAAATGTTCTAGCCAGAAGTTGAGGAAGGCTGTGTGTTCCTTCTCCGTGACAGGGCCCTTTGTTTTCATGTGGCGCTGGAGGTAGGCACCCCAGTTTGTGCAGTCTGTTTTAGAAGACAGTTTGTAAGGGACTTTGGTCAGTTTAAAAGCAGAAGGGCTGGGTGATGTAACATCCAGGCCAGTGATCATCACCACGTCTAACAGGGTTGGTGACATAGGGCCATGACCGAACATAAAGCAGTTCAGAGCGTCAGACCAAAAGTAGCCGATGGTTTTCTCAAGAGGAGACAATGATAAGTGCAAGGAATCGGCTATTCCTGTGGTTTCCCATTGGGATTGGTAAGCTCTAGCTACTCTGCTGAACCAAGAGACCCAATGTTCAGGGGATTAGGCCAGGCTCATGATCGGCCCAAGAGTTCAGATCTAGGTCTTGGCTTCTGAAGGGATTCATTTGCTTCAAGAAATTAGATGGGCGGGACTAGAATCTGTACGATGGCCAAGACAGAGGGAATTTGGGAGAGAAGGATGCGGCAGCAGAATGTCTGAAACCTAGAAAGTTTAATGGTGGAATAAAGGCATTAATTCAGGTGTTCGCCATTAAATTCTAGCATCGCGTTGATCATGCGAGGTAAGTACCTTGACGGAGACCTCTGGATTGGTGTTGGACAATTCCGCCATCTGGTTTGCCGGCAGAGATGGATCTATGCAGTTGGGGATCGAGGGTTCTTGTCACTGTGAGCTCAATCTAGTCGGTGGGTAATTGGAGATCTAGGTCGCCCTTTTTGAAGAGGGTCGCAGGTTACCGTTTGAGACTGAAAAGTAGCCGCGTAGGTTTGCCTAAATATGCGACCAAGTTTTGACCTTGTCAACATTTTTGGGAAAGCCGATGTGCATCGGCTCTTTGAGCTTTGACTTGGTTGACGGAATGAGTGCAGTGTGGTGAAAGCCGATACAGCGTTATCGGCTTCTGGAGCATCGGCCTATTTTGGCTATCGGCGAAATTGGGGCGAAACAAGGCAATCTTCGAGAAACGGATTTTCATTCATTCATTCAAAAGCTGATTGCTTACAAAAGGCTGATTGATTACAAAAGAGGAATCTACTACTACTGCTACTACTAATTCCTAATCTAGAGGCCGAGGTCGTCGCCGCTGTCGTCGCCGCCGTCTTGTTCGCTGTCCTCAGCGCTGCTGCCGGCGTCGTCTTCGCTGCTGCTGCTGAAGAAGCCAGTGGGGGCCTCCTCGTCCTCGTCGTCGTCTTCGGTGTCCTCGCTGGACCCGGCGAGGAAGTACTTCACCGGCTGGTACTCCTCGGAGGAGATGTCCTCCTCTTCCTCCTCCTCGTCGGAGGAGTCGACGCCGCCCCGGGACATGGCGTCGTCGGTCTTCTCGCCTCGATTCTCCATCGGCAAGGAACTGCAGGTCTTCCTCGCCATCAGTCAAGGACGCGTCGTCCTCCGACCAAGCGGCGAAATCCCAATCCCTCTTGTCCCACCATTGTGGGGTGAGAGTGTTGTACGCCGCCGTCGGCGGGTGCTCTGGCGTCGGCTCTCGGTCGCTCATTGAGTTGGAGGCTTGGGAGGACAGGCCAGATGAAGCAGAGGAGGCCATGGCGGAGAAAGAGGGTTTTTTCGGCGGAGGAAGAAGGGTTTTTTGGCTATTGGAGGAAGATGGGGACTGCGAACTGCTCAGATGAATTTAAATAAGGGGAATAGTGGGAGGCGGTTCAATGCCATAGCGGTTTCCCAGAATGTGCTGCCAAAATCGTCAAATCATGCACTGCGAAGGAGTTGAGAAGACAGGGCATCATGATGAGGAGATGGCGTGACGATTCTACTCTGCAACGCGTAACCCGATGTGAAGAAAAAAAAAGGGAGGGGGAAGAAAAAACATCAGCAGAGTGGTTTCGGAATTATTATTGCCGAAACCAGGGGGGCATGTGTTATCGCCATATTTTGGCCAAAGAAGGAGATGGGCCGTGATCAAGATGGGCTTGGTAGATACGTATATTCAACGTGTTGTTGAATCGGCCTTGTGCGTGGATTTGGGCTAAATTGCCCGTGTATCTTGTATCATAGTAGGTTCCGTTTTAGTTTAGGTAGAGATAGAGTTGTAGAGTTATTCCAAAGATAGAAAGTCTCCGGACTATAAATATGTACCTAAGGTTATCGAGATAAAGAGGACAATCACGTTCACAACAAACACAATCTCGGCGCATCGCCACCCCTTGTTTCTAGGGTTTCTTTCGGGTAAGTGTCATGCTGCCTAGATCGCATCTTGCGATCTAGGCAGTATTTTTACTTATGCGTTATTTGGTGTTACTCGTACTGAAGCCTTGTTGATGGCGAGTAACACTACTATCATAGATTTTGTTGAGGCTAGCATCGGTGCTCTTCGCTATAATTGTTTAAAGTTATGCTGCCTCTAGTTACCTCGCTACCTTTGCACCGTTTCCCAAGTGCAAGGGTAGCATCTTGCTTGATCTTTATTTAGCTGATTCGATCTGTTATGGTTATACCTTGTTCACCAAGGTTTAGTTTGATATCTACGTAGTCAGGCCTTGCAAACGGGTTGAACGATCCATAGTACGTAAGGACGTGGTTTACTAGTTCTAGAGAAGTTGTTCCCGTAATTGACTTTACGTCGGTTGTTAGGCCTCCTCTAGGGTTAGTTTTCTATCATCTTTTGTATCTACCAGGCTCAATTACGTGTAGGACGTTCCAGTTACGTGGTGAAAACGTTAAACTGTCGTAGATCGATTTAACTTATAATGATAAAGCAAAACCCCATGTTATCGTAAATCTAATGCAGAACCATGGGTTAATCGGCTCTAGGAGCCGATTCACGAAACACAGGAGCAGTCACGGCTCGAATTTTACGATACTTGTTTACCATGCAGAAATCAATCGAGCAATCCTTCACCTTCGACCAGGTATAGGTCGGTGGCATCTCGAACCAAGCGGGGCGTGTGTCGGAGTTTTGCGGGCCGTTGCCCGAGGGACCAGGCCCACCGATTACAGGAGCCTCCGGCTCTTCGTGTTGCCCGTCGCTGCTCGCGGTGGGTTTTGGCAGGTAACACATTCGCACGCCGGTGGGACCTTCAACAACGCGTCTACATCAACATCCGACACTGCGATGGAACGGACCGATCCACGTCTGACGGGCTGCCTGAGGAGCACAAAGGCGAAGTATGATGACGTCAAAGCTCTCTTCGAAGCCGATCTCATCGGCTCTTTTGAAAGAACTCGTAAGCACGACATCAGGTGGAAAGGGTTCTCACCCGAGGGTGCTCTTGATGAGGTGGATCTGCATTTCCTTCGAGAGGCGCACGAGCTCTGACAGAAGTCAATTACATGGTGGCTCATTCTCTTCACCGCCATTCGAGATCTGGTGAACGCTTTGAGCGGATTGCGATTCGCGTAGTTCAGAGATCATGAAACATCGTACTCTCCATCGGGGCCTACTCGGGAATCACAGGAGAAAGACCGCTCGCACCAGGCCGCTGCCATTCACACTTGCAGCTCGGAGCCACCAGGGCAGCGGCATACGTCGTCTACAAGGTCGGAGGCGACCAGCGATTGCCAGTTCTGTTTGAACCACCTAAAGAAATCCCACATGGATATGTGTGCACTTACGTCTTGGGACTACAACAACAGCGCACGAACCGATTGCAACCGCAGGGATTCTTTGGCAGGAGTTTGAGCGGTGGCTTGAGGCGGTGTTTCGGGCAGGAATCTCGGATGGACGCCGACAAACAGGCGTGGCTAGCCAAGTATGCCAGGAACGAGTCATGAGAATCTAGCCCTGCAGCCCAAACAACGGAACAAATCCGTACCATCTTGAGAGATCGGTTAAACCGTCAAGAGAAGAACAATCGGCTATTCAAAGCCATATCCAACGAGTTTGACCTGATCCCCGCCACCCAAGTATCGGCTCCCGAGTTCTCAAGGTTTAGCGGGTCGGAAGGGTCGAGCTCAATCGAGCACGTGAGCCGATACAGCACGCTTAGGCATGATTTCAGCATCGGATCGATTCGCGTAAGGTTCTTTCGCAATCTCTTACAGACCAGCTTTTGGGTGGTACACCTCGCCACCGATTCGATTCAGACACGGAAGCAAGCTGGAAGAGCGATTCCACATCCAATATCATTCGAGAGGCCACCGAGGGTGGCATTGCGGACTGCACAAAGGCAGTGCGGGAGAAAGTAGCCGAGTACATCCGGCTTCAGACCGTCAAGAACCGATGTTACTCAGCTCGTTTAATCGAGAAAGCGGTCGAGCTAGCGGTGTTGGGTCTCTCGGCACCCATCAAGGATCGCTTTCCAAGTAGAGTACAACTCGTTGGCGCACATGGCCCGGCGGCGATGTATGAACAGCGCCACCCTGAGTTGTACCAGGACAAGTTCAAACGTCCGATAGGCCTGGTCGATACAGAAGAAGATGATCCTACACAAGACCAGGAGGTGGCCGTAGCTGAATGGGCTCGGGGGGCAGATCCTGTATCCTGCAAATGGGTGAAACAGCAAGGGCCTGCAAAAGGGTTTGACTTCGATGTGAGCAAAGCCGAGCAGATATTCGATTTACTGCTGAAGGAGAAGCAGCTGAGGTTACCCGAAGGCCACAAAATCCCTACGGCTCAGGAAATGAACGGAAGACCATACTGCAAGTGGCATCACTCGTTCACCCATACCACCAATGATTGCAAAGAGCTACGTCGCCAGATCCAAACGGCGATAGAACAAGGCCGTCTGATCCTTGGGCAGTTCGCCATGAAAGTGGACACAAACCCATTCCCCGGCGTCAACATGGTAGAACTCAGTCACTCCGCGAGGCGTCAGCTGGATTTCTCGTTCGGTGTTAATATGGCAGGGTCTGGGTACCACCATGAAACGTACAAGGAGGAAGGTGGTTGCTCTTGGGGCAAAGAAAGAGAGGAGGCTGGTCCACGCGACCGGCCCAGCCACAATGATAGACGGTATTTAACAGAGGAACAAGTGAGGAGAGTGCGATATCAGAAGCCACATTCCACGCATCTCCTTAACAAGTTTGAGCGTCAGTATGACCAACGTCGCCGGCGCGATGGAGACGATGAAGGATATGAGCACCTCGCTAGGGGACCGTCAAAAGAAAAGGAAGGCGCAGACAAACATTGGGATTGTCCTTTCTTCAAGTATTGCTGGATGCGGAATGAGCCGATTGCCTGATCGACAACCGCCGGAATGTGGACAGCAGAGGGAGGACACGGGCGGTTTCGGTGTTCAAGCGTCTAGGGCCTCTCCACCTCGAGGCCGTCTAGGAGTCCGCTCGACCAAAAGACCTCGAGAAGCCAAGGGATGACAAAGAAGAAGACAGATATCACCGTCAAGGTGGTGTCCGACGGACTTAGACACACCCAAAAGCGTAGAGTGCGGCTGCGTAACAGGAGGAAGCCGACGCCAAGATTCTCACGCTTTAAAGAAAGCACGGCCCGATCTGGCCGTTAAAATTAGGCAGACCTTGGAAACGGAAGACCGCCCGAAAAGGAAAGAGTGGCGCCCCAAACCGGCAAAAGCCGATGCAAAGACATCGGCTGGCACAAAAATGGTGTTCATACTTCTGTCAGAATTCTGCGCGCCAAGAACCAATGAGCTACCAGTGGCACAATTCGACTGCGGCCCACGGCCAGTTATCTTTGAGAAGCCACGTGAGAAGGGTTACAAACATCTGAAAGCCCTGTACCTACGAGGTTACATCAACGGCCAGCCTTTCAGCAAGATGTTGGTGGATACCGGAGCGACAGTCAATATAATGCCGTACTCCATGCTACGGCGTTTGGGACGCTCCACTGCAGATCTGATCAAAACCAACGTCACGTTAAGCGATTTCAACGGCCAAACTTCAGAAACGCAAGGCGTACTGAACGTGGATCTGACCGTGGGCAGAAAAACCATCCCTACGTCATTCTTCGTCGTGGACAGCAAAAGCACCTACGCTGTCTTGCTAGGAAGAGATTGGATTCACGCTAATTGCTGCATTCCGTCCACAATGCACCAGTGCCTAATACAGTGGGATGGAGATGAAGTGGAGGTCATTCATGCAGATGATTCTATCGAGATCTCCATAGCTGGCATGAACGTCTGGGAAGCAGAAGACCAAGAGCCGATCTCTGGAATCAGTCTAGACGGCTGTGAGCGCATTGAAGCTACAAAAAACGGGGTGAGGCTGGTCTTATCCACTGGCCTGACAGAGTAGCAAAGTCCACGATCATACGTGGTACGGCCGATCCCTGCGATCGGCCACAAAAAATAAAAAGCAGCAATCATACGACAAGCAGATCATGTAGTCGTAGCAGAGCGATGCCCTGCCATTGTAAAACAATAAGGTGTAAGCCGTCCTTGACTAATGCAATCAAAAAGGGGGCCGATTCAGGCAATCGGCCCAAATTATTTTTGTTATCCTCACCTACTGTTTGCCCTGTGTTTAGCATCGATTTGACAGGTGACGGAAAGCTAGGGTATGGGTTTACATCCGCTGATGAACTAGAAGAAATCGACATTGGTCCTGGGGATAAGCCACGACCAACATTTATCAGCAAAAAGTTAGATCCGAGTCTGCGAGGTCCGATGATAGCCTGTTGAAAAAATATCGGCATCTTTGGGACTATCTGAGACATGCTCAGGTTAGACAGGAGCATCATTGAGCATCGACTCCCGCTTAAAAAAGGATTTCGGCCATTCCAGCAGCGAGCACGACAGATGAAGGCCGAAAATCTGGAAGAAGTCAAGAAGGAGGTCGAGAAAATGTTGACAGCCAAGTTAATCAGGACATGCAGGTATGCCGAGTGGATTTCTAGTATCGTACCTATAGAGAAAAAGGATGGCCGTTGGCGTGTTGCCATAGATTTTCGGGATCTCAACAGAGCTACCCCAAAAGATGAGTATCCGATGCCGGTGGCAGAAACGTTAATCAACGCAGCGGCTGGTCATAAGATCTTGAGCTTCATGGATGGCAATTGCGGGTACTACCAAATTGTTATGGCTCCGAAGACATACACAAGACGCATTCGAGTCCCGAGGTCGGTGGGGTTGTTTGAGTATGTAGTCATGACATTTGGACCGAAGAATGCCGCCACGTACAACGAGCCATGAACTACATTTTCCATGATCGATCGGCAAGCTGGTGGAAATTTACATCGATGACGTGGTGGTCAAGTCTGCTTGATGCAAGGACACTTGGACGATCGCAACACATCTGGACCGAACAAGAAAATTGACTCTGGATGAATCCAAAGAAGTGTGCCTTGGGTGACGGTCAGTTCTTGGGTTTCTTGGTCCATGAACGAGGAATTGAGATCGGCCTGAAAAGTCGAGGCGGTCGAACAATGAAGCCACCCACCACAAAGAAAGAACTGCAATCTCATCGGCAAGATCAACTTAGAAGATTCATCTCAATCTGTCGGGAAGAATAGAGCCGTTCATGGGACTAGTGAAAATTAAATCGGCGAGGAATTCATTTGGGGCGAACAACAACGAGCCTTGACGAGATCAAAGAATATCCGACGAAGCCGCCAGTGTTGGTTCGCCCCGGACAAAGCCGTTCTACATCTACTTGTCGATGGTCGACACGCCCATCGCCTCGGTGGTGGTGCAAGTTCTGATTTTGGGCGAGCGAGTCGTATTTTACATAAGCAGAAGGATGATGGACGCAGAGACAAGGTATCCTGATATCGATAAGTTGTGCCTCTGCCTGTTTTTCACCTGCACCAAGCTGCGCCACATTTTGCTATCAGCGGAGATTGTCATCATATGCAAATCAGACGTCATAAAGCACATCTTTGTCGGCTCCTATGTTGAAAGGCCGACTGGGCAAATGGATGTTTGCATTATCGGAGTTTGACATCCGGTATCAACCCGCGAAAGCAGTTAAGGGACAGGCGTTGGCCGACCTTATCGCTGAAAGGATCAACACTAATATAGCAGCACTGTCTATATGAGCGTGGGCTATGTTTTTCGACGGATCGGTTTGTGACGATGGGTGCGGCATCGGCATGCTACTCGTGTCGCCCCGGGGGCAACATTTTCCTTCTCCATCAGGTTATCTGCCCCTCGCACCAACAACGTCGCTGAGTACGAGGCGATACGCAAGGGAATGGAGTTGCTCATCGAAGCTGGAGCGAGTGGAAATTTTGGAGACTCAAGTTGGTGATTTCCCAACTCACGGAGGAATACAAGTGTGAGCGAGTCCCTCTTCCCACTATGGCTGACCGCCGTGAGCCGATGGCACAGTTCGGTATATAAACTTCACTGGATCCCGATGGTCGCGATCATCGAGGCGAATGATCTTGCACAATGGCTTGTGCTACAAGGATGTAGCGAGGGAGCCGATGTTCGTGCAGTTCACAAGCGGACGGCGGAGCCGATATCTTCAATTACTTGAAGGATTCGGCTCGGGGGGCACCTAAACGGATAAGATACAAGGCCATGAAGTATGTGCTTATTGGGGATGACATGTTTTACAGGACTCTGGAAGGGTTATTGCTCAAATGCCTAGGGACAGCCGAGGCTAATCGGCTCCTACACGAGGTACATGAACGCGCCTGTGGAACTCACCAATCAGCTCACAAGATGAAATGGTTGATCAGGCGATCAGGGTTTTATTGGCCCACCATGCTTGAGGACTGTTTCAAGTACTACAAAGGGTGTCAAGCATGTCAGAAATTTGGGAAAATTCAGATGGTACCCGCATCAGCAATGAACCCCATCATCAAGCCTTGGCCGTTCCGAGGTTGGGGCATGGATATGATCGGAAAAATCAATCCGCCATCAAGCAAAGGCCACATGTGGATTTTGTCCATCACTGATTATTTCACTAAATGGGTGGAGGCTGTCCCGATGAAATCAGTAAACTCGAAGGATGTTATCAACTTTGTGAAAGAACATGTCATCCATAGATTCGGGATTCCCCAAACTATCACGACCGATGGAGTTTCGGTCTTCATTTCTCACGAGTTTAGAAAGTTACGAGGACACGGGATTAAGCTGATCGATCATCTCCATACTATGCTCGTGCAAATGGGCAAGCGGAAGCATCCAACGAGCCTCATCAAGCGATCAAGAGAAAAGTCGATGAGCACCCTAGGCGTTGCACGAGGTTTTGTCGAGGCGTTATGGGCTTATCGCATGTCATGCCATGGAGCGATAAAAACCTCGCCATACCATCTAGTATATGGACAAGCCGTATTGCCCAGGAAATTACGGCTGGATCGAGACGTATCACTTTTCAGGACAATCTAACAACTGAAGAATATGCAACCCTGATGAGTGACAGTGTTGAGGATTTAACTGAGCTCAGGCTGTGGTCGCTTGAGAAAATCAAAGAGAACAAGGCCAAGGTAGCTCGTGCATATAACAAGAAAGTGAGGCCAAAGGAGTTCCACGTTGGTGATCTGGTATGGGAAGCCGTGTTGCCATTAGGGACTAAGGATGCAACATATGGTAAATGGTCTCCAAATTGGCAGCCGTCTGAAGTCGATCAAGTTTTAAGAGGAAACGCATACATGCTTGAGGAGCTGGACGGTGTAAAATTCCCAGTGGCGGTCAACGGTCAACATCTCAAGAAATATTTCCCAAGCATGTGGGATGATGGACAGTAAAATATGGGGGCCGATACATGAAATCGGCCAGGTAAAAAGCACGTGAGACAACGGACAGTGAAATGTGGGGGCCGATACATGAAATCGGCCAAATAAAGAGGAAAATATATAGCCGATGCATCGCCGACTCTAGAGGTTCGCACATGTTACAAGCAGTGCGGTTTACATACGAGCTACTGAAGAAATGCTTCGAAGGCGTGGAGGGCGTCAGCACGGACACGATCCACCTCGGCAATCTCGGCTTCGTCATCTTCATCCTTGCCCATCACTAGCTGCTTGTTTAAGGCACGTATTTCTGCCAGATCGGTCTTCAGTTGGGCTTTGAGGCTTTCCGCCTCGTCTTGGGAACGGGCGGTGGATTCTTCCTTGATGCGAATGAGATGTTTAGTCGCCCGGACCCTCTCTTCAAGATCTTCCAGCTCCCTTTTGAAGGATGCGAGCTCGGCGGTACTGACAGAGGTGTCAGTTTTGGCATCCAGAGACACCTTTTTCTCATTGAGCTCTAGGCATCTGTCTGCAATATTGGCCTTCAGTGGAAGTTGGGCGTGGCGCAGACTGATCCTCTCACGAGCTAACTTCACCCTTGACCCGTAGAAAGACAGGGTTACCACTGGCCAAAGCTTCACCTGCAATGCTACTGGGAGCTGGTCTTTGATTTCAGCCAGAACGCTCTTCACCTCCTCAGAACCCTCGATCAACTCTTCGATTGGGGAAGACAACAGGGCTTTAAGACGCAGGAATTGAGGTGGAACAACCCTGGCTCGTGGTTCATCATCAGCAACAGAGGGAGTTGGTTCGATGGATTCAGGGTCGAACGTCACAAACCTGAAATATCGCAACCCTGGCAGCCCGAAAAGGCGTCAGTATACATTCAAACATGTAAGGATGAGCTGAAAGAAGCTAACGTACCTCTCCTAAGATCGGAGGGATAGCAGATGTGGAGACGATCGGCTTGTCCGGAGTGGTAGCCGTTTCATCTGCACCTTCGGGGATTGCTAGGTCTGGTTTGGCTAGAGGCATCGGCACTGCCCCAGCTTTCCCACTAGAAACGTCAGTCGTCTGCATGGAAGGTGTTTAGCCGATATAAATAAATGTTAATCGGCAGATAAAGGAAGTAAGTGGTAAGAGCGTGAAGGGTGATGATTTTCGAAACCTCCTGGCTCGACGAAGAAGCCTGCAGTCCTTTGCGAGCTCTCTTGGAACCTGGTGGCCCGCCTCGGTGGTGCTCGGGGTGGGTTCAGGAAAAGACCTTTTCACAAGCCGATGGTGATGAATCTGGCTGGCTCGGTGTGATGGTCCTCTCAGAATCTGTTGGGTCCAGTTCTCCTCGATTAGTCTGAGTGTTCTCGCTGGAGGTGTCTTCGACGGAAGCCTGTAAAAAGGGGAACCAGTGAGCACAAGCATGTCTGCAAGGATGGAAGAATTAGAAGGATCGACCAAGGCATAGAGCACCCTACATGCGAGCTTTCTAGAGAAGGGCTCCGGCGCTTCAAGGTCTTCCTGGCAGCTACCTTCCTCGCCGTCGTTCTTGTTTTAGTTGGAATTCGAGGGGCAGCTGACTTAGAGGTTGCTGGGTTCTTGGAAGCCGATTGTGGTGATATCGGCTGTTTCTGCATTATGACCTTTTTCAGAGGTGGCGAGTTTTTGCAGAAAAGAACCACAGGAGCTGGCGGAAAGGACTCGAAGGGGGAGCCATCACTGTGCGTAGGTTCAGGGCCATCTTGTTGCTGCAAAGAGAAAGAATGGATTAATAAAAGGATCAATTGCAAGCTGCATCAAGAAAATTTGCAAGTAGTGGTACCTGTTCCACGGGGATGTCATAGTCGACATCGAGCTGTTTCAAAGAACGGTCCCAGAGCTCTCCTGAAGGCGTGAGTCTTCCACATTGACCACCAGTCTTCAAAGCCATCGGTTGATGAGACAAAGGTGAGGTCGTTGGGAATTGGGATGGTCAGAGCATCGAAGAAGGAATAACACCTTTGGCTGGTGAGAGGATCAGGCAGGTCGGCTCTGCTCTCTGTGAGGTGGTGAAGAAAGAAATGGGGAGGTACTTGTCCAAGGCCAAATTGGCGGGCTACTACGACTGGCTGGTAGAATTCGTACCCAGGTTTGATTATTCTGTTGGATGTACTCATGCCAACTGGAAGGAAACAGGGTCGAATCACGGTGGAAAAGAGCTGCCGGGTGCTGGTGTCATGGGCAAAATTGTCTAGCCTGAAGGAGAGTGGATTTTTGAAATGTTCAGATTCTTCCATGTAAGGGAAGAAGGTAGGATTGTCCAGGCCTTGAAAGAAAGTGCTGAACCACTTGGATGCTTCCTGAGGGGATAGTTTGCTGCCTGGCAGCCTATACAAAGCTTGGCCATAACTAGTGCATCGGATCTGCTTCCCTTTGACATCTGGGAAGGTGCAACTCGCCAAAAGGGGGAAGTTTGGGATGTGGTTTTGGAAATACGGCTGAGCCCATAGCTGAATAAACCACCAAGGACCACCTGTTTTGACTGCTATGCCTGAGAACAGCTTGACAGATATCAACTGGAGATATCGATAGACCTCTCCAAGGAACAGTTTGCCGATGCCAAGTTGAGTGCCTTTGGCCAGTTCGTGGGCTAGGGAGAGGTAGTTCTTGGTTGGAGCAAGGGAAGGGCCACAGAATATGAAATGTTCTAGCCAGAAGTTGAGGAAGGCTGTGTGTTCCTTCTCCGTGACAGGGCCCTTTGTTTTCATGTGGCGCTGGAGGTAGGCACCCCAGTTTGTGCAGTCTGTTTTAGAAGACAGTTTGTAAGGGACTTTGGTCAGTTTAAAAGCAGAAGGGCTGGGTGATGTAACATCCAGGCCAGTGATCATCACCACGTCTAACAGGGTTGGTGACATAGGGCCATGACCGAACATAAAGCAGTTCAGAGCGTCAGACCAAAAGTAGCCGATGGTTTTCAGAAGGTTCTCATGTTTCTCAAGAGGAGACAATGATAAGTGCAAGGCATCAGCTATTCCTGTGGTTTCCCATTGGGATTGGTAAGCTCTAGCTACTCTGCTGAATAGACGGGGTGAGGCTGGTCTTATCCACTGGCCTGACAGAGTAGCAAAGTCCACGATCATACGTGGTACGGCCGATCCCTGCGATCGGCCACAAAAATAAAAAGCAGCAATCATACGACAAGCAGATCATGTAGTCGTAGCAGAGCGATGCCCTGCCATTGTAAAACAATAAGGTGTAAGCCGTCCTTGACTAATGCAATCAAAGGGGCGATTAGGCAATCGGCCCAAATTATTTTGTTATCCTCACCTCTTGTTTGCCTGTGTTTAGCATCGATTTGACAGTGTGAAAGCTAGGGTATGGGTTTACATCCGCCGATGAACTAGAAGAAATCGACATTGGTCCCGGGATAAGCCACGACCAACATTTATCGCAAAAAGTTAGACCCGAGTCTGCGAGGTCCGCGATACCCTGTTGAAAAAATATCCGCATCGCCGCTGGGACTATCTGAGAGATGCAGGTTAGACAGAGCATCATTGAGCATCGACTCCGCTTAAAAAGGATTTCGCCATTCCAAAGAGCGAGCACGACAGATGAAGGCCGAAATTCTGGAAGAAGTCAAGAAGGAGGTCGAGAAAATGTTGACAGCCAAGTTAATCAGGCCATGCAGGTATGCCGAGTGGATTTCTAGTATCGTACCTGTAGAGAAAAAGGATGGCCGTTGGCGTGTTGCCATAGATTTTCGGGATCTCAACAGAGCTACCCCAAAAGATGAGTATCCGATGCCGGTGGCAGAAACGTTAATCAACGCAGCGGCTGGTCATAAGATCTTGATCTTCATGGATGGAAATGCCGGTTACAACCAAATTTTTATGGCTCCAGAAGACATACACAAGACTGCATTCAGAGTCCCAGGGTCGGTGGGGTTGTTTGAGTATGTAGTCATGACATTTGGACTGAAGAATGCCGGCGCCACGTACCAACGAGCCATGAACTACATTTTCCATGATCTGATCGGCAAGCTGGTGGAAATTTACATCGATGACGTGGTGGTCAAGTCTGCTTCAGTACAAGGACACTTGGACGATCTGCAACGCGTCCTGGACCGAACAAGAAAATTCGGGCTACGGATGAATCCAAAGAAGTGTGCCTTCGGGGTGACGGCCGGTCAGTTCTTGGGTTTTTTGGTCCATGAACGCGGAATTGAGATCGGCCTGAAAAGTCAGGAGGCAGTGCGAACAATGAAGCCACCCACCACAAAGAAAGAACTGCAGTCTCTCATCGGCAAGATCAACTTCGTCAGAAGATTCATCTCCAATCTGTCAGGAAGAATAGAGCCGTTCATGGGACTGGTGAAAATTAAATCTGACGAGGAATTCCGCTGGGGGGCAGAACAACAACGAGCCTTCGACGAGATCAAAGAATATCTGACGAAGCCGCCAGTGTTGGTTCCGCTCAAGCCGGACAGGCCGTTCTACATCTACTTGTCAGTAGCTGACACGTCCATCGCCTCGGTGGTGGTGCAAGTTTACGATGGGCTGGAGCGGGTCGTATTTTACATAAGCAGAGGATGATGGACGCAGAGACAAGGTATCCTGATATCGATAAGTTGTGCCTCTGCCTGTTTTTCACCTGCACCAAGCTGCGCCACATTTTGCTATCAGCGGAGATTGTCATCATATGCAAATCAGACGTCATAAAGCACATGCTGTCGGCTCCTATGTTGAAAGGCCGACTGGGCAAATGGATGTTTGCATTATCTGAGTTTGACATCCGGTATCAACCCGCGAAAGCAGTTAAGGGACAGGCGTTGGCCAACCTTATCGCTGAAAGGATCAACACTAATATAGCAGCACTGTTTATACGAGCGTGGGCTATGTTTTTCGACGGATCGGTTTGTGACGATGGGTGCGGCATCGGCATGCTACTCGTGTCGCCCCGGGGGGCAACATTTTCCTTCTCCATCAGGTTATCTGCCCCTCGCACCAACAACGTCGAGTACGAGGCGATATGCAAGGGAATGGAATTGCTCATCGAAGCTGGAGCAGAAGCAGTGGAAATTTTTGGAGACTCCAAGTTGGTGATTTCCCAACTCACGGAGGAATACAAGTGTGAGAGCGAGTCCCTCTTCCCACTATGGCTGCACTGCCGTGAGCTGATGGCACAGTTCCGGTATATAAACTTCACCTGGATCCCGCGGTCGCAGAATACCGAGGCGAATGATCTTGCACAAATGGCTTCAGGCTACAAGGATGTAGCAGAGGGAGCCGATGTTCAGGTACATTTCCTGGAAGCAGACGACTGGAGAGCCGATATCTTCAATTACTTGAAGGATTCGGCTCGGGGGGCACCTAAACGGATAAGATACAAGGCCATGAAGTATGTGCTTATTGGGGATGACATGTTTTACAGGACTCTGGAAGGGTTATTGCTCAAATGCCTGGGGACAGCCGAGGTTAATCGGCTCCTACACGAGGTACACGAAGGCGCCTGTGGAACTCACCAATCAGCTCACAAGATGAAATGGTTGATCAGGCGATCAGGGTTTTGTTGGCCCACCATGCTTGAGGACTGTTTCAAGTACTACAAAGGGTGTCAAGCATGTCAGAAATTTGGGAAAATTCAGATGGTACCCGCATCAGCAATGAACCCCATCATCAAGCCTTGGCCGTTCCGAGGTTGGGGCATGGATATGATCGGCAAAATCAATCCGCCATCAAGCAAAGGCCACATGTGGATTTTGGCCATCACTGATTATTTCACTAAATGGGTGGAGGCTGTCCCGATGAAATCAGTAAACTCGAAGGATGTTATCAACTTTGTGAAAGAACATGTCATCCATAGATTCGGGATTCCCCAAACTATCACGACCGATGGAGGTTCGGTCTTCATTTCTCACGAGTTTAGAAAGTTATGTGAGGACACGGGGACTAAGCTGATCAGATCATCTCCATACTATGCTCAGGCAAATGGGCAAGCGGAAGCATCCAACCAGAGCCTCATCAAGCTGATCAAGAGAAAAGTCGATGATCACCCTAGGCGTTGGCACGAGGTTTTGTCAGAGGCGTTATGGGCTTATCGCATGTCATGCCATGGAGCGATAAAAACCTCGCCATACCATCTAGTATATGGACAAGAAGTTGTATTGCCCTGGGAAATTACGGCTGGATCGAGACGTATCACTTTTCAGGACAATCTAACAACTGAAGAATATGCAACCCTGGTGAGTGACAGTGTTGAGGATTTAACTGAGCTCAGGCTGTGGTCGCTTGAGAAAATCAAAGAGAACAAGGCCAAGGTAGCTCGTGCATATAACAAGAAAGTGAGGCCAAAGGAGTTCCACGTTGGTGATCTGGTATGGGAAGCCGTGTTGCCATTAGGGACTAAGGATGCAACATATGGTAAATGGTCTCCAAATTGGCACGGGCCGTACAGGGTCGATCAAGTTTTAAGAGGAAACGCATACATGCTTGAGGAGCTGGACGGCGTAAAATTCCCAGTGGCGGTCAACGGTCAACATCTCAAGAAATATTATACATGAAATCGGCCAGGTAAAAAGCACGTGAGACAACGGACAGTGAAATGTGGGGGCCGATACATGAAATCGGCCAAATAAAGAGGAAAATATATAGTCGATGCACAGTCATCGACTCTAGAGGTTCGCACATGTTACAAACAGGTGCCAGTTTACACATACGAGCTACTGAAGAAATGCTTCGAAGGCGTGGAGGGCGTCAGCACGGACACGATCCACCTCGGCAATCTCGGCTTCGTCATCTTCATCCTTGCCCGTCACTAGCTGCTTGTTTAAGGCACGTATTTCTGCCAGATCGGTCTTCAGTTGGGCTTTGAGGCTTTCCGCCTCGTCTTGGGAACGGGCGATGGATTCTTCCTTGATGCGAATGAGCTGTTTAGTCGCCCGGACCCTCTCTTCAAGATCTTCCAGCTCCCTTTTCAAGGATGCGAGCTCGGCGGTACTGACAGATGTGTCAGTTTTGGCATCCAGAGACACCTTTTTCTCATTGAGCTGTTGGCATCTGTCTGCAATATTGGCCTTCAGTGGAAGTTGGGCGAGGCGCAGACTGATCCTCTCACGAGCTAACTTCACCCTTGACCCGTAGAAAGACAGGGTTACCACTGGCCAAAGCTTCACCTGCAATGCTACTGGGAGCTGGTCTTTGATTTCAGCCAGAACGCTCTTCACCTCCTCAGAACCCTCGATCAACTTTTCGATTAGGGAAGACGGCAGGGCTTTAAGACGCAGGAATTGAGGTGGAACAACCCTGGCTCGTGGTTCATCATCAGCAACAGAGGGAGTTGGTTCGATGGATTCAGGGTCGAACGTCAGCAAACCTGAAATATCGCAACCCTGGCAGCCCGAAAAGGCGTCAGTATACATTCAAACATGTAAGGATGAGCTGAAAGAAGCTAATGTGCCTCTCCTAAGATCGGAGGGATAGCAGATGAGGAGACGATCGGCTTGGCCGGAGTGGTAGCCGTTTCATCTGCACCTTCGGGGATTGCTAGGTCTGGTTTGGCTAGAGGCATCGGCACTGCCCCAGCTTTCCCACTAGAAACGTCAGTCGTCTGCATGGAAGGTGTTTAGCCGATATAAATAAATGTTAATCGGCAGATAAAGGAAGTAAGCGGTAAGAGCGTGAAGGGTGATGATTTTCGAAACCTCCTGGCTCGACGAAGAAGCCTGCAGTCCTTTGCGAGCTCTCTTGGAACCCACAGCTGGCCCCGCCTCGACTGGTGCTCGGGGGGCAGTAGGTTCAGGAAAAGACCTTTTCCTGGAAGCCGATGGTGATGAATCTGGCTGGCTCGGTGTGATGGTCCTCTCAGAATCTGTTGGGTCCAGTTCTCCTCGATTGGTCTGAGTGTTCTCGCTGGAGGTGTCTTCGACGGAAGCCTGTAAAAAGGGGAACCAGTGAGCACAAGCATGTCTGCAAGGATGGAAGAATTAGAAGGATCGACCAAGGCATAGAGCACCCTACATGCGAGCTTTCTAGAGAAGGGCTCCGGCGCCTCAAGGTCTTCCTGGCAGCTACCTTCCTCGCCGTCGTTCTTGTTTTAGTTGGAACTCGAGGGGCAGCTGACTTAGAGGTTGCTGGGTTCTTGGAAGCCGATTGTGGTGATATCGGCTGTTTCTGCATTATGACCTTTTTCAGAGGTGGCGAGTTTTTGCAGAAAAGAACCACAGGAGCTGGCGGAAAGGACTCGAAGGGGGAGCCATCACATGCGTGGGTTCGAGCCATCTTGTTGCTGCAAAGAGAAAGAATGGATTAATAAAAGGATCAATTGCAAGCTGCATCAAGAAAATTTGCAAGTAGTGGTACTGTTCCACGGGATGTCATAGTCGAGATCGAGCTTTTCAGAACGGTCCCGAGATCTCCGAAGGCGTGAGTCTTCCACATTGACCACCGTCTTCAAAGCCATCGGTTGATGAGACAAAGGTGAGGTCGTTGGGAATTGGGATGGTCGAGCATCGAAGAAGGAATAACACCTTTGGCTGGTGAGAGGATCGAGGCGGTCGGCTCGCTCTCTGAGGTGGTGAAGAAAGAAATGGGGAGTACTTGTCCAAGGCCAAATTGGCGGGCTACTACGATGGTGGTAGAATTCGTACCAGGTTTGATTATTCTTGGATGTACTCATGCCAACCGGAAGGAAGCAGGTCGAATCACGGTGGAAAAGAGCTGCCGGTCTTTGGTGTCATGGGCAAAATTGTCTAGCTGAAGGAGAGTGGATTTTGAAATGTTCAGATTCTTCCATGTAAGGGAAGAAGGTAGGATTGTCCGTGCCTTGAAAGAAAGTGCTGAACCACTTGGATGCTTCTGGGGATAGTTTCTTTGCTGGCAGCAGCTACAAAAAGCCATAACTAGTGCATCGGATCTGCTTCCCTTTGACATCTGGGAAGGTGCAACTCGCCAAAAGGGGGAAGTTTGGGATGTGGTTTTGGAAATACAGCTGAGCCCATAGCTGAATAAACCACCAAGGACCACCTGTTTTGACTGCTATGCCTGAGAACAGCTTGACAGACATCAACTGGAGATATCGATAGACCTCTCCAAGGAACAGTTTGCCGATGCCAAGTTGAGTGCCTTTGGCCAGTTCGTGGGCTAGGGAGAGGTAGTTCTTGGTTGGAGCAAGGGAAGGGCCACAGAATATGAAATGTTCTAGCCAGAAGTTGAGGAAGGCTGTGTGTTCCTTCTCCGTGACAGGGCCCTTTGTTTTCATGTGGCGTTGGAGGTAGGCACCCCAGTTTGTGCAGTCTGTTTTAGAAGACAGTTTGTAAGGGACTTTGGTCAGTTTAAAAGCAGAAGGGCTGGGTGATGTAACATCCAGGCCAGTGATCATCACCACGTCTAACAGGGTTGGTGACATAGGGCCATGACCGAACATAAAGCAGTTCAGAGCGTCAGACCAAAAGTAGCCGATGGTTTTCTCAAGAGGAGACAATGATAAGTGCAAGGCATCGGCTATTCCTGTGGTTTCCCATTGGGATTGGTAAGCTCTAGCTACTCTGCTGAACCAAGAGACCCAATGTTCAGGGGGATTAGGCCAGGCTCGCAGGCAGTCGGCCCAAGAGTTCAGATCTAGGTCTTGGCTTACGAAGGGGATTCTGTTTGCTTCGCAAGAAATTAGATGGGCGGGACTAGAATCTGTACGAGGGCCAAGACAGAGGGAATTTGGGAGAGAAGGATGCGGCAGCAGAATGTCTGAAACCTAGAAAGTTTAATGGTGGAATAAAGGCATTAATTCAGGTGTTCGCCATTAAATTCTAGCATCGCGTTTGCCGGCAGATATGGATCTATATAGTTGGGGATCGAGGGTTCTTGTCACTGTGAGCTCAATCTAATCGGTGGGTAATTGGAGATCTAGGTCGCCCTTTTTGAAGAGGGTCGCAGGTTACCGTTTGAGACTGAAAAGTAGCCGCTTAGGTTTGCCTAAATATGCGACCAAGTTTTGACCTTGTCAACGTTTTTGAAAGCCGATGTGCATCGGCTCTTTGAGATTTGACTTGGTTGACGGAATGAGTGCAGTGTGGTGAAAGCCGATACAGCGTTATCGGCTTCTGGAGCATCGGCCTATTTTGGCTATCGGCGAAATTGGGGCGAAAAAAGGCAATCTTCGAGAAACGGATTTTCATTCATTCATTCAAAAGCTGATTGCTTACAAAAGGCTGATTGATTACAAAAGAGGAATCTACTACTACTGCTACTACTAATTCCTAATCTAGAGGTCGTCGCCGTCAATGCCGCCGCCGTCTTGTTCGCTGTCCTCGGTATTCTGCTTGGCGTCGTCTTCTTGCTTCTTGAAGAAGCCTGGGGCCTCCTCGTCGTCGTCTTCGGTGTCCTCGCTGGACCCGGCGAGGAAGTACTTCACCGGCTGGTACTCCTCGGAGGAGATGTCCTCCTCTTCCTCCTCCTCGTCGGAGGAGTCGACGCTTTCCCAGGACATGGCGTCGTCGGTGCTGTCTGCCTCCAGTTCTCCATCGGCAAGGAACTGCAGGTCCTCCTCGCCATCAGTCAAGGACGCGTCGTCCTCCGACCAAGCGGCGAAATCCCAATCCCTCTCGTCCCACCATTGTGGGGCGAGAGTGTTGTACGCCGCCGTCGGCGGGTGCTCTGGCGTCGGCTCTCGGTCGCTCATTGAGTTGGAGGCTTGGGAGGACAGGCCAGATGAAGCAGAGGAGGCCATGGCGGAGAAAGAGGGTTTTTTCGGCGGAGGAAGAAGGGTTTTTTGGCTACTGGAGGAAGATGGGGACTGCGAACTGCTCAGATGAATTTAAATAAGGGGAATAGTGGGAGGCGGTTCAATGCCATAGCGGTTTCCCAGAATGTGCTGCCAAAATCGTCAAATCATGCAATCGCGAAGGAGTTGAGAAGACAGGCATCATGATGAGGAGATGGCGTGGCGATTCTACTCGCAGCGTAACCCGATGTGAAGAAAAAAAAGAGGGGGAAGAAAAAACATCAGCATAGTGGTTTCGGAATTATTATTGCCAAAACCAGGGGGGCATGTGTTATCGCCATATTTTGGCCAAAGAAGGAGATGGGCCGTGATCAAGATGGGCTTGGTAGATACGTATATTCAACGTGTTGTTGAATCGGCCTTGTGCGTGGATTTGGGCTAAATTGCCCGTGTATCTTGTATCATAGTAGGTTCCGTTTCAGTTTAGGTAGAGATAGAGTTGTAGAGTTATTCCAAAGATAGAAAGTCTCCGGACTATAAATATGTACCTAAGGTTATCGAGAAAAAGAGGACAATCACGTTCACAACAAACACAATCTCGGCGCATCGCCACCCCTTGTTTCTAGGGTTTCTTTCGAGTAAGTGTCATGCTGCCTAGATCGCATCTTGCGATCTAGGCAGTATTTTTACTTATGCGTTATTTGGTGTTACTCGTACTGAAGCCTTGTTGATGGCGAGTAACACTATTATCATAGATTTTGTTGAGGCTAGCATCGGTGCTCTTCGCTATAATTGTTTAAAGTTATGCTGCCTCTAGTTACCTCGCTACCTTTGCACCGTTTCCCAAGTGCAAGGGTAGCATCTTGCTTGATCTTTATTTAGCTGATTCGATCTGTTATGGTTATACCTTGTTCACCAAGGTTTAGTTTGATATCTCGTGGTCGCCTTGCAAACGGGTTGAACGATCCAGTAGTACGTAAGGACGTGGTTTACTAGTTCTAGAGAAGTTGTTCCGGTAATTGACTTTACGTCGGTTGTTAGGCTTCCACTAGGGTTAGTTTTCTATCATCTTTTGTATCTACCGGGCTCAATTACGTGTAGGACGTTCC
This sequence comes from Avena longiglumis, assembly GCA_030063025.1. Classification (NCBI taxonomy): domain Eukaryota; kingdom Viridiplantae; phylum Streptophyta; class Magnoliopsida; order Poales; family Poaceae; genus Avena; species Avena longiglumis. The sequence goes on along the minus strand of CP125974.1, from coordinate 540,492,385 downwards.
GATTACGTGGTGAAAACGTTAAACCGTCAGAGATCGATTTAACTTATAATGATAAAGCAAAACCCCATGTTATCGTAAATCTAATGCGTAACCATGGGTTAATCGGCTCTAGGAGCCGATTCACGAGAAACTCAGGAGCCGGTCACGGCTCGAATTTTACGATACTTGTTTACCATGCAGAAATCAATCGGAGCAATCCTTCACCTTCGACCAGGTATAGGTCGGTGGCACGCCTCGAACCAAGCCGTGACGTGTCTTGGAGTTTTGCGGCCACGCTTGAGGGACCAGGGCCCACCAGCAGTTCTGGGAGCCTCCCGGCTCTTCGTGTTGCCCATCGCTGCTCGCCGGTGGGTTTTGGCAGGCAACAAATTGTAAATGGTTCATATTTTAAATGGTTACATTAATTATTTTTTAAAACAGAAAATGTTTTTGAATTATTTTTTTAAATCCAAACACTTTTTATGTTTAAAATTTTTCTAAATTCCAAATTAATATTCAAAAATATAATTTAATTCATTTTAAAAGGTTACATTAATTATTTTTTAAAAATAGAATATGTTTTTGAATTATTTATTCAAATCCATACACTTCTTATGTTTAATGTTTTTCTAAATTCCAAATTGATATTAAAAAAATATAAGTTAATTCATTTTTAATTGTAAATGGTTCATATTTTAAATGGTTACATTAATTATTTTTAAAAACAGAAAATGTTTTTGAATTATTTATTTAAATCCAAACACTTTTTATGTTTAAAGTTTTTCTAAATTCCAAATTAATATTCAAAAATATAAGTTAATTCATTTTAAAAGGTTACATTAATTATTTTTTAAAAATAGAATATGTTTTTGAATTATTTATTCAAATCCATACAATTCTTATGTTTAAAGTTTTTCTAAATTCCAAATTGATATTAAAAAAATATAAGTTAATTCATTTTTAATTGTAAATGGTTCATATTTTAAATGGTTACATTAATTATTTTTAAATAAAATGGTTTTGAATTATTTATTCAAATCCAAACACTTTTAAGTTTAAAGTTTTCTAAATTCCAAATTAATTATCATTTAAAAACAATACAAATTTAAACCCCAAAATAGAAAATAAGGCGGAACAGAGAGAAAATACCTGAAATTTTTGAAATAGGGAATATGTCCCTATGGAGCCACCAACCGACTAAAGAGCCTCAAGGCCAACCCTTGGTCTGCTGAAAATATTGAGTATAGGTCCCGGTTGGTGGCTCCACGGGACGATGACCTTTTAGTCCCGGTGGAGCCACCAACCGGGACAAAGGCCTTCGCTTATAACTGCTCGCCTCTTCTTCTCTTCTTCTTCCCCATCTCACTTCTTCTTCATCGACGCGCAGACAGAGACGCCCTTGCAGACGCCCGCCCGCCGCCGGCCTTCACGACCTGCCACGAGCTCTCGCCTTCTTCTCTATCTCCCCAAAGGAATCGAAGAGGGCATCGGCAATCGTCGCCATCGACGCCATCCTTCCGCCGGTGAGACCTATCCTTCCTCCGCCCTACTTTGGCCACCAAGGTCTCATACAGGACCTAGCGCACCCCATTGATGCCCTGTTTTGCTTGCTCGATCCCCAGATACTCGACATCGTCTTCGTCTGCAAGCGCCGCCCGCAAGCGCAACTCCAGCGAGGAATCTAGGATGAACAGGAGCACCCCTTCCTCAACCGCGACCACCACTGAGCCCACCCACCTCACCACCGCAACCACTCGTAATAGTCCATGTTCCCTACCCCTGGAATCGCCGGAGCACCACCTCCCGACGCTGCTGCCGCTGCTGGCCAGTGGTGAGCAGCACTGTGCCAGGACGGTGCCGGCCTCGGGTGGCGTGGAGGCTAGGTGCCTCCAGTGCACTCAAGTGTGTTAGAAGTGGTGTCCAGTCCACCTGCCTGTCTAGGTCCCACCTGCCTGTGTGGAGGCTGAGGTGGCCACGGGCCCCTCTGTCAGCCACTGTGGCTAGCAGTGGGCTCGGTGTAAAAATGTTTTCTGTTTTGTTTAAATTTAGAAATGGTTTAATTAAATCCAGAAATTGATATAATATTGTAAATTCAATAATTAATTATTTATAACTTAGAAAAATATAAATAATATATCAAAATGTTCAGAAAAATGAGATCTAACTATTTAACCTATAATCATGCATTGTTCAACAACTTTCAAGACAAGTTTAATTAGAAAACAAAATCAACCCCTCTCATATACTCCGGAGTTTCACCGAGTTAGGGTTTTCACCCTCGACCCGCTTAAATTCTTAGAGCATGTCTTTGGGTTACTTTTTAATACAAATTAACTTGTTATATCATCATCCTTGTTTGATCATTGCATCGATGCCATGTGTTGATTGTTCCCCTCTCTTTCTGGCGCCCCGGTGTAAAAACTATTTGCCTTTTTTTTAATTCCAGAAAATGATTTAAACTTGTAAATTCAATAACTTATTGTTTATAAGTCAGAAAAATATGAATAATATATCAAAATGTTCAGAAAAATGAAACCTAGCTATCTAAGCTATAATCATGCATTGTTCAACAACTTAAATTACAAGTTTAATTAGAAGAACAAATCCACCCCTCTCATGTGTTCCGGAGTTTCTCCGAGTTAGGGTTTTCACCCCTCGGAACCCCGATTAAATCGTCGAGCATTTCTTAGGGTTACATTCCAATGCAAATTAACTTGTCATATCATCATACTTGCTTGAGCATTGCATCGATGCCATGGGTTCGACGATGTGCCTATCTACTACACGGTTTCCCTTTCTCTTCATTTTTATTATTGTGTATGTATATATTAGGGTTTCTCTGAATTAGGGTTTATATCTCTCAACACCGTACTTAACTTTCTCCTTTAGCCGCTTTGACTTATTCTTTTCCACCTATGCGTAAAATATGGACCCACACCGTCGAGGCGAAGAAAAGGAAGAGTTGATCCAAGGTGTGATCCGTGGGGAAGATAATTTAGACGTATCAACGTTTTGAACAACTCGGTGAGGGTGATCCTCTTTTTACCGGAGTAGACAACTTGTTTGAGGTTGAAGGTGTTGCCTTCCATGAGGAGAAGGCGATGCCTTGTGTCGAGAAGACGCAATCCGGCAAGGTGCATGTAATATAAATCAATTCATTAATTAATCATCTGCTATCTATATAGAAATAGTAACGATCTTTCTTCTTTTAGCCCTCGGATCGAAGGAATCTCTTGAAAAGAGCGCAGGCCCAACCAAAAAGTTGCAAGACCATGAGAGGTTCAGATCGAAGATGTCGGCAGACGGCGGAATCGACAGCTCCGAAGTTGTCGCAACCAAATTTGTGGCACAATGCGAATGTCGTTAGGGACTTAATCCGATCACCATTAGAAATTGGAATAGGCCTGCTAATGCGGATGAAGAGGGAACATGTTTATTTGTCCCTAACCACGCCAAAGATTTACTGTGGAAGAGGCTCATGGTTAATTTCAAACTACCGAAGATAGAGCTGGATCCAAATGCGGAGGACGCCTTACAACATGGGAGAGCCATGGAGGCTAAGGTCAGGGAGTGGGCTTTGAAGAAGATGGCCCAGTGTTTCACCAACTGGAAGAAAAGATTGCACCTTGACTATGTCGTGAAAAAGAAGACTCCCGATTTCAAGAATATTCAGTTTGAGAAGATAAAACCATTCTGGGATGAGTTTGTGGAATACAAGAAATCAGAAAAAGCTAAGAAAATGTAAAACGAATAAGTGAATCTTGCTAAGAAGAAGTATCACCATACTATGGGGCAAGGTGGCTACAAGGTTGGCATTCCTAAGTGGGAGAAACTTGAGCGAGGCTGCGTGATAAAAATATCACCCAGGCAGACGATTGGGTAGAACGTGCAAGGAATTGGTTTTACGGGCATGGGGCACGTTGGACTCGGAAGGAGGTGTATATATAACATACGACAAGAAGACCCTTGCCAATCGAGGGGATGAGAAAAGCGAGAAAGGCATAAAGATGGGGACTTCATTCGATAGAGAGAATGATGAGCTCACACTCGCCCTTGGAAATAAGGAACATGATGGACGAACACGAGGCACAATAGGCTCCCAATCATGGAGGACTGGGTTTCAAGAGGAAGAAATATCTGATAGAAGCCGTCGGAGGAGTAAGGACAGGCGGCTGAAGCGAAAGTCGAGAAAGAGCGAATGCGTTTAATTGAAGAACGATTAAAGCAACAACAAGATGAAATTAACACACTTAAAGAGCAAAGTACTACGGCGCCCCATCTCAAGAAGACACCGCATTCGATGCTACCGCCTATCGAATAATCTTAAAAGCGATGTGGCTTCCACCGAGGCCCGGTGATGACAATGGCGATGGCGATGATGCAAGCGATGGCTCTGTTGGCTACCGGTGGATGATATCACGTAGATGACACAACTGCGAGATACATGTCAAAGTTGTGAACATATCAATGAAGGTGGCGGTCGGCTATGCCTTACCAATTGGACCCACACCAACTTACCACCGCCGTCCGGTTCGGAGGGCTACGTTGTTGTCGGTGGATGAAATCATGCCCACCTTTGAGGTTTTGGATCTTCACTACCTATTTGGTGAAGGGATGTGATGTCTTTGGGTGGCAAAAAACGTCACCATTCTATGGTCAAGGATTGTATCGTGAAATCACACGCCAAGTCCATCTTCGCCGCCGCCTCACCCGTCTCCAATAGGTCGCCGCCGCCGCCGTCTTCGTCGCCTCACCGGCCCGTCGCCTCACCAATCTCTGGTGCAGCCATCGCGGTGCCTCGGGATAAAAGCGTAAGCGCATCGCTCTTGTCGTCTTAAGCGATCGCCGAACGTAAACAAGAGCCTCTTCCAAAAGTACCAACGGTTCCTCCCAAGAGAGCTTATGACTCTTGAAGAGGAGGCTGCGGCGATCGTTGATGCGGAAACGACAGTTTTAAGCTAAGGAGGCGGCGAAAGAGCCAGAGTTCCCGGACCAAATAAGAAAAGCCAAAGCGTTGAAAATGCTAAAGACTCTTCATCAACCCGAGCCAAAGCTGTCATCGACTATGAGCGTTCTATTCTCAAGTCACATGCAGCACAAAAGCCTCGAAGAGATCTTGATGCAAGCGGAAATCTGTTGCCCAGCTCGGAGAACAAGCAAAACAGACTTGCGCCCCTCTCAAGGTGATTTCTCAAACCAATGCGGGTCGAGCAAATATGGGGCGAAGAGCGGTATGATCCAGAGGTAGTTGCACTGTCTGAAGCTGCCATCGCTCAAGGTATGAGTATTGCCCAAGACTTATCCCGATTAGAGTTCTTCCCGTGAGTGAAGTAGCATACCAATACCAAGACGGAAAACCTCTCGTCTAACCTGGGAGGTAAACAATCTTCCAACAAAATGCGAAGATTGCATAATGGTACATGCATGCCACAAGGGCGGGGCTAAGCTGGATAGTCTTGAGGGTTACAAAAAAGCATCATGGGAAAGATAAGGATGACATGATATCCATTGAATTTGATGAACTATTTCAATTATTCAATCAAGACGCCTTGGACAAATCGATCATGAGTGCCTATTGTCTGTAAGTACTAATTCTATAATTAATTTAGTCTCCATCTATAATATTTTGTTTATTGCATGTATATAATCATACTTTAATATGCAGAATGAAGATTCTCGAATGCAGCAGAGGACAAATCTATGACATTGGCTTCATTGACCCATATTGGGTTCATGAAGCTAATCTCAAAATAAGCCCCCAGGATACGGAGGATAATATAGTACACGCGTTAAGGTTTCAAGAAACCAAAAGGAAATACTATTTCCTTACAACTTCCGATGAGTGTTATTGTCTTGTATACACTTTCTATTTCGCTTACTCGATGTTAAGTATATAATTGATTAGTTCTGCATTCGCAGGTACCACTATATTCTGTTAATCATTCAACTTGACAAAAGGCGTGTACTAGTCATGGACTCGAAACATAAACCCCTTGAGACGTGGAAGGACATGCAGATACTTCTCCAGCGGTAATTCTAATCATTACGACACTATATCGGCAACGTTCGTGAATTTTATGATATCAAGTACTTAATAACTTATTTTATTCGCTTTCTCTGGCAGCGCTTGGAAACGGTTCACCAAGAAGGCTAGGGGTGTTTGGAAAGAGGAGCTTACATTTCAACCACTAGATGTAAGCACCACTAGCTATATCCGCGCATCTCTTTGATTCTAGTTTTGATACAGTTATTATCATGCTTGATTATTATTTTGATTGAACTCTGTTGTCGTAAAGTGCCTGACGCAGGGACCAGGTAACAATCTATGTGGATACTATGTATGCGAGTTCATTCGGCAGACGTGCGATGAGAAGGGCAGAAATTTAGAGTAACTCCACGTACGTAAACAATTTATATAGTTTTTAATTACAATCAAATTGTGTTTAGTTTCATATTCATATAGGCTGACTCCTTTTTTAAATCAGATCGAACGTCTACGGGAAGGCCTTCTGCCAAAGGATCGCATACGAGCAATACAGGAGGAATTGGCGGGATTCTTGGATGCAGAAGTCCTAAACACACAAGGGGAATACTACTCGGCTGTGTATAGACAATAGGAATTGTAAAAATATCAACTTTCAAGAAATTGGCCGGTAGCATCGAATAGCAACTTTTGTATGTAGTGCATGAACTCGATCCGTGTATTGAATGTAATGTTGTCATGATGATCTTGTGTAATATAAGGTTCCTTCATTGATAAGTGCAAAACACTAAATAAATAATAAAACAACCTAAATTAATTCTCTGCCGTGGCACAAAAAGTGGCGAAAATGCTGCCGCGGCAACAAAATGTGCAAAAATGAATTCTCTGCCGCGGCAGAGAAATGGGCCAAATATCTGCCGCGGCAGCAGGTTATTAGTCCCGGTTCGTGTTACGAACCGGGACTAATGCTCCACACCCCCTCGCGCTCTGATGCCGCCACGTGTGCCCCAGTTGTCTCGGTTGGTGGGGCAACCGGGACTAATGGTTAGAGCTTTAGTCCCGATTGCCCCGTCCCGGTTGGGCAACCGGGACTAATGGCCCTTACCAACCGGGACGCATGGGCCCTTTTCTACCAGTGTACCCATGTTGTTATGGGTTATGGCTGACATATTAAGTCAAGGTCGTTACAGGCGGCCGAACCTAGAGGGAGACAAACTCAGCCACAGGGTCATGCTGCTGATCAACATTCATTAATTCATCAGGCTTCATGTAAACGGGAATACGTAGCTACTGGCATAGGAGAACCCGTTGCAATGTTGGTTTGAGGCGGTGATCCCCTGGTCACCTTCTCATCGTGAGGATGTGGATATCACGGCCACGAGGGGTCGATGGGGTTAGACAGGCGAGCATGCGTATTTAAGTCCATCTCCTCCGCGTCTGGCGCCGGCGACAATGACGTGTATGTGGGTTGTGGCCTCGTGCGTAGTTGCACACGCTGTAGTTCATGTCTCCCACTTGAGTGGATATTAACTACAATACTAATGGCAATGGATTTGCAGTTGTTAGATTTCCCCTTGTAATGTAAGCAGGTGGATTAGTTCTCCTTATCACAGCCTTTGTTATTTGTTTTAAAAGCCTTGCAAAAAATAACTTTCAGAAAAGCATTGGAGCACTCCTCGTGTTTATATATAGTTGTAATATTATGCAAATAACGTTTACATATCTAACTAAGAAGCCGTGGCAACGCACGGGCACTCTGCTAGTACTACTAATTTCTCCTATTGTAAAGATGATTTCACATGCTTCATTGCTTTTTATGGAAGGTATATTCTGTCTGTAATCAATTATGGGCACTCCACTATTAAACTGCTCTGTTGAGTAGTATATCTAGAGATATAAAATAATACTCTCTCCGTTCCAAAATAGATGTCTCAAATTTATTAAAATTTAGATGAATCTAGACACTATTTAATATATAGATTCATCTAAAATTTGAAAAATCCAAGACATCTATTCTTAGACGGGGGGAGTATATTTTACCATGTCAGTATTTTTACAAATTGATGAAAAGTTAGCATATGCACTACAAATTTCCGCTGCAACGCATGGGTATCATCTTGTATTTCTGAACTATACGGACACACCTTTTCCTCTCCTCGAAATAGGTTTTCGTCCCGCTTTATAAATAAAGCAACATTTTTTCAACCCCGTGGTAAATTTTTTTAGAACCTCGTGAACATATTTTCTCTCATTTTTTTTGGACTTGTTTTTCTCATATAAATTTATTCTCAACACCGTGAATAATCCCAGAACACCATCTAGAGAGAAACCAAACTCAGGCTATTCAATAGTTAGATTTTCCCCAAATGATAAACACATTTTATTAATTTATATATGTTCCTTCTTTTATTTTTGTCCTTTCTCTTATCGTATAGATTTCATGAGCCATAGCAACATCAATCGGCAAAGTTATCTTCTCTTATAGTTTTCTACATAGGAGTACTACTTTTTAAGCTTGCATATATTATTTGCGGTACAATTCAGGTCGGAGTGCAACGGTGGAGCTATATGCACATGTTGGGGGCCACCGCCCCCCCCCCCCCACCCCCTCCCCCCACCCCCAATTTTTTTCTCCACAAGTTTTAGATCATGAGAGCAGTAGTACTGTTTATTATCGCTTTGGCACTAGTCTATTGAATTTATTGGTTCATTACACTGGAGCTAGCTATGCGACCAAGGAACGTCTTGTTCGTCATGTACCGCTGAAGGGGAATTTATTGGTTCATTACACTGGAGCTAGCTATGCGACCAAGGAACATCTTGTTCGTCATGTACCCGCTGAAGGGGACGGCGTACCCAGAAGGTGATGTACATACAGTGTGCGTAGTCTGCATCTCTAAATTACATACCTCGCCCGTGTCGTTCTCTCCGTGTGGGCATGTCTTCCACCGGCGCTGAGGTGTACGAGAGAGCCCACTGCCCGCTGCGCAGGGGCAGCAGTGGCGTGACGCGTGGTGGATGAGGTCCGACTGCTGCGTGATGGATGAAGAACGACTAGTGTTCACTGAGAGAGGATTTATCATATATCAAGTTATGTGAGATTGTTTTGGAAATCCTCCCTCCATTTTAGATTATGCTGTCTCAGTAGTAATTGCGAAACCTTAGTATAGATACCTAAACCACGACTAACGCTAGATGCAACGTCGACGACGACTAACGCTGGCCCCCGGGGACCTGGTGCAGGCATCGGCTAACTCCTCCTCGCCGGCGTCATCTACATCTGGATCCAGGTTCCAATGCCTAGGCTCTGAATCGGGATCGTATGGCGAAGATGCGAGGGCGGCGCGGGAGGTTTTGGTTTCGTTGGAGGATGAGGGAGCCGAGCTTGGCTGGTCGAACACCCCGTGCCGCCATCAGCTGTCGGACGAGGAGCTCCGGCAATAGTTCTGGGAGGACATTGGCTTCGTCGGTGGCGTCTCCATCGCCGCATCATCCCTCCCCACCTAGATGCTCACTGAAGGTCAATTACAAGGCTCTGGGCAGATCGAGATCGCTGTCCCCTCACGTTCGGCAGGTGGTGGTTGCCTCGTCGAAGGTCAAACCCTAGAAGGGACCCATTGCTCGCCGGAGATCGTCGGCCCTGCCGGTTCTCGGTAGTTTCGTCGAGGCGGTGGTCCTGGCTCATATTCTAGATCAGACTCCGCGTCCGTCGCGGTTTAGTGCCAAGGTGGAAGGTGCGGGCGCCAGCCTGGACGTGCAGCCGAGCCTGGTCGACGCGGTCGAGGTCGAACCCATGTCGGTTCAAGCGACTGAGGTGCAGTCCGGGCCGGTATATTCTTGGTTTGTCCTGGCTACGCGTCTTGGGGCTTTGTGGAGCTGGGGCGCGACAGATCGCAACGAACAATCGTTTTCCTCGACACCGAGCTCGGGTCCTTCTCCTCAGCCGCCGAGCCCGCGTACTCCTCTGCACCCGTCGTCTTCGTCGATTTCTCCCTCCGTGGTGGTTCACGGACGCTCGTTTGCGGCCGTTGTCGTCTCCTCGCCAAGTATGGCTAGCCAGTTCCAGGGGGGAAACCCTAGGGATGCATCTGCTCAGCCCGTGCGTCATACTGCAGCCTCCACAGGACAATCGTCCCCACTGCTAATGCCTGTGTGGTGGCCTCATCGACCGGTCCGATTCCAAGGGCCCCTCAACCATCTGCTATGATGACGTCTGCTGGTGGTATGCCGCAGCCGCCGCCGTTTGTTGGGTTTCCTCTGGGTGTTGTCTTCAGGCCTCCGGCGTCGTATTATGCCGCCGCACAAGGGAGCCAGCTACAGCCGCTTCAACCTCCGTATCGGAGGCCGATACCGCCGTTTGCCGGCGGTCAAGGGACGGCGCCTGGTGGACACGTGCAAGGAATGTTTCCGCCAAATTCCTTCGCTGCAGGGGCTGTTTCATCGGTGGTGCCGGCACCGAAGAGGAAAAAGAAGAAGAAGTCGGTGCAAGGTGTGGCGCAACCTCAGTTTCCGCCTGGAGCTAATCTTCAGCAGCCTCTGAATTTTCAGCAACCGACAATGGCTGGGCAGTAGCAATTCGGGTATCCGCATGGTACGGCCGCTTTTGCTTCACCATCTCTTCCACCTACTGGTCAGTTTCAAGGTAATATGCCTGGTAATCAGATGCAATATAATTCTGCTATGATCGAAACACCTGCTGCTGCGGAGGTTGTACCTGTTCCAAAGAAAAATAAGAAACCAGTTAGGTGTTGAAAGTGCGCTGTAGATACCCATGCATCCAAGGATTGCAAAGATGCACATTACTCTTATATTTGCGATGTCAAGTCTCATCCGACCTTGAGGTGCCCTGTGTTGAAACAACCGAAACCAAATGCTTTTATGACTGGGATTGGACATGACAAGACTCTGTTCGCTCAGATTCCTGACAGTGTGGTCCATAGGAATTTGGAGTCTGCTCAGACATCTATTGCTTTGATCAAAGTTAGATGTGATGCAGTCTCAGAAGATGTGGTTCAACAACAGATTGTCAGAAGGTGTCCGTTACAATCACCGTGGAAATGGGAAGCTTTATCTTATGGGCATAATGATTACTTGGTAAGTTTTCCTTCGTTTGATGTACTGGACAAAGTGGATGGCAGCCAGTTCTCGATGCCCCTGGGTAAGACACAACTTGCCGTTTCTGTTTACAAGACTCAAGAGGTTCCGCATAAGCTAATCCTTGAACAAGTCTGGGTGCATGTTGAGAGGGTTCCTCACTCTCTGCGGACTTTTCTTGGGCTTTGGGTTGTTGGTTCTCTTATGCGTACTACCTTCGATGTGGATCTTCTGAGCCTCCGTCGGTGGGGTGTAGTCCGTATCTTTGTTTCTATGTGTGATATTTCTGTTTTCCAGAAGAAGAAGGATTCTTTAGGTTTCTTCCTAACATCTGACGTTGTGGTTGATTTGAAAGGATATGAGTTACGCTTCAGATTAGAACCCACTGATTTTGTGCCTAAACCTGACTTTTCACCGCTCCTGTGGAGAAATAGTAAGGATGATTCTGAGGATGATGGCTCTGGGAAGAATGGATATGATGCCTTGGATACTTCTGGACCAGCGGATAACACTGTTGTTCATACTTCGGCTGGATCATCTAGTAGTCTACCCTCTGAGCAGGGTGCACCATCTACTCATACTTGCCAGGTTCAGGCTTCGGTTTACGCGGTGACCCCATTTAATGCTACCCCTGCTACTCCGCGAGGCAAGGAGCTGTTGGACGCACTTCCAAAGGATTCTCCACTTCGCGGGACGACGGGTGGATCTCCGAGGGTTTCTCCTTCTCAGCTACTGGCTGTGCTTCAGGCAGCGAGCAAGTCGGCTGATCGGTCTTCGTGATGTGCTCAGACGGTGTCACCATCGACGCGCTCGGTGACACAGGTGGTGCGGACGGGCGAGGTGGTGGCCCAGGAGGGGTCGTCTGTCACTACTTCGGCGTTGGATTGGTTGTCTGTTGGATCGTTGATGGCCCAGGAGGGGTCGTCACCTGCTGCGGGGCGGGAGGAGCCCACTCCAGGTGTCCCAAGCCGGTGCTGCCCAGGTGGGGTGGTGCGCGGAGGATAAGGCCATGGAGGGTCTGCCCTCTGGCGTTGATTCCGTGGCCCAGTCGGGGCTGCTGGTTTCCACCGAGATCGTGGCCCAGGAGGGCCTGGACGCTGGCCTTGGACCCATGGCCCAGGAGGGGCTGCGGGAGGGCGCGGTTTCGGCCTAGGAGGGGCGGCCATCTGGGGGAATTCTCGCCCAGGCGGGGTTGGATGTTTCACTGGAGTTGGTCACATCGATTCAGAAGACGCCGGCGCGACGTAGCTCGCGCCATGGGGTCGATGCTCTTGGGGAAATGGCTACTGAGGAGGACACGATGGTCAAGGCAATGCGCAGGAAGGCGGAAATTAACCTTGATTCTAATGGTATGAAGTCTTCGAAATTATTTCTTTCTTTTTCTACACCTGCAATGACTAAAAAACTAGCAAACATTGGTGTTAGTCTGGGTTATTCTGTCAAATAGGTTAATTTTTCTAGTAATGCACTTAGGCATATGGAGGTTGACCGTTTGATGGTTACTCCTAAGGCCACTGTTCTTCCCGAATCTTTATCATCTGAGGAGGAGGAGTTGCATGCCACAATAGATGGTCAACTGCTCTCTCACTTAGTTGGTGAAGTATCGTAGGTTGGCTTTGATGAGAGGGAGCTGGGTTCACTGTTTGAACTAAAAGCTTTCGGTCGTAAATCAAAGAGCCAAAGGTCTCGGAAAAGGACCCGTGTATCCAAAAGCATTATTGTTTCTCAATGAATGGAATGTTTTCAAATAGCAGAGGTCTTCGGGACTTGGCTAAACATCTATTCTTTGCCAATTGTGTAAGAGAACATAACTTGGATTTCTTGGGTATTTCTGAAACTGGTAGACGTGATTTCTCACAAGCTCTGCTCAATCGCCTTTCTGGTGGAGTGGACTTTACGTGGGTATCACGTCCTCCACGTGGTAGATCCGGGGGGATCCTATTAGGCGTCAGAGATGAGACTATGGAAGTCTTGGCCATTTCGGTTGGAGATTTTTTTATTAAACTCCATATCCGCAACAAGGCCGATGATTACACATGGTCTCTAGTCGCTGTCTACGGGGCTGTCCAGGATGTTTATAAGGCTGACTTTCTACGTGAGTTGGTAAATCTAGCCAAAGATAACCCTTACCCTATTCTTATAGGTGGGGACTTTAACTTGCTAAGATTCCCTCATGAGAAAATTCGGGGCAGGTTCGATGAACATTGGCCTTTCTTATTCAATGCTGTCATAGATAGCTTGGATTTAAGAGAGGTTACTATGATTGGGAGACAGTTCACTTGGGCTAATAGTCTCCCAGAGACGACTTACGAGAAATTCAATAGAGTACTTATGGATACATTGTGGGAAGATAAGTTCCCATTGGTAACCGTTCGAGCTCTAGAGCGTATTGAGGCTTTATCGGACCATGCTCCATTACTTTTATCTGTTGGAACACCATCACAAAGATCCAAACATAGCTTCAAGTTTGAACTTGGATGGATTGAAAGAGATGGTTTTTTTGATTTAGTGAAAGACGTGTGGGAAAAACCAGTGACTGGTCAAACGCCTATACAGCGGTGGAATAATAAAATGAGAGATCTTCGCAAATTCCTTCGTAGTTGGGCTAGACATACTACTGGTATCCTGAAAAAATAAAAGATACGTATTTCATCTATTATTGATGATTTGTAGGCTTCTGCGGAAATAAGGCTTTTAACTGCATTTGAGATTGATCTTAAAAAGCAATCGAATGCAGAAATTGCCAGAATTCTTCGCGAGGAAGAACTCAAATGGTAGCAACGCTCTAAAGCAAAATTCATCCTTGAAGGAGATGCGAATACAAGATACTTCCATTCTATTGCCAATGGCAAGCATAAGAAGAAACGTATCTACTCTTTGATTCAGGATGAAGGTATGATTGAGGGACAGGAGCAGCTAAAATCTTATATTACAAAGTATTACAAATCATTGTTTAGGGCACCACCAGAAAACTCCATATCACTGGAGGAATCCCAAACAGATGATAGTCCCCAGGTTTCTGTTGATGAAAACAAGTTTCTAACCGCTCCTTATACGGAGGAAGAGGTCAAGAAAGCTGTTTTTCAAATGGAACACAATAAAGCACCGGGACCTGACGGCTTTCCATTGAATTTTATCAAAATTCTAGGAAGTTATTAAGGGATTTGATGCACTTGTTTCATGATTTGCATGAAGTTCAGCTTGATATTTTAGACTGAACTTTGGCAACATTATTTTACTTCCTAAAGTTATTAATGCAGTCAATACAACAATATCGCCTAATCGCCTTCTTAATGTTGTGCGACCTTCTCAAACGGCTTTTATGCAAGGAAGAAACATCTTAGACGGTGTAGTAATCCTGCATGAGACAATCCATGAACTACACTCAAAGAAATTAAATGGAGTATTGTTCAAGATTGATTTTGAGAAGGCGTATGGTAAAGTTAACTAGTCTTTCCTTCAGCAAACACTCCGTATGAAAGTTTTTTCTGACGAGTGGCGCGCTCTCATTCAGTCTTTTGTTTCTGGGGGTAGTGTTGCTATAAATGTCAATGATGACATATGCAAATACTTACGGACAAACAAAGGATTAAGACAAGGGGATCCACTTTCACCTGTATTATTTAATATAGTGGCGGATATGTTGGCAATCCTGATTGAGAGGGCTAAGGCTGATGGCCAAATTAAAGGATTAGTTCCACATCTGGTAGATGGTGGACTATCAATCCTTCAATACATACGATACAATACTTTTTATGGAGCATGATCTTGAGAAGGCTAAGAATCTGAAGTTAATACTTTCAGCATTTGAGCAATTATCATGAATAAAAATCAACTTCCATAAAAGTGATTTGTATTGCTTTGGCGAGGCTAAAAATGAGGCACATCTATATGTTGAGTTATTTGGCTGTGGCCATGGGCTATTTCCTATTAACTATCTAGGAATATCGATACATTATCGACGTCTCACGATAGCTGAATGGAAAATGGTTGAGGAAAGACTACAAAAATGTCTTAATAGTTGGAAAGGAAAACTTTTATCCCTTGGTGGAAGACTTGTAATCATTAATTCAGTACTGACTAATATGGTACTGTATATGATCTCATTCTTTCAAATACCGAAAGGGGTCTTGAAGAAAGTGGATTATTTCCGCTCAAGATTCTTTTGGCAAGGGGATGAGGTAAAAAGAAATATCGACTGGCCAAATGGACTATGGCTTACCGACCAAAGGAATATGGTGGACTTGGCATACATGATTTGCAAGTCAAGAACACTGCACTCCTAGGTAAATGGCTGTTCAAACTTCTCTCAGAAGAAGGAGTCTGGCAAACCATTTTGTGGAGGAAGTATATTGGATCCAAAGTGCTGTCTCAAGTGGTCTGGAAGCCAAGGGATTCACACTTTTGGGTGGCGGAGGAGGAGCTCTGTGTGCTATTTCTCCTTGTGCGGGTGCGTTTCCGAACGCAGGGAGTGGGGCTTGTTGCCTCATCTGCGCCATGCTTTCGCTGAGTTTCTGGAACTCGCGGCAGTCCTTGAGCATGTGACTGGCTTTCTTTTTGCCATCTTGCTTGTCGATGTAGAAGTGGATGGTGCATGGACCCGAAAGTTTTTCGAATGCTGAGGGTCCGTTGTCGCGATCGCGGCGTTGCCACGATTATGATGATCGTCCGCTGTATCGGAGATTTCCTCCGCGGTAACCTCCGTTGTTGCGGCTGTTGTCGTTGCGGCGGTCGGCGTAGCCAGCCGCGACCATGTCGGGTCCATCGCGGTCTTCGTAGACACGCGATCTTCTCTTGCTGCGGCGTTCTCGCCTTCGGCCGTAGTCGTCCTCTTCATCTGATTGCACTCGCTGGATGCAATCTTCGCCGTCTGCCCAACTGTTGGCAATTTCCATGAGGTGGTCGAGTGTCTTGGGCTTGAAACGCCCAAGTTCTTCCTTGAAATCTTGGCGCTTGACGCCGTCTCTGAAGGCGTCGATGACCCTCTCCTCGGAGATATGCGCTGCGGAGTTCTTGGTGGTAGACCAGCGTAATATGTACGAGCGAATAGATTCCCCCGTTCTCTGAGTGCAGGCTCGCAACTCTTCGATTGAGGCTGGCCTCTTGCTGGTGCCCTTGAAATTTCGGATGAAGCTGTAAGCTAGCTCCTCCCAACTTCGGATGGATCCAGATGATAGGCTGCTGAGCCAGACCCGCGCCGCGCCTGTCAGCTGCAGCTGGAGGCATTGCATGGTGGTTTCTTTGTTACCTCCGTGCAGCTTTACAGATGACAGATGATCACTGAGCCAAGATTTTGGATCTTGCGTGCCGTTGAACTTCGGAGTATCCTAAGGAAGCTTGAAATTGCGTGGCATCTTTGTTCGCCGAACAGATCTGCTGAAGCATCGAGATCCACAGAGTTCTCCTTCATCTTCATCCATCTAACGCTCGGACGAGCATGCGCGTTTGGCTCGCGCTTTGTCGATTTTGCGCTGTGTAAGCGCATCTCTGGCGTCGTAGTCGCGTTTATGGCGATGCGAGCTCTTCTTCCTTCGAGGAAGGTCGTGTTCCTCTTCCTCTTCGGATGAGGGGGTGGGGCTATGGTCGCGCATGACCGGAGCTTTCTTCTTCGGCTCCGCAGGAGCGCCTTCGTGGAGCGCAGCTCCAACGAGTCCGAGTCCGGTGAGTGCGGACTTATGCATGGCTCTTTTTGGGTCCCCCTCCGGAGGTTGGTGGGCCGCGATATACGCGGTGGCTGCCAGGATCGCAGCTTGTGGTGTCTTCGGGATGATGTTGCCGTCGGCATCCATATCCATGAACGATGTGTGGAGAGTTCGGGTCACATCACGGCGTTCCTTGGGATCCATGTTCTCTACTCGCGAGCGATGCTTGTTTCCCTGATTTCCGTTCGTGCTAGAGACGGGAGCCATGGCGGAGAGCGCAGCTCGTCGCGCGCTGGACTCGGAGGCTGCTTGCTTGCGTTTATCGAGCGTCTCCTGCATCTTGACTTGCTTCTTGTGCTCCTCGATGAGGAGGTAGTGGTACGCCATCAGTAGGTCACGTGGTGCATCCACAGGCAGGACTATGTCGCCCGCGACGGCACGGCGTGCCTGTACCCATCCTTCTTTTCTAAGTTGGATGACGTGGCCGTTGTTCTCCCCTTCGGGTGGGGGGGATTGGCTTCTTCTGTTCCTGCCGTTTCCGCCGTTTCCGTCCTGCGGGTTGGGGTTCGTGTTGGGCGGCGGGTTGGGCGTTTGTTGATCCTGGATGACCACGGCGCATAGGTAGCGCTCGTAGATCGGTTCGCTGCTGCCGCAGCTTTCAGATCCGGAATCGTAGGTCCCTTCATCCGAAGGTGGATCGTACAGATCGGAGTTGCAGCTGCTGCTGCTGTAGAACTCATCTGTCGATGGTGACGTGCGTAGCACGGGATGTGGAGCCCACGAGGCGGGCCTGATAGATGGCACGGGCACCCGCTCAGGAAGGCGGAGGGTGCCAGTTTGTCCCACCTGGAAGCAGAAACTCCCGAACAAAATCTCGAGTCCGTCGCCTACGGGCTCGAAATCTTTCATGGTGGCCGGCGAGTGGGCAGTGAAGTCGAAGGTCCCGAAGAGGAGGTGATTCTCCGTCGCCGCGGAGTTGTAGATCGATCGGGTTGGGACCGTCACGATCGCACAATCAGCAGCCCCGATTCCCACAGACGGCGCCAATTGACGAGGTTTAATCTCGTCAATGCCCATTGTTATAGGGTGTTAATATTTTAGGAGACAAAAATATATTCCTTCCGACACATATTAGTTGGCTCAAATTTGTCTAGATATGGGTGTATCTAGCACTAAAATTTAACTAGACATATTCATATTTAGATTTAGATGAATCCAAGTTAACTAATATCGATCGGAGAGAATATAACAATGTCATGATGATATAAAAAACAAAACAACAAGCACATACTACTATCAAACATTTTACGGCATATTATAATTGGACACCACTAAAAAAAAGAAGCTCATGTGAAGTCGCATCGCGGTAGGGGTTTTCATTTTTTTCAAATGTTAGTTTTAAAGATTTCAGAAAAAAAGAGAAGAATGGTTTTTCTTTTAAGTAAAACGACAACCCCTTTTCAGACCTATAACCAAATAAATGATGAGTGTTTATAGTGTTGAGGAGTGCTTTGGTGCTTTCCAAAACTTTTTTGAATGATTTCTAGAGGAAAATAAAAGGTGTGATTACGAGAAGTAATGCACCTTCTTTGATCAAGGAAATATATATCCACATCCGAGGGAAACTGAAACCGGAGAGTGTGAAACTACCCATGTTGTTATGGGTTATGGCTGACATATTAAGTCAAGGTCGTTACAGGCGGCCGAACCTAGAGGGAGACAAACTCAGCCACAG
Organism: Avena longiglumis; assembly: GCA_030063025.1. Classification (NCBI taxonomy): domain Eukaryota; kingdom Viridiplantae; phylum Streptophyta; class Magnoliopsida; order Poales; family Poaceae; genus Avena; species Avena longiglumis. The sequence goes on along the minus strand of CP125974.1, from coordinate 540,473,952 downwards.
GGTCATGCTGCTGATCAACATTTATTAATTCATCAGGCTTCATGTAAACGGGAATACGTAGCTACTGGCATAGGAGAACCCGTTGCAATGTTGGTTTGAGGCGGTGATCCCCTGGTCACCTTCTCATCGTGAGGATGTGGATATCACGTACGAGGGTCGATGGGGTTAGACAGTGAGCATGCGTATTTAAGTCCATCTCCTCCGCTGGCGCGGCGACAATGACGTGTATGTGGGTTGTGGCCTCGTCGTAGTTGCACACGCTGTAGTTCATGTCTCCCACTTGAGTGGATATTAACTACAATACTAATGGCAATGGATTTGCAGTTGTTAGATTTCCCCTTGTAATGTAAGTAGGTGGATTAGTTCTCCTTATCACAGCCTTTGTTATTTGTTTTAAAAGCCTTGCAAAAAATAACTTTCAGAAAAGCATTGGAGCACTCCTCGTGTTTATATATAGTTGTAATATTATGCAAATAACGTTTACATATCTAACTAAGAAGCCGTGGCAACGCACGGGCACTCTGCTAGTACTACTAATTTCTCCTATTGTAAAGATGATTTCACATGCTTCATTGCTTCTTATGGAAGGTATATTCTGTCTGTAATCAATTATGGGCACTCCACTATTAAACTGCTCTGTTGAGTAGTATATCTAGAGATATAAAATAATACTCTCTCCGTTCCAAAATAGATATCTCAAATTTATTAAAATTTAGATGAATCTAGACACTATTTAATATATAGATTCATCTAAAATTTGAAAAATCCAAGACATCTATTCTTAGACGGAGGGAGTATATTTTACCATGTCAGTATTTTTACAAATTGATGAAAAGTTAGCATATGCACTACAAATTTCCGCTGCAACGCATGGGTATCATCTTGTATTTCTGAACTATACGGACACACCTTTTCCTCTCCTCGAAATAGGTTTTCGTCCCGCTTTATAAATAAAGCAACATTTTTTCAACCCCGTGGTAAATTTTTTTAGAACCTCGTGAACATATTTTCTCTCATTTTTTTTGGACTTGTTTTTCTCATATAAATTTATTCTCAACACCGTGAATAATCCCAGAACACCATCTAGAGAGAAACCAAACTCAGGCTATTCAATAGTTAGATTTTCCCCAAATGATAAACACATTGTATTAATTTATATATGTTCCTTCTTTTATTTTTGTCCTTTCTCTTATCGTATAGATTTCATGAGCCATAGAAACATCAATCGGCAAAGTTATCTTCTCTTATAGTTTTCTACATAGGAGTACTACTTTTTAAGCTTGCATATATTATTTGCGGTACAATTCAGGTCGGAGTGCAACGGTGGAGCTATATGCACATGTTGGGGCCCCCCGCCCCCCCCCCCCCCCCCCCCCCACACCCCCACCCCCCACCCCCAATTTTTTTCTCCACAAGTTTTAGATCATGATAGCAGTAGTACTGTTTATTATCGCTTTGGCACTAGTCTATTGAATTTATTGGTTCATTACACTGGAGCTAGCTATGCGACCAAGGAACGTCTTGTTCGTCATGTACCGCTGAAGGGGAATTTATTGGTTCATTACACTGGAGCTAGCTATGCGACCACATCTTGTTCGTCATGTACCCGCTGAAGGGGACGGCGTACCCAGAAGGTGATGTACATACAGTGTGCGTAGTCTGCATCTCTAAATTAGATACCTACGCCCGTGTCGTGGTTCTCCCGTGTGGGCATGTCTTCCACCGGCGCTGAGGTGGCACGAGAGAGCCCACACTGCCCGCTGCGCAGGGGCAGCAGTGGCGTGACGCGTGGTGGATGAGGTCCGACTGCTGCGTGATGGATGAAGAACGACTAGTGTTCACTGAGAGAGGATTTATCATATATCAAGTTACGTGAGATTGTTTTGGAAATCCTCCCTCCATTTTAGATTATGCTGTCTCAGTAGTAATTGCGAAACCTTAGTATAGATACCTAAACCACGACTAACGCTAGATGCAACGTCGACGACGACTAACGCTGGCCCCGGGGGACCTGGTGCAGGCACCGGCTAACTCCTCCTCGCCGGCATCATCTACATCTGGATCCAGGTTCCAATGCCTAGGCTCTGAATCGGGATCGTATGGCGAAGATGCGAGGGCGGCGCGGGAGGTTTTGGTTTCGTTGGAGGATGAGGGAGCCGAGCTTGGCTGGTCGAACACCCCGTGCCGCCATCAGCTGTCGGACGAGGAGCTCCGGCAACAGTTCTGGGAGGACATTGGCTTCGTCGGTGGCGTCTCCATCGCCGCATCATCCCTACCCACCTAGATGCTCACTGAAGGTCAATTACAAGGCTCTGGGCAGATCGAGATCGCTGTCCCCTCACGTTCGGCAGGTGGTGGTTGCCTCGTCGAAGGTCAAACCCTGGAAGGGACCAATTGCTCGTCGGAGATCGTCGGCCCTGCTGGTTCTCGGTAGTTTCGTCGAGGCGGTGGTCCTGGCTCATATTCTAGATCAGACTCCGCGTCCGTCGCGGTTTAGTGCCAAGGTGGAAGGTGCGGGCGCCAGCCTGGACGTGCAGCCGAGCCTGGTCGACGCGGTCGAGGTCGAACCCGTGTCGGTTCAAGCGACTGAGGTGCAGTCCGGGCCGGTATATTCTTGGTTTGTCCTGGCTACGCGTCTTGGGGCTTTGTGGAGCTGGGGCGCGACAGATCGCAACGAACAATCGTTTTCCTCGACAACGAGCTCGGGTCCTTCTCCTCAGCCGCCGAGCCCGCGTACTCCTCTGCAGCCGTCGTCTTCGTCGATTTCTCCCTCCGTGGTGGTTCACGGACGCTCGTTTGCGGCCGTCGTCGTCTCCTCGCCAAGTATGGCTAGCCAGTTCCAGGGGGGAAACCCTAGGGATGCATCTGCTCAGCCCGTGCAGCGGGCTGCGTCGCCCTTGCAGCCTCCACAGGGACAATCGTCCCAGCCTGCTAATGCCCAGGTGGTGGCCTCATCGACCGGTCCGATTCCAAGGGCCCCTCAACCATCTGCTATGATGACGTCTGCTGGTGGTATGCCGCAGCCGCCGCCGTTTGTTGGGTTTCCTCTGGGTGTTGTCTTCAGGCCTCCGGCGTCGTATTATGCCGCCGCACAAGGGAGCCAGCTACAGCCGCTTCAACCTCCGTATCCGCCGTTTGCCGGCGGTCAAGGGACGGTGCCTGGTGGACACGTGCAAGGAATGTTTCCGCCAAATTCCTTCGCTGCAGGGGCTGTTTCATCGGTGGTGCCGGCACCGAAGAGGAAAAAGAAGAAGTCGGTGCAAGGTGTGGCGCAACCTCAGTTTGCGCCTGGAGCTAATCTTCAGCAGCCTCTGAATTTTCAGCAACCGACAATGGCTGGGCAGTAGCAATTCGGGTATCCGCATGGTACGGCCGCTTTTGCTTCACCATCTCTTCCACCTACTGGTCAGTTTCAAGGTAATATGCCTGGTAATCAGATGCAATATAATTCTGCTATGATCGAAACACCTGTTGCTGCGGAGGTTGTACCTGTTCCAAAGAAAAATAAGAAACCAGTTAGGTGTTGAAAGTGCGTTGTAGATACCCATGCATCCAAGGATTGCAAAGCTGCACATTACTCTTATATTTGCGATGTCAAGTCTCATCCGACCTTGAGGTGCCCTGTGTTGAAACAGCCGAGACCAAATGCTTTTATGACTGGGATTGGACATGACAAGACTCGTCAGATTCTCGATTGTGGTCCATAGGAATTTGGAGTCTGCTCAGACATCTATTGCTTTGATCAAAGTTACAGGTGATGCAGTCTCAGAAGATGTGGTTCAACAACGATTGTCGGTGTCCGTTACAATCACGTGGAAATGGGAAGCTTTATCTTATGGGCATAATGATTACTTGGTAAGTTTTCCTTCGTTTGATGTCTTTGGACAAAGTGGATGGCAGCTCGAGCCTCGATGCCCCTGGGTAAGACACAACTTGCCGTTTCTGTTTACAAGACTCAAGAGGTTCCGCATAAGCTAATCCTTGAACAAGTCTGGGTGCATGTTGAGGGGGTTCCTCACTCTCTGCGGACTTTTCTTGGGCTTTGGGTTGTTGGTTCTCTTATGGGTACTACCTTGGATGTGGATCTTCTGAGCCTCCGTCGGTGGGGTGTAGTCCGTATCTTTGTTGCTATGTGTGATATTTCTGTTTTCCAGAAGAAGAAGGATGCTTTAGGTTTCTTCCTAACATCTGAAGTTGTGGTTGATTTGAAAGGATATGAGTTACGCTTCAGATTAGAACCCACTGATTTTGTGCCTAAACCTGACTTTTCACCGCTCCTGTGGAGAAAGAGTAAGGATGATTCTGAGGATGATGGCTCTGGGAAGAATGGATATGATGCCATGGATACTTCTGGACCAGTGGATAACACTGTTGTTCATACTTCGGCTGGATCATCTAGTAGTCTACCCTCTGAGCAGGGTGCACCATCTACTTATACTTGCCAGGTTCAGGCTTCGGTTTATGCGGTGACCCCATTTAATGCAACCCCTGCTACTCCGCGAGGCAAGGAGCTGTTGGACGCAATTCCAAAGGATTCTCCACTTCGCGGGACGACGAGTGGATCTCCGAGGGTTTCTCCTTCTCAGCTACTGGCTGTGCTTCAGGCAGCGAGCAAGTCGGCTGATCGGTCTTCGTGATGTGCTCAGACGGTGTCACCGTCGACGCGCTCCGTGACACAGGTGGTGCGAACGGGCGAGGTGGTGGCCCAGGAGGGGTCGCCGGTCACTACTTCGGCGTTGGATTGGTTGTCTGCTGGATCGTTGATGGCCCAGGAGGGGTCGTCACCTGCTGCGAGGCGGGAGGAGCCCACTGTTGCGGTCCCTGCGGGCCAAGCCGGTGCTGCCCAGGTGGGGTGGTGCGCGGAGGATAAGGCCATGGAGGGTCTGCCCTCTGGCGTTGATTCCGTGGCCCAGGCGGGGCTGCTGGTTTCCACCGAGATCGTGGCCCAGGAGGGCCTGGACGCTGGCCTTGGACCCATGGCCCAGGAGGGGCTGCGGGAGGGCGCGGTTTCGGCCTAGGAGGGGCGGCCATCTGGAATTCGCCAAAGGGGCTGGATGTTTCACTGGAGTTGGTCACATCGATTCAGGAGACGCCGGCGCGACGTAGCTCGCGCCATGGGGTCGATGCTCTTGGGGAAATGGCTACTGAGGAGAACACGATGGTCAAGGCAATGCGCAGGAAGGCGGAAATTAACCTTGATTCTAATGGTATGAAGTCTGCGAAATTATTTCTTTGTTTTTCTACACCTGTAATGACTAAAAAACTAGCAAACATTGGTGTTAGTCTGGGTTATTCTGTCAAATAGGTTAATTTTCTAGTAATGCGCTTAGGCATATGGAGGTTGACCGTTTGATGGTTACTCCTAAGGCCACTGTTCTTCCCGAATCTTTATCATCTGAGGAGGAGGAGTTGCATGCCACAATAGATGGTCAACTGCTCTCTCACTTAGTTGGTGAAGTATCGGAGGTTGGCTTTGATGAGAGGGAGCTGGGTTCACTGTTTGAACTAAAAGCTTCCGGTCGTAAATCAAAGAGCCAAAGGTCTCGGAAAAGGACCCGTGTATCCAAAAGCATTATTGTTTCTCAATGAATGGAATGTTTTCAAATAGCAGAGGTCTTCGGGACTTGGCTAAACATCTATTCTTTGCCAATTGTGTAAGAGAACATAACTTGGATTTCTTGGGTATTTCTGAAACTGGTAGACGTGATTTCTCACAAGCTCTGCTCAATCGCCTTTCTGGTGGAGTGGACTTTACGTGGGTATCACGTCCTCCACGTGGTAGATCCAGGGGATCCTATTAGGCGTCAGAGATGAGACTATGGAAGTCTTGGCCATTTCGGTTGGAGATTTTTTTATTAAACTCCATATCCGCAACAAGACCGATGATTACACATGGTCTCTAGTCGCTGTCTATGGGGCTGTCCAGGATGTTTATAAGGCTGACTTTCTACGTGAGTTGGTAAATCTAGCCAAGGATAACCCTTACCCTATTCTTATAGGTGGGGACTTTAACTTGCTAAGATTCCCTCATGAGAAAATTCGGGGCAGGTTCGATGAACATTGGCCTTTCTTATTCAATGTTGTCATAGATAGCTTGGATTTAAGAGAGACTATGATTGGGAGACAGTTCACTTGGGCTAATAGTCTCCCAGAGCCGACTTACGAGAAATTCAATAGAGTACTTATGGATACATTGTGGGAAGATAAGTTCCCATTGGTAACCGTTCGAGCTCTAGAGCGTATTGAGGCTTTATCGGACCATGCTCCATTACTTTTATCTGTTGGAACACCATCACAAAGATCCAAACATAGCTTCAAGTTTGAACTTGGATGGATTGAAAGAGATGGTTTTTTTGATTTAGTGAAAGACGTGTGGGAAAAACCAGTGACTGGTCAAACGCCTATACAGCGGTGGAATAATAAAATGCGAGATCTTCGCAAATTCCTTCGTAGTTGGGCTAGACATACTCGATATCTGAAAAAAGAAAAGATACGTATTTCATCTATTATTGATGATTTGGAGGCTTCTGCGGAAATAAGGCTTTTAACTGCATTTGAGATTGATCTTAAAAAGCAATCGAATGCAGAAATTGCCAGAATTCTTCGCGAGGAAGAACTCAAATGGTAGCAACGCTCTAAAGCAAAATTCATCCTTGAAGGAGATGCGAATACAAGATACTTCCATTCTATTGCCAATGGCAAGCATAAGAAGAAACGTATCTACTCTTTGATTCAGGATGAAGGTATGATTGAGGGACAGGAGCAACTAAAATCTTATATTACAAAGTATTACAAATCATTGTTTGGGGCACCACCAGAAAACTCCATATCACTGGAGGAATCCCAAACAGATAATAGTCCCCAGATTTCTGTTGATGAAAACAAGTTTCTAACCGCTCCTTATACGGAGGAAGAGGTCAAGAAAGCTGTTTTTCAAATGGAACACAATAAAGCACCGGGACCTGACGGCTTTCCAGCTGAATTTTATCAAAAATTCTAGGAAGTTATTAAGGACGATTTGATGCACTTGTTTCATGATTTGCATGAAGTTCAGCTTGATATTTTTAGACTGAACTTTGGCAACATTATTTTACTTCCTAAAGTTATTAATGCAGAGTCAATACAACAATATCGCCCAATCTGCCTTCTTAATGTTGTGCGACCTTCTCAAACGGATTTTATGCAAGGAAGAAACATCTTAGACGGTGTAGTAATCCTGCATGAGACAATCCATGAACTACACTCAAAGAAATTAAATGGAGTATTGTTCAAGATTGATTTTGAGAAGGCGTATGGTAAAGTTAACTAGTCTTTCCTTCAGCAAACACTCCGTATGAAAGTTTTTTCTGACGAGTGGCGCGCTCTCATTCAGTCTTTTGTTTCTGGGGGTAGTGTTGCTATAAATGTCAATGATGACATAGGCAAATACTTACGGACAAACAAAGGATTAAGACAAGGGGATCCACTTTCACCTGTATTATTTAATATAGTGGCGGATATGTTGGCAATCCTGATTGAGAGGGCTAAGGCTGATGGCCAAATTAAAGTATTAGTTCCACATCTGGTAGATGGTGGACTATCAATCCTTCAATACATACGATACAATACTTTTTATGGAGCATGATCTTGAGAAGGCTAAGAATCTGAAGTTAATACTTTCAGCATTTGAGCAATTATCATGACTAAAAATCAACTTCCATAAAAGTGATTTGTATTGCTTTGGCGAGGCTAAAAATGAGGCACATCTATATGTTGAGTTATTTGGCTGTGGCCATGGGCTATTTCCTATTAACTATCTAGGAATATCGATACATTATCGACGTCTCACGATAGCTGAATGGAAAATGGTTGAGGAAAGACTACAAAAATGTCTTAATAGTTGGAAAGGAAAACTTTTATCCCTTGGTGGAAGACTTGTAATCATTAATTCAGTACTGACTAATATGGTACTGTATATGATCTCATTCTTTCAAATACCGAAAGGGGTCTTCAAGAAAGTGGATTATTTCCGCTCAAGATTCTTTTGGCAAGGGGATGAGGTAAAAAGAAATATCGACTGGCTAAATGGACTATGGTTTACCGACCAAAGGAATATGGTGGACTTGGCATACATGATTTGCAAGTCAAGAACACTGCACTCTTAGGTAAATGGCTGTTCAAACTTCTCTCAGAAGGAGTCTGGCAAACCATTTTGTGGAGGAAGTATATTGGATCCAAAGCGCTGTCTCAAGTGGTCTGGAAGCCAAGGGATTCACACTTTTGGGTGGCGGAGGAGGAGCTCCGTGTGCTATTTCTCCTTGCACGGGTGCATTTCCGAACGCAGGGAGTAGGGCTTGTTGCCTCATCTGCGCCATGCTTTCGCTGAGTTTCTGGAGCTCGCGCCAGTCCTTGAGCATGTGACTGGCTTTCTTTTTGCCATCTTGCTTGTCGATGTAGAAGTGGATGGTGCATGGACCCGAAAGTTTTTCGAATGCTGAGGGTCCGTTGTCGCGATCGCGGCGTTGCCACGATTATGATGATCGTCCGCTGTCTCGGAGATTTCCTCCGCGGTAACCTCCGTTGTTGCGGCTGTTGTCGTTGCGGCGGTCGGCGTAGCCAGCCGCAACCATGTCGGGTCCATCGCGGTCTTCATAGACACGCGATCTTCTCTTGCTGCGGCGTTCTCGCCTTCGGCCGTAGTCGTCCTCTTCATCTGATTGCGCTCGCTGGATGCAATCTTCGCCGTCTGCCCAACTGTTGGCAATTTCCATGAGGTGGTCGAGTGTCTTGGGCTTGACACGCCCAAGTTCTTCCTTGAAATCTTGGAGCTTGACGCCGTCTCTGAAGGCGTCGATGACCCTCTCCTCGGAGATATGCGCTGCGGAGTTCTTGGTGGTAGACCAGCGTAATATGTACGAGCGAATAGATTCCCCCGTTCTCTGAGTGCAGGCACGCAACTCTTCGATTGAGGCTGGCCTCTTGCTGGTGCCCTTGAAATTTCGGATGAAGCTGTAAGCTAGCTCCTCCCAACTTCGGATGGATCCAGATGATAGGCTGCTGAGCCAGACCCGCGCCGCGCCTGTCAGCTGCAGCTGGAGGCATTGCATGGCGGTTTCTTTGTTACCTCCGTGCAGCTTGACAGATGACAGATGATCGCTGAGCCAAGATTTTGGATCTTGCGTGTCGTTGAACTTCGGAGTATCCTAAGGAAGCTTGAAATTGCGTGGCATCTTTGTTCGCCGAACAGATCTGCTGAAGCATCGAGCTCCACAGAGTTCTCCTTCATCTTCATCCATCTCGGACTCGGACGAGCATGCGCGTTTGGCTCGCGCTTTGTCGATTTTGCGCTGTGTAAGCGCATCTCTGGCGTCGTAGTCGCGTTTATGGCGATGCGAGCTCTTCTTCATTCGAGGAAGGTCGTGTTCCTCTTCCTCTTCAGATGAGGGGGTGGGGCTACGGTCGCGCATGACCGGAGCTTTCTTCTTCGCCTCCGCAGGAGCGCCTTCATGGAGCGCAGCTCCAACGAGTCCGAGTCCGGTGAGTGCGGACTTATGCATGGCTCTTTTTGGGTCCCCCTCCGGAGGTTGGTGGGCCGCGAGATACGCGGTGGCTGCCAGGATCGCAGCTTGTGGTGTCTTCGGGATGATGTTGCCGTCGGCATCCATATCCATGAACGATGTGTGGAGAGTTCGGGTCACATCACGGCGTTCCTTGGGATCCATGTTCTCCACTCGCGAGCGATGCTTGTTTCCCTGATTTCCGTTCGTGCTAGAGACGGGAGCCATGGCGGAGAGCGCAGCTCGTCGCGCGCTGGACTCGGAGGCTGCTTGCTTGCGTTTATCGAGCGTCTCCTGCATCTTGACTTGCTTCTTGTGCTCCTCGATGAGGAGGTAGTGGTACGCCATCGAGGTCACGTGGTGCATCCAGCAGGACTATGTCGCCCACGGCAACGCGGCGTCTGTACCCATCCTTCTTTTCTAAGTTGGATGACGTGGCGTTGTTCTCCTTCGGGTGGGGGATTGGCTTCTTCATTCCTGCGTTTCGCCGTTTCCGCCCCTGCGGGTTGGGGTTCGTGTTGGGGCGGGTTGGGCGTTGTTGATCTGGATGACCACGGCGCATAGGTAGCGCCAGATCGGTTCGCTGCCGCAGCTTTCGATCCGAATCGTAGGTCCCTTCATCCGAAGGTGGATCGTCTGATCGGAGTTGCAGCTGCTGCTGTAGAACTCATCTGTCGATGGTGACGTCGTAGCAGGATGTGGAGCCCACGGCGGGCCTGATAGATGGCACGGGCACCCGCTCAGGAAGGCGGAGGGTGCCAGTTTGTCCCACCTGGAAGCAAAAACTCCCGAACAAAATCTCGAGTCCGTCGCCTACGGGCTCGAAATCTTTCATGGTGGCTGGCGAGTGGGCAGTGAAGTCGAAGGTCCCGAAGAGGAGGTGATTCTCCGTCGCCGCGGAGTTGTAGATCGATCGGGTTGGGACCGTCACGATCGCACAATCAGCAGCCCCGATTCCCACAGACGGCGCCAATTGACGAGGTTTAATCTCGTCAATGCCCATTGTTATAGGGTGTTAATATTTTAGGAGACAAAAATATATTCCTTCCGACACATATTAGTTGGCTCAAATTTGTCTAGATATGGGTGTATCTAGCACTAAAATTTAACTAGACATATTCATATTTAGATTTAGATGAATCCAAGTTAACTAATATCGATCGGAGAGAATATAACAATGTCATGATGATATAAAAAACAAAACAACAAGCACATACTACTATCAAACATTTTACGGCATATTATAATTGGACACCACTAAAAAAAGAAGTTCATGTGAAGTCGCATCGCGGTAGGGGTTTTCATTTTTTTCAAATGTTAGTTTTAAAGATTTCAGAAAAAAAGAGAAGAATGGTTTTTCTTTTAAGTAAAACGACAACCCCTTTTCAGACCTATAACCAAATAAATGATGAGTGTTTATAGTGTTGAGGAGTGCTTTGGTGCTTTCCAAAACTTTTTTGAATGATTTCTAGAGGAAAATAAAAGGTGTGATTACGAGAAGTAATGCACCTTCTTTGATCAAGGAAATATATATCCACATCCGAGGGAAACTGAAACCGGAGAGTGTGAAACTACCCATGTTGTTATGGGTTATGGCTGACATATTAAGTCAAGGTCGTTACAGGCGGCCGAACCTAGAGGGAGACAAACTCAGCCACAGGGTCATGCTGCTGATCAACATTTATTAATTCATCAGGCTTCATGTAAACGGGAATACGTAGCTACTGGCATAGGAGAACCCGTTGCAATGTTGGTTTGAGGCGGTGATCCCCTGGTCACCTTCTCATCGTGAGGATGTGGATATCACGGCCACGAGGGGTCGATGGGGTTAGACAGGCGAGCATGCGTATTTAAGTCCATCTCCTCCGCGTCTGGCGCCGGCGACAATGACGTGTATGTGGGTTGTGGCCTCGTGCGTAGTTGCACACGCTGTAGTTCATGTCTCCCACTTGAGTGGATATTAACTACAATACTAATGGCAATGGATTTGCAGTTGTTAGATTTCCCCTTGTAATGTAAGTAGGTGGATTAGTTCTCCTTATCACAGCCTTTGTTATTTGTTTTAAAAGCCTTGCAAAAAATAACTTTCAGAAAAGCATTGGAGCACTCCTCGTGTTTATATATAGTTGTAATATTATGCAAATAACGTTTACATATCTAACTAAGAAGCCGTGGCAACGCACGGGCACTCTGCTAGTACTACTAATTTCTCCTATTGTAAAGATGATTTCACATGCTTCATTGCTTCTTATGGAAGGTATATTCTGTCTGTAATCAATTATGGGCACTCCACTATTAAACTGCTCTGTTGAGTAGTATATCTAGAGATATAAAATAATACTCTCTCCGTTCCAAAATAGATATCTCAAATTTATTAAAATTTAGATGAATCTAGACACTATTTAATATATAGATTCATCTAAAATTTGAAAATCCAAGACATCTATTCTTAGACGGAGGAGTATATTTACCATGTCAGTATTTTTACAAATTGATGAAAAGTTAGCATATGCACTACAAATTTCCGCTGCAACGCATGGGTATCATCTTGTATTTCTGAACTATACGGACACACCTTTTCCTCTCCTCGAAATAGGTTTTCGTCCCGCTTTATAAATAAAGCAACATTTTTTCAACCCCGTGGTAAATTTTTTTAGAACCTCGTGAACATATTTTCTCTCATTTTTTTTGGACTTGTTTTTCTCATATAAATTTATTCTCAACACCGTGAATAATCCCAGAACACCATCTAGAGAGAAACCAAACTCAGGCTATTCAATAGTTAGATTTTCCCCAAATGATAAACACATTGTATTAATTTATATATGTTCCTTCTTTTATTTTTGTCCTTTCTCTTATCGTATATATTTCATGAGCCATAGCAACATCAATCGGCAAAGTTATCTTCTCTTATAGTTTTCTACATAGGAGTACTACTTTTTAAGCTTGCATATATTATTTGCGGTACAATTCAGGTCGGAGTGCAACGGTGGAGCTATATGCACATGTTGGGGGCCACCGCCCCCCCCCCACCCCCCACCCCCAATTTTTTTCTCCACAAGTTTTAGATCATGATAGCAGTAGTACTGTTTATTATCGCTTTGGCACTAGTCTATTGAATTTATTGGTTCATTACACTGGAGCTAGCTATGCGACCAAGGAACGTCTTGTTCGTCATGTACCGCTGAAGGGGAATTTATTGGTTCATTACACTGGAGCTAGCTATGCGACCAAGGAACATCTTGTTCGTCATGTACCCGCTGAAGGGGACGGCGTACCCAGAAGGTGATGTACATACATTGTGCGTAGTCTGCATCTCTAAATTACATACCTACGCCCGTGTCGTGGTTCTCCCGTGTGGGCATGTCTTCCACCGGCGCTGAGGTGGCACGAGAGAGCCCACACTGCCCGCTGCGCAGGGGCAGCAGTGGCGTGACGCGTGGTGGATGAGGTCCGACTGCTGCGTGATGGATGAAGAACGACTAGTGTTCACTGAGAGAGGATTTATCATATATCAAGTTATGTGAGATTGTTTTGAAAATCCTCCCTCCGTTTTAGATTATGCTGTCTCAGTAGTAATTGCGAAACCTTAGTATAGATACCTAAACCACGACTAACGCTAGATGCAACGTCGACGACGACTAACGCTGGCCCCCGGGGACCTGGTGCAGGCATCGGCTAACTCCTCCTCGCCGGCGTCATCTACATCTGGATCCAGGTTCCAATGCCTAGGCTCTGAATCGGGATCGTATGGCGAAGATGCGAGGGCGGCGCGGGAGGTTTTGGTTTCGTTGGAGGATGAGGGAGCCGAGCTTGGCTGGTCGAACACCCCGTGCCGCCATCAGCTGTCGGACGAGGAGCTCCGGCAACAGTTCTGGGAGGACATTGGCTTCGTCGGTGGCGTCTCCATCGCTGCATCATCCCTCCCCACCTAGATGCTCACTGAAGGTCAATTACAAGGCTCTGGGCAGATCGAGATCGCTGTCCCCTCACGTTCGGCAGGTGGTGGTTGCCTCGTCGAAGGTCAAACCCTGGAAGGGACCCATTGCTCGCCGGAGATCGTCGGCCCTGCCGGTTCTCGGTAGTTTCGTCGAGGCGGTGGTCCTGGCTCATATTCTAGATCAGACTCCGCGTCCGTCGCGGTTTAGTGCCAAGGTGGAAGGTGCGGGCGCCAGCCTGGACGTGCAGCCGAGCCTGGTCGAACCCGTGTCGGTTCAAGCGACTGAGGTGCAGTCCGGGCCGGTATATTCTTGGTTTGTCCTGGCTACGCGTCTTGGGGATTTGTGGAGCTGGGGCGCGACAGATCGCAACGAACAATCGTTTTCCTCGACACCGAGCTCGGGTCCTTCTCCTCAGCCGCCGAGCCCGCGTACTCCTCTGCAGCCATCGTCTTCGTCGATTTCCCCCTCCGTGGTGGTTCACGGACGCTCGTTTGCGGCCGTCGTCGTCTCCTCGCCAAGTATGGCTAGCCAGTTCCAGGAGGGAAACCCTAGGGATGCATCTGCTCAGCCCGTGCAGCGGGCTGCGTCGCCCTTGCAGCCTCCACAGGGACAATCGTCCCAGCCTGCTAATGCCCAGGTGGTGGCCTCATCGACCGGTCCGATTCCAAGGGCCCCTCAACCATCTGCTATGATGACGTCTGCTGGTGGTATGCCGCAGCCGCCGCCGTTTGTTGGGTTTCCTCTGGGTGTTGTCTTCAGGCCTCCGGCGTCGTATTATGCCGCCGCACAAGGGAGCCAGCTACAGCCGCTTCAACCTCCGTATCGGAGGCCGATACCGCCGTTTGCCGGCGGTCAAGGGACGGCGCCTGGTGGACACGTGCAAGGAATGTTTCTGCCAAATTCCTTCGCTGCAGGGGCTGTTTCATCGGTGGTGCCGGCACCGAAGAGGAAAAAGAAGAAGAAGTCGGTGCAAGGTGTGGCGCAACCTTAGTTTGCGCCTGGAGCTAATCTTCAGCAGCCTCTGAATTTTTAGCAACCGACAATGGCTGGGCAGTAGCAATTCGGGTATCCGCATGGTACGGCCGCTTTTTCTTCACCATCTCTTCCACCTACTGGTCAGTTTCAAGGTAATATGCCTGGTAATCAGATGCAATATAATTCTTCTATGATCGAAACACCTGCTGCTGCGGAGGTTGTACCTGTTCCAAAGAAAAATAAGAAACCAGTTAGGTGTTGAAAGTGCGCTGTAGATACCCATGCATCCAAGGATTGCAAAGCTGCACATTACTCTTATATTTGCGATGTCAAGTCTCATCCGACCTTGAGGTGCCCTGTGTTGAAACAGCCGAGACCAAATGCTTTTATGACTGGGATTGGACATGACAAGACTCTGTTCGCTCAGATTCCTGACAGTGTGGTCCATAGGAATTTGGAGTCTGCTCAGACATCTATTGCTTTGATCAAAGTTACAGGTGATGTAGTCTCAGAAGATGTGGTTCAACAACAGATTGTCAGAAGGTGTCCGTTACAATCACCGTGGAAATGGGAAGCTTTATCTTATGGGCATAATGATTACTTGGTAAGTTTTCCTTCGTTTGATGTACTGGACAAAGTGGATGGCAGCCAGTTCTCGATGCCCCTGGGTAAGACACAACTTGCCGTTTCTGTTTACGAGACTCAAGAGGTTCCGCATAAGCTAATCCTTGAACAAGTCTGGGTGCATGTTGAGGGGGTTCCTCACTCTCTGCGGACTTTTCTTGGGCTTTGGGTTGTTGGTTCTCTTATGGGTACTACCTTGGATGTGGATCTTCTGAGCCTCCATCGGTGGGGTGTAGTCCGTATCTTTGTTGCTATGTGTGATATTTCTGTTTTCCAGAAGAAGAAGGATGCTTTAGGTTTCTTCCTAACATCTGACGTTGTGGTTGATTTGAAAGGATATGAGTTACGCTTCAGATTAGAACCCACTGATTTTGTGCCTAAACCTGACTTTTCACCGCTCCTGTGGAGAAAGAGTAAGGATGATTCTGAGGATGATGGCCCTGGGAAGAATGGATATGATGCCATGGATACTTCTGGACCAGCGGATAACACTGTTGTTCATACTTCGGCTGGATCATCTAGTAGTCTACCCTCTGAGTGTTGGAGATATGCCCTAGAGGCAATAATAAATGTAGTTATTATTATATCTTTGTGTTTATGATAAATGTTTGCATTCATGCTATAATAGTATTAACAAGGAAACATTAATACTTGTGTGATTTGTAAACTTAATTTGAAGTCCCTAATATAGCCTCTATACTTCACTAGCTTGTTGGTTGATTAAATGATTGTGGTTTCCATATCATGAACATTGAGATGTTATCAACAACAAGATCATATCGTTAGGATAATGATATGGTGGACATACTCCTATTGATAAGCGTATTATAAAGATCAAGTCATTTCAATAGTTCAATTGCTATATGCTTTCTGATACATAGTAACCTAATTCCTTCGACCATGAGATCATGCATATCACCTTTACCGGATGGATGCTTTGATGACATCAAACACCACACCGTAACTGGGTGGCTATAAAGGTGGCATTAAGTGTTCGGAAAGTATTGGTTGAAACACATGGATCAAGAGTGGGATTTGTCCATCCACATGACGGATAGATATACTCTGGGCCCTCTCAGTGGAATGTCATCCAATTGGCTTGCAAGCATGTGACTTGGTCACAAGGGATCACATATCACGGGAACGAGAAAAGAGTACTTATCTCAGAACGAGGTTGAACAAAGTATGCAGAGATCCAGACGATCATAACCTCGGATAAGTAAACTATCGTGAGACAAAGGGAAATTGGTATCGTATGTAAGTGGTTCATTCGATCACAAAGTAATCGTAGAAATATGTGGGAGCCATATGAATTTCCAGATTCCTCTATTGGTTATTGTTCGGAGAAGTGTCTCGATCATGTCCGCATAATTCACGAACCGTAGGGAGACACACTTAAGGATTCGATGTTGTTTTGAGTAGTTATGGTATTATGAGAAAGAGACCGAATGTTGTTCGGAGTCTCGGATGGGATCCGGGATATCACGAGGTGATCCGGAATGGTCCAGAGAATAAGATTCATATAAGGAAAGTCCTGTTTCGGAGTTCGGGAATGATTCCGGTGTTTTCATCGGGAATGTTCTAGAAGGTTCGGATTGTCCTAAGACTCGGGGAGGGTACATGAGTGTGTCATTGGATGATTGCATCATGTACTAAGTGTTCTTGCTGTTCCAAAAACATGAAAGTCAAATTTCCAGTTTGAAAGTCAAACGGCTAAAACAGGAAACTGTGGGAAACAAGCAAGAGGAGTTGGAACCAACTTGGAGGAGGAGTCCCACTCCTCCAGGCCGGCTCCCAGCCCTAGGCCGAGTTGGGGAGGGACTCCCTCCCTCCCCTGGCGCGCCTAGGCCCCTCCACCCATAAAAGGAGGGGCAGGGCTCCTCCTTGAGACACACAAGTTTCCACCTCTAATCTCAGGTTTAGAGCCGTTTGGTTTAGAGCTTCTAATTGCTTTAGCCTGCGGTTTAGAGCCTTCTAATTGGTGTGTCTAATCTCTAGACCACTAATAGCCCTCTCTCATAATCCACCATACTCGCTCCGGCTTAAGGCGAAGCCCTGCGGGATCTCCCCTCTACTTCCGGTACCACGCCGTTGTACTGCCGGAATCGCGAGGAGAGTGCTACAACCTCTCTTTCTTTGGAACAAGGGAGAGGAAGGTCTTCGTCAGTACGAGCGTGTGACCCATTGCGAGCGCTGCATTACGCCTTGGGAAGGATCGTCCACACGATCTTGAGATCGGAAGAATGCGACTACATCACCCACGAGAATCCGCTCTCGTTAAACACTTTGGAATCTTGAGGGTAAGTTATTCCATCGACTCGTTGCTACAATCTAGTAGATAGATCTTGGCTTGTTTGTTTGTATGCGATAGAAATTTTTGTTTTCCATGCTACGAACCCCTACAAAGGGTATCAGTCGTGTCTATATGTAGATCTGTTGCCTGAGTAGAACACAATGGTCATTGTGGGCGTTGATGCTTTTATTGTAGATTGCTTTTTGTGTACTTTGCATCTTGCGGTATGTTGGGATGAAGCGGCCCGGGCTAACCTTACATGACATCGTTCATGAGACTCCACGCTTGACATGCAACTTGTATTGCATAAGTGGCTTTATGTGCTGTTTCTCCTAGCATAGTTAAGATCCAATTTACAACGGGTAATCAACAATGCTAGTATCAATGTTGTGGTTCTTGTTCGTAAGTTAGAACGACACTTATTGAAAGCCCCAAACCACGTAAAATATGCAAAGAAAGTAGAGGCGTCTAACTTTGTTTTGCGGTGTCGATGATGTGATATGGCCATGATTGTGATTACATTTGATGTATGCAATGTTCCTTATTGTAAGTTGGCAACCGGCAGGAGCCATATGGTTGTCTTTAATTTATGTTAAGACCCGCGTGTCTATTCAAAGTAGTTGTAATAGTTGAAGCCGGTGGACGACAACCATGGTGAAGCGTCATTGACCTTGATGCAATACCGGTGATGATGGAGATCATGTTCGTGTTTGAAGATGGAGATCGGAAGCACAAAGAAGAAAGGCCATATCATATCACATATTATGAATTGCATGTGATGTTAATCCTTTATGCATCTTGTATTGCTTAGTAGACTACGGTAGCATTATAAGATGATCCCTCATGCACATGAATTTCAAATCATAAAGTGTTCGCCCTTAGTTAGCACCGTTGCTAAAGCTTGTTGTTTCGAAGCACCACGTGATGATCGGGTGTGTTAGATTCTGCAAGTGTATACAACGTGAGCAAGCCAGATTTGCTCATGCAGAAACTAAGGTTTGATCTTGACGAGCCTAGCATGTACAGACATGGTCTCGGAACACGGATTACCGAAAGGTAAAGCATGAATCGTATAGTAGATATGATGAACATGACGAGTGTTCGCCATTGAAACTATATCAACTCTCGTGATGATCGGTGTTGATGTAGTGGATTTGGTTCGTGTGATCACTAAAACAATGTGAGGGATGTTTTTTTGAGTGGGAGTTCACCTAGTTTAATTTCATTAATTAATTTGAACTCAATTTGTCATAAACTTAGTCTAAACTATTGCAAATATGTTGTAGATCAATGGCAGCCCCTACCATCAATTTTAATGCGTTCCTAGAGAAAGAAAAGTTGAAAAACAATGGAAGCAACTTGGGATTGGTTCCATAATTTGAGGATTGTCCTCACGGTGGTAATTTGACCTATGTCTTTGGATGCACATTGGGTGACCCACTGCGGTGATGCTTCGATGAAGTAAAGAATGTTTACCTCGCTCGGAAGAATCGTACTCCATAGTTCATGTGCTATCTTGTATGGTTTAGAATCGGAGCTTGAGAAAAGGTTTGAAGAGTCGGACCCATATGATATTGTCGAGGATCTCAAATTGATCTTTGAGACTCATGCGGCAATTGAAAGCTATGAGGCTTCTGAAAAGTTCTTTAACTGCAATATGGAAGAGGGCAGCTCCGTCAGTGAGCATGTGCTTAAGATGTCTGGGCACATAAACAAACTTCAAAGCTTGGGTATTGTGATTCCTAATGCTTTGGGGATTTACCGCGTCCTCATCCATTGCCACCAAGTTACAGGAACTTTGTGATGAACTACAACATGCGTAACATGAACAAAGAGTTGCAGAACTGTTTGCTATGTTAAAGTCTGCGAAGTGGAGATCAAGAAAGAGCACCAAGTGTTGATGGTCAATAAGACCACCAAACTCAAGAAAGGCAAGTCTAAGCAAAGGGACACTTCAAGAAGGGTGGTAAGAAAGTTACCACGCCGACGAAGAAAACCAAGGCTGGACCAAAACTGGCCAGTGCTTTTGCAAGGGAGAAGGTCACTTTGGGCGGAATTGCCCAAAGTACTTGGCGGATCTCAAGAACGGCAACATCAAGAAGAAAGGTATATCGATATACATGTTATTGATGTGTATCTCACTAGTACTCGTATTAGTGCACAGGTATTTGATCTTTGGTTCGGTTGCTCATATTTGTAACTCAAAAGCAGTCTTGCAGAATAAACGGAAGCTAGCGAAGAACGAGGTGACGATGCGCGTGGTAAACGGATCAAAGGTTGATGTGATCGCGGTCGGCACGCTACCTCTTCATCTACCATCGGGATTAGTTTCATACTTAAATAATTGTTATTTAGTGCCTGCGTTGAGCATGAACATTATATCGGGATCTTGTTTATTGCGAGATGGTTACTTGTTTAAGTCAGATAATAATGGTTGTTCGATTTATATGAGTAATATGTTTTACGCACATGCACATTTGATAGATGGTCTATTCTTATTTAATCTCGATAGTGGAAATACACATATCAACAATATTGAGGCTAAACGTTTGAAATCAAGCGATAATTCGACCTATATGTGGCACTGTCGTCTTGGTCACATTGGAGTGAAGCGTATGAAGAAACTCCATTCCGATGGACTTCTTGAATCACTTGATTTTGAATCACTTGAAAGATGCGAAGCATGTCTGATGGGAAAAATGACTAAGACTCCATTTTCTGGTATGATGGAGCGAGCTACGGACTTATTGGAAATCATACATACCGATGTGTGTGGTCCAATGAGTGTAGCATCGCGCGGTGGTTATCGTTATGTTCTTACCTTCACAGATGACTTGAGTAGATATGGATATATCTATTTCATGAAACATAAGTCCGAAACTTTCGAGAAGTTTAAGGAGTTTCAAAGTGAGGTAGAGAATCAACGTAACAAGAAGATTAAATTTCTACGTTCTGATCGTGGAGGTGAATATCTAAGTTACGAGTTTGGCGAGCATTTAAAGAAGTGCGGAATACTTTCACAATTGACACCGCCGGGAACACCACAGCGTAATGGTGTGTCCGAACGTCGTAATCGAACTCTCTTAGATATGGTTCGTTCTATGATGTCACTTACAGTTACCGCTATCATTTTGGGGTTATGCATTAGAAACAGTGCATTCACTTTAAATAGGGCACCGTCTAAATCCGTTGAAGAAACGACGTATGAATTATGGTTTGGGAATAAACCTAAATTGTCGTTCCTTAAAGTTTGGGGATCTGAAGCCTATGTAAAGAAGTTACAAGGACAAGCTTGAACAAAAAGCGGAAAAATGCATCTTCATAGGATACCCGAAGGAAACTATTGGGTATACCTTCTATCACAGATCCGAAGGCAAAATCTTCGTTGCCAAGAATGGATCCTTTCTAGAGAAGGAATTTCTCTCGAAAGAAGTGTCTGGAAGGAAAGTAGAACTCGATGAGGTTGTCGAACCTTCTCTCGAAATTGCGAGTAGCGCGACCGGAAGAAGTTCTGTGGTGCTGCACCAATTAGAGAGGAAGCTAATGATGATGATCATGAAACTTGGTTGAAGTTGCTCTGAGCCTCGGAGGTCAACGAGAACTCGTACCACTCCAGTTGGTATGATTCCGTTATGAGTGTCATGTTGGTGGACAACACCGATGACCCGAGACATATGAGGCGATGATGAGCCCATTCCAATAAATGGCAAGAAGCCATGAAATCCGAGATTGGATCCATGTACTAAAACCAAGTATGGACTTTGGTGGACTTACCGGATGGTAGGAAGGCTGTCGAGAACAAATGGATTTTCAAGAAGAAAGCAGATCTTTGATGGTAATGTTACTGTCTATAAAGCTCGACTTGTCGCAAAAGGGTTTCGACAAATTCAAGGAGTTGACTACGATGAGACTTTCTCACCAGTAGCGAAGCTAAAGTCTGTAAGGATTATGTTAGCAATCGCTGCATATTATGATTATGAGATATGGCAGATGGATGTCAAAACAGCATTCCTCAATGGAGATATTGGTGAAGAGTTGTATATGATGCAACCCAAAGGTTTTATCGATCCTAAAGATGCTAACAAGGTATGCAAACTTCAACGGTCCATCTATGGATTGAAGCAAGCATCCCGAAGTTGGAATCAACGTTTTGATAAGGTAATCAAAAGTTTTGGTTTTATACAAACTTATGGAGAAGCTTGTATTTACAAGAAAGTGAGTGGGAGCTCTGTAGCATTCTTAATACTATATGTGGATGACATATTGTTGATTGGGAATGATGTAGACCTTCTTAATAGTGTCAAGGAATATTTGAATAATATTTTTTCAATGAAGGATCTTGGCGAGCGACTTACATATTAGGCATAAAGATTTATAGAGATAGATCGAAGCGCCAAATATCATTGTCACAGAGTACATATTTGGACAAAGTTCTAAAGAAGTTTGGAATGGAAGAAAGCAAGAAATGGTTCTTGCCCATGTTGCTAATCGACCTTGAGTAAAACTCAAAGTCCAACATCGGCAGAAGATAGAGAAAGGATGAGTAAGACTCCCTATGCCTCAGCCATAGGATCTCTAATGTATGCCATGCTACGTACTAGACCCGACATTGCATATGCTGTTAGTTTAACTAGCAGATATCAAAGTGATCCAGGAGTGGATCATTGGACAGCGGTCAAAAACATCCTTAAGTACTTGAGAAGAACTAAGGATATGGTTCTTTCTTATGGAGGTGATGAACAGCTCGTTGTTAATGGTTACACCGATGCTAGTTGGAACACCGATCCAGATGACTCTAAATCACAATCTGGGTACGTATTTATTTTGAATGGTGCAGCAGTTAGCTGGAGGAGTGCAAAGCAAAGCGTTGTGGCGAGATCTTCAACTGAATTGGAATACATGGCTGGAATATATGGATGAAAGAGTTCATTACAGAGCTGGGTGTGGTTCCAAGTGCGCTGGACCCAATGTCTATCTACTGTGATAACATGGGCGCCATAGCCAATGCGCAAGAACCAAGGTCACACAAGAAGCTGAAGCATATCAAGCTGCGTTTTCACGCTATTCGAGAACATATCCAGGATGGGGATATAAAGATTTGCAAAGTACACACAGATCTGAATGTGGCGGATCCGTTGACTAAACCTCTCCCGAGGGCAAAACATGACCAACACCAAACTGCCATGGGTGTTCGGTATATTACCAGGTAATCTAGATTAGATGACTCTAGTGCAAGTGGGGAGTTGGAGATATGCCCTAGAGGCAATAATAAATGTAGTTATTATTATATCTTTGTGTTTATGATAAATGTTTGCATTCATGCTATAATAGTATTAACAAGGAAACATTAATACTTGTGTGATTTGTAAACTTAATTTGAAGTCCCTAGTATAGCCTCTATACTTCACTAGCTTGTTGGTTGATTAAATGATTTTGGTTTCCATATCATGAACATTGAGATGTTATCAACAACAAGATCATGTCGTTAGGAGAATGATATGGTGGACATACTCCTATTGATAAGCGTAGCATAAAGATCAAGTCATTTCAATAGTTCAATTGCTATATGCTTTCTGATACATAGTAACCTAATTCCTTCGACCATGAGATCATGCATATCACCTTTACCGGATGGATGCTTTGATGACATCAAACACCACACCTTAACTGGGTGGCTATAAAGGTGGCATTAAGTGTTCGGAAAGTATTGGTTGAAACACATGGATCAAGAGTGGGATTTGTCCATCCACATGACGGATAGATATACTCTGGGCCCTCTCGGTGGAATGTCATCCAATTGGCTTGCAAGCATGTGACTTGGTCACAAGGGATCACATATCACGGGAACGAGAAAAGAGTACTTATCTGTAACGAGGTTGAACTAGGTATGCAGAGATACCGACGATCATAACCTCGGATAAGTAAACTATCGTGAGACAAAGGGAAATTGGTGTCGTATGTAAGTGGTTCATTAGATCACAAAGTAATCGTAGAAATATGTGGGAGCCATATGAATTTCCAGATTCCTCTATTGGTTATTGTTCGGAGAAGTGTCTCGATCATGTCCGCATAATTCACGAACCGTAGGGAGACACACTTAAGGATTCGACGTTGTTTTGAGTAGTTATGGTATTATGAGAAAGAGACCGAATGTTGTTCGGAGTCTCGGATGGGATCCGGGATATCACGAGGTGATCCGGAATGGTCCGGAGAATAAGATTCATATAAGGAAAGTCCGTTTGAGTTCGGGAATGATTAGGTGTTTTCATCGGGAATGTTCTAGAAGGTTCGGATTGTCCGGCACTCGGGGAGGGTACATGAGTGTGTCATTGGATGATTGCATCATGTACTAAGTGTTCTTCTGTTCCAAAACATGAAAGTCAAATTGCCGGTTTGAAAGTCAAGCGGCTAAAACGAACTGGGAAACAAGCAAGAGGAGTTGGAACCAACTTGGAGGAGGAGTCCCACTCCTCCAGGCGCCCAGCCCTAGGCGAGTTGGGAGGACTCCTCCCTCCTGGCGCGCCAAGGCCCCTCCACCCATAAAAGGAGGGGCAGGGCTCCTCCTTGAGACACACAAGTTTCCACCTCTAATCTCAGGTTTAGAGCCGTTTGGTTTAGAGCTTCTAATTGCTTTAGCCTCGGTTTAGAGCCTTCTAATTGGTGTGTATAATCTCTAGACCACTAATAGCCCTCTCATAATCCACCATACTCGCTCCGGCTTAAGGCGAAGCCCTGCGGGATCTCCCCTCTACTTCCGGTACCACGCCGTTGTGCTGCCGGAATCGCGAGGAGAGTGCTACAACCTCCGCTTCTTTGGAACAAGGGAGAGGAAGGTCTTCGTCAAACCGAACGTGTGACCGATGCAGCGCTGCAGGAACCTTGGCCGGAAGGATCGTCCACGATCTTGAGATCGGAAAAGAATCGACTACATCACCCACGAGAATCCGCTCTCGTTAAACACTTTTGAATCTTCGAGGGTAAGTTATTCCATCGACTCGTTGCTACAATCTAGTAGATAGATCTTGGCTTGTTTGTTTGTATGCGATAGAAAAATTTTGTTTTCCATGCTACGAACCCCTACACTGAGCAGGGTGCACCATCTACTTATACTTGCCAGGTTCAGGCTTCGGTTTATGCGTTGACCCCATTTAATGCTACCCCTGCTACTCCGCGAGGCAAGGAGCTGTTGGACGCACTTCCAAAGGATTCTCCACTTCGCGGGACGACGGGTGGATCTCCGAGGGTTTCTCCTTCTCAGCTACTGGCTGCGCTTCAAGCAGCGAGCAAGTCGGCTGATCGGTCTTCGTGATGTGCTCAGACGGTGTCACCATCGACGCGCTCGGTGACACAGGTGGTGCGGACAGGCGAGGTGGTGGCCCAGGAGGGGTCGCCGGTCACTACTTCGGCGTTGGATTGGTTGTCTGCTGGATCGTTGATGGCCCAGGAGGGGTCGTCACCTGCTGCGGGGCGGGAGGATCCCACTGTTGCGGTCCCAGCGGGCCAAGCCGGTGCTGCCCAGGTGGGGTGGTGCGCGGAGGATAAGGCCATGGAGGGTCTGCCCTCTAGCGTTGATTCCGTGGCCCAGGCGGGGCTGCTGGTTTCCACCGAGATCGTGGCCCAGGAGGGCCTGGACGCTGGCCTTGGACCCATGGCCCAGGAGGGGCTGCGGGAGGGCGCGGTTTCGGCCTAGGAGGGGTGGCCATCTGGGGAATTCTGGCCCAGGCGGGGCTGGATGTTTCACTGGTGTTGGTCACATCGATTCAGGAGACGCCGGCGCGACGTAGCTCGCGCCATGGGGTCGATGCTCTTGGGGAAATGGCTACTGAGGAGGACACGATGGTCAAGGCAATGCGCAGGAAGGCGGAAATTAACCCTGATTCTAATGGTATGAAGTCTTCTAAATTATTTCTTTCTTTTTCTACACCTGTAATGACTAAAAAACTAGCAAACATTGGTGTTAGTCTGGGTTATTCTGTCAAATAGGTTAATTTTTCTAGTAATGCACTTAGGCATATGGAGGTTGACCGTTTGATGGTTACTCCTAAGGCCACTGTTCTTCCCGAATCTTTATCATCTGAGGAGGAGGAGTTGCATGCCACAATAGATGGTCAACTGCTCTCTCACTTAGTTGGTGAAGTATCGGAGGTTGGCTTTGATGAGAGGGAGCTGGGTTCAATGTTTGAACTAAAAGCTTCCGGTCGTAAATCAAAGAGCCAAAGGTCTCGGAAAAGGACCCGTGTATCCAAAAGCATTATTGTTTCTCAATGAATGGAATGTTTTCAAATAGCAGAGGTCTTCGGTACTTGGCTAAACATCTATTCTTTGCCGATTGTGTAAGAGAACATAACTTGGATTTCTTGGGTATTTCTAAAACTGGTAGACGTGATTTCTCACAAGCTCTGCTCAATCGCCTTTCTGGTGGAGTGGACTTTACGTGGGTATCACGTCCTCCACGTGGTAGATCCAGGGGATCCTATTAGGCGTCATAGATGAGACTATGGAAGTCTTGGCCATTTCGGTTGGAGATTTTTTTATTAAACTCCATATCCGCAACAATGCCGATGATTACACATGGTCTCTAGTCGCTGTCTACGGGGCTGTCCAGGATGTTTATAAGGCTGACTTTCTACGTGAGTTGGTAAATCTAGCCAAGGATAACCCTTACCCTATTCTTATAGGTGGGGACTTTGACTTGCTAAGATTCCCTCATGAGAAAATTCGGGGCAGGTTCGATGAACATTGGCCTTTCTTATTCAATGATGTCATAGATAGCTTGGATTTAAGAGAGGTTACTATGATTGGGAGACAGTTCACTTGGGCTAATAGTCTCCCAGAGCCGACTTACGAGAAATTCAATAGAGTACTTATGGATACATTGTGGGAAGATAAGTTCCCATTGGTAACCGTTCGAGCTCTAGAGCGTATTGAGGCTTTATCGGACCATGCTCCATTACTTTTATCTGTTGGAACACCATCACAAAGATCCAAACATATCTTCAAGTTTGAACTTGGATGGATTGAAAGAGATGGGTTTTTTGATTTAGTGAAAGACGTGTGGGAAAAACCAGTGACTGGTCAAACGCCTATACAGCGGTGGAATAATAAAATGCGAGATCTTCTCAAATTCCTTCGTAGTTGGGCTAGACATACTACTGGTATCCTGAAAAAAGAAAAGATACGTATTTCATCTATTATTGATGATTTGGAGGCTTCTGCGGAAATAAGGCTTTTAACTGCATTTGAGATTGATCTTAAAAAGCAATCGAATGCAGAAATTGCCAGAATTCTTCGCGAGGAAGAACTCAAATGGTAGCAACGCTCTAAAGCAAAATTCATCCTTGAAGGAGATGCGAATACAAGATACTTCCATTCTATTGCCAATGGCAAGCATAATAAGAAACGTATCTACTCTTTGATTCAGGATGAAGGTATGATTGAGGGACAGGAGCAGCTAAAATCTTATATTACAAAGTATTACAAATCATTGTTTGGGGCACCACCAGAAAACTCCATATCACTGGAGGAATCCCAAACAGATGATATTCCCCAGGTTTCTGTTGATGAAAACAAGTTTCTAACCGCTCCTTATACGGAGGAAGAGGTCAAGAAAGCTGTTTTTCAAATGGAACACAATAAAGCACCGGGACCTGACGGCTTTCCAGCTGAATTTTATCAAAAATTCTAGGAAGTTATTAAGGACGATTTGTTTGTAGCATCCCAGTTGTCTAACCCCTGTAATGCTACATGTCATAATAATAAAATGGGCTACTTCCAACATATAATTGTTGCATCATCATCATATCATGCTCATGTCATCATACCACCTTGCATTTGTGCATCATATAAAACCTTTTCCTGTTTGGTTCTTATTTCATGTGCATGATTAATTGTAGTTGCCTCTTGATATTGTATTTGGTTCTTACTAAATTGTTAAATGCCCAAGTTGAGTTGGGGGCATCTCTCTTTTGACTCCACCACCTTATCTTTCACCACCTTATAATTCCACCATCCAATAATATGGGCTTGGCCTTTTATTGAGTTATCTCTAGCCCATGTTGTTGGTTGGATCCACCCATAATCTATTGCTTGGCCTTTGCCCACTTTTGGGAATGCAAGGATTAAAAGCCACATGGAATAATGTTGTTTTCACAATATGACCATTGGGCTTTAATTGTGTTGCATGGGCCATGCAAGTGTCACCTAGTCTAGTTTCTGGTTTTATTTGAATACTAGCTGGAGTTTCTTCCTTGGTTTTAAACATGTGTTGGCTTGTAGTTTGTTCTCCTCATCTTCTCTCCCTCATCATCCCTTAGTTAAACCCTACCCCATGTCCCATGCACACACTTGTGCTAATGAGCATGCTAAACCTTAAACCACCCTCTTTCTTTGTTCTTGCTTGACCTATGTTTGGCTCATGCATGGACCCAAAACCCCATCCCCAACCCTTGGCCATCTCTCTCTCTTCTTCCTCTTTTCTTGCTTTTCTTGATCTAGTGTGCTTGTTCATGGAGCTTGCTTGATCAACCTTAGCACCACCATCTCTCTCCTCTCTAGCAAAAACCCTAATCCAACCCCAAAACCCCAATCTAGCTAATCCACAAACCCACCTAGTCTTTGCATCACCAAGTGTTCTCTCCCTCCCCTTTCTATCCTAAACCTAAACCCTATCTACATCTATTTTAAACAAACCCAAAAACCTACCCCCTCTTTCTCTCTACCTAGCATGTCCCTCCCCATGCCTTCCCTCTCTCTTCCAGCCATGCAGGCCCCACCCCCACACGACCAGAACCCTCCTAGCTTGCCCCACATGACCATGCCCCTCTCTCCTAACCTAGCTCCCAACCTAGCTACCGAAGCTAACCCCTTCCCCTTCTAGCTCTCTCTCAGCTAAGCCACGCCCCTACCCCACTTACCTGCCTCCCTAGCCGGCCTCCCCACCCTGCCCAGACCCCGGTGCCTGCCTTGCCTCAGCCTCGCCATGCCTTGCCGTGACCAGTAAAGGTGGCCGATGCCACCTTTCCCCATCAAACCCTCCCCCACGCAAACACCGTGCCTCCCTCCTTCTTATCCCCTTCCTCTCCCTCTCTGGCCTCCCCAGATCCACCCCAGCTTCGCCCTGCCTCTCCCCTCTCTGCCCTCCTTCTCCACCATCCCCAACGCCCTCTCGCCGCCCACCGCCAGCTACCTCCTGCCACAGATGATCTAGCCGGTGGCGTGCTGCAGCAAGTCGTCGAGGAAGCTCCTGGAGTCGCTGCGACGTCCCTGTGGTCAGCAGCGAGAGGAGAACCGAGCCGCCCGTACTGGCGCCCGAGCAAACCCTAGCTACGACCGTCGGCCTCGCCGTGGATCGCGACCACCTCTGCCCGCTCGAAACACGCCAAAGCGTCCGGTGAGCCCACGACTCTCCTAGACATCGCCTTCCTCGGTTGCTTCTGGGCGCTTGATCGTTCGTCGAACGCTCTCGGCCGGCCGTGGCGAGTGCCTGCAAGCTTCCGTGCGCGCCGCACCCTATCTAGCACGCGAGCGTCCGCCTAGCATCAGCCCGCAGCCAGCCGCACTGGTTCCGCCCACCGCGCGCGCGTCCGCGGTCGCGAGATCGATCCCTGGCGCGCTCCTTTTTCGCTGTCGCGCGAGCGTGCTCTGCTCGTCTGCAGAGGAAGAGAAACAGTGGCCACGGGCGTCGTCTTGCACAAAACCCCCTGGCCGTATCTTTTGCTCAACCCGCAGTCCCCGAGGTCCCACCTGTCAGCGGCGGTGGCCTTTTTCTAAAAAGGCTCCCGCAAGACCCCGGACTGAACCCGCAGTCCACCCCTGGCCCGCGTGTGCGTTTTGCAGATGACCCCTGGCCCTTTTGTTTGCGTCAACCCGCGGTCCCTGAGAGCCCACTTGCCAGTGGCTGTGTAACTTTTGCTTTTAGGCTCCTGATGTTTGTTTCAATCAACCCGCGGTCCAGATCGTGCTCAGACGCTGGCGTGTGGGCCAGAGAAACCCCCTGGCCCACCTGTCTGCGGCTCAGGATAGGTTAGGCTGGGTAGAAAACGTTTCAGATTGATTTAAAAATTCAAACTTATTTCAAATAAATTCAAAATTCTTTTCCAATTCAGATTTTAATAACTTTGTCATACTTTATCCAAATTAGACAAATGATATATGTATGGATATCAGGAAAATGAGAGGATTCCAAATATGCCATCTGTTTTGTATTTTGCTCAAGTAAAATTGCAAGTTATGTTAATTACCATCAATTGCCACTGGATTTTCATAAATTCACAACTAATGTTTTGTAATTCCAAATTAAGTAAATAAGTAGTCTAAATTGATCAGCTCGACGAGACCTTTCTGTTTATGCTATCCTTAACTGCATTTGCAGCATGCATCATGTCAATATATTGAGAATAACAACTGTTATGGCAACAAATGTGGTTCTAAAACCCACTAAATGTTACATTCTTGTTCCCCACACCTCACCCATGCCATGCTACCTTACTTGCCATGTAAATTGTGCATCATTCATCATGGCATGATTGTTTGCTTGACGCATCTTATTCATATGCTTGTGCTCTATATTTATGTTGGCCTTGTTTGTTTGGTTTTCTCGGATAGACACCTTGGCGGGGTTGTATCAAGAGAACCAGGAGCATTACCCAGAACCGTCCTTTGCTTCAACAGAGACACCAGGCAAGCACTATCACATGCTTGCATACATACAGTACCTATTGCCTCTATCTTATTCTTGCATCATTGAGTCGCGGTTGCATTAAATTGAATCCCAAGTATGCATAGCCTTTACTTTTAAACCCCACCAAGCTTGATTCCCCCCCCCCCCGTCCCATGAGCCACTACTATAGGAGTTGTTTGAGCCATGCGAGTCGTAGAACAGCATGTGTAGGGTTTGTGAGAGTCGGATGGACAATGAGGTACCTAAACAACTTAACCTGAGTAGTTCTGGGATAACTAAAGAAAGTGGCACCGGTGGGCAATATCTGCTATTTGGTTTTTCCTGCTCACTTGTGTCCCGTAAGACCCCGAGTACTTGATTCCTGTTCCTTGATTTATCGCGCTATCCACATCCGGGAGGTATATGGGACCCCCCTGGACTAGAGCTTGATTCCGTCTTATTTCTTGGGGCCACAAACTAGTTTGAGGTTTTATTTACGATCCTGTACTTATGCCATGCTACTGCTTTATTTACGATTGTGCGAGGAGCACACTGTACTGTTTAGGTAAGCGGAGTGTTTTCGCGGTATCGACAAGCCCAGCCACACTTTCGGGTTCCCAGTCGTTTCCACCAGCGCAGACCTTGAGGCCGTCTCGGAGCTTGCTTACTCCGTTCTGGGATCTACTTAAGGGTGGCCCCTGAAATAATTCTGAATCTGTGATTGTTCGATCGTGAAAGCCTCGTTGGGTTTTGATTTGGTTTTCGAGGTTGATCGAGTGTGTGTTGCTATTGGTGCACCGGCCGGTAAAACTTTCGAAAGCCGTGTCCGCGGTTATGGACGACTTGGAGCACAGTTTCTTGATCATAGACAAGCATAACTAAAGTACCGCCTTTAATCTGACTAAGTAACTTGACTAGTAAATAGTGCAATGCTCATGGAATGGTTAATAAAATTTGCCAACGGATGGGGGGGTGTTCGTCCGCTTCCTTGTTGGTAAGCAGGGAGGAGGATGGATCGGATGAGATTACCATTATATCTGTTGTACTTAAATTCACGGACATCCGTCTATCATTGGTTAGGCGGATGGTTAGCGTTTATCTGTAGAATTGCTAGGGTTTATCTTTTGCTGCAATTGCGTCACCCCAGGTTGTGTCCCCTTTAGAGGCATTAAGTCTTGCTGAGTACCCTTAGGGTCTCACACGATAAATTCTTGATTCGGATGAGCAGTACCTTCTCGGGGACGGATCTTTGGGTGGAAGAAGCCGAGGATATGGGCAGCGATCGTTCGGTGTAGAGATTCCGAGCGGGATCCGTGAGACCTGTAGTTGGGATGTGCTTATTTTCTCGGCATCTTATGCCTATTTGCTTCTTATCCGTACTCGGATCTTGTTTGCCGCTTCCGCATGATACTCTGATGTGTGTTGTATGAGGAGTTATCCTAAATTATAGATGTATCTAGGTCATTTGAATCTTGCCGTATGGCGTTGGTATATTTCCTTTCTTTCTAGATGGTGTGGCTCGATGTACTCTTGTATGGTGGCTTGCGTACATACCCACTTGTGTCGTAGTTGATCCCTTCGCTTTGCCGACCACGCCGTCTGAGTCCCGTTGAGAGGGTAGCGGTTGGGACGTCTGAAAGGACTACCGGTGAGTGGCTTTTGGGGCCCCACCGTACTATTTCAACCGCTATCTCTCATCCAGGCTTGTATCTAGGGCGTAGTTCACCGAGGTAGTTACAATTGGTATCGAGCCATCCGACCTTGAGGTTTCAGCCAAGCAGTCGTTGTCGATCTAGCAAATATTTTAGTAGTTATGTATATAGGGAAAAACAAAAGCGAGAGTAGGACTGCTTCATTTTCTTCTTACCCTCCCACCCACCCTTTTACGGTAAGGAAGTGTAACGTTTTCAATCCTCTTCTCAAAGTTCAAACTAGGATTCACGTGTTACGGGTTTCCGTAGTACCATAGGTTGTGTGTGTGTGTGTGTAATCCCTTGTCTATCTGTTGCATCCAAGTTGTTATCTTATCTTTGTGGTTATCCAATTGTTGGTACATTCCATACCAACAGCTTTTGTAAACCAGCCAATCTATCTTCCTTTTGTATCCGGCTATCTTGTTTGGGGTGTTCGTTTCCGTAGTACCAATCTGTAGGTTTTTAAAGTGAGAAGAAGGGGTTAGGATATGTGTTCCACTTGTTCATGTCTTGGAGTGATGATTTGAGTGCGGGATGGAGTCGCGACCATACCACTACTTGTATCATTTGCTTTTGTATATTGGATCGGTAGAGTCACTAATCTTGATTCGTTAAGTAATTTTAGCATCTATTGGTATTTTAATGCGAAATTTGTGGAAAATTTTTCTTTGATATGTTTGTGTACCACACTCCTTTTTGATCGTGTGCGATATGCTTAATATCTTTGAGGTGCTATGAACTTTGTTGATATTTTCATATCATCTCGATAAATTGTATCCTTTAATCTTGGTTAATTCCATCTTAGTACTATTTTGGATTATTATCATCTTCCATTATAGTCTTGACTTGAGTTTTACATCAATGAGGATGGCTCCTCCACGCTCGAGGAGGACATTCCTCGAGGCTGGGCTCAATATTGTCAAGCATTGCCAATGCTCTGGCAGCCATGCAAGAGAACCATTGCGCTTTGAGGAGGCGTCCAAGAAGGCAGTTCACTCCACTTCCTCCACCTCCCAAGCGTGGTGACATCAAGAGCTTCCTCAAGTTCAACCCGATTCGATGTGTCTGACCGACCTCTTGATGCTGATGATTGGCTGCGCGAGATCTCAAGGTTGCTTGAGACTGCGGATGTTCCAGAACAGGAATGGGTAAAGTGTGCTACTCACCTTCTCAAGGGAGACGCAGCTCTATGGTGGGAAAACTACCTGAAGGCTAGCTGCACTGGGTTCCAGCCCACTTGGGAGAGGTTCACCGCCGCTTTCAAGGAGCAGTTTCTCTCGGAGATTGTGATGGAACGGATGAAGGATGCTTTCCTCAACTTGAAGCAGGGCAATGATAACGTCAACACCTACATCAGGAACTTCATGAACCTGTCTCGCTATGGTGGTGATGAGGTATCTGATGACAAGAAAAAACAGAAGAGATTCAGGAAAGGGCTCAATGCGTCGATCAAGTATGCACTCACGCATGCAAGACCGGCAACCTTCTGAGCTACGCATATGGCACTACAAGAGGAGGCTAGTAGGCAGATGTTCGAGGAGTCCAAGAAACACAGCAGGGATGCATCAAGCTCGGCAGCAATGGCAACTCCTTCTAAGCGGCGTGTCTGGGTTCCTAACACCCCACCGTCGCTCCTGGCTCCACCAAGACCTGCGAGTTTCACGCCAAGGCCATCAAACTTCACCACTGCGGCTCCCAGGGGCTACAACAACCCTTACCCTGGAGCGCCTGGCGGAGTCCCTGGCTTCTCTGCTCCACGTCCTCGCGGTGCTTGTTACACATGTGGAGATCATGGACATCCCGCCTGGAACTGCCCAATGAAGAACAAAGCTCTCCCTCAACCCCCGCCAAGATCTGCAACAAGCTCTCCCTCGATTCGTGCACCACCGCCTCGGGCTCTCAACATCAACACTAAGCCCGGGTCTGCGGTTGTTCGAGCTAACTGCGTCAACGCCTCTCAAGCTGAGCTCGCACCTGGAGTTGTGATGGGTATGCTTTCAGTTAACTCAGTTCCTGCACGAGTTCTCTTTGATTCTGGTGCATCGCATTCTTTTGTGTCTCACAAGTTTGCACTTGAGAATGAGTTAGTCTTGGTTCCTCTTCAAAAGAAGTTAATGGTCCTTTCTCCTGGAGAGAAGATGGCAGCTTCTAGGATCAGTCATGGCAATCAGATCGAGATTGGTGGTTCTTCATTCTTGGCTTCTTTGATTGTTCTGGGCAACTCTGACATTGATGTCATCCTGGGCATGGATTGGTTAACAGCAAATGCAGCTGTGATCGATTGTCTTTGAGCCTTTCGGTGTCTCTGAAGATCCTGAAGGCCACATAGTCTTTTCTCCAAGTTTGACTCCTGTGTCGGCTCTATTCCTTGGCTGCTCGAATGATGATGCTATGGAAGCTATTCGGAAGGTACCGATGTGCTGTGAGTTCCCGGATGTCTTTCCTGAAGAGCTGCCAGGTATGCCTCCGGATCGCGAGGTTGAATTCGTGATTGAGCTTGAACCTGGAACGGCTCCTATCTCCAAGAGGCCATACAAAATGGGTCCTTCTGAGCTGGCTGAACTCAAACGACAACTTGATGAACAAGAGAAGTTGGGTTTCATTCAGCATAGC
Source organism: Avena longiglumis (assembly GCA_030063025.1). Classification (NCBI taxonomy): domain Eukaryota; kingdom Viridiplantae; phylum Streptophyta; class Magnoliopsida; order Poales; family Poaceae; genus Avena; species Avena longiglumis. The sequence continues at coordinate 540,439,618 of CP125974.1, read as the reverse complement.
ACTTCTTCTTGGGGTAGTCCAACAATCTTCGTGAAGAAGCGTGACAGAACCGATAGGCTCTGTGTTGACTACCGGGCTCTAAATGCTAAAACCATCAAGAATAAATATCCTCTCCCTCGGATAAATGATCTATTTGATCAGCTGGCAGGAGCTGTGGTGTTCTCTAAGCTGGATTTGAGGAGTGGTTATCACCAAATCAAAATTCGCAAGGAGGATGTGCCCAAGACAGCTTTCACCACTCGCTGGCCTGTATGAGTACACGGTCATGTCTTTCGGCCTCACCAACTTTTGCTACCTTCTCGAGGCTGATGAACTCCGTTTTCATGGAGTACCTGGACAAGTTTGTGGTGGTATATCTGGATGATATTCTCGTCTATTCCAAGTCCAAGGAGGAGCATGAGGAGCACCTGCGGTGTGTCCTGAACAAGCTTCGTGAGAACCGCTTGTATGCCAAGTTCTCAAAGTGTGAGTTCTGGTTGCCTGAAGTAACCTATCTGGGACATGTCATCTCTGCCAAGGGCATTGCAGTCAACCCGGAAACCGTGAAGACAATAGTTGAATGGCTTCCTCCTGCTAATGTCAAGGAAGTGCGGAGTTTTCTCGGCTTGGCTAGCTATTGTCGTCGTTTGTGCAGAACTTCTCAAGATAGCAAAGCCTCTTACCGACCTCCTCAAGAAAGGCAAGAAGTACAGGACACACCTTGCCAAGAAAGTTTTGAGACACTCAAGAGAAGCTCACCTCCACACAGTCTTGGTTCCTCCGGATACATCTAAGCCATTCCGGATATTCTGCGATGCCTCTTTGCAAGGATTGGGTGCGGTCCTTATGCAAGAGAGGCGGTGGTTGCTTATGCCTCGTCGATTGAAGGCGCATGAGGTCAACTATCCCACACATGACCTTGAGCTAGCGGTGGTCTTTGCCTTGAAGCTATGGAGGCACTACTTGCTTGGTAACCGTTGTGAGATCTTCTCGGACCACAAGAGTTTGAAGTATATCTTCACTCAACCGGATCTCAACCTTCGGCAAAGGAGATGGATTGAAGCAATCAATGACTTCGATGTGACCATCAACTACACTCCAGGCAAAGCAAATGTCATGGCAGATGCGCTTAGTCGTAAAGCTTATGTAAACAACCTCATGGTGGAAGAGCAGCAGCCTCTCTTGTGCGAGGAATTCCGTCAGCTGAACCTGGAAATTGTGGAACAAGGGCATCTCCTGAACCTTCTGGCTACTCCTCTCTTGGAAGAACAGATTCGGTCTCGTCAGCGTGGTGATCCGCACACCAAGAAGCTCATCGCTAAGCTTGGCACTCCGAAGTATGAATCCTTCCATGTTGATGATCAAGGCTCGCTCTTCTTTGAACATCGGATGTTTGTTCCAAACTATCCGGGTCTGAGAGACCAAGTTCTCAAGGAGGCACATGATTCGGTTCTTTCTATCCATCCTGGCAGCACAAAGATGTATATGGACTTGAAAACACAATCTTGGTGGCACAGGTTGAAAAGGTATTGTGCCAAATGCGTCTCGAGAATGTGATGTACGCCCGCGAGTCAAGGCTGTTCATCGAAACCATTTGGTCTTCTGACCATTGAAGCCTCGGAATGGAAATGGGAGAAAGTTGAGATGGACTTCATCACTGGCTTTCCAAGGTCGCAGAAGGGCAACAATGCAATTTTTGTTGTAATCGACAGCATTTCCAAACTGGCACACTTCTTCCCGATCAAAGAAACAATTTACGGACTTGATTGGCTGAGCTCTATATCAACAGGATTGTCTCTTTGTATGGGGTTCCACTTGAAATCAGTTCAGATCGTGGGAGTATCTTCACCTCAAAGTTCTGGGAGAGCTTCCAAAAAGCTTTGGGAACGAAGTTGAACTTCAGCACTGCGTACCACCCTCAGTCTCAAGGACAAGTGGAGAGGATCAATCAGATTCTCGAGTACATGCTTAGAGCTTGCGTCATCTCGTTTGGCATGAAGTGGGAGGAATGTCTTCCATATGCTGAATTCTCCTACAACAACGACTTCGGAAGAGTCAAGATGGCACCATTCGAGGCTCTCTATGGTCGCAAGTCAGAACTCCCATTGGTTGGTCAGTGCGGGAGAAAGAATCTGGTTTGGCCCGACATTGTAACCCAAGCGAGGAGAAGGTGCATATCATTCGGAGAACACGAAGATTGCTCGAGTCGGAAGAGCAACTATGACAGGAAGCACACAGATATGGTATATGCCCCTGGTGATCTCGTCTACCTTCGTGTCACTCCCATGAGAGGAACACACCGCTTCGGTATCAAAGGAAAGTTGGCTCCTAGATACATCGGTCCTTTCAAGATACGTGGTAGAAGAGGAGAAGTTGCTTATGCACTGGAGCTCCCGGAAAAACTCAAAGTCCATGATGTTTTCCACATCTCTCAGCTCAAGAAGTGCTTCAAAGACCCCGGCAAGACCGTGGATCATGAGCTAATCGACCTCCAAGAAGATCTCTCTTATCAAGAGCACCCTACCAAAATCCTCGAGACCCGAGCGAAGGACTGCAACAAGTCCATCAGATTACGCAAGGTGCGATGGTCACACCATTACATTGATGAAGCAACTTGGGGCGTGAAGATGAACTCCGTGTCAACCATCCTTCTCTCTTTGTGTCTTCTTCTTCTTCTTCCTAGAATCTCGGGGCGAGATTCCTGTTTAGTGGGGGAGAGTTGTAGCATCCCAGTTGTCTAACCCCTGTAATGCTACATGTCATAATAATAAAATGGGCTACTTCCAACATATAATTGTTGCATCATCATCATATCATGCTCATGTCATCATACCACCTTGCATTTGTGCATCATATAAAACCTTTTCCTGTTTGGTTCTTATTTCATGTGCATGATTAATTGTAGTTGCCTCTTGATATTGTATTTGGTTCTTACTAAATTGTTAAATGCCCAAGTTGAGTTGGGGGCATCTCTCTTTCGACTCCACCACCTTATCTTTCACCACCTTATAATTCCACCATCCAATAATATGGGCTTGGCCTTTTATTGAGTTATCTCTAGCCCATGTTGTTGGTTGGATCCACCCATAATCTATTGCTTGGCCTTTGCCCACTTTTGGGAATGCAAGGATTAAAAGCCACATGGAATAATGTTGTTTTCACAATATGACCATTGGGCTTTAATTGTGTTGCATGGGCCATGCAAGTGTCACCTAGTCTAGTTTCTGGTTTTATTTGAATACTAGCTGGAGTTTCTTCCTTGGTTTTAAACATGTGTTGGCTTGTAGTTTGTTCTCCTCATCTTCTCTCCCTCATCATCCCTTAGTTAAACCCTACCCCATGTCCCATGCACACACTTGTGCTAATGAGCATGCTAAACCTTAAACCACCCTCTTTCTTTGTTCTTGCTTGACCTATGTTTGGCTCATGCATGGACCCAAAACCCCAGACCCAACCCTTGGCCATCTCTCTCTCTTCTTCCTCTTTTCTTGCTTTTCTTGATCTAGTGTGCTTGTTCATGGAGCTTGCTTGATCAACCTTAGCACCACCATCTCTCTCCTCTCTAGCAAAAACCCTAATCCAACCCCAAAACCCCAATCTAGCTAATCCACAAACCCACCTAGTCTTTGCATCACCAAGTGTTCTCTCTCTCCCCTTTCTATCCTAAACCTAAACCCTATCTACATCTATTTTAAACAAACCCAAAAACCTACCCCCTCTTTCTCTCTACCTAGCATGTCCCTCCCCATGCCTTCCCTCTCTCTTCCAGCCATGCAGGCCCCACCCCCACACGACCAGAACCCTCCTAGCTTGCCCCACATGACCATGCCCCTCTCTCCTAACCTAGCTCCCAACCTAGCTACCGAAGCTAACCCCTTCCCCTTCTAGCTCTCTCTCAGCTAAGCCACGCCCCTACCCCACTTACCTGCCTCCCTAGCCGGCCTGCCCCACCTGCCAGACCCCCCACCCGGTGCCCTGCCTTGCCCTGGCCTCGCCATGCCTTGCACGTGACCAGTAAAGGTGGCCGATGCCACCTTTCCCCATCAAACCCTCCCCCACGCAAACACCGTGCCTCCCTCCTTCTTATCCCCTTCCTCTCCCTCTGGCCTCCCCAGATCCACCCCAGCTTCGCCCTGCCTCTCCCCTCTCTGCCCTCCTTCTCCACCATCCCCAACGCCCTCTCGCCGCCCACCGCCAGCTACCTCCTGCCACAGATGATCTAGCCGGTGGCGTGCTGCAGCAAGTCGTCGAGGAAGCTCCTGGAGTCGCCATGCCGTCCTGTGGTCGGCGGCGAGGAGGAAGAAGCCGCCCTGCATTCGGCGCCCGAGCAAACCCTAGCTACGACCGCCGTCAGCCTCGCCGTGGATCGCGACCACCTCTGCCCGCTCCGAGCACGCCAGCACGTCCGCGGTGAGCCCACGACTCTCCTAGACATCGCCCCTTCCTCAGTTGCTTCCTGGGCGCTTCGATCGTTTCGTCGAACGCTCTCGGTAGCCGGCGGCGGCGAGTGCTGAAGCTTCCGTGCGCGCGCACCCTATCTAGCACGCGTCGCCCTAGCATCAGCCAGCCGGCCGCTGGTTCCGCCATCGCAGCGTCCGATCGCGAGATCGATCCTCGGCGCTCCTTTTTGCATTGTCAGCGGCGTCTCTGCTCGTCTGCGGAGGAAAGCAGTACGCAGGCGTCGTCTTGCACAAAACCCCGGCGTATCTTTTGCTCAACCCGCGGTCCCGAGGTCCCACACTGTCGTGGCGGTGGCCTTTTTCTAAAAAGGCTCCCGCAAGACCCCGGACTGAACCCGCAGTCCACCCCTGGCCCGCGTGTGCGTTTTGCAGATGACCCCTGGCCCTTTTGTTTGCGTCAACCCGCGGTCCCTGAGAGCCCACTTGCCAGTGACTGTGTAACTTTTGCATTTAGGCTCCTGATGTTTGTTTCAATCAACCCGCGGTCCAGATCGTGCTCAGACGCTGGCGTGTGGGCCAGAGAAACCCCTGGCCCACCTGTCTGCGGCTCAGGATAGGTTAGGCTGGGTAGAAAACGTTTCAGATTGATTTAAAAATTCAAACTTATTTCAAATAAATTCAAAATTCTTTTCCAATTCAGATTTTAATAACTTTGTCATACTTTATCCAAATTAGACAAATGATATATGTATGGATATCAGGAAAATGAGAGGATTCCAAATATGCCATCTGTTTTGTATTTTGCTCAAGTAAAATTGCAAGTTATGTTAATTACCATCAATTGCCACTGGATTTTCATAAATTCACAACTAATGTTTTGTAATTCCAAATTAAGTAAATAAGTAGTCTAAATTGATCAGCTCGACGAGACCTTTCTGTTTATGCTATCCTTAACTGCATTTGCAGCATGCATCATGTCAATATATTTAGAATAACAACTGTTATGGCAACAAATGTGGTTCTAAAACCCACTAAATGTTACATTCTTGTTCCCCACACCTCACCCATGCCATGCTACCTTACTTGCCATGTAAATTGTGCATCATTCATCATGGCATGATTGTTTGCTTGACGCATCTTATTCATATGCTTGTGCTCTATATTTATGTTGGCCTTGTTTGTTTGGTTTTTCTCGGATAGACACCTTTGGCGGGGGTTGTATCAAGAGAACCAGGAGCATTACCCAGAACCGTCCTTTGCTTCAACAGAGACACCAGGCAAGCACTACCACATGCTTGCATACATACAGTACCTATTGCCTCTATCTTATTCTTGCATCATTGAGTCGCGGTTGCATTAAATTGAATCCCAAGTATGCATAGCCTTTACTTTTAAACCCCACCAAGCTTGATTCCCCCCCCCCCCGTCCCATGAGCCACTACTATAGGAGTTGTTTGAGCCATGCGAGTCGTAGAACAGCATGTGTAGGGTTTGTGAGAGTCGGATGGACAATGAGGTACCTAAGCAACTTAACCTGAGTAGTTCTGGGATAACTAAAGAAGGTGGCACCGTGGGCAATATCTGCTATTTGGTTTTCCTGCTCACTTGTGTCCGTAAGACCCCGAGTACTTGATTCCTGTTCCTTGATTTATCGCGCTATCCACATCCGGGAGGTATATGGGACCCCCCTGGACTAGAGCTTGATTCCGTCTTATTTCTTGGGGCCACAAACTAGTTTGAGGTTTTATTTACGATCCTGTACTTATGCCATGCTACTGCTTTATTTACGATTGTGCGAGGAGCACACTTTGTCTGCTTAGGTAAGCGGAGTGTTTTCGTATCGACAAGCCCAGCCACACTTTGGGTTCCCGATCGTTTCTGACCAGCCAGACCTTGAGGCCGTCTCGGAGCTTGCTTACTCCGTTGCGGGATCTACTTAAGGGGTGGCCCCCTGAAATAATTCTGAATCCTGTGATTGTTCAGTCGTGAAAGCCTCGTTGGGTTTTGATTTGGTTTTTCCGAGGTTGATCGAGTGTGTGTTGCTATTGGTGCACCCCGGCCGGGTAAAACTTTCTGAAAGCCGTGTCCGCGGTTATGGACGACTTGGAGCACAGTTTCTTGATCATAGACAAGCATAACTAAAGTACCGCCTTTAATCTGACTAAGTAACTTGACTAGTAAATAGTGCAATGCTCATAGAATGGTTAATAAAATTTGCCAACGGATGGGGGGGTGTTCGTCCGCTTCCTTGTTGGTAAGCAGGGAGGAGGATGGATCGGATGAGATTACCATTATATCTGTTGTACTTAAATTCACGGACATCCGTCTATCATTGGTTAGGCGGATGGTTAGCGTTTATCTGTAGAATTGCTAGGGTTTATCTTTTGCTGCAATTGCGTCACCCCAGGTTGTGTCCCCTTTAGAGGCATTAAGTCTTGCTGAGTACCCTTAGGGTCTCACACGATAAATTCTTGATTCAGATGAACAGGTACCTTCTCAGGACGGATACTGGGTGGAAGAAGCCGAGGATATGGGCAACGATCGTTCGGTGTAGAGATTCCGGGAACGGGGATCCGTGAGACCTGTAGTTGGGATGTGCTTATTTTTCTCTGGCATCTTATGCCTATTTGCTTCTTATCCGTACTCGGATCTTGTTTGCCGCTTCCGCATGATACTCTGATGTGTGTTGTATGAGGAGTTATCCTAAATTATAGATGTATCTAGGTCATTTGAATCTTGCCGTATGGCGTTGGTATATTTCCTTTCTTTCTAGATGGTGTGGCTCTGATGTACTCTTGTATGGTGGCTTGCGTACATACCCACTTGTGTACGTAGTTGATCCCTTCGCCTGCCGACTCGCCCGCATCTGAGTCCCGTTGAGAGGGTAGCGGTTGGGACGTCTGAAAGGACTACCAGTGAGTGGCTTTTGGGGCCCCACCGTACTATTTCAACCGCTATCTCTCATCCAGGCTTGTATCTAGGAGCGTAGTTCACCGAGGTAGTTACATTGATGCACTTGTTTCATGATTTGCATGAAGTTCAGCTTGATATTTTTAGACTGAACTTTGGCAACATTATTTTACTTCCTAAAGTTATTAATGCAGAGTCAATACAACAATATCGCCCAATCTGCCTTCTTAATGTTGTGCGACCTTCTCAAACGGCTTTTATGCAAGGAAGAAACATCTTAGACGGTGTAGTAATCCTGCATGAGACAATCCATGAACTACACTCAAAGAAATTAAATGGAGTATTGTTCAAGATTGATTTTGAGAAGGCGTATGGTAAAGTTAACTAGTCTTTCCTTCAGCAAACACTCCGTATGAAAGTTTTTTCTGACGAGTGGCGCGCTCTCATTCGGTCTTTTGTTTCTGGGGGTAGTGTTGCTATAAATGTCAATGATGACATAGGCAAATACTTACGGACAAACAAAGGATTAAGACAAGGGGATCCACTTTCACCTGTATTATTTAATATAGTGGCGGATATGTTGGCAATCCTGATTGAGAGGGCTAAGGCTGATGGCCAAATTAAAGGATTAGTTCCACATCTGGTAGATGGTGGACTATCAATCCTTCAATACATATGATACAATACTTTTTATGGATCATGATCTTGAGAAGGCTAAGAATCTGAAGTTAATACTTTCAGCATTTGAGCAATTATCATGACTAAAAATCAACTTCCATAAAAGTGATTTGTATTGCTTTGGCGAGGCTAAAAATGAGGCACATCTATATGTTGAGTTATTTGGCTGTGGCCATGGGCTATTTCCTATTAACTATCTAGGAATATCGATACATTATCGACGTCTCACGATAGCTGAATGGAAAATGGTTGAGGAAAGACTACAAAAATGTCTTAATAGTTGGAAAGGAAAACTTTTATCCCTTGGTGGAAGACTTGTAATCATTAATTCAGTACTGACTAATATGGTACTGTATATGATCTCATTCTTTCAAATACCGAAAGGGGTCTTCAAGAAAGTGGATTATTTCCGCTCAAGATTCTTTTGGCAAGGGGATGAGGTAAAAAGAAATATCGACTGGCCAAATGGACTATGGTTTACCGACCAAAGGAATATGGTGGACTTGGCATACATGATTTGCAAGTCAAGAACACTGCACTCCTAGGTAAATGGCTGTTCAAACTTCTCTCAGAAGAAGGAGTCTAGCAAACCATTTTGTGGAGGAAGTATATTGGATCCAAAGCGTTGTCTCAAGTGGTCTGGAAGCCAAGGGATTCACACTTTTGGGTGGCGGAGGAGGAGCTCCGTGTGCTATTTCTCCTTGCGCGGGTGCGTTTCCGAACGCAGGGAGTGGGGCTTGTTGCCTCATCTGCGCCATGCTTTCGCTGAGTTTCTGGAACTCGCGGCAGTCCTTGAGCATGTGACTGGCTTTCTTTTTGCCATCTTGCTTGTCGATGTAGAAGTGGATGGTGCATGGACCCGAAAGTTTTTCGAATGCTGAGGGTCCGTTGTCGCGATCGCGGCGTTGCCACGATTATGATGATCGTCCGCTGTCTCGGAGATTTCCTCCGCGGTAACCTCCGTTGTTGCGGCTGTTGTCGTTGCGGCGGTCGGCGTAGCCAGCCGCGACCATGTCGGGTCCGTCACGGTCTTCGTAGACACGCGATCTTCTCTTGCTGCGGCGTTCTCGCCTTCGGCCGTAGTCGTCCTCTTCATCTGATTGCGCTCGCTGGATGCAATCTTCGCCGTCTGCCCAACTGTTGGCAATTTCCATGAGGTGGTCGAGTGTCTTGGGCTTGACACGCCCAAGTTCTTCCTTGAAATCTTGGCTCTTGACGCCGTCTCTGAAGGCGTCGATGACCCTCTCCTCGGAGATATGCGCTGCGGAGTTCTTGGTGGTAGACCAGCGTAATATGTACGAGCGAATAGATTCCCCCGTTCTCTGAGTGCAGGCTCGCAACTCTTCGATTGAGGCTGGCCTCTTGCTGGTGCCCTTGAAATTTCGGATGAAGCTGTAAGCTAGCTCCTCCCAACTTCGGATGGATCCTGATGATAGGCTGCTGAGCCAGACCCGCGCCGCGCCTGTCAGCTGCAGCTGGAGGCATTGCATGGCGGTTTCTTTGTTACCACCGTGCAGCTTGACGGATGACAGATGATCGCTGAGCCAAGATTTTGGATCTTGCGTGCCGTTGAACTTCGGAGTATCCTAAGGAAGCTTGAAATTGCATGGCATCTTTGTTCGCCGAACAGATCTGCTGAAGCATCGAGCTCCACAGAGTTCTCCTTCATCTTCATCCATCTCGGACTCGGACGAGCATGCGCATTTGGCTCGCGCTTTGTCGATTTTGCGCTGTGTAAGCGCATCTCTGGCGTCGTAGTCGCGTTTATGGCGATGCGAGCTCTTCTTCCTTCGAGGAAGGTCGTGTTCCTCTTCCTCTTCGGATGAGGGGGTGGGGCTACGGTCGCGCATGACCGGAGCTTTCTTCTTCGGATCCGCAGGAGCGCCTTCGTGGAGCGCAGCTCCAACGAGTCCGAGTCCGGTGAGTGCGATGCATGGCTCTTTTTGGGTCCCCCTCCGGAGGTTGGTGGGCCGCGAGATACGCGGTGGCTGCCAGGATCGCAGCTTATGGTGTCTTCGGGATGATGTTGCCGTCGGCATCCATATCCATGAACGATGTGTTGAGAGTTCGGGTCACATCACGGCGTTCCTTGGGATCCATGTTCTCTACTCGCGAGCGATGCTTGTTTCCCTGATTTCCGTTCGTGCTAGAGACGGGAGCCATGGCGGAGAGCGCAGCTCGTCGCGCGCTGGACTCGGAGGCTGCTTGCTTGCGTTTATCGAGCGTCTCCTGCATCTTGACTTGCTTCTTGTGCTCCTCGATGAGGAGGTAGTGGTACGCCATCAGTAGGTCACGTGGTGCATCCACAGGCAGGACTATGTCGCCCGTGACGGCACGGCGTGCCTGTACCCATCCTTCTTTGCTAAGTTGGATGACGTGGCCGTTGTTCTCCCCTTTGGGTGGGGGGATTGGCTTCTTCTGTTCCTGCCGTTTCCGCCGTTTCCGTCCTGCGGGTTGGGGTTCGTGTTGGGCGGCGGGTTGGGCGTTTGTTGATCCTGGATGACCACGGCGCATAGGTAGCGCTCGTAGATCGGTTCGCTGCTGCCGCAGCTTTCAGATCCGGAATCGTAGGTCCCTTCATCCGAAGGTGGATCGTACAGATCGGAGTTGCAGCTGCTGCTGCTGTAGAACTCATCTGTCGATGGTGACGTGCGTAGCACGGGATGTGGAGCCCATGAGGCGGGCCTGATAGATGGCACGGGCACCCGCTCAGGAAGGCGGAGGGTGCCAGTTTGTCCCACCTGGAAGCAGAAACTCCCGAACAAAATCTCGAGTCCGTCGCCTACGGGCTCGAAATCTTTCATGGTGGCCGGCGAGTGGGCAGTGAAGTCAAAGGTCCCGAAGAGGAGGTGATTCTCCGTGGCCGCGGAGTTGTAGATCGATCGGGTTGGGACCGTCACGATCGCACAATCAGCAGCCCCGATTCCCACAGACGGCGCCAATTGACGAGGTTTAATCTCGTCAATGCCCATTGTTATGGACTTGTGTTTTGGAGAAGATGGGGATGCTGGAGATCGTGGCACGGTTAACAGACAAGCAACCAGGGGACACGAGATTTACCCAGGTTCAGGCCCCCGGAGGGAAAACCCTACTCCTGCTTGCCTGCTCTTGATTACGGCGGAACCGAAGATTACAGGGTGCGCAGATTTGATCTGGCGTGGAGGTGCGTACGAAAGTATGAGTCGAGAGATCTAGGACGTGCCCTCCTAGCCTTTATATAGACTTAGGCAGGTCCCGGGCATAGTCCTAGTCGGTTACAAGTTCTAGGGTTTTGCCCCTTTGAATTTCCTATATGTGTCAGTCTTGCTCTCCAAGGATCCGAAGGCGTCATGGGCCTTGGCCACCCGAAAATCTTCATGGGCCAGCGTATATCTTTTGTGGGCCTTCCTTGGGCTGGACCAGGTATGCTGAAGTCACGTACCCGTAGGGTATAACCATGTCAAATGGCATCCAAAAAACAATTTCTACGCTTTGGTTCGTTTAATATTAAGGATGGATCACAAATTAGGTTCTGGGAAGATAGATGGCTTGGCCAAATGTCTCTTAGAGAACAATATCCTGCTATATACTCGATAGTTAGACACAAAGGGGATACACTTTCCAGGGTAATGGAAACAAATCCTCCTAATGTTTCTTTTTGTAGAAGTCTTATAGGTCCTAGACTACTATCATGGAACAATCTCTTATTGAGACTGTCTACGATACAATTGTCGGAGGGTCTGGACGAATTTAATTGGAAGCTATTAAAGAATGGTAAATTTTCTGTTGATTTGTTTTATAGAGCTTTGATTCAACCAAATATTCCAGTTGATGATAATAGTAGAATTTGGAAAATGAAAATACCCCTGAAAACGCAAGTATTTGCTTGGTATCTTCGAAAAGGGATAACTCTTACAAAAGATAATCTTGTTAAGAGGAATTGGCAAGGAAACAAACAATGTGTCTTCTGTCATCATAAAGAGACAATTCGACACTTATTCTTCCAGTGTAAATTTGCTCATGCTATATGGTCAATCACCCAAGTGGCCTCTGGTTTATCTCCCCCTTCATCGGTTGCTAATGTTTTTGGCAATTGGTTGAATGGGATTGATGATAAATATGGAATTGTGTTTAGGGTGGGAGCGCTTGCCATCATTTGGTCGCTATAGCTATGTAGGAATGACAAGATTTTTAATAATATGGTGTCTTCTCCATTGCAGGTTATCTTCCGAGCCACGACGATCCTACGATCATGGACAACTCTTCAACGTATGGAGTTCCGCGACTTGTTTGCGGAAGGGTGTTTGCGTTTGGAGGCCGCGGCGCGGGATATTTTCTCTAGACATGGATGGCAGCGTGACCTACGAATAGCAATATCATAGTCACAGCCCATTGTGTTATCTATACGTTTATACCTTTTATACTATTCATACTGGTTGTAAGTGTGAGGATCTCCGGCTGTGTGCATCCTAGTTATGCAGAGGCCGGGTGTAAACATTGCTTTGAGTAATAAAACGCCCATTTCCAAAAAAAAGGTGAGATTGTTTGTGAACATCGGATGCGTGAGATGGGTTTGTGAAGTTTTGGATATGAGCTTGATGATATATGTTGATTTTATCCAATGTTCCTCTTCCACGATCTTGTCCTTCATGTGTTTGTACTCTTGGAGCTCTGCACATCATAAATTATCTATTCCGTTTGAATTTTAAATCTGTATTTATATTGTTATGTCTCAAATGTTTTATCATATTTTTATACTAATCAATAAAAAAAGCGATCATGCAGATCTCCACCTTTTATTTTGTGTGTTGTGAGTTATTTTCCTGATATGATAAAAATGCATGAAAATTAGGAGAAACCTTTTTTGTTAAGAATTGCATGGATACATAAGATGGTGGAAAGAGGTGGAACTCGTGATCACATCAAATATGACACATGAATAGGTGATTTAATCGTTGTCAACGGCTATGGCTACAACAAGCATGGTGATGGAAACAACTACGACGTCTACCAATCAGTGGGACTCCAAGTGTATATTTTCCTGCAAATATGACATAGGGTTTGTATTGAACTCGAGAAGGTGATGTATCTTGTCTACTTCTTCAAGCAACCGGTAAAAGTTCTAACAATCTACCTTCTTGTACTGAACTCCATCGAAGTAGGTGTTGAATGAAAAAAGCAGTGAAAGAAAATTAATTAGACAATTATAGAATAATGTTTTCGTATTTTGGGCTTAATTAACTTGGTGTGTTGGGTTATATGCTTGGGCCCCAACTGCTTGGGACTAACATGATGTCACGTATAGAGGTGTCAATATATCTAAATCTAGAATTTAATTCCTAAATATATCCAAGATATTTTGTAAATTCTCTCGATTAAAGTGCATTAATTACTACATATCTTTCCTGATATGCAATGGATTCTTTCCAGCGAACTAATCTTCTTTTTGGATGTATAAGGGCACGTACAATGCAATGACGCCAGCCTTCCCTTATGACTGCCACGTTGGATATTTGCTTAGTTGGAGGAGAGAGAAACAAGAAAGATGAGGTTGTCTTCCCTTAGCTAAGGGATGGTCTTTTAGAAATAAGGGAAGGCTAATTTCTTGGTTGTATCATATGTATTCCCTTAGCAAATTAATTTCTTACTAAAAATAGACAATTCTTATTAATTGGTAGAGATGGCACTAAGGGATAATACATTGTATGATTTATCTCTAATGACTTCTCTAGATGATGTGGAGGACTAAAAGAAGACATACCCTCTCTAGCATTGTACATGCCCTAAGAAGATCTCCTCATATGAACTCTAGACAATTCAAAGCTTTCTTATAGAATCTATTGTTATCCTCTTCATCTAAAATAAAAGGCATTAATTCTCGTTCTTGAATCATACATATAGGTTATGCACCTTCTACAACTTTTAGTTGTATTGTTCATGGTATTTTCAGACCATGTTAGTGCAATATCATGGTTGGAGAATTCATATCTTCGGAGTATAGTTGCATCATCAAATAGTAGCTTGCTACTTGCAAAGACTGGCACACATATGGTTAAGCATGTAAGTTCAAAGATTGGTAATTTGGCACAAAGAATATGTGTCTCATGTTGTATTATTTACCTATGGACTTAGTTTTTTAACTTTTCACAGTATGCATGCTATGACTCGAACACATCCTCTAGATCTATGCTTACGAGAGGCATGGGGAACATTTGATGTATATAGCTTTCCAACTTTAGAGAACAACCAAATAATTGCATCATCAATATGGGTAACAAATCAACAAGGGGGTGATTATATTAGCTTCAATGCCGCGGTGTTTGGATGGGAAGTAAGTTCGTTTCTACTCATTATTGGCCTTATTTGGAATCTAGAATTTTTGTGCATCCCAAAGATGCTATGTATCTAGGACTATTTTCTAAGTTGTTTTAAATTCATTGCAGGTTAACCCATTTAGATATGGTGATAGAAAAACACATTTCTTTACAGAATGGACAGTGAGTAGTTTACGACATGTATGACTTAGTAAAAAAAATCAAGTTATCATGCCTTTTTTGTGAGTAAAAATTGTATATAAACAGGCTGATGGATTTAAATTGACTGGATGCAACAACTTGTTATGAAAGGGATTTGTGCTGGTAAATAATGCTCCTATTACTCCAGGAGACACTATAAAGGCAGTCAATGGAAAAAAAACAAAGGTCACGATCAAGATATTAAGATAAGTAAAGCATTTAATTACACATCAAACCTTATTATCTTGATATGGATCTTTTCATGATGACCTGTTTCTAATGTCTACTTGTTCTCCATAAAGTACTTGTGTGTACTTCATGATGTATAAATCCATAAACTTTTTTGGACGAGTGGTATCTTGTTTTGATTATATTTAAGTATAGATATTTTTTTAGTATCTAAGTTATGTTTAACTATATTACCTAGAGTGAAGATGATGGTGACCGGTGGCCACTGGCGGAGCGTCATAGAGGCAAAAGTGGGCTACAACCCCCTCTTCCAAAAGCTCAAATGTTTATCTGGGTATACTCTTCTGACTGTATTGGCCTCGTTTCTAATCGTTGGGCAGATCTTTTTATTGGTTGTGTCATAGATATAGACGGCGGTGCCCAAATCTAATGGCTGTAGCGCTTTTGTTTACCTTGAGGTGTGGGTCGTTAACTGATTTTCGATGTATTTCCTTGTTGCTCATCGGTGGATCTTGGGTTAGCTCTTTTTATTTTTATGACAAGTCATGTAGTATTCGATTCCTGAATCAACAAGTCGCTATTGGTCATCGGTGGATTGGCAAAAAAAACATGTTTGTCTCTTACGTGCTATAAAATGTAATTTCCCATGTAAATTAAAAAATTAAGTGCATTTTTAAGCTTGAAAATAATCTCTTGATGTTATTAGGAACGCTTTTTTTGCGGAAAATTACCATCAAGAGTTGATTTTGTATCCAAAATTTTTTGGCCCCCTCTCTTCTTTTGGTCACGCTCCGCCACTGCTGGTGGCTACACTTTGGCTATGATAATCAAAACCTTAGTCATGTGGATATTGGCCCAAATGTATTTTTAATAATCTAGCGGACCATGACAACCACATAACTTGGGGTGGTTTCACTCGATCATATGCCAATGATGCTAGTACTGCAATGGGCAATGGGAAATGGCCTAAGGAACATCAGCATTCGTTCGGGACGTCAAATACGTGAATGGCCAAGGCGACTCAGAACCTGCTTCAAGTCACATGAGCATGCGTGCTTTCATATCTCATGATAAATGCTATGGATTAAGTCCATTTATCAATGATATGTTTTCTTATGGAGGACCTAGAGGTTGTATCGACTAAATTTTATATGATTTATGAGATATGAATGATTGAATAAACACTAGTGTTGACTTTCCTCTAGGACTAAATAAGAAAAATAAAGAAAATATCATACATACATCAAAGAAAATGAGTCATAAGCCTCTATTAGAATTTTCATGAGGCCCTTTGAATCGTTCTTTTGATGAATTAGGAAGGGGTATTACAAACTAGTTTCTAGGGGTACACCAAGGCAAGCGCATGTCTATCGGTGTGATTCATGGCACGACTATGACACATAACGATAACAGTATAACATAAGTAAACTAACCAAATAGCAACCTCGGTACACATCTGTACACAATTGTTAGCAATACAAAGTGGAGGCCAATAGTCATTTGCATCACCATACTAATAAAGGAGGGATAGTTTTAGCATGCCTCGATGTGTGGTTTTCTGTTGATGTCGTCGAACTCTTTATGAAAGAGGTAGAGATAAACACCATCGTCACTATCCCCGTCATCGTTGGTGTGGTGGCTGTCAACCCTGGTGTTCGACTCAAGCTCGTAATAGGTGCTCAACATGGTAAAAGGTGTCAATGTTGTCCATGCTAGAGTTGGTTGAGTCGTTGTAAAGTGACATACCAACATAATGTACCTATGTGGTCTCGTTGGCACAAAACATTCTTACTTCTTGGCTATAATCTGCATGTCCGGCTCAGGGTCGGGAACGAAGTGATGTGGCATGCACCCTCGATGTCTTTGATAGTCATCGTGGATCCTCTGCTCATGTTCTTCATCACAACTCCTTTTGCATATACCTTGTGCTGATTTAGCACTATCTTTGTGTGCGCATTCTCCTCTTCCGCAATCTTGTTCTTCATGTGATTGTAGTCTTGGAGCTGTGGTACATCATGAAATTACCTATTCCTTTTGAATTTTAAATTCTTATTTATGTTCTTATGTGTCTCAAATTTTCTATTATATTTTTGTATTAATCAACCAAAAATGCAATCATGCAGATCTCCGCCTTTTATTTTGTGTGTTGTGAGTTATTTTTCGATAAGAAGAAATGCACGAAAATTAGGGGAAACCATTTGTTAAGAATTGCATGGATACATAAGATGGCGGAAAGAAAGTTAATTAGACAATTAGAAAATAATATTTTCATATTTTGCGCTTAATTAATTACATATTTTTTGAATAACTAGCAAACTGAAGCAAAGGGTGTTTCTTGTGTGAGAAAATGCACCGAGTTTCATGGATTCACTTGATCACTCTCCACAAAACATGGTGGAAACAAATAACATGTAAAAATATGAGAAAATCATGATAAATATAAGATGAAAGTTCTATGTTTATCAAATTTATTGATACATCTATGGGCATCATGTCCTGAAAAACAGACAAACCCTTATCCAAACATTTGTATGCTTGCTAGCACTCCCTAGATGAGTGGGTTGTTCGCATGCCCAAAGTTAAAAAAAACATCTCAATTTATTGGTAGTTTGGTTTAAGGAGGTGGTTCCGAGTGACAAGGTTTTGGTGAATGGTTAGAGATGATTTTAAGTTCAATAATATCCACTTTTGAGTTAGAGGTTCTTTTACTGAAAGTTCTATTTCAAACCCCGGGGGAGATTGTAGTACTTAATTGCACACATGTTCCTGAGAGACAAAGCACGGGAGATGATCACATTGTTGTAGGAACTAACATAGTTAATTGGTACTATAGCTACTTCTCGTCGTCATTGGAGATGTAGATTATATCCTACTTGTAGGTGGAGGCAGAGGGTTTGGCTTCGCTGGCTACAACGCTATTTTTTCGAAAAAGAGGCATAGCCCCAGCCTCTGCATTAAAATGATGCATATGACCTCTTTATTTCATTATTTAAAAATTCACGGTCTCAAACACAAGCAAAATTCATGGATCACAAAGGGTCAATACTCGTATCAACCATCTAAAATAGAAAAAATCAAAAGTGCACGCCATCAGATTCTAAGATTATATAGCCAGCTGCACTGGCTAAATAATTACTGCATTACCAGATCCGCCTCCGATTAGAGATGTGACCATGTCCTGATCCACTGGGAAGCCAAGTGAATAACCTGCAAAATATATAGATCGTGCTCTGTTAAATATGTAGTCATTACGAACATTCCAAATATCCCAAAGAATAACGCAAACTCCCACCTGAATTTTTTTGGGAGTGCCCTTGAGCCAATTCCCAAAAATATTGTTAATACTTGTTGGTGGAGAAATGTTAAAGGTCATATGTATAATGAGCCAAATAATAATCGCAAATTGGACAATCAATAAATAGATGTTGAATATATTCGTCTTTGTCATAGAAACAACACTTGGTGTCTCCATGCCAATGTCGTTTTATTAGGTTATCTTTGGTTTGAATGACCTTATTATGCATAAACCACATAAACATTCTGATTTTAGAGGAGTTTTAATTTTCCAAATGAACTTTCTAAGGAACCTTATGTTTCCATTCATTAGATCAAAATATATCGATTAAATAGTAAACTATCGGAATGTTTAATGCGCTAAATAAATACACCACATTCCTCCGCGAGAGTAATAGACATGAGCCTAGACACAAGATGTAACCATGCAGTCCACTTGTTCATCGTCGGCGATCTCCTAAAAGTCACATAAAGTGGATTCGAGGATAACACATTAGCCACGGTAACTTGTTTCCATTGCACAATATTATACAAAGAGGTATATTGCTGCGCTAGAGGCATGTCCCCCAACCAAACGTCTTCCCAAAATCTGGTGATGGTTTCATCCCGCACATCAAACTGACCCCTAGTAAAAAACTCTTGTTTTACTTTCATAAGACCCTGCCCGAATGGTGAATCATTGGGTTGCACGGTTACTTGTGACAATGTTTTAAAGTGTAGATATTTATTTTGTAACATTTATTGACATGCCCCTTTCTCTTTAATCAGTTTGAATAACCATTTTCTAAGTAAAAATTTATTTTTGATGTCCATGACCTCCACTCGTAGTCCTCCTTGGTCCTTAGGACAGCAAATGATATTTTACTTTTTTAAGCGATACTTTTTCTTATGGACATCTTTCTGCCAAAAGAAGCGAGATCTAAAAAAACCTAACCTTTTCCGTACTCTAATCAGTATATCCATAAAAGATAATATAAACATTGGTAAGCTAGTTAAGACCGAGATGATGAGCACGAGATGCCCCCCATAAGATAGTGGCTTGACTATCCAATTGCTTAATTTTTTCTCGAAGCGGTCTTCCACGTGTTTCCATTCTTCATTTTTAAGCTCGCGGGAATGGATAGGAATGCCCAGATACTTAAAAGGGAAGACCAAGACCAACAACCAAAAATATCTTTATACTCCTCTACAGTTTTGGATTGTCCAAAACAAAAGAGTTCACTTTTATGAAAAATTATCTTAAGACCCATGAGTTGTTCAAAAATACAAAGAATAAGTTTCATATTAAGCACCTTCTGCAGATCATGTTTCATAAAAATTATCGTATCATCGGCATATCGAAAGATAGAAACACTCTCATCAACTAGATTTGGAATGAGCCCACTAACCTAACAATCTTGTTTTGCCCGACTAATAAGTATCACTAGCATGTCTACAATAATACTGAATAAAATCGGTGATAAAGGGTCCCCTTGACGTAATCCTTTAGACTATCCCCAATGGGATATCATAGGTGGTATCATGCATTACATGTATTCAAAATGCTTATGTGTCACTGCAATTAGTGATAAAATATATTTTGTTAGTATCATAGCACATGGAACTAGAAAAAATGATCTCAAATAAATCTTGTACGCAATTTTACATTGAGATTCTACGAAACAATAAATACACTAAGACTATGATACTACTACATGATACTATGCATTATAGAGATGATATCATATACTATTATCATATGCAAGATTCTATTATATGATACTCCCCATTGTGACTAGTCGTATGGATTTGGAAATAATGTCTGATTGTATCATTAACTCTTACTTCCACACTACCCTGACTAATAAAGTTATTAATCCATAGACACCATTTTGGATTAAACCCTTTCATGTGCATAACTTGTTGCAAGAAGGTCCATTTAACTTTATGATACATCTTTTCAAAATCAATCATAAGAAGTACCCCGTACATTTTTTCTTATGGAGCCCATGAATGGTTGCATGAAGAACCACAAACCCTTCTAAAATATGCCTTCATGGCATGAATGCAGTTTGGATAGGCCGTATGACCTTGTGTGCAATTCCTATTATACTATTTGTATCCACTTTTGTGAATATTTTGAAACTCACATTTAATAAGCACATGCGTCTGTATTGTTGAATTTGAACCGCATTTTCCTTTTTGGGGAGCAGAACAATTGTGCCAAAGTTTAACCGGAAGAGGGGGAGTTCTCCATTTTGAAAAGCCACAAACATATCCATGACGTCCGGAGTGGAGGTCTCCTTGGTCTAGGACCCGGTCTAGACCGAAAGTGCTTTGTTTTTCTCCATTTGCATGATAGCATCATGGATCTCTTTCTCAATAAAATCAGTGATTAAAATATTATTTTCCTCTACTGATAATTATGGATATATTGTACTTGGACTCAGTCATAAAAAATTTGGTTTTTATCCGACGCCCCAAAGAGCTCTGTCTTCCTCGCGTTTCTTCCTGGCGAAGTACTCCAGCAGCCTAACCTGCTTCTCGAGAATCTCTTCCTCCTCCTCGGCCTGCCGCTGAGCCTCCTCCCACCATTCAAGCTGTGGTGAATCATGTTCCGGAGTCGCAGTTGCCACGTCCGCGTCGTCCTCCAAATTGATTTTAAACTCATCATCTAAAGAGGACCACTTAGCCTAGTACGAGGTGGAGGAGCATTCGTCATGGTCCGGCGGTGGGACGGGGTGCTCCTCCTCCACAACCTCTAGAGCTTTCTCCTCCTTCACCTCAAGAGAGTCATGCTCAATACGGGGGGCGCTTCACCAGCGGGACCGGCCAGACGCAAGAAAGGCGAGCGTCTTTTTGCTGCAAGGGATATCAAAATGTGTCTATCATAGAGCTGGTGTGTGCCATGAGGGCGCGATAGCACGAGGCTTTATAGTGTGCGTTCGGTAAGTTGTATCGTCCCTAACACGGAGGAAGGAGAAGAGACTACACATGCGTCTTACTGAATCGAGAAAATCAACCGCACGCGTCCAAAAAATAGATATATTAAAATGTTGGTGCTAATTTGGGAAAAATAAAAAACTTAATTGCACACACATATTCCCGAGAGACACAACACGAGGGGTGATCATGTGGATCATCAGCAAGTCCCAAAACAATCAGCACACAATCACACCGTCATAAGCTCGGCCTCGAAACATTAATAAAAGAGATCGCGATCAACTCCTACAAAAAACACTAGGGTGCTTTCTTTCTTTTCATACATGCTCGACAGACAGGTACAAAATATATGTCTCAAACAATTTTTTACTTTACACGACATCCACCTTTCATGTACGGCTTCGCAGACACTATTTACTGTAGTACTGGTACCACCTTTCCAGAAAATGTTGTGGGAACCAAGTTTTAGAAGAATTTTTAGAGGGTGCTCTTTAGTTTGAATCCTAGTATAGCCCTTTACGAGTGCTTTTGAGTTAGACTTTTTTTTGTATTGGACGTTCCGTTTCCAACCAGGGAAAGGTTTGTTCATAACAGATACATAATTGCACTCAGCGCCTTTTCACACGCACATTTCCGAGAGTAACTAGATAATAGGCGATCATCACATGTGGATCAATCAGCAACTCCTAAATGAATCAGGGCGCAATCACACGATCATAAGCTGATCCAAGGCATGGAAGCAATAATAAAAAAGACCAGAGGTCGCCATCAACTCCTACAAAAACATCGGGCTGCTTTCTTTCTTTTCAAACATGGTCGACAAGTACGGAAGCTACATGATTACACAACATCAACCTTTCACGGCTTCTCAGACAGTAGTAATCGACTGCTACCACCTCCCTAAACAAATGCTTCAGTCTTGCGTGCTTCCGAAATTTCAGTGGATCAAGTGGCAAATGCATCTGAAAAGACGCAGCGGGAAAAAGCAGCACTCTTATCTCCGGGTGCGACGTGGACCGTGGGATATCTAAGTAGACGGTCAGGATATGTTGGATATGCCTCTCTCTCGCTCTTTTTTACATTGGTATATATTCACGTGTTTCACTAAAAGACATTTTCTCGGCATGGAAATTTTGTTTATATGGGAGATAATAAATTAGCTATGACATCTAGACATATAGCTTAATAGGATTGATAGTATACTTGTACCAATAAGTTCTAACTTTTTTTCCAAAAACTCATCCAAAGGGAATTTTGATGTTATAAGCATGCTTGACCAGAGCAATTTGAGGATGGGTGACCAGCCGGTAAGTCCGTATCAGGTGCGTACGAGTGAGGACAAAGTACGCAGAAAAGACTAGTGTTGATATGTGGGGTTAGTCTAGAAATCCTATTGAGCTGTCAGGAGTGGCACCCCCGGGGCCAAGAGAGAACGGGGTGCTACAAGTGGTATCAGAGCCGATCTTCGAGGTTATACGGGTGTGCATGTCAGTGACGGAATATATGGAGCATGACGCGTGTGGCCCAGAGTGGACACGACATGTCGCATATGCCGGCACTAGACACACGGACGTGTGCCAAGAGGGGATGTTCCTGGGGGGTTTGCTTGATCGATCTTCTAAAGGGTGGGTGTATATAAGATCTAGGCACATGGCTTAATAGGATTGATAGGATACTCATACCAACAAGCTGCAACTTCTTTTCCGAAAGCTCATCCAAAAGGAACTCTGGTGTTAAGCATGCTTGGTCCAGAGCAATTTGAGAATGGGTGACCGACCAGGAAATGGATACCGGGTGCGCACGAGTGAGTACAAAGTGCGCAAAAAAATAGTGTTGGTCTATGGGGCCAGTCCAGAGATCCTATTGAGTTGTCGGGAGTGGCACCCCGGGGCCAAGAGGGAACGGGGTGCTACATTATTTTAAGTCCTTCGATGTTAGTATTTGGAATAAGAGTAAAATATACCGGAGGTCCTAAAAGTTTGGAGGAAACCGTATGCAGGTCCTAAAAGTTTCAAGTTATGTACCGGAGGTCCTAATTCTCAGTTAATTGTACACTGCATGTCCTAACTCTTAGCTATAGTGTTGGCTACAGTGCATATGGATATGAGAATTAGGACCTCCGGTACACAAGTTCAAACTGATAGGACATGTATATGGTTTCCTCCAAACTTTTAGGACCTATGGCGCATTTTACTCTTGGAATAAAGTATAATCCCTATGAGTCACGTTAACATTTGTGAAACAGAACATAACACATTCAGAAAATGCCATTTCATAGGGAGCACTTTGTATGATCATCTGTTCCAAATTCATCGTGATCTGAAAATATTTTATTTAACAACAAACATTTTTTTCATAGAAATCTTAAACAAATTCTAAATAAAAATGATGTACGCTTTAGCAGTTGTGGGGCTTAGTTGGGGCCATGGGGGGGAGGGGGCATGGCCCCCCTAGCTTAAAGAAACTTTTTCATACTATCATTATGTATTCATGCAACCATGGTCCATGGCCCTTCGGTGTACTGCCAGTATGCATCTCCTAGCTGGCATCTCCTAGTTTTCTACCTACGCCCGTGTTGCGGTTCTCCCTCGTGGGCACATATTTCACCGTCGCTGCCTTAGGGAAGAGGTAGCACGGGAGAGCCCACGCTGCCCACTGTGCAGGGCAGTAGTGACGTGATACATAATTTATTTATACATAGCCTAGCGTTCACTATGAGATGGTTTATCATATATCAAGTTATGTGAGATGGATTTGTGAACTTCAAATACATGAGATGGGTTTGTGAACTTCAGCGAGTTTATTTATACATAGCCTAATATGTCTACTGTTTTCTCATCAAGTTATGTGAGATGGATTTGTGAACTTCAAATACATGAGATGGGTTTGTGAACTTCAGCGAGTTTATTTATACATAGCCTAATATGTCTACTGTTTTCTCATTGTATGCACATGGATCTTTTACTCCAATAATTTTGTTCAGTGATTAAGTTTAGAGATATATATGTATATACATGTGTATACAAAAAGCAATTAATTGGTATAAATAAGTAGTTTCAGATTTCTTCACCGAGATTTCAAAGACCATGGATCTATCAAATGTATGAATCATTATTTTCTATTGCATTATAATAATATTTATCTTGTGGAATATTAATATATTTGAATTTGTACACAAGTGTTGGAGCTTAACATACAACGTTGAGAGGCCCAATAACTATTATCGTGTATAAACATAGAGTAATCTTTTAAATTTTAAAAATATCATTGAGGAGTTTTCTAGAGTTGGGGGGGGGGGGTCATTGCCCCCCTTCATCTTAGGAAAGGCATGCCACTTTAAACAAGGGGCACTTCAAATAAATCTTGTACACAATTTTACATTGAGATTCTATAAAACAATAAATACACTAAAACTATGATACTACTACATGATACTATGGATTATAGATATGGTATCATATACTATTATCATATGCATGACACTACTATATGATACTCCCCATTGTGACTAGTCGTATGGGTTTGGAAATAATGTCCGATTGTATCATTAAATCTTACTCTCACACTACCCTGACTAATAAAGTTATTAATCCATAGACACCATTTTACACAGAAATCTTAAACAAATTATAAATAAAATGATGTACGCTTTAGCAGTTGTGGGGCTTAGTTGGGGCCATGGGGGAGGGGGGCATGGCCCCCCTAGCTTAAAGAAACTTTTTCATACTATCATTATGTACTCATGCAACCATGGTCCATGGCCCTTCGGTGTACTGCCTGTATGCATCTCCTAGCTGGCATCTCCTAGTTTTCTACCTACGCCCGTGTTGCGGTTCTCCCTCGTGGGCACATCTTTCACCGTCGCTGCCTTAGGGAAGAGGTAGCACGGGAGAGCCCACGCTGCCCACTGCGCAGGGCAGCAGTGACGTGATACATATATTATTTATACATAGCCTAGCGTTCATTATGAGATGGTTTATCATATATCAAGTTATGTGAGATGGATTTGTGAACTTCAAATACATGAGATGGGTTTGTGAACTTCAGCGAGTTTATTTATACATAGCCTAAGATGTCTACTCTTTTCTCATTTTATGCACATGGATCTTTTACTCCAATAATTTTGTTTAGTGATTAAGTTTAGAGGTATATATATGTATATACACGTGTATACAAAAATCAATTGGTTTAAATAAGTAGTTTCATATTTCTTCACCGAGATTTCAAAGACCATGGATCTATCAAATGTATGAATCATTTATTTTCTATTGCATTATAATAATATTTCTCTTGTGGAATACTAATATATTTGAATTTGTGCACAAGTGTTGGAGCTTGACATACAATGTTGAGAGGCCCAAGAACTATTATCGTGTATAAACATAGAGTAATCTTTTAAATTTTAAAAATATCATTGAGGAGTTTTCTAGAGTTGGGGGGGGGGGGTCATTGCCCCCCTTGATCTTAGGAAAGGCATGCCACTTTAAACAAGGGGCACTTGGTGTTATGTTGCCCTAGGCCCCCAAAATATGTGGACCAGCTCTGTTTGTATTGAGTTAAACTGAGACATTTTATCATATATCGAGTTATGTGAGATGGGTTTGTGAACTTGAGAAACATGAGATGAGCTTGTGAACCTCAGGTATGAGCTGGACATTATATGCTGATTTGTTGTATGTTCATCTATGTTCAGTTATATTGACATAATTCATCATATATTCAGTTATGTCAGATGTGTTTGTGAACTTTAGATGTAATATTGATCTTTGATTGACTTATCATGTAATAATTTGCATTGAAAGTTTCATTTGTATGAAATGTGCAAAAATGCTTTTTTTATGGTAAAATAATGCTTGTTTGATCTCGATCTCAGACTCACCCTTTATCTATGTGTCCGGGTGGCTTGTTTTGTTGGAATTTGGTGAGTTTTGGTTGTTGGCTCATTAGACAAATTCTGAAATTATCTTTGGCCCACTTGTGCATGGCAGCATATGGATACACAAGTAGTGCTAAAGTTTAGTCCCACATTGCTAGTTGAAGGGGAGTTGGACCACCTTATATAGTAGAGTGTTGCACCACTCACTAAGGTATGACAAGAAGATTAGCCCTCGTGCACTCCTCCTCCGATGTCGCCCGCCTCGCCTCACCATGCCTCTCGTCACGACGCGCGCGCGCCGCGGGTTGCGGGAATCTCGCCGAGCCGAGCTTTATTTTACTGGTTGGGAAAACTGATTACGAGTCATTAACGGACGCGTTAATTATAGTCGTTTCCAGTTTTTATGGACGTGGACTGTTACCGACTCAGACGTGGGCTGAGCCCCACGATCTTCCTAACCTGCACTATATAAGCATCTGCGCTAAACCTAATCAGTGAATCAATCCACGCACGCGCCTACCTCCAGAACCTTGTGCCGCCGCTTTCGTCTTCCCCGTCCCGGCTTGCGGCGTGCACCGCAGATCGGGACAGTAGGCCTCCGGAACCCCGCCTCTCGTGAACCTGTACGGGTGAGGGGCGATTAGGTTTTTGGGGAGCGCTCAAGCGCGACTACTGGCAACCACGACGTCGTCCGACGGCGAGTTCCCGAACGACGACTTCTTCGACAACCTCAACATGGGCGACGCTGCTGCAGCCGCTGCGGCTGCTATTCAGCCTACATTGTATGTGATATTCAACTGTCATTTTTGGATTATGCTAGAGTTCTTTGTTTTAGCGTTTGGTGTAGATGTGATAGGTGTATCTTGTATAGATGTAATTTGTTCATCTATTTTGTTGATCTTCATGATTGGTTTTACTACTGTCTGTATGATCATGCTTCATCGGTTTATTATTCGGATTAAATCATATGGATTATTGCTTATATTTTCAACAATCCAAAAACCTGATTATAGGCAACTGAATTCCACTGGTGTAGCTGCGGCTACTAGGCCGCCTCCTTTTGATGGCATGCACTATAAGAGATGGCGCAAGAGAGCAGTTCTCTGGTTTGAAAACATAAACTGTTATAGCGCCACTCTTGGCAAGCCTGAAGAAGATCTTTCTGCTGAGCAGGAAGCGAACTTTAAGAAAGCCGATACCATGTTTATGGCGGCTTTGTTCAGTGTTCTTGGAGACAACATTGTTGACCCGTATATGTCATTTGATAATGGCAAGGACGTGTGGGAAGCGCTCGAGGCCAAGTTTGGGGTCTCGGACGCTGGCACTGAGTTGTATGTCATGGAGCAATTCTATGACTACAAGATGGTTGATGAGCGCTCCATCGTTGAGCAAGATCATGAGATACAATCACTTGCCAAAGAACTTGAGCAGTTCAAGTGTTTCTTACCGGACAAATTTGTGGTCGGTGCCATTATTGCCAAGCTTTCTCCCTCGTGGAGGAACTTTGCTACTTCTCTGAAACATAAGAGACAAGAGTTTTCCGTTACGGATCTCATTGATTCTCTTCATGTGGAAGAGAAGGCGAGAAAAAAGGACAAAACTGCTCGAGGATTTGAGGGAGGTTTTACTGCCAATTTAGTGCAGATGAAAAACTCCCAATCCCACAAGTTCAAGAATAAGAACAAAACTGAAGGAAAGGGGAAGTTTGATGGAAAGAACAAGGCCACGCACTCAACCAACTTCAAGAATAAAAATTATAAGAGGAAAGGCTCTTGCCACGTCTGTGGCGATCCTGATCATTGGGCTCCTGGTTGCCCTAATCGCTTTGACAAGCATCAACATGGGAACAACGGCAAGGCTGATAATGTTGTTATTAGCGATACTGAGATGAAGAATGCTGGGTATGGCATTTTACCTACTATCCTTTCAGTATGTCATTCTCCTGATTGGTGGATAGACACGGGTGCTAATACACATGTATGTTCTGATATTTCCATGTTTTCCTTTTATCAGGTCTCAAAGACTTCTTCTTTGCTGACGGGAAACGGCTCACGTGCTTCTGTTCATGGTATTGGTACGATAAATCGGAAGTTTACTTCGGGGAAGACCGTACAGCTGAAGAATGTGTAGCACGTTCCCTCCATCAATAAGAATCTCGTCAGCTAATCGCTTTTATGTCGAGATGGCTTTAAATTGGTTTTTGAGTCCAATAAAGTTGTAATTTTTAAGTATGTACAATTTGTTTGAAAGGGTTATGAGTGCGGAGGTCTGTTCCGCTTGTCTTTGTCAGACTCATGTACTAAAGTTATTAATCATGTTTGCAATGATAAGGAGTCCAATGTTTGGCATTCACGACTCTGTCATATTAACTTTGGTTGCATGACGCGGCTAGCCAATATGAGTTTAATTTCAAAATTTACCATTGTCAAAGGTTCTAAGTGCCAAGTTTGTGTACAAGCAAAGCAACCCCGCAAGTCTCATATGGCCGCGGAACCAAGAAACTTAGCACCGCTAGAACTTATACATTCAGATCTTTGTGAGATGAATGGTGTGTTGACAAAAGATAGAAAAATATACTTTATGACGTTGATTGATGACTCCACTAGATACTGCTATGTTTATCTTCTGAAATCTAAAGATGAAGCTGCTTTGAACTACTTCAAAATCTATAAAGCTGAGGCAGAAAACCAACTTGATCTTAAAAATCAAGCGGCTAAGGTCAGATCGTGGTGGAGAGTACTTTTCAAACGAATTTGATTTATTCTGTATGGAACATGGTATTATACATGAGAGGACGCCTCCCTACTCACCTCAGTCAAATGGGGTGGCCGAAAGAAATAACCGCACTCTAACTGATTTGGTTAACGCCATGTTAGATACATCGGGTCTTTTCAAGAAATGGTGGGGGGAGGCGCTAATGACCACGTGTCATGTCCTAAACCGTGTTCCTGTAAAGGATAAAACCATGACTCCATTTGAGGAATGGGAAAAGAAAAGGCTTAAACTCTCTTACTTGCGAACTTGGGGTTGTTTGGCGAAAGTCAATATTCCAATACCCAAGAAGCGAAAGCTTGGACCAAAAACCGTTGATTGCGTTTTTCTCGGATATGATTTTCATAGCATTGGCTATAGATTTTTGATAGTAAAATCTAAGGTATCCGACATGCATGTTGGTAAAATTATGGAATCTAATGATGCGACTTTCTTTGAGGGCATCTTTCCTATGAAAGGTATGTCTAGCTCATCAAATCAGGAAATGACTAGTTCATCTAGTCAGGAATTTTCTATAATTCCTGAACCCACTATGCCGATAGAACACTCTGATGATCCTGTGGAGGATGACAATGAAGCTCCCAAAAGGAGCAAGAGACAAAGGACTACAAAGTCAGATGGTGATGATTTCATTATGTACCTTGTGGATGATACTCCCACTTCTATTTCAGAAGCCTATGCATCTCAAGATGCTGACTACTGGAAGGAAGCTGTCCGAAGCGAGATGGAATCCATCTTAGCTAACGGTACTTGGGAAATCACTGATCGTCCTTATGGGTGTAAACCTGTAGGATGTAAATGGGTGTTCAAGAAAAAGCTTAAACCTGATGGTACTATTGAAAAGTACAAGGCACGTCTTGAGACTAAGGGTTATACCCAAAAGGAAGGTGAAGACTTCTTCGATACCTACTCACATGTAGCCAGATTAACCACTATTCGAGTACTACTTTCCTTGGCTGCCTCACATGGTCTTCTCGTTCATAAAATGGACGTTAAGACAGCTTTTCTAAATGGAGAGCTGGATGAGGAAATTTATATGGAGCAGCCTGACGGATTTGTAGTAGATGGTCAAGAAGGAAAGGTGTGTAATTTAGTGAAGTCTTTATATGGTCTTAAGCAAGCTCCTAAGCAGTGGCACGAGAAGTTTGAAAGAACTTTAACTGCTAAAGGATTTTTTGTAAACGAAGCTGACAAATGTGTGTACTAACGCCATGGTGGGGGCGAGGGAGTTATTATGTGTCTCTATGTTGATGACATATTGATATTCGGGACCAACCTCGCTGTTATCGAGGAGGTCAAATAGTTCCTATCTCATTGCTTTGAGATGAAGGACTTGGGAGTGGCTGATATAATTTAAACATCAAGATACTCAAGGATGACAATGGTGGGATTACACTGCTTCAGTCTCACTATGTGGAAAAGATATTGAGTCACTTCGGGTATAGCGCCTGCAATTATTCTCCAACGCCTTATGATCCGAGTGTGCTACTTCAAAAGAATCGAAGGACTGCTAAAGATCAATTAAGATATTCTCAAATTATTGGCTCACTCATGTATTTAGCCAACGCTACTAGACCTGACATCTCCTTTGCTGTAAGCAAACTGAGTCGATTTGTGTCAAATCCTGGAGATGATCATTGGCATGCTCTTGAAAGAGTTTTGCGCTATTTGAAAGGCACTGCGAGTTATGGTATTCACTATACTGGGTATCCACGGGTACTTGAGGGTTATAGTGATTCAAACTGGATATCTGATGCTGATGAGATTAAGGCCACAAGTGGTTATTTGTTTACACTTGGTGGTGGCGCTGTTTCCTAGAAGTATTGCAAGCAGACCATCTTAACGAGGTCAACAATGGAAGCAGAACTCACAGCATTAGACACAGCCACTGTTGAAGCAGAGTGGCTTCGAGAGCTCTTGATGGACTTACTTGTGGTTGAAAAACCAATACGCGCCATCCCGATGAACTGTGATAATCAAATTGTGATCGTCAAAGTAAACAGTTCTAAGGATAATATGAAGTCATCAAGGCATGTGAAGAGGAGATTAAAATCTGTCAGGAAACTGAGAAACTCCGGAGTTATTGTGTTGGATTATATCCAAACATCTAAGAATCTGGCAGATCCCTTCACAAAGGGTTTATCACGCAATGTGATAGATAATGCATCGAGGGAGATGGGTTTGAGACCCACGCTATGAGTTGATCCCAGTGGCAACCCACTCTATGTGATCGGAGATCCCGTGAATTAGAGCTGGGAGACAAGCTGTTGGTCAGCTGAGAGGACAGTATCCCCATATTATATTTACATCTCCATAAAGATGCAATACTCTCTTAATCTGCATGGCAGGTTGATATTTATCTTAATGTGTTCCAATTGGCTTTTATAAGCGGAGATGTTGTCCTGCAGAACATCTCTTGAGGAACACACCTATATGAGTCTGACTGTCAAACGTCGCAGTCCGTGAGAGTTTGGTGCTCTCTAATAAACTCATGAAAGGCCCTGGAGTATGACGTGTAAGCTCCAAACCGCGGGGAAGCTGACGACAGCACTGTACCGGTCTAGATTTTGTGTGAAACTAGCGTGCAGAAAACTTGTAGTTCAAGGCATAGTCCACTATTCAAGTTGCTAGCTAGTGTAGCATGAAGTTTAACGTGGAAGTTCAACTTAACAGTCTCCACTACACACTGGTATATAAAACAATGTTCTGAAAGAAAAGTGATGTGATGTGTCAACGAGACTTTGTGGGGGATTGTTGGAATTTGGTGAGTTTTGGGTTGTTGGCCCATTAGACAAATTCTAAAATTATCTTTAGCCCACTTGTGCATGGCAGCATATGGATACGCAAGTGGTGCTAAAGTTTAGTCCCACATTGCTAGTTGAAGGGGAGTTGGACCACCTTATATAGTAAAGTGTTGCACCACTCACTAAGGTATGACGAGAAGAGTAGCCATCGTGCACTCCTCCTCCGATGCCGCCCGCCTTGCCTCGCCACGCCTCTCGTCACGACGCGCGCGCGTCGTGGGTTGCAGGAATCTCGCCGACCTGAGCTTTATTTTACTGGTTGGGAAAACTGATTATGAGTCATTAACGGACGCGTTAATTACAGTCGTTTCTAACCTACACTATATAAGCGTCTGCGCTAAACCTAATCAGTGAATCAATCCACACACGCGCCTACCTCCAGAA
Organism: Avena longiglumis; assembly: GCA_030063025.1. Taxonomy (NCBI): domain Eukaryota; kingdom Viridiplantae; phylum Streptophyta; class Magnoliopsida; order Poales; family Poaceae; genus Avena; species Avena longiglumis. The sequence goes on along the minus strand of CP125974.1, from coordinate 540,407,916 downwards.
CCTTGCGCCGCCGCTTTCATCTTCCCCATCCCGGCTTGCGGCGTGCACCGCAGATCGGGACGGTAGGCCTTTGGAACCCCGCCTCTCGTGAACCTGTATGGGTGAGGGGCGATCAGGTTTTTGGGGAGCGCTCAAGCGCGACTACTGGCAACCACGACGTCGTCCGACGGCGAGTTCCCGAACGACGACTTCTTCCCGGACGTAAGCGACCTCTTCGACAACCTCAACATGGGCGACGCTGCTGCAACCGATGCGGCTGCTATTCAGCCAACACTGTATGTGATATTCAACCGTCCTTTTCGGATTATGCTAGAGTTCTTTGTTCTAGCGTTTGGTGTAGATGTGATAGGTTTATCTTGTATAGATGTAATCTGTTCATCCAATTTGTTGATCTGTATGATTGGTTTTACTACTGTCTGTATGATCATGTTTCATCAGTTTATTATTCGAATTAAATCATATGGATTATTGATTATATTTTTAACATGTTCTATGTTGCCTCGAGGTGGTAAAATGGCTTATAGGCCCGCCTATCAGCATGCGATCGGGGCAGACAAGGTATGCACGTGAGCCTGGACACTGTAGGTCGGTTTTGGAGCCGTTGTAATGTATTGTATCTGTGTTTCTGTATTAGAACAGTTGTGTAAATAAAATTTTGCTGCATGTGGTGCGTATAGTTGGTCGAGAAAAAAATGTAGTTCCCTTGCGACATCACTAGTCTTGGGCGAATATTTGGGTCTGCCTTTGTAAGGAAGACCTTTGTATTTGAAAGTATAGGTAAATTTGTGTTGAATTGTGGCCGCTCGTTCGTGGCGCCTCACCCACCCGCATTCCCGAGAGACACAGCACGAGCTAGAGGCCCTGATGTGGATCGTCATAAGCAAGTCCCGAGAGGATAATCAGCGCGCAATCACACCGCCATAAGCTAGTAGTAGAACAAAGCACTACCCAAGGATGAACAAATAATAAAACAGATCAGGATCACAACTCCTGCAAGATCAAACACACTAGCTAGGCTTTCTTTCTTTCTTTTCACCACACATGCTCGACGTGTCTGGAGCTACACCGACACACACCTTTCAAGTAGTAGTACTCCGGTTTCTTCTCAGACACTAATTAAACACTACTGGTAGTAGTAGTAGTAGTCCTGTCCTCCGAAATTTCAGGTGGCTAGTAGCAGCAAACGCATCGGGAAAGACGCGGCCGGGTAGGGGAAAAGCAGCACTCGAGTGGGTGTTGGGCACGGGGAAATGACGATGCCGCGCGCGCATCACTTCCACTTGGAGAGGGGGTTCGACATGATGGTGCGTGTTGTGACAGCATCATGGCCACTCTCCTTGGAGGTCGCACGCACAACAAGGAGAGCCTAGGCCGGCCCAGATCCCTAGGCTACGCGACGCAGCTGAGGCGGCCTAGGCACCCGCCGATCCACAGGCTTTTCGCCAGCCCCTTCTGCAAACCACGGAATAAACACGCACTTGTCAGTTGTCAGTAAGATAAGACCACCACCATTACTAAACAGCAAGCAAGCACACTAGGCCACTAGGGTCCCATGGATTTCTGGCCGGTTTCGACCGATCCAAACGGATTTCAGGGGTCCATGGGTCAGTGTGAGTAAGAGCGTAGGCTGCGAGAGGCAGGTAGAGGTAGGTACGTACCCTGGGCTTGTGGCAGAGCATGTCGGGCGGGATCACGTAGAGGTCCTCGTCCACGGCTTTGACCGCCCTGCGGTTGTGGCTCCCGGGCACAGGGGCCCCGGCGCCAGTCTGCTTCTTCGTCCCGCCGTGCGGACCCACCACCACCTTCTGCCGCCTCTGCTCCTCCTCCTCCTCGGCCTGCAGCGTACCGCTGCTCCACGTTACCGCCTGGTAATAACAACAAAGTAAAAAGGCGCAGCATGGTTAGTTCTTACTACGTACTGCGAGTATGCGTGTCGAAACTTTTCAAAAGTCGATGACACGCTACATTCTTATTCTGCGAGTAATGACTACGTTTCGTACGTGGTCGTCCTTGCTGATGACTACATTTCGTACATGCGTTTTCTAGCTAGCTACAAAAATCTGGTGCACTACTTTTATGTTGGATTGGCACGACAAAAATCCTAATATATAGGACTATGAAAGAGGTAAGAACTAAGAAAACACTAAAAAAAGGAACTTACGTTTCCCCTAAGTTGCTCCAAATTAAACAGTTAGCTATAGCTTCCCAACAAAATAGCTCATTCTAAGCAAGTACGAACGAAGCTCTATCCAAACAGAACTATATTACTATTATATTATTAGTACTCCAAAAGTATAATCATCGCGAGCAGATTAGGGAGGGAACTCTCGATCCAAAGTCAACCTTTCGAGCCTGCAGCTAGCTTGACAAAACAAATCATGCACTACAACGTGTGCTCAGGCGATTTATCTTTCTAAATGGAACTTAGAGGAGGAGTCACCTTTTTGGCTGGCTTTGGCGAAGCTGGCAGAGCGATGACCATGCCGCCGGCCTGCAGCTGCAAGGCGGACTCGAAGTACTGGGTGACCGGCCAGTCGCCGCCGGCGTACCCGTACCCGTACCCGCCGTGGTCGTCGTAGTAGTTCCACTCCCCGAACGCCGGGATCCGCCGCGGTCTCGCCCTCACCTTCTGCAGAGAAACAAACATTGATTGTTGGCAGAGATAGATAGAAGCAGGCCGCAGGTAGATCTCCATGGTAGGACTTTCGTGAGCTCAGAGAAGCTCGCTACGTACGTACCTTCATGGCAGTGACGGGGTGAGCTCTGCTCGCTAGCTTGGCTAGCTTCAAGCTGAGGAGACGAAGGAGGAGGCTAGCTACGTGTAATAGCAGCCGAGGGTGGGGGTTCAGCTCAGGTGTGTGCGAGACACGCATGGTCCGACCACATATTTGTAGAGCGGCAGATACAATACAACCGGGAATGCCGCGGGGAAATGGGATGTTGGCCTGTTGGGTTGGGTGGCGTCCGACCTCCAACAACGGGAGTAGTAGGTGGTCGCAGAGACAGAGCAGGTGCCCAGTGCGCTACGATGCCATGGCCGGTGGGGCCCACCTCTCAGAGGAGAGCAATAAAAGTAGCACGCACTCGTACGAGTCAAATAGCTGAAAGGATGTGATGTGGGCGCGGGACTGTGGCTGACTCGCCTACGTGTAAGTGCTGACGGAGAACGTGTACCAGGCTTGCGTATACCGGCCGGGCGCCCTGTGGAGGCCTACGTCGTTTTCTCTTACGTGGCTGATGTGCAATCGCGCAGACGGATCAGACGTGTACAGGACACATGGTGCGAGTAGGGTCGGGGCGCGGTACGTCTGTTCGAATGAAGATTCCTTGATCAGTTGGCGGAAGCAGAGAGCCCTTTTACTAACCAAAGCTTCCTGTTACACGAAGGCCCCTTGATTAAGAGCTTGTGCATAGTGCGATTATATGAATGTAACATGTCACCTCACCTGTGGGCATTTTCCTTTGCACGTCGCCTAGCTAGTTTATGATACATAGCTCCTCTTCTTTGACACGCTATATGCCCAATGGCAAAAGCAATTTCGTACCCAAGGGGATGTCTGGTTGAGTCCAGCATTTCCAGTGTATGCTACAGTACTGCCCTCCGCCATCATCTCAACGAGACGAGCTGTATGTGACAACATTCTCCACAAAAAAAAACTGTATGCGACAGCTGTTAATCAGGCCGCAATGTTTCCATAAAGCTTAGGAAAATATCAGCTGTGTTTGATTTATCAAGGAAGCGACAGCCAATACTGGTTACTCATTCCAATATGCTGGAGAACCAACATGTAGAACTGTAAACGATGCAATAGATGGAGTGAAGTAGTATTTGCAACCAATTGCATTCCAACTTGCACGTCTTGCATTGTATGTACACAGCACTCTCCTGGTTGGTTCCAAATATTCAGGGTACTCTTGTAACTCCAAAGCATCCTGATCTACGGCCCAGGGGGGAATATTTCCTCAAAGAAGTTCTTCAGGTCATCACTGCGAGGATCAAAGGCCAGCAATTTTGCCATCGCATTCTGAAATTTGGAAGAAAAAACACACTATATTCACTTAAATGTGCCCATTTTTTTAGGCTTATAACTGTGCCCATTTTGCATGTAACAGCCTAACAGCAGAACAAAATTATCCCTTAAACACGCATTGAAGTCATTACCTGGTATTGCTGGTCCTTTGCCACCAATTTATCACAGATCATGCGCCTTACAGGTCTCTTGGAATGGATGTCCTCCAGAACACTAGCAGCTCTCTGAATAACTTCATCAGGGACACCTGCGAATCAGCCAAACATGATAATCATCTTTATATGGACGGTAATGGTGTCTACTAGTTTCTTTCTCTGCGCACTATATCTCCTGGAACCGCCCATTTAATGACATAAATTGAGAAAAATGACACTCACACTTTACCATGTGAATTTCTGAATACAATGGCAACTAACAATGTCAAGTAAATACATTAAATTAGCCTTTCCTTCAAAGTGAAAATAGATTATTTTATTATGTTGTCGTACTTTGCCAGCTAAATACGTAGAAGTTTACTCCATGAACATACCAGCAAGCTGTGCACAATGAAGTCCTGCAAGAGAAGATGTGTTAACTGTATTTGACTCAAAAGTATCCCTATCTATCATCATTGTATAAATGCACTACACAAGCTTACCAAAGCTCAAGAGCGCCTGTCCAGGTACAAGTCTTCACCATGGGTATTATAAGTTATGTAAGAAATTAGTACAATATTTTTTTACTTGAAACATTAAAAAAACACGAAATAGCTAAGCTTCATGTCTAATTACCGGTAAAGAAATATGATATCTTCGTTGCTTGTCTGTCCATCAGGATTCAATACACTCATGGTATAGCATTTTATATGTTCAGACTGCAAAATATCTCAGATTTATCAAAACCATTATAACCAGGGTTAGGAAACGCCAAATGTAAAAAAGCATTACTGTTTCTATACATCAACAACTAGATATTAACCTGTGGTAAGTAGTTTTCGGTGAAGATCTCCGTCAGATGTGTTGACAAAAGGACCTGCAAGGTTGCAACAGTTACATCATATCCTACAGTGGTAAATATTACTGTAATATTTCCTTCATTTGTGAGCAGAGTAAGATTATAGCATGCCCGAGTTGGATCAAGCTAATTGCAAGATATACAAGTCAATCGGAAAAACTAATGTGTCAACGATGTTCATACCATTCAAGAAAAAAATGCCATTACAGAAGAAACTCTTAGATAGGAAATAAAGGACCAGGTCTTCCCTTAAAAAATATATAGAGAGCCATAGAGTGACAACAGTGTTTATTCAATAGTAACATTTACCAAGCTGGCTACCTAACCTTTGGAGGATAATCATAATTTGCAAAATGACTGATAGTCCCTCCAAGTAGACCAATACCATCTGCATGGAATCGCAAAACAAAATGAGCCAACCTAATCTTGAGTCATGTTGAGGATGGAAGGAGTATTTGAGATTTTCTATGCGCTCACCTTCTGTTAGAGTGCCCTTACCAAACTCATCCAGTAAGCACAGTGATCTCGATGTTGCATGTCTGCGAAGTTTCTTTAGCTGTATGTTCAAGATCACGAGATAACAAACTTAAAGGTGGATACAACTATGATACCTCAGCATTGTTCCAACTTGATGTAAATCAATCATAAACGTTGACTGCTCAGTTGTCATTGACTTGCTTCCCATAGCACAGAATATCCTACAAAACGTTATTAAAAATATCAGTTGTCATTGACTTGCTTCCCATAGTATTAGTATGTTTCATGAACCGTATACATATTTTCCTTTGGCCTTTGTCCTGGAACACTAGTACACAAATTTTCCCTTAATCCGCAGCATACAAATATATCATACAAACACAAACCTATCTGTCAACCCAACAACAGCAGAATCAGCAGGAACAAAGCTTCCAATATGAGCAAGAAAAACCACCAATGCAACCTGAAAGCAAATATCCAACACAGGTTGAACATTATTATTTTGCTAATTTGAGTTTATGAAAGCAGGAAGAGAAGTTCTTCCATGCTCTACCTTCAAGAAAAAAACACAAAATTGTAAGTATATAAAATATCTGAGCAGCAGCCACTCTTTAATCCAGAACTGATGGATACAGCTACAGCATTTGTGCAATTTAGTTCTGGGGACATAAAGCACTTCTCAGGTAACATTACCTGCTTAATATAAATGCTTTTCCCTGAGTAGTTAGGTCCAGTTATTATGTTTATTCTTCCTGGGATAAAAAATAGTCACGAATCTGAGTGTTTACAATAAAAGTACTATGTAAGTTTGAAGTTCACATATCTTGAGAACTAATCACCTGCACTGCGCATTTTTGTATCATTCGGAACAAATGTGTCAACGGTCATTTCCTGCAAAGCATGTCTAAATTGCTGTTAGAGTAAATTTAGGAACTTCTAGATGAAATACCTCGAACCATAAGACGTATAGTAATACCTGGCTAACATGTAACATGGGAAAAGAAAATGAATAAACACTAACCTTCCGTTCTGTATCTCAAGTATGGAGTCCTCAGTTAAGATGGGCCTCACATAATTATTTTGGCGAGCAACAATTGCCAATGATAAAATACTGATATAACAGTGACAAGAGCTCATTAGGTCGGCATATTGTCAGTAAGTTGAATATGCGCAACAAATGTATGCATACCAATCAAGTTCTGCTGCAAAGTTCACTGCTTTTGTCAGTTGAGGTAGAAACTGAAGAACACGACATACTAAATCCCTTATGATTGCTCTTTCCATGTCTGTCAGCATGAACAGGTTCGAGTCAAATATCATTGCATAATTTGATAAGGTGGGGTATGATCAATATGCAAATTATCACAAAAAAGTCCCAAAACTTAATATTGAACATATTGAAAGGGTTACATGTAAACTTGAACTACAGAAAATACTGGAACAAGAATTTCGTAGATGAATATAAAGTTACATTTAGAAATCCGCAGGTACCTAATATGGTACCTAATATCTGGAGAGTATGGAAAGATAATTTTGTTAAGGTGAAGTGCTCACTGCTTGCTTATTCATGGACTGTAATTCTAAAGGTAGAGTACCATCGAACACCAAGTTATTTGTAATCCTAGAATAGCTATATCTTTATCATCAGGGAAAATATGATTATTGCACCAACAGTAAATGTAATTTGATAATCAAATCACAGCATTGGGGAAAGAATCCATAAGTAAATAAATTGTTCAAGCTACCAAGAATTTTATGGTAAATATCTCCCAGAAGGTTGTCCAGCTCTCTTGTCTTTTGAGTATGATAGTAGAATCTTCTCTCCTCCCCCTCCTCTGAAAACTGATGAACATCAAATTATTACACATTACAGACTAAACAAAATTAAAATAACAAACAGCTTACTGCAAATTCAAAATCTTCAAGTCCGACTAACAAGGCATCACTTATCTTCTCATCAAAAAAACACATCAAGTATCCTGTTAGCATCATAAATGGCAAACTCATGAGTGATATCGTTAAAAACTTTTAGTTTCTAATATGACAGATTGGATATTACATTTTACAAGGACCACCTAGCAACTTTAAGACTCCAGTTCCAACTACACTAAGTAGAGAAAGAAACTAGTAAATCAACCCCAAAAAATCACCTTCATATTGCCAATATTTTCAATTCATGTGCAGACAGACTCAAACTTTTATCTTCTTATAGATATTGTCTCGAACTTTTAATTAGTAGTAGTCAAACAAGGAGTTAAAGTAACTATCTGAACCATGAACCATAACCTTTTTTTTGTCGAGAAAACACAAAGCTTGTGTTTCGATATATTGAAAAGGTAGATAATTTACAAGGCTAAAGAAAGACTGAGAACAACTGGACATAACACAAAGCACTACAACTTAGATTAATGCACATCCCAAGCTGCAGGCAGCCATGCTCTGAGGCCAAGGGCACCAGCATGAGCCCAGAGCCTAGCATCCTCCCTGGTCTGCCTAAGGAGCTCCGCAACATGTGTGTGCACCTTTAAAGGTGCAAGCATTATGGTGCTTCCAACACATCCAACTAGTGAGCAGGACAATGGAAACAACGCCCTGCGTTGATCTTTAGGAACGCAGAACGCGGCCTAGCAACCATTCGACAAGGGATAACACTGGGTCAGGGGGGACCGAATCCATGGAAGCACGTCAGCCCACACATGGCACGAGAAAGGACAGCTGCCAGGAGATGAGTAAGGGTTTCAGCTGCTTGGTCGCAGAGAGGGCAGGTTGGATTATGGGGGATATCTCGGCGTTCCAACCGGTCGGACGTCCAGAAGCAGTTCAGACGAGCCAACCAGAAGAATACCTTGACTTTGCGGGGTGCCAAGGAGCGCCCAAGTGAGCTTCCAGGCTTGGCATCGGATGGACCCTTAAAAGGAGGCTCGGTAGCAAGGGTGTGCTGAGTAGATACCACTCTCAGTTCATTGCGGGACGAGGTGATCAGGCTGATCACTGAGATGTACCTACAAAACTGCACGCGAGAGCAGCAAGAGTTGCACGAGAGCTGGGACATTCAGGACGCCATGGATATCATGTATCCAGGCAAGGTTGTGAGAGCCCACAGCAACAGTCCTCGGCTTCCGGATGCGCTTAGGCACGAGGGTGTAATATCGGGGACAATCTCACAGGCCGCGCGGCCATCAAGACATTGGTCTTCCCAAAAGAGCGAGGTAGCGCCACTGCTAATGATCATAAAGGTGGAGGCGAAGAACATCGCCAAATCTGTCATGGAAAGTGCAGTTCCAGGCCGGTCCAAGAGCGTGCCTCATCAGTGCGGCTTGGCCAGAGCCAGTGAAGGCACAGAACAGTAACAAGGCGCTCGAGGTCCTGGAAACCAAAGCGCTCGGCCTTGTTGTTGGGTAACGCGAACTAGAGTAGGAATAGGATTAAAACCTTGCTGTTTTGTTTCCTAGTCAAGTCCTTGCCATAGTTTTTGGAAAGTGTGTGTTCTAGTATGAATTGGCTTGCATGCCGTGTGTTAGTAGGCCTAGCTAGTTAGTACAAAAACAGCTAGCTTAATCCTATTCCTACTCTAGTTTGGACTAACCAACACTAGCTAGCTGTTTTTGTACTAACTACTGTGTATTTTTAGTGTTAATATATTAGACAATGAGACCTTTCATAGCATAAACAAAGGAAAGAGGACAATGATTGAGCGGGCAATAGCAATATATATCATAGAGAGGGCGAGATAGTACCAAATTAAACAGCATAATAAAAAAGTTGTATTTAGGGATGAACAAAAAAGCTACCGATTTGGTGTACGTAGACAATTAACGGGGCTTTTCTGCATTCAAGCGAAAAAGGGAAGGAGGCATTTTCATTTTCCGAAACCTAGAAGCAACAACTGTTACAAGTTATCGAATAAAGGCAAATGTAGATGCTTCAAAGTAATTCAGTTTGGAACATCCCTCACCTGCTCCAGAAAGTCAGGTAATCCTTCATATACCATCCTCAGTTCATCCAGCTGTATTCCATAGGGAGGTTGATTTAATAAGAGGAACCAGCCAATATCTTTGTGAAAACAGAAATAGACAATACAAGATATCACACTTAAAAAGAAAAATCGAGATATCTAGAAGAACTGCACAAGTTGCCAAGATTTTCTTGTTATGATGAATATTATCACATTGAGGATTGGTTGTACAAACTTCAAATGGTGCCCACACATATGAAAATCTGTTTCTATCACCCCAATTCTACCAGATCCCTGTGAGCCACTGAAGTATTTAGCAAAAGGAAACATAACTACATTTGTGTTTGAAAAAATAAGAAATTAGATCCAATTGAAATAATATTATATGCCAATCACCAACTGCAACAACTGAGCAGGATGAATACCACAAGCACTGGTTACGTGCAAGGCAAAGCAATAAGCCTGCTGCAAGTATCGCTCAAACGGGAGTTTGATAACTGTGTGACGGGTTACAGCTAAAAGTTTCTTAATTATGAAGTATAATTTATGATAACAGAACACAAATGGAGAAAGCACCACAATGCCTGACCTCATCACAGAAATTTTCTTTCACCACTGTCTCATATCCTTTCTCCTTGCTCCGTTGCACGTCAATGACACCAATCACCTATCAATAATAGATATAAATCATCAATTTGTGATCTATGAGACAGCAATAGCACGCCTCCAGAGTCATCCAGAAAAAACAAATATGCCTTCACCCTTCAATGGATCAAATATTAATAGACCATTTGGAAAAGATTGTAACAACAAGATAGCAATCATTCACTGCACGGAGCTACAAATTCAGCGGAAATGTGAACGTCAACTGTTTCAGAAAAAAAAAAGATATGAAGCAATTATTGCATATGTGTTTGCCCTAGTCAAACATGTTTGCTCAGCTCTGAAGCAACAAATTTCATAAATAACTTTTCACACAAGAGTATCCATGAATCATTTCATGCAAATTTATGCTACATAATGTTAGAAGCCCAAATACTGACCATAACGCATGCACATAATTCACTATAATATTGCCTAGTTAGAGATACCAGTAGGCAGACCTTTAAGAGCTATATGCATATGGTTTAACATTACTAATACTGTATGAAAAGTTCGAGATGATCATATTATTGTATCTAATGACCTAAAAAAGATAACCGAGTATCATTATAAGTAAAAAAAAGGTAAAACACATGCACAAATTTCATTGTGCATTTGAAGTGAGGGACAGTTGTATGGCTACTAACCAGATTCGATACATAATCCAGCTCTTCTGTAATAGAAGAATTTGCCTGAAAACATAAGCATCCATGAACAAAGAAAAATGATATTTCGACATCATGAAACTAGTTCAAAACTTCCATTAGGTAGTGGCTGAACTGATAGCCCCTGCTTGGAAAATAGTACCTTTTCAACCAAGTCAATGCTCATATTTTGCAACTTATTTGCCAGATGCTCTGATATTCCTATTTCAAAAATCTTGTTTATATGAAGCAAAGAGCAAAGACACTGAAAAAAGAGAGCCATAAAAAAGAAATTACCAAGAGAAATGAAAGGAGATAAATAACCTACACACAAACAGGCCACTGACAGAACACCAAGCCGGGGAAGGGGAGGGGTGGGGGGGTTACCCTAAGTGACTAAATTTCAAGGGGGGGGGGGGGGGGGGTGTATTATGTCAAGTACATTCTCGACAAGCTTAAATGTTGAATACATCAATTCTCGACAAGCTTAAATATTGAATACATCAATTTAATGGGAGAAAATAGAAAGGCATGAAGCAATATCAAAACATGCACCTCAATAATTCAGTAACCTTTAATGTCCAACATTGGATATCAAATCGTGCTTCATTGCAAAATGGCATGAAGCAATATCAAAACATGCACCTCAATAATTGTTCAGTTACTTCCTGCCCAAAATCAAATGTTAAATCAAGCGTGCCTAAGCGCTGAGCAGAGGCTAGCCTAGCGCTTAATTGTGCAGTGTGCACTTAATTGCGCTTAGCACTTTAATCCTTTAGAAAATGGAAAAGTGGAGGCAAAACGCTCACTCAGAGCTTAGCGCTTAATAGAACCTTCCAAAATCTAAGGACTGGGAAGTTCCGACCATTAAGGATGGAATGGAACAGAATAACAAGTACCCTGTCCATATCACAAATAGATGTTGTTTCAGACATGTCTTAAGTCAAGCTTTTAAAACTTTGACTAAATATTGTTTCAAATATTTAGATTAAGAACCTGTAAATCATATGTTTAGATTTTTCTCAAAAAGTATATTCATAATATATAATATTTTCCTTGTGTTTTATACATATATAATAGTAAAATTAGTGGTCAAAGGTAAATCTTGAAGACCGTGTCAACGTCCAAAATGACACCATTTGTGATATGGAGGGAGCATGATACTAGTACTGTAGGCATAAATGAGCTTATTTCTAGAAAGGCCGGCAGGAGATATATTGTTCCAGGATTACATTTGAACTTGGAAATAAAGCTTTCTGGGGTACCTTCAGAAATGTGTTCCAATCACTGCTTGTACAGATGGAACTTGGAGAGTTAAATTTCTTCAGATAAAAAGGCAAATGTTAGTTGTGCATATTTGAAAACTCTAAATAGCATGCTCGAAGAAAGGAAAAATAACCATGAAATTGTTAACCAGCATATGATTCAACTGTTTTGCAGTACTTTTGAGTTGCCTTTTCTACGTGTGGCCAAAATAGTATGTCTCGAGCTCTCGATTTCATTCACTAAGTACCAAAAAAAACTTCGATCCGATATATACAAAGATAGCATATAAACTATGTTTTAACGAATTTACAATGCGTGTAGCAAGATGGAGCAGAGTGGGCAAACAATACCCACGACTCAAGATGAAGGTTAAAACTTGACCGAAACCAACTAACTTGCACTTCAAGCAAGGGATTTTGACCACAGTACAAACAAAATCTCTAAAAATGTACATGAGCAGAGTAAACTAAATAGCACCTTGAGCATGTGGGGAATATCTCTCACAGACTTCAAAGTCCCACGCAGTACAGACATTACTTCTTCACAGCAAAGGAAGAACGAAATCTAGAATTGCTAGGAAATACAGGACCAACTAATGGCATCTTGGGCACTGAAAGTGGGAAGAGATGAAGGACAATGTATTGTCCGAAATAAGGATACTGTGTTGAGCCGATTATTTATGACCTCGATATCAATTATGGGACGCAAGAACCATGCCCTAAAATTAAGCATAATTATCGTTACCACTTAATAAAATGCTATTTATTCTTATTTCAATGACTAGCAAAGGTAGAAACTGACCTCAAGAGACGTCTTCCCATAGGTGTCACACACTACATTTAGGACAAATCAGTGAACTTTTAGAAAATAGGAGAAGAGAAAAAAAGGGGGCTTATTTACCTTGTTTAGCATACCAAAGACTGAAAACCTGCAGTTATTATTACAATTACAAACTGGAAACAGGGTAAGAGTACAAGACATAGATCGAAGATTCTCAGTTCTTACCCTTCTTTGGCTCTTCCTATTCCCATGTAACTGGGGTGCTTATCTACTTGAAAAATCTGCAGTGCCTCATGAGCAGCTGCATCAAGTTTTAGGAATCTGTCTCTGTAATGCATGTCAAGGTATACAGTGCCAAATTAAACATACAACGAATTGTCAATATATGAAACTGTTAGCCTACAGCTCAGCTACATAAATTGCTAAGCTGCTTCCAGAGTGGCAGTGATGCTACATAAATTGTTTATGTTGGTTCCAAAGTATGAACCAAAAACATGTTGGGCCTGAAATAAGGTATCATGGTGGATATGTAATTTAAAATTCATCACAACAACATGTTACACTCGTCTAATAAAATTACAGATGGAAGGATAAAATGATATCTGTGTCACAGAATCAATCGCGATGGATGCTCCGCCTTCCATTTGCTCAAGTGTATCAAGAAGCCTCTCGTTATCCAATATAGCAAGAAGACCTCCAGCCGCACGAACTTGAACATCACTTCCAAGATCTATCATGGAATTAAGCTGCAAGTAGAACATAAAATGATTTCACTATGCACTGACAAAATGGTTTAACAAGATTTGAGAACCAAGATAAATGGTCAAAAACCGACTAACTAGAGTTTAGCTATTCATGTGAGACAAATATAGGATGTCCTAACTTCATGGATATACTGAAGGGAATCAGTTTAAGAGGAACACAAAAGAATCGGATAGGTATCAGGCTTAGTAGGAAAAAAAATGTCCTGACCGTAAAGATCCATAAAACACCTAGAAATATTATACAAGTAAATCCCATAACTTGCAAGTAGACAAAAGTTAACTTATCAATACAAATAATCTGCGAGATCCAAGGTACCTGCTTCGCTTTGAGGGCAAGAAAATACCAAAGTGCCCTCAAAAGAAACAAAAACCTAAGATTCTAACACAAATAGAGATAAAAAGAGCTACGACAATGTTTTGGTAGAGCCAGATTTAGGATGTAGATTATTCACGCATAGAAATGGAGATGTATAACAAATATGACTGCGTCTGGAATTATATGCATAAGAGGTGAAGCGAATGCTATCTATCATATGAATTCCCTAAGGAAATGAAAGTAGTCTAACTGTTTGGACCAGTACGCAGTAATGTTGGGTAGAAAAAGTTGGTTCTACGATCACCAAAGAGCATAGTAAAATAGAGCGGAATTGTTTTGACAATGCCCACCTTCAGATCCCTACCATATAGCTTTCACCAATATTGTGAAAAGAAAAGTAACCAGGCAGGAGGACTGCCACTCTTTACTAGAGAAAGAGAAACAATAGTAAATGTGGCCTTGTACATTTGTAATGGACGAAACCAAGAAGAACCCATGAACAAAAGAGGGACTGATCTCTAATCATATGTCCTCAAAGTACAGATATGTGATTTTTTAGGATGCTAAAATATCGGAAGAAAATACAATATACAATGAATGAAATATTAATTTAAAACAATGTCTTGAACACCACTCTGAACAAGAGTTTATCTAGGCTTAAAACCTATGAAGAAGTGAAACATATAGGTAGAAAACAGTAGTTGGCAAGGTTCTCATTTGGATCACTTACAAAGCAAATCCTCTCTTTTACACTTAACCCATCATCCATTGCTGCAACTTTCAAGTATATTAATCTGTAATTTAGACATGCAATACACAAGATAATTCATCATCAGTTCATCAGGTTGAAGAATTGGGAAATGCACGAGATGGAGAAAGAGTTAGCCCAATTGCAATGAACTTTCCAGTTACTGATAATAGCTTTCCAACTACAGTAAAGATTGTCATTTTTTAACCAAAAAAAGGTCGCCATTCATATCATAAGTTAGCAAACAGTTCCATGGATGAGTTTCTCAGCCTTCTACGACATGCAAACCACAATCATTCAATTGCAGTTGTTCAGCTAACTGATTTTTCACTGACAAAACAATTATGTTGAAAGGCCCTCATCATTGTATGCCATTGGTAAAATCATAATCAAGTTTGGACTGGATCTTGGTATAGTTGACTAACGTGCATATTCAAGAAGGAGCAAATAGCAATTGAAACAACATATCCAATAATTAAGCAGATAAGTATCACCCAAATCTGACATCCTTAATATATTCATGTAGAGTACTCCCTCCGTTTCAAAATATAAGATTTTTTAACTTTGTGAAGCAAATGTATCTAGACTACTTTTAGTATATAGATTCACCCAGGTTTGAAGTGAATCTAAACACTAAAAAGAGTCTAGATACATTTTGTTTACAAACCTAAAACATCTTATATTTTGAAACGGAGGGAGTATATTGTAAGGTGCAGAAACCATAGTTCTCAATGTATTCAAGGAATGTCTGGTCTAGTGATCAGGTAAATAGTACACAGAGCTAGTAACCTGTGCCAGGCTTGCTCATAACTGAATGTTGAGCTTTTCATGAGCTTCACAACAGGGGCCTCATCATTACTATCTGTGTGATTCCATGCAAAGCCATAAAAAAGAGAGCTTATGATACCAATTCAAGAAGTGAATGGAGTCCAAACCATTTCGTTGTAAAGCCGACAAAAGTTCTTCTTCCGTCTTTGTACTTGCATATATGGTGCTTGGTTTTGCTTGGCATTTCACTGACCCAAAATCAAGCAATACAATCAGATATGCAGTTCTCTTTCGTTTACTGTTCTACATGTTGAATTACTTCACACTGGAAAAATGTTGAAGTACTTTGCTACCAAAACATTTTTCCATATAAATAAATACATAGTATATAACCTGAAACTTTGATTTCAATAGAAATAATACCATACTATTGATGTAAACAACATACCGAGGTCAATCAATGGAAATCCCCCAGTGCTGTCTTCCCAGATTTCCAATACAAAAAGCTGGCGAGTACTTGAATCATAATATGCCACTCCAACCCTGATATCACATGAAAGTGACAGGGATTATAACCAGTTAAACTCATAGTGTATCTTCAACTGATCCAACAAATACAAAGATGTGCTAGTAATCGACGAAAGAAAAATTTAGCATTTAAAAACTTGGTGCAACGGTAAACGTGATAAAAGTTTACTTGCCACACAAACTATTGTAAAGAAGCATGTCTCGTAAAATAAAGAAAACAAACTCAATAAATTAAATACACATCTAAAGTTTTTACCTACTTCCTTGCATTACACAAGCCATATGGACCTGCAATACAATCAGATGAACATCAGTAAGTAAATTGCATAGCATGAATGTGTGATTGATATATCATGAGAAGTTATTGAAGCACCATGTGCAGATAGAATCATATCTGTTAGATCATTGAGTGTGAAACAGAAACTACTTTTCAGGCTACAGAGAACTATGAAACATTCCACTAAAGACATCCAAAGCCTTCCATGCCAGCCATGCAGTGCATGCATATCAAAACAATAGTAGGCCCCTAACAAGCTTGAAATTATGCCATTCTCTTCAGAAAAATGATGTTTCAATATAGCAATATTATTTATACTAAAATCTTGATGCCTTATCCTTGAAAAATATGAAAAGAAGCTTAAAGAAGGCACTATTAAGAACTTCAGGGGTGGACACACCATTCTCCTCTGAATTGCTTTAGATTTAAGAAATACTCCCTCTGTCCATAATATAAGATGTCACACAATCACATATTGGTTGTAATAACATCTTATATTATGTGACAGAGGGAGTATGACTCAGTCAGCAGCACTGTTTAACTCTCTTGTAAAGCAAGATGCCTATTCAGAATAATTCATGGACATTAATAAACATATAACCTTGCTCAACAATGTGATAAAAACCATTTAATCACTCCTGAAAATACATACATACAAATGGTCTGGTCGAACAATCGTTCGGTGTCTCTGTTTTTTGTGCATAGCTTTTTCTTCAGTGCTCGGATGTGTAGAAGCACTTCAACAATCAGAACAAATATTGCCAAATAGACTGATCAAATCAAGTCAGACAGTTTAGTACATTTCTCAAATCAGGCTCAGATTGGTGGGCGTGGTGATCCATAACAAACAACAAAGATTGCAATCTAAAGTAATACTAAGGTCCCTTCTAGCTTTTATGCAGAAAGTTATCCTATCGAATACAACAATAACAGCATCTAACCCCATCAAATTGCAGAACAAGAGTTCCCAATAAGAAAATTATCCCTCAGCATTTACATGCTCTGCTTCCACAATTTGGCTAAAGGGGTACGCAACCTTGCATCAGAACAGCTTTCTAGTGTCCACAACATGCACGCAATTTCAAAACAGGTTCTGAACTGAACTAGATGCACAGCAAACTTCACGCAACCGACGGTACAAGCATACAGGTTTGGAAAGTACAGTAAACGAAAACCACCATTAACTCCGGCTACAATCCAGATTAAGAGACGGTGTTGCACGAAATTGGGGTTTCCACAGCACGATTCGGTCGGGCGCGGCGATAACTGCGGGTTTTTCAGCGAGAAGAAAGTACTCCATAGAATGCGATTGGAGCGGGGAACTCGGATGATCGAGTCGATACGCACCTGGGAGTCGATCCCCGTCTCGGCAACCTCCTCCTCATCCTCCTGCTCCATCTCCTCCTGGTCCATTTCGCTCGCCTACCCCTGCTCCTCTACTCGGCGGGTCCTCGCCTCCCCCTACCCCTAGGTACTAGGTACGGGAATGCGGTCCCGTCAGAGGTGGAGTGGGAAGCAAACGCGGGTAGAGACGGAGAGGAGAGGGGAGGGAGCGGCGACAGCGGGAGGCGAGCGCGGCTGTGGTGCGCGGAGGCGGCGGGACGGCGAGAGGCCGTGAGTGAGTCCCAACTCCGAAGTGGCGTGCGTGCGTGTGGGCTCTGGGGTGCCCACGGGACAAGAGGGATGAAGGATAGAGGCGCGCCGTCGTCTCCGACGCTCACCTGGCGGTCTCGGGAAGGAGGAGACGAGGTCGCGAGGAGGACTGAGGAGGCGAGGTCGCGACTCGTGAGGAGGAGGCGCGGCTGCGCAGCGCGGGCCACGAGAGTACAGGACCAGGGGTCTCCTAGGCGCGATTTGGGGAAACTGGAGAGCGGCCGCTGGAGCGACTAGCGAGGAGAAAGGCGTGGAGGGGTGGAGGCGTGCTGCGTGCAGGTAGCTAGTTTTCTTTTTCGAAATTACTACTACTCGATTTTAACTTTATCTAGATTTATATATACTGTACTATACGAACGCAGATAATATCTAGTTAAATATTTAGATTAAATGTATTTATATCTAGATAAATTCGAGACTATTAATATAAACCAGAAAAAAATACGTGAACACATGTTGGTCCGGGTACCCATGGAGGCTCCACGGGGCTAATTTGCCCTCGTCCCCGCCCCGTTAAGTTGACTGGTAGGCACCTGCTATCCCCAATGGGGGGAGTTTTCTCTCCATCCCGGTTCTTATCGCGCATATATGCCTACGGGTATCTGTATCCACAGGAACAACTGCCATCTTGACCGGGGTCTGGAGCCTGCACATGGCCCGGCTTTGCTGACTTGTATAGGAAGCATTGAGAGATTTTTTTCTCTTATTGAGTTGAGCAGTATGGCGTCAACGTGTAAATGATTTATTTTCTCATATCTTAAAGCATGTTAAATTTTACATGTGAAAAAAAGCCACGTACCTGAGAGTCCTTCTCCCGTAAGGAAAAGAGAGGCGGCGGCTAGGGTGAAAACCCTAGCAGCCGCCGCAATCTACGTTGTTTTTGCCGTCTACGTTTGGGAATCGACGGGTCCCCGCCTCCTCTGCTTGTCGCTTCGGCGACGAAAGGGGGTGGGGACCTCGGACCTGCGCTCGGCGTTGTAGAAGGTCCCTAAAGTTAGAGTTTGGTCAACCAGCATCGACGCTATAGTGCTTATGGCGGCGTTGAGCGGGACAAGAATAAGGTATATACGTCTCCTCTTCCACCTCGTCTGCATGATCTTGCCACTGGCGTTGAGGAGGGCGGAAATTCGTCTGGTCACCGCTTCCACGAAGTGGTGTGGATCTCGTCCAGTCTACGTGTGTTTTAGTTTGATGTTACAAGTTTTAGTTCAATTTAAGGGTTCAATGGCGAATACTTCAGCTCTAGGGCGCTGGTCCTTAGGGGCACGTGCACGAAGACTTCCCGGCTGTCATCAACAACGTCAGGCCGCTCCGGTAAAGGAGCGACAGCGGCGCGTCGGCGGCTCGCTCTGGTGGTTGTAGTAGTCGTTAGGTTGTCCAAGAACCTCGATGTAATTTTTATTATGTTTGGGTGCTTTATACTTCTTGTGAACTCATGAAATAGATCCGAATCTTTTTCTGCAAAAAAAGCATGTTAAATTTTTTTGTGAGGATTTAAATTGATCTGCATCTAAGGATGGCAATGTGCAGGGTATGGGCAAGGTAGAGCAATACCATACTCATACCCGTGTAGCCAATGGATACAAAAACTTACCCATATCCATACCTGTGGGTATAAAACTTTACCCATACCCATACCCGGCGGGTACCTGTACCCATTGGGTACCCGACGGGTATATCCAATAGTATACAAGTTGTTCAAATTTTTACTTTCATCAATAGCATATTTAAAAAAATAATAATCTCTACTTACTAATAGTAGACGCGTAAATGAAAATATCAAATTAAATTTTAGAAGTCACAATCTCATACTCGTCCCCAAGGCATCTCGGCCGCATAGGTTCAAACTATAGATAAGTTTGACATGTCAGTTTAAAGGGGCAGGGTATGGGTATACCCATGGATACAAGTCTATACCCGTGCCCGTACCCGTGACTTAACGGGTAGGGTATGGGTATTACCCATGGATATAAAAGTGTGCCCATACCCTACCCATGCGGGTACGGTACCCACGGGTACCCATACCCATGGGTAAAATTGCATAATATAATTTTTATCGTGTTTTCATGCCTTGCGCGAACACTATGAAACGTTTTTATGTATTTCACAACTTTTTAAGATGACTTATATGAGAGAGAAATTAGGGTAAACTTTTAATCCAAAGGATAAATGTTTGCTTTATGGATCAACGTCTTTGTGAAATCTGACCTAGGCATAGTTGAGGCTGGCCATGGAAACGGCTAAGAGGGCATTGTCAGGGTCATCCAACGAGTCCAGTCTTACGCTAGGACGGCGCCGACTACGGAAACGACGTCTAGACAATCCCAAAGCGGCGCTGGAGTATGTTGAGCCGGACCTGCATGCTAACTATGGTCTCCATCACGCTGAAAGAAATTATCCGCTCAAGTCATGAGCATAGCAAGCAAACGACCAAGCACAGCGGACAAAAAGAAATATGCTTGCTACAAACATCTAAAATGCTGGCTTTCATGGTCATGGATTAGAGGGGGCAACATATAGATATCATATGAAGAGTGGAATGGAAAAGAATAGAAAAGTAAATAGAAAGGTGAGAAGAAAACAAAGAAGAAACAAGGTAGTTCAAACAGTGGCGAAAGACGGAAAAAATTAAGATCGGGCAAATTCTAAAGCATTAAAAAATTAATGAAAAATATCAAAATTGTCTTGACATAATGGTAATATTTTAATAAAAATTCCCCATTTTATCCAACCGGCAATTCAAAAATTCAAACTCAACCAATTGGCCACAAAATCAAGCAATACTGCGATCATCGATGTGCCACTTTCGCTCCTGTCTCCCGAGTCATGGTCAAAGATAAACGGCCGAAGAGGCACGATTGAGCAGCAGTGAGTGTTGAGCAGTACTGCGATCGATCGAGTAAGAGGACATCCACGATGGGCAGATTCTCTCCTTCGTGTGGAGGCCCAGTTCGGCATAAACTCCCCCAAGCACAGCCCATTAACTCCTTTTCTTTTCTTTTTTCTTTAGAACGAACAGAAATTGCACCTCACTGTTTGTATATCGATAAAAGCATAGCTATATGTGATTTTTTGGTAAAAGTCAAGGTAGGGCAGCTACCATACCTTGTCTAAAGGAAAGCTTTGCCCCTGTGTTCAAGCTAGATATTTCCAGTAAACGTTAATGCCGATGCCCAGCGATATTGTTTGGAGAACAAGAAAAAAACCTTGGCTCAAGGTGGTCCAAATATGACCTTTCGCAAGGCACCACACATGAGCATGTCGATCACGAGAATGAAGAGGAGGGGAGGTAGGGGTCTCCCTGGCGTATACCATGGTCGTTACCAATAATTGAACTTATGCATGTGTAACATGTTCACACCTTAACAAGAAAGGAACTAGAGTGTACGTTCCGTGGCAACGCACGGGCATTTAGCTAGTACTAGCACAAAGCCCGTGCGTTGCAACGGCGTCACGTTATATACAATTACAATGTTTGTGAAGCACGAAAAATCACAGTGTTCAACAACAAAGATCAGAAAAGGTAGCAAAATTTTACATGACAATTCATGTAAACCAAAAAGGGTCAATCCACGCGAACTACCATTGTTATTGGTTCACATGACATCATAGATTTGAAGTTTATTTCTCTAAAAATAATGCCATGGACACAACTAACCAACAGAAATGCCGCCACGCCGCCTCTCTGGCCATGCCGACCCGCCGTCCCTCGCGCCTCTTTGCCTGCTTCGGCGCCCTCTCCAACAGCTTGCCCATGCCGCCCGTTCAAAAACGTTGGCGATGTCGTTGCGCTTCGCGGAGGAGGACTGTGAAAGACCAGAACCTAGCCGCAACCTGGAGCTATGTGACCAGAACCCGTGGCTCGAGGCCAGGCGCTTAGACCACCAGTGTGCGGGCGAGATGGGCGGTGCACGGGCGTGCGGACGAGCTAGGCGGCATATGTGGTGCACTACGTTCGTGGCCATGGCGGGGGTGCCGCGGGTGTAGCTAGAGGCCGTGGTGTGCGCCATGCTGCCCTTCATGGCCGACGATGTCGACCCGAATGCCTGGGAAGCGTTTGGGCGTGCCAGGGGAAGCGCATTGTTGTGGTCGGCTGCGAGCTAAAGTACAGCCGTCTCCGCCGGTGCACTGGGCTCGTCATGGGCGATGGTGACGAGGAAATCGATGAACACGTGCGTCGTGGCAACACGGGCAATGCTGGGGCGGAGCTGGCGCAAGCGAGGCCGGACCGAAGCGCCTCCTCCGGCAGCTCGGGTGGGGAGTGCATCTATCTAAGAAACCCCTAGTTACGCACATGTCCAAGTGATCTAGCAAACCAAGCCACGAATAGGAGCTCTTGTACATCACCTTGCAGAAAGAGTGGAACAAGGCAGGTCTGTATCTCCAACACTATTCTAGGCCATACTTTGCCAAGCCAAAATTTGCCAGCCACATTTTTTTAGCATGTGTTTGGTTTTTGCCACACTTTGGCTTGCCACACTTTATTGTCCCTATGACCCACTTGTCATAGAGCCATTTCTTTTGCCAACTTTTACCAAAGTTTGGCTTCAAAAAATTTAGCCACACTTCTTGTGGCTGCCACACTTTTATGGCTAGCCACACTTTAGCTTGGCAAAATGTGGCTGACAACCAAACAGCCCCTAAGTGCGGCCGTCATATCTTTGTAGTTGTCAAAATATACATGGACCAGGTTGCAAATTGCCCTTGAGAACACTCTTGGATGTCAATCCCATGGGCCATGGCACAAACGGAAAAAAATCACAGAGAAGCATTTATCTGAAGAGCAACGGCTGGCCCCTTCTGACTCCTCGGCACGAACGTCCACATTGCCACTTGTAGCTAATAGCCAAGCAACGATTCACATCACAAATTTTCCTCAGGCGGAGAACACGCAGAGCGGAGGATAGTTCAGTTAACACAATACAGATTCAGTTCAGCAGCAAAACAGCGGTTCAGTTCAGTAAAACAACAGAGTTTCTGCAAAACAAAAATATTACAAGGCTGTAAAATGCACAAACACTCTCAATTCAGTTTAGCAAACAACGACAGTTCAATTTAGTTTAGTTTAGCATACAACAACAATTCGGTTGAGTTCAGCAAACGACAAGCAAAAGGTCTAGAAAAAATAAGTTCACTGTCTGCATTTTGCAGAGCACAATTCTGTATAGTGAACAAGTACAAGTCCAGAAAAATTAAGACTAAAACTTGACTATAAACATATTCTGTCAAATTGCAGAGCACAATCCTGAGTACCATGTGTAATCCCTCAATTGCAGAGCACAACTCTTTCAATTACTTAGCGTTGGTAGTCTACATCGGTCAGACTATTTCCGGGCTCATCACCTCCTCCTCTTGTAGTTAGGTAGCCATGACCTATGAGGACGGGACGGAGCTCGTGCAAATCGTAGTCACCCTGGAGGGGAGAGATCTAGTGAGAGAGGGCAGGAGATTGACGACCTGGATTGGAAGGGCCGGCGGCTGGGGCTTGGTCCGTCGATGCGGTGGGGTACCAGGTTATCCTTCCGGCGGTGACCACCTCGCCAAAGCGGGGAATGGCACACGACCTCGCTCACGGTGATTTACAACCGAAGGCGATCTTGGCCCCATGAGCGCCGTGTGCGCCAGCAACACCTTCGCGGAGAAGAAGGCCCCTCACGGCCGTCAGCCCCCGAGCTGGGCGGCGATGAGGGAGGCCACAGACGGAGAGATCAAGGGGAGTCACCGGGGAACTGGAAAGGACCACGCACCATGGCCGGAGACGGTCGCTCGCTCAGGATTTGGATTGTGGCCGGCTGTTTTATTTTTTTCGAACGGGTAAGTGGATAAGTTGACTTCTGGGTGGCATTGGTGGGTAAATATCACCAAGATGTAGGGGCAAAATTATTCAAAACGGACCGTTGACAGAAACATTACGTTCTTTATTATTAGGTAGGTATAGATAGAAAGTTGATGTAAAACTATTATCGCCCTCCAAATTTTGAACGAGAGTCGCTTTGAGTCAGATAGGTCAAGGTTCATATAGTATGCTTCTCTTCTATTCCGAACGAACAGCGGCACAACGGTGCATTGTCCATGTAGAATTTGACAGTCCACGCAAGCACGCACGTCCGTGACGGAGTACTAGTCCTCTCGGTGCGGAAGCTCCGTGATCAACTCACACGCTGGCTGAATCCGCGACAGAGTTGTACACGTACTGACCCGGCCCCGAATCCTGACTGCACACAAAATCCGAGCACCGTTCGGCGAGCTAGCCGTAGACCCCCCGAGGCGCACGTGCACTACAAATACTCTGGGCCAGACCGCGCCGATAGCTCCCCCCATCGCACAGCAAACCGTTGGAAATCTCAAGTCTGTAGCAAGCCGGCCGTAAAGCAGGTACACGTGCGAACTACTCTCGGCGGTCGATCGATCGACATCAACATGGCGCTCTCGACGCGGCGCCTCTGCGTGCTCCTGCTGCTCCTGCTCGGCCTCGCGGCGACCTTCAGCCACGTCGCCGGCGCCGTCCTCCAAGTCGAGTCCGCGGCCACTTTCCCGGGGCGCCGTGCTGGTCCTCCCATGGCCGGCGCCTACCATGGGAGCGGGTTCAGCCACGTCCCGCACGGTTACTACGGCAGCAAGCAGATCAGCTTCGGCGTCGGCGACTACGACTCTGCCGGTGGCCGCGGCAGCGTTTGGAATGTGGGGGCGGTCATGGTTGCGCCGGTTCTTGCCGCTGCCTGGTTCGCGTAGAGAGAGAGGGCTTGTTGATGACCAGGGTTGAAGTAGTACGTAGTACAGTAGTTGTCTCGTGAGCAAGTATATGTATGTGCAGTAATTAGCTAGCTAGTCATGTACTCCCCTCCGATTTAGAAATATAAGATGTTTTAGATTTAAAGAAGATGTATCTAGATACCTTTTAGTGTATAGGTTCAGATACATCTTATTCATAAATCTAAAACATCTTATATTTTCAAACGGACGGAGTACGTGTATATAGTTGGTGATAGTCTTTTGTTGTTGATCGATATGTACAAACACAATCGACACATATACCTGATCAATTGCTGGGTACGTGTACGTGTAAGTTTTTTTACTGTAACATATTTTGTATTGTAAGCTAGAGACGTGTCATAATTCAAATGGGTTTAACAAAATGTTCTGTCATTATCATTAGGAATACTTTTCGGCAAGCTTTTATTAAATATAAAACCATTTTTCTAGATTCAGACCGATCAGAAACATGCAAAACTCGGCGGGCTGGCACGGTCCGTTGGATTTGAATCCAACGAACGCGGACATCGGTGCGCGCCCCGCGCGGTTGGTGGCTCGGTTTCAATGCCACACACCTAATCCCGTTTCCCTATTCACCTGGGGCCCCACTCGTCATCCTCTCCACCTCTCTCACTTCTCCCTCCCATTTCTCCCGACCGTTTCGGAAATCGCGGTGTTCTCTCTCCCCTTCTTCTCCTCCGGTGATTTGAAGGCTGATACGGCAGTTTCCTTTGGTTGCTCGTCGATTCTGCTCGCCATTGTCATCGCCGACGCGTCTACTCCCTCCAGGTGTGCTCGCAAGTTCTCTCCTCCAGTTTCTCTCCTCCGCCGCTCCGGACCTTTTCCTCTATCATTCTCTAGTTTCCGGCGGTTCTATTTTGTCGGGCTTGTGGTTGTCGTTGATTCCTACAGGTCCTATAGATTAAGGTTGTGTGTAAGTTGTAAGTTGTATTGCGTGCGTTTTTGCGCTAATTTTGTCTGGCTCCTGCATGCATAGGGTTTGAATGCTCCCTCTCATCCTCTTTTGTTGTCTTTTGAGTAATGTTTCCTTGTCAGATCTACTGCGTGTGCTGTAGTTTTGATGTTCAGATGATGTGATCCAAGTGTGCTGTCCCCCTATGGTTTAATGGGGATTTTAACATTATTGCTTGATAACAACAGATCTAGCCATGGATAACAACTGATGTATGTATGGGTAACAGTGGGATATGATTGGTGATAGTCTTTTGTTGTTGATCGATATATACAAACACGATCGACACATATACCTAATTAATTGCCGGCAAGTGGCAACGTGTATGTTATATATACCTTACCTGATTAAATGGTCAGTGTAAGTCTGGTCATATGGCATAAGACTAGTAACATATTCAGCGTAAGACTAGTGTAAGACTAGTAACATATTCGTGCTATTAGTCCAAGTTACTTACCTTCATAGTACAAAATAACTTAAGTGTGATAACATGTAATGTCACATTAATTAGGTCGTAGACTCATTTTGCCTTGATATGTGTGATGTTACAGTAATATAGCTAGTTACTCTATCTATCTCTTTTCTCATTAACTCATTGCCACATAAGCAAAAATGATGAGTTGGACTCTTAGTCACTAGGAGAGCGAGGGCCATGACCCTTACATGTCTGCCTCAATGTTGAGGTTTGTTTGTTCGTTTGCCACAAGATTATATTGCCTCAACGTTAAGGGCGCTAGGGTTTGGTGAGCCGCCGCATGCAGAGACGAGGGAGACAAGGGAGGGGAACGGGAGAGGAGAGGGTCTGGGATAAGCCGGACGTGGAAAGACACTTTTGCCCCGTGGGCTCGCTCTCCTGCCCTGTTCAGTCCAACGCAACGTGTGGCCAGCCGACCGCCATGCTCGCACGCTCCCTGGCGAGTGGGGCGTGCAAAACGCAGGCCCCCACCGTTCAGGGAGGGTAGCTAGTGTAAGTAGCAACGGCAGTCCAGATGATGGAAGGGGAGGACGGCCAGGATCGCTTTGGAAGCCCAATCCGACGGCCAAGTGGACACATGACCTCTAAAAGCTCCCTTGGGGGGCTAGAATATTTCTTCTAGATTGATAATGAATAGGAAGGGCGAGGAGCCGGCAAAGGGGGGAAGGTACAATTTTTCTAAACTTTTGTATTTGGGAAAAACACTAATTTTATTATTTCATGAATTTGTCAACTATGAATTGCAGATTTGACAAAGAATTTTGGGCTAGTGGAAGCAACTCTAAACCACACACATGAGAGTGGAAATGGTATGGACCTTATGGTAGATCAAGAGCAAGAGCAAGAGCAAGAGCAAGAAGTAGAAAAAGAGACAAAATTCTAGAGCTACCGAACAAGTGGAAGAAGATATTGTAGATTTGGTTGAAGGCAGATGTGGAAGAGAATGTAGGTGTTAAAAAAGAGGAAGGTATAACTCATTCTCGTCTTTATGACATCAAATTTGATCCAGATTTCGCATTCCAATTGATAGATTTCATCCTAATATTAGAGATGATGGTAGTCCAACTTGTAATAATTTCCTCAAAAATAGAGATGCCAGAAGCTTTAGGCCACAATGGTACAATTAGTTTAATTGGTTAGAATATAGCGTGGACAAAGATAGGGCTATTTCTTTTATTGGTTGAAAGATTTTTGCATCATGTTTTAGAGTTCTTCCGACCTTAAATATTTTTCGTCCTTCGCCACTGGAGACATCAGACGTGGAAAAAAAATAAAACACCGGTGGCTATGTTGGTGTGTTCCCTAGACCTCACGCCTTATTCCGAATGGGCTAATTAATTGCCACGTTTAGGCCTAGTACTAGTAGTTCTAATATGTTTGGTGGTTTGGGCCTAGCTCTCACGGGATATTTGAAGGGCTTGGATGGGGCATCCTTAGTCGAGGATGGGAGATATTAGACTAGTCACCTTCTTTCGAATGGGCTAATTGCCACGTTTAGGCCTAGTACTAGTAGTTTTAATATGTTTGCTGGTTTGGGCCTAGCTCTCATGGGATATACGAAGTGCTTGGACGGGGCATCCTTTACGTGACTTTACACGCAGACAGAGGGCTAAATTAGTCGAGGGTGGAAGATATAAGACTAGTCACCTTCTTCCGAATGGGCTAATTGCCACGTTTAGGCCTAGTACTAGTAGTTTTAATATGTTTGCTAGTTTGGTCCTAGCTCTGATGGGATATCTGAAGGGCTTGGACAGGGCATCGTTTACGTGAGTTTACACGGGGCGAAATTAGTTCCACACGTACGGACCCCGAATCCTGACCGCACACAAAATCCGAGCACCGTTCGGCGAGCTAGCCGTAGACCCCCGACGCGCACGTGCACTACAAATACTCGGGCCAGACCGCGCCGATAGCTCCCCCCATCGCAGAGCAAACCGTTGGAAATCTCAAGTCTGTAGCAAGCCGGCCGTAAAGCAGGTACACGTCTGAACTACTCTCGGCGGTGGTCGACATCAACATGGCGCTCTCGACGCGGCGCCTCTGCGTGCTCCTGCTGCTCCTGCTGGGCCTCGCGGCGACCTTCAGCCACGTCGCCGGCGCCGTCCTCCAAGTCGAGTCCGCGGCCACTTTCCCGGGGCGCCGTGCTGGTCCTCCCATGGCCGGCGCATACCACGGGAGCGGGTTCAGCCACGTCCCGCACGGTTACTACGGAAGC
This sequence comes from Avena longiglumis, assembly GCA_030063025.1. Lineage (NCBI taxonomy): Eukaryota > Viridiplantae > Streptophyta > Magnoliopsida > Poales > Poaceae > Avena > Avena longiglumis. Next base: position 540,379,658 of record CP125974.1, on the reverse strand, counting down.
AAGCAGATCAGCTTCGGCGTCGGCGACTACGACTCTGCCGGTGGCCGCGGCAGCGTTTGGAACGTGGGATTCGTCGTGGTTGCGCCGGTTCTTGCCGCTGCCTGGTTCGCGTAGACAGAGAGGCTAGGGCTTGATGATCGACCAGGGTTGAAAGAAGTAGTAGTACAGTAGTTGTCTCGTGAGCAAGTATGTATGTGCAGTAATTAGCTAGCTAGTCATGTAGTACGTGTATATAGTTGGTGATAGTCTTTTGTTGTTGATCGTTGATGTGTAGAAACACGACACATATACCGCAAGTGGCAACGTGTATGTGTATACCTTATCATTTTTGCTTCCCCTTTCTTTTAAACTTTGACAAACAAAAACGCAATACTGATTGTTTAGAGGACCGTACGAATTCGCCCGAAGTCCGTATGGTCCTCTTAAACATATACTCATCATATACGTATACTTATGTGGCTGTGGAAAACGAAAATTGGAAGTTATATAACAACAACAAAAAAATTTAAAATATAACATGCAAAGACGTAGACTGCGTTAATGGAGCTGGGATCAGCCGATCGGAAAAAAGTGGATTATAGGCAATTCGACCAAATACACATATACAGAGATAAAAAAAATAAAACGGCCAATGCAGCTTAAGTTTAAGGGGAGGGGGGGGGGGAAGCACACCTCATACCTTATACCTGATTAATTGGTCAGTGTAAGGGCGAGCAAGGGCCATGACCCGTACGTGTCTCCCTCACGGAAACAGAAGGCGGCGGCGGCTCCCTCCTCTGATTGCCGCTCCGTCGGTAGGAGGGGTGGAGAACCTCGTTTCTCCGCCTAGTAGTTAGGATTAGGATATGTCTGCCATGGGGCGTTGTTGGAGTGGTGGGAGTGGCGTCCGGGTAATAAATCAGTCTCAACTCTACTCCCACACCGGCGATGAGGATATGTTTGCCATGGGGCGTCGTTGGAGTGGTGGGAGTGGCGTCCGGGTAATAAATCAGTCTCAACTCTACTCCCACACCGGCGATGCCTCGGAGTTGATGACAAGGTGCGCTAGTCATTCCTTCAGATCGATAACTTGGTCTTCTTGCCGTTTTTCAGATATGGTGAGATTAGTTTCTCGGTGTGTCACCGACGTTCGTCGTTCTTAGCGACGGCGCTGGTGGCCGGGGCGAGGTGGCTTCCCTGAAGCGAGGATGTTGGTCCGGAGGTGGTGGATCTGTCGTTTTTCTCCGACTTTGTCGATGAGAGACAGCGGATCTTGGTTCAAGACAGCACGGGGACTTTTCCCGGTCGACGTGCCACAGCGACATGTGCCTCGCTGCGTGCAGCATGCCTGTTCATCAACTCACAAAGCCTCATTGGCGATGATGCTTTTTTTGGATCTTGCAGTGTTGGAGGTTTGACGTCTATTCGAGCCTGCGTCTCGACGGCGCTGGAGTTCAGCGACGGTCGCCGGCTTCGGTGGTTGCGGAAAACCCTAGAGATCGTTTTGTATTTCCCGGTCTCTTAGGATTTTTTATGCATTGTTTTTAGGATAATCATTTTATTCATGTCTATCTTTTAGTTTTCACATGTGTTGCTCTATGTAACTTGATTTTTGATTAATGAAATATGTGGTTGCTCTAAAAAAAAGTTGAGGTTCATTTGTTCGTTTGCCACAAGATTGCCTCAACGTTAAGGGCCCTGGACTACGTGTGGGTCGACGGAGCATGATTGTTCCAACTTGCAAAAAAAAATTCCCTCAAAAAAATTCCCTCAAAACTTGCAAAAAAAATGAAAATGGAAAGATGAGCACGGTAGCGCGAACCTCACGCTAGCTACGGTACCATTCTGAACTCAACGATCTTCTTATCCTTTTCACATTGCGCTTCAAAAAGTTATGTTAGGGAACTAGGGATGACTGGGAAATATCAGCATGACGCGCGCGTGGCCACTCTTTGCCTCTTCCGGCCAAGGCAGCTGTGTGTACGCGTTGGTTGATGATACGCACAACCACCTATTAGCAGCAAGCTAGCCAACGCAACGATTCTACATAGTCGAGGACGTTACTGGCTTATCCAACGGCTCATGAGGTTCCAAGATTCGTGTTTGTCTATTTTGCCTCGACCACCCTGTGTTTTGTCCATCTTCCTCTCCCTATAGGAACTAAATTGTACATGCCCATCTTATCTCATGCCGAACCAGTAATCCCCTACCCGCACAAGACCTCGATGACCAAACACCATTGCCGGCGGCGCCGCCTTTCCTCTCTCCCTCTCACCCGATTTGTTCTCCCTGTGCTCCCCTCGCTCTCTCTCTCCTCGGATGCGTGCTCCACCATGCGGTGCCATGCCGCGACTGAGCTCGCGGAGCTCTCGTTTCCCGGTGCATGGCTCCAGCCGTCTGGAGCAGTACCTCTGGGCGTTGCTGCGTCGCCCGGTCTGCGTCGTTGTGTATGAGTGCATCCCCCGAACGCCGAGGCCACCGCTGACGACCTGCTGCTCAACATGTCCCGCGTCTAAACATGATCTAATCCATGGTTCTTGGTTCCTGAGATTTGTTTATGTATTAATCAGGGTTGCAGATCCATGGTTCATTCGACTGTAATTTCCTTCTGATTTGATTTGCCAATCTCTAATAAGATGATTTTGTTTCACTTATTAGGGAATCCGTTTCGTTCTAGATTTGTCAGATCCAATTTGGTTGTGTGCTAATTATTGTACAACCAAACAGAACGGAACCAATTCTCTGTAAAACGTACAGACTGAGGGAGTATGTCAGTAAAAGGTCAGGGGCTTACCGACACAGATCCAATATAGCGCAAGGGGTTTCCTGCAACGTGAAGAAAGAGATGCACGAATCTCACAGCACATATTAACGTTCCAAGATAAGACAGGGACCCTAACATATGTGTAGAGTTTGTTTTTCGCAAGCTAGCACAAACAAGGCAATGGCTACAATGGCGAGAAATTCACCCCACACCCGCCCCACTCTGCCAAAGGCGGCAGCAGCAGCACGACGGTGGAGTTTCTCGGCTCCTTCCTCCACCACTCCGGTCAGTTCTGCTCCCACCATATAAGCACGCACGGTGCTTCCACCACCACACCAACTATGAGGGGAGAAGAAGATCGAGCGAGATCAGTCGAGGAACTAGGCATTGCCACCGACCACATTTCTCCAAGCCGATTTAGCTAGGGGCCGGATCGAGGGCGGAGGCGGCCATGAGGGTCAAGGCGAGGAAGCTGTGCGCGGTGGTTCTGCTGGTGTTGCTCTACCTGGGCGTGGGCGGGATGGCTGATGGGGGCTCCGGCCGCGGTGGCGGGAGAGGCGGCGGTGGTGTCGTCTGGTCGGAAAAAAAGCGCCACCACCACCACTACTACTACTACTACCACCACCACGACGACCACGGCCACGGGCCACCACAACCACAGCTCCACGGCTGAACCGCATGGCCATGGCCTCGACTGGAGGGTCTCCGGTGCCACCGCCACCCTTGCTGCCGCGGCGCTCGTGTGGTTGGGCTGATCGACAACAATCGCGCCGCCTGCAAGTCAGGATCGTGTGGGTTACTAGCGATTTAGTACTGCCCGTATAGTAGCAGCTAGCACTCTAGCAGTGGATTGGTGATATGCAAATATTTACTGAGTGTGGATCGTGATTTAGCTATGCTATTTTAGTTGTGTGCGTGTGCGTGTGAGTACTCGTACCAGGTACGAACTCAGGTGTGACAGTGTTGATCCGTGTTATGTGATCGCGCAGTACTGCCCACTGTTGAGTAATTTAACTATGCAGAACTCATGTTTTGCTTGAATTAATTCGTTCATTTGGAGTACATTCGAGGGGAAACGAAGATCAGCTAGATGTGCTGTGCTGTCTGCCTGGCCGGGACGAGATGCCGCCGGGACTCAAACTTCAGAAGAGTGACCGAAATACCAAGCAAGTGACTCGTGTAGGAGACGGTGAAACGCTTTGTGCAGGGTTTCATAAACTTAACAAGCACTATTCGAGATCAAGCAAAAATGCTACCAATTGCCTAGCTAACCAATGTATAGACGTAAGATTTTTTAATTTTTTTGGCACAAAGTGTAGACGTAAGATGGGGTTATTTTTTTTGTTGCTTATCAATTTGTACAAGTTAACACGTCAAATGTGACCAAATTGTTTTCTGAAACATGCAAGAGCCATGCATGTACTCCATCCGTTTCAAAATACAAGATGTTTTAGCTTTATAAAATTAATTAATGCATCTAGGGGAAAACCTACTAAAATTGGTGTAAGTCTTACAGAAAAAATAGTGACCTCTTTTCAGGTTACTCAATGCGATAGTTGTAAAAGGGCCTCTTTATAATTTTATACCTGCCACGTTTCAGTCAGTGCAGCTCTAGGTCCTTTGGAACTGTACCTTGTTCAAAAAAAAAGTAGTGACCTGATTGAGCCTTACAAAAACACAAGCAACCGATCGCTATTACAACCAAATCAAAGATGGAAGCAGATATCATCAAGGAAGTGAGAGGTGACCTGCACTAGCTAAAGACCAATTCCTAGCTTCAACATTAATCTAATCTTAAAACCTTGTTGATTGTCTTTTGCACCTTTTCAAAAAACCTTGCATATTTTTCAAGCCAAATCGACCAGGAAGTCAGCATCACTAAAGAGTTAAAACTTTCCAATCTTGGCTGGTCTTGCGGCGGGTGTACATGAGCATGTTTTCTAATAAAATGGCTTTGACTAAGAAACTAGCCATCGGCCGCAGCCTCACCATGGTTTAAAGTTTCAAAGATTTTTTTGAAATTTTGGTAGGTTTTGAAATATACTTACTTCAATTTTTTTTGGATCATATTCAGACCAGATGTTATCAGGGCCGGCCCTAGGGGAGACCTGCGGGGCAGCCGTCCAGGGCCCAAAAAATGTAACCCTACTATACATCGTAACAGTCAATCGCTCGATCAACGTTGTATATTCCTTTCCTTCTGCTCGATCGATGCCGAGGCCGAGTCTGGAGTACCGCCTCGACACGATCGCAGCAAGCCAGCAACGCGCCCTTGGATTCCGGATTCCCAGTGTGGCAGCGTCGCGACCTTTTCGTTTCCCCCTGGTCGTCAGGCCCGTTGACGTGTCGTTTCAGGTTTCCCATGCGAGAGTGCATGCGAGGCTGCATCGTTTATGTTTTTCCCTGCCCATCGCTAAATCGCTTCAGGCCCTGCGTTGCTTCCCCTCTCCCAGTGTCCCTCGATCGGATCATTCAGGTTCAGCGCAACATGACTCCTCTCGACTATCGACTGCGGACCGCCAGCCCGCCACCGCCTGGGCGCGCGAAGGCCATCGTCCATCGATGATCGACCGCCTACTGGTTTGCTCCCGCCCCCGTCCAGCTCATGCCTCTGCTGATTACGCTCGCCCTAATTCTTAGTTCTTAATTCTAATTGTTGTTCTTGTTTGTAGCGACTAGCGAGCGAGGTTAACTGATTATGGCGCTCGAATCTGGTGTTCAGAAAGAAAAAAAGAGGAAACAAGAGAAGAAATTAAATGATTTGGCAAGTCTATGCATCGAGAATAAGTTAGTGAACTAGATTGACACTGATTCCATCATCATGGACTTTGCTTCTAGAAAATTTTCGGAGGAACTTTTAAGGTATCATGCAAACATTGTTATTTTTATATGAATATTATAGTTGGAAGTGTACTTAAAATATTTATATTTTATCATCTCATATATGCATAAAAATTTATACTAAGGGGCCCAAATTTTAGTTTCGCCCCGGGCCTCTGAAATCTCAGGACCGGCCCTGGATGTTATATGAAAACAAAATTTGGTTGGATCCTATGAGATTTAGATTAGACGTTATATTTTGAAAAAAAATTCATAAAATTTGGTTGGTCGCAACCTTTTATCAAAACAAATTTCAAAAACCATAGGCCGCACTGAGGTTTACCAATGTTGGCATTAGTTCTCCTACAAACCTAATATAACCTCTGATCCAATTTAATTGTCACAAATTTAGGCAAGATTTTAGGTAAAACTTTGATGATTTTAGGCAAAAATTTGTCTAAACGAGTGATAATTATATTGTATTGGGAAGTGTTAGTGTTAAAGGACGAACAATTATTGCTAGTTAAGCAACATCTATCAGTATATATTCTGCCAATTGTTGGACACCTTTTTCTTTATAAAAAACAAAATTCAAAACCCTAGGCCGCACTGAAAGCGCTCTTCACCCTAGCTAGGCCGCACCATATGAACAATGAGAAAGCATCACTGGGCTAGTCAAGCTCGCTCTGGACTCCGGTCAATGTGGCAGGAAATATCAGCCTGACCGCGCGCACGTAGCCACACCCCAATTGCCTCTTCCGGCCAACGGCCGGGCGTACGCGTCGATACACACGCCTAGCACGAATACGGCAATCGGAAGTTAACCACACACCGCCCACTCTGGCAGACGCAGCAGCTGCAGCTAGCACGGGGATCGACTTTCCCCGGCTCCTTCCTCTCCGTGACCCCGTCCAGTTCATAACCGGCATCCCCCCCCACCGCAACGGGCGTAGTAGCAGACTACTAGCCATTGTCCATTCGACTTGGTAGCTAGATAGGGCCCAGGGACGGCGATCGTCGACCACCATGAGAGGCAAGGCGAGGGCGCTCTGCGCGCTGCTGCTGGTGCTGCTCTGCCTGGCCGCGCAGTTTCAGGGCGCGTGCTGCCGCGGCGGGGGAGGTGGCCGTGGAGGGAGGAGTGGAGGAGGTTTCGGGAGAGGTGGCGGCAGGGGGAGCTCGAGTCGAGGAGGCTCGCGCGGGAAGGGCGGCTCCTCCACCGTCCCGTTATTCATCGGCGGCGTGGGCATTGGCTCAGCAGGGTCGCACCACCACCACCACGACGGTCACTCGCATGGGCACAGCGCTGCGGCTGGACCGCGCGGCCGCGGCCTCTGGAGGGTTTCCGCCGCCGCCGTCGCCATCGCTGCCGCGGCCCTCGTCTGATGCTGGTGATCGATGATCGTGCGCGTGCAAGCGTAGCGTAGGTACTAGATCGACTGGAGTAGCAATTTAGTACTGCTCGTTTACTAGCTAGTAGTAGTGGATTATTGGTGTTGCAAATCTAGGTTGACGGTTTAGCAATGATTTGGTTGCGTGGTTGATGGAACTGTGGTGGATGCATGCATGTGTAAGTACTCCTCCTATATCACGAACTCGGTTATCAGTGTGGCAGTGTAGATCCGTGTTCTGTGATCGCTCAGTAGCGCGCCCACTGCTGTTTGCTTGAATCAATCATTTCGTGTGGATTTGTAGAGTGCTACACTCGACGGAAATACAATCCCCGACCCCGAGGCCGCATCATGGCTATGCGCCAGGATCGCTTGTCTGCGGAGCAAGTTCCAGGTCCGCGGCAACGCGAGCTTGGATTACCACGAGGTCACGGATCGGAGTGCCTGCGTCGCCAGACCAGGATGGATGGATCCCGATTTCAATTCTTCCGAGGCCTTATAGCTCCTATGCGACGTTTTTACGTGGAATTGGAAGGAAAGCGACATCGTTGTAAACAATAGCTGACATGCGACGGTTGTGAGGCGGCAAATAGCTCCCGTGCGACACTTCTACTTAACCCCACGAGACCGTCAACGAATTCGAATCAGCTGAGCACAGTAGGATCCACAGTCTCTCCACGTCACGGCGGAACTCACCTGATGTCCACCTCATATCGTGGGACCCACCCTGTGGTCGAAGAGAGCCGTTGGCCCCGATCCGTCCCCGCACCCGAGCACTCCCGCCACCGTTCCAGCATCTCATCCCCTTCCGTTTTCTTCTCCGGTGAGCAAGTGCGGCAACGCCGGCGAGGGATGTCGAGCTCTGCTTCCTCCCACCGCTCATGGCTTCGGTATGGTGCGGTGCCGATGAGGAGGTGCCCCGATTGCCCCCGTACCGCGCCCCTGAAGCGGCTTGTCACATCCACCGACAAGAACGACAATATTGGCCGGGAATTTGTGAAGTGTGAGAGCAAGCCCGAGCCGGGAAAGGTGAGATCTGAGTGTTCCGAGCGCCAATTTCTCGCTTTTCTTTCGAAATTTTATGCATTTCATCGAATTTGGGATTTAGGGTTCATCTCTGCGATTTCAGGAACTGCCAAAATGTGGGCATTTTGAGTGGCTTGATGAGTACATCGAGCGAATTGGGGTGGAGGTAGCATCCCGGGAGCTCGAAAACCCGTCCGTGGTGGAGCAATTGGGATGTGGCAACCCCATTTCCGCTGGTACTACGGTGGATGCGGAAGTGAAGGCCGAGCTGAAGAAGATGAACAAACAGCTAAGGCAAATCATCAAATTGAAGAAGCAGGACAATCTGATGGCCTTTTTTTTTATTTTTGTGTAATTTCTCTTGGATTAGTTTATCTCCTCATCGTTAGTCATTAGACAGCGCAGTCAGTGTTCGAGTGATGCTTTGTAATGGATGTAATGGTCTATGTCTTTGGCTTGAATAAAATGCAACACAAATTCGGACTAATTTTGAGCTGCTCTGTTTTCGAAATCAGTGTTTCTTCAGTTTCGTCAGTGTTCCTTTTATCAGTGTGCAGGGGCCTGCAGTGTGGGAGGGGTTGAAAAGTAAAAAAAAATTTGACGAGGATTGAAAAAGGCCAGCCCCAAATATAAATTAGCCATGCCAAAATGGACGTATCCAGGCCCAATAGTAACTATATGTTGATTGGGCAAAAAAATGGTACTCACGTTACAATCTAAATAGGGACGTGTGAATCTGCAGATACTCGTGCTTTGGTTGCAATCTTTTTTTTTGCAAAAGTAAATATATAAATGAAGTCCAAGGACATCCATTTAACTAACATAACTTGAGCGCTCCTTTAACTTATGTAAATATGTAAATGACTTATTTGAAAATGAACCATGTGTTGTACGAACTTGTTTTTGTGTCTTTTGTTTTATACACTTGTAAATATATAAATATTGCACGAGTATTATATTAACTTGTTTTTGTGTCTTTTGTTTTATACACTTGTTGTTTTGGGTGTTTTGACAAATGACAATACAATAAAACACAGATTACAATAAAACAAAGGGATATATAATATTGGGATAACATTACTTATATTAGATAGGGGGATCGATAACATTACAATAAAAAGAAAAAAAGTACAATAATATAGAAGGGAATAGGCGCCCCGCCTAAACCCTGGGCTAGCCCCTAAACCCTAACCCTAGCTGCCCTACTCCATCGGCGGTGGAGGCGGTGCCGGTGCAGCCGCCTTCGCGGCATTCCACGCCGCCAGCCTCTCCCGCTGGTCCCGCTTCCACTGATCCTCCCGGAAGGCCCGGCCATTGGCCTCCCGTTGCTCCTCCCGCCGTCTGCTTTTCTTCAACGCTACTGGCCTGCTTACTCCCACCGCGACAAAGAACCTCCTGCTTTCCTCGTCGCCGCCTTAGCCCAAGAGGGCTTGAGGGAGGTGTAACACCCTCAGAATCGTCCCTATGCAAGTCTCAGCGATTCCCGCCAAACCCGCATAGAAACGATTCAAAGGTGCCCACCAGGCACTTTCGTGCGGGTGGAAAACGAAGTAATATCATTACACAATAGTCCTCGATGGAACCCACAGAACAGATATATACAACAGCGACTCAATGAGTCAAGAATATAGAGATACAGTACAAAGATCCAAATCACCTGGAAAACGATACAACATCCGAGTACGGACAAGATGCAAATTGAGATAAGAGCCCTGAAGAATAACCAATGGCGTCCATAACCCTGCCCAGGCCAAGCCAGAAGGGTAACCCTGATAACGACGTCGATCTCAAACCTGCTTAAACAAAAGGGGTGCCGACAAAGGGCAAAGAAAAAAAAAGAGCGGTCAGTACTGAGGCCAGTACACGGCGAGACTAGAATTCGGCGGTCCTCGCCTACATAGGTATGGTGGACTGAAGCGGCAGCGCATCATGCACTAGACAACCTATAGAGACTCGATACAACTGCCGGCTATCAGAGAGAGATAAGAAAGACCTTTCGAAACCAGCCTGATACTACCACCAAACATACCCATCCTGGTATTTCCCCCTCGAGACCAAACGAGGAAGTCAACCGAGGAACTCACACAGTTGGCAGTTTTATTTATTCAGTTATCGTTGCAGCAATTACTAGTCAGGTATAGATAGTCATCCTGATATAATAAGCAGTGAGCACTTTTAGTTAACCATTCCGTTGTAGTTGCAACACTTACTAGTCAGATACAATTAGCATGGAATATCTCAAACCCACCAGTTGTTGGTACTTTTATTTAGCCATTCCGTTGTAGTGAAGCTGATTACTAGTCATATCGGATACAAGTCAAATTATAACAGTAAACTTTAGTTATAGTTGTCTATGATCGAGAACTGTGCTCCAAGACGTCCATAACCGCGGACACGGCTTCTCGAAAAGATTTAACCCTGCAGGGGTGCACCAAAGTTTCCACACGCACCTACACCCTTGTTGTCAGATCAGGTAGGTACAAGATCACAAAACATACATCCAACGGTATGTCGACGGGGTTTCGGACACGACGTTTCCCAGACCCAAAGATGGCACATGGGGGCCACCCCACTAAGCTACCCGCAACGAAGTCGGCCGGCTCCGAGACGGACCCAGAGGTTTGTGACAATGGCTGTAAACGACTGAGAACCCGAAATTGTGACTGGTCTTGTCGATACCGCGAAAACATTCCACGTTGGTTCCAAAACAGTACAGGCGCTCCACGCGCAATCGTAAATAAAGCAGTAAAGCATGGCATAAGTACAGGATAGTAATAAAGCCCCAAACTACTTGTGGCCCCCGGTACAGTACTTTGAAATCAGGTACTAATTGATGGGGGTGCCCACACACCCCACCTGTGGTTAGCGCGCTCGATCTCGGAACAGGTGTCAAGAACTCGGGGTCCTACGGGACACCAGTGAGCGGTTAAAAACCAAATATTGTCTATTACCCACCGGTGCCTCTGCATTTACCTACTTCAACTTTAGTTATTAAACGATAATTAAAGCCATGATCATCTCCAACATAAAGCATAAGGCATTTCTCCAAAAACTGTGGTACTCGATGACACGCAACAGCACTTGAGCAAGCGACTACGACGCGCAAGTCCAGCTATCTACCAAACAACAGGTAATAGGATGTGTCCAAGGCAATGTAAGGCTGCAAGGGATATCTCAGGTACGAAAACTAGAGCATCGCAGCACAGATAGCAATAGATCAACAGGAGGGAATAAATACTATAAAGGTAAAATAGGTAGAAGGGGGAGAATGCTCGCCTGAAAAACATTGCTGAAGGTTCATCCGAAGATCGGGGCGAAGCTCAGATCAACTCAACGGCCTTATCCGCGAAGAAGCAAAACACTAGAATAAACACCGGATGCACTATTTAATACTATGGAAAAAGATCGGGCATGATGCATGTATGATGTATGGCATTGTAAGGATGCGATGCAATTAGGCAATATTAAACGGAACCAAGGTTCCGACAGTTACTTAGATGGTTCAAGTTGTTTAGATACCCCACAATTTAAATGTTGGCTTAACAAGGCAAAATTATATCACGGTTCGATGCATAAATTTAAATGAGACCAATATTAGACTAGATTCGCCCGCATATAGTCTCCATATTTAATTATGAGGTGAATCGACAACATACTCCCACCAACCCACAATATGTATGCAAGGATGCTCAATTTAATATGCAACAATTTATATCATTCATAAAAATAGGGGTCTCGGAAAGAGGTCACACATCTTTAGAGGCGAAGGTCTTGGGATTCGCGGGGGGGTCGGGGGATCGGTCTTCGGGTTTCGGTCTTCGGATCCGAGAAGGAGACCTTGGAGTGCCCAGGGTTCGGAGACGTCGAATCCATGAGGGTGTACTTGGAGTGCTTGCGTTCGGTGAACTCGGTGGCATGCTAGTATCAACTACATGCCAAAGGATTGGTTAACCCGTTCACTCGCTTAACACGGATAGCAAAAACAGCTAGCCACAAACGTTGTTGAAGGGAACAATACCACATTCAAACAACAGAGGAGACACACGCGGGTACCGGAGGTGCTCAGGGAGGATAACCAACAGCGAGGAGGCAACGTCGAGCTTGGCGCCGGGGAGCCAGAGGGGGAAGGGCGCAACGGTGGGGCTCCTGTGAGCCGCGTGGACCAGGAAGCGGTGGCACAGACCTGCTAACGGTGGAGGGGAGGGCGGCGAGATCGCAAGCAGAGGAGGTCGACGCGAGGAAGGAGGACACGGGGAGAGGCGCCGGGCATCGACGCCCGGCCAGAGCAGGAAAGAGGCCGCGGTGAGGGCGCTCGCGGGGATGGAGGAGACGGGGGTCGTGGCAGAGGCCGACGATGGTGGGGCTTGGCAACGGCGGCGAACGAGGAGGCGAAGGGGCCGACGACGAGCTTGTGGGACAGAGGCGGTGGCAGCGCGAGCCTGAGAGGGAACCCCACAGGGGAGGGCGCCGGTGACGATGCCAGCCTGTCGATGAGGGGCGCAGCAGAGGGGATCCCCTGGTGGTGGCCATTGAGGCGCATGCGACGGCTCGGGAGGCTCCAGAGAACAGCAGCGGATGGAGGAGAGGAAGGGGAGGCCCGCAGCCGGTCGGGAGGGGGCCGACAGCAAGGCAAGCTTGCGAGAGGAGGCAAGCGGGAGGGCGGCGGCGGTTGCGGGGAGATTGAGCGAGGGTAGCATGCGGGTGGGGTCGAGGAAAAATCGGGGAGGGGGAACGGGGAGGTTCCAGGAGATCGTGGGGTGGGGCCAGGGAGCGACAAGAGCTGGGCATCGAGTACCGCGTGTGTGGTGTCGTGTGGAGGTCGGGTGGGTCGGGTCCAGGGGATGGCGGCGGGAGTGGGGAGAGGTGGGATTAGGGTTAGGTAGGTTAGGGTTTGGTCTAGTGGGTTGTAGGTGGCCTGTTGGCTGGGCCTTTGGGCCTGGCCGACTAGGCTGCCTCCCCGCAAACATAGTTTTTATTATATATTTAGTTGTAAAAATATTTTTGTAATTATTTAGACAAAACAAAATTTTCGGATAGACCGGATTTTGCAGTTGAAATAAAGAGGGAGGTAAATAGAAAACAAATAGGTTTTTGGAGAAATAGTTTTTAGGTTAAAAGATGCCTGATGGTGTCATGATGATGCAAAAATAAAATAACAGACATCTTCTAATAGTGGTTTTTATCCGGGGTGCTACAATTCGACACCACTAACAATGGATCGCGCCCTCGAGATCCGCCTCATGTTACGGGGAAGAAGGCCGACGATTGGAATCTTCGCGCTTCAAGTAGATCTTCACGACACCACTAACAAAGTTTACATCTCCGTCTTGAAATCGGCGACACCACCAACAAGGGTCGGGGCTCATGTCCATCGAGAGAACACTCCGGGAAAACAAAGGACAAAGGTAGAGGTATCAAAAGATAAGTCGACCTCTAACTTCCATGGAAGGAGGAAGCTTGATCCACCAATTCAATGCACAAGAGCGAATGATAAGAGTAGTCGGATGGTGATCAGTCCATCGCGCACCCAAAGCATTACTCTGCACATGAATAGGAGAATTATGCAACCAACTCTCAGAATCAGACTGAAGATATCGACAAGAGAAATTCTGAAACAAAGGAGTGGCGCGGAATCTTCATCGGATCTGATGCAGATGATGTCGTCACGAAGGAAAACACCCGAATATACAAAGAAAAAAAAATTAGTGGATTTTCGGTCCACTGAAAGGTACAACAGAGGAAGATTCCTCTGATAGCATGAAGACTGGATGTCGAAGCACCAATACAAAAGGATGGAAGCGAAACCCTAAAGGTACGACGAAAACCCAACCACGAGAAATCCTGGACTTGAAGAAAAGATAAGAGAGCAGATTCAAAACACGTCGAGATAAGAGGAGAATAGCAGAGGGGTTAGAAGTAAAAGCAGACCTAATCAGATCTATCCAACCGATTTTTCCAAAATAGCTTTGACACTCTACAACGGCCGTTAGCTAGGTTATCCTACAGCCGGACCAAGGTATCAGAATCGCCGAGCTCGATACCACTCAGAACACTCGAATCGTCCCTATGCAAGTCTCAGCGATTCCGCCAAACCCGCATAGAAACGATTCAAAGGTGCCCACCAGCACTTTCGCGGCGGTGGAAAACGGCAATATCATTACATAATAGTCCTCGATGGAACCCACGTAACATGATATACAACAATGACTCAATGAGTCAAGAATACACATATACAAAGACAAAGATCCAAATCACCGAAAACGATACAACGTCCGAGTACGGACAAGATGCAAATTGAGCTAAGAGCCCCAAGAATAACCAATGGCGTCCATAACCCCTGCCCGTGCCAAGCCGTAAGGGTAACCTCGCTAACGACGATCTCAAACCTGCTTAAACAAAAGGGTGCCGACAAAGGGCAAAGAAAAAAAGAGCGGTCAAGATCTTGAGGCCAGTACACGGCGAGACTAGAATTCGGCGGTCCTCGCCTACATAGGTATGGTGGACTGAAGCGGCAGCGCAGCATGCACTAGACAACCTATAGAGACTCGATACAACTGCCGGCTATCAGAGAGAGATAAGAAAGACCTTTCGAAACCAGCCTGATACTACCACCAAACATACCCATCCTGGTATTTCCCCCTCGAGACCAAACGAGGAAGTCAACCGAGGAACTCACACAGTTGGCAGTTTTATTTATTCAGTTATCGTTGCAGAAATTACTAGTCAGGTATAGATAGTCATCCTGATATAATAAGCAGTGGGCACTTTTAGTTAACCATTCTGTTGTAGTTGCAACACTTACTAGTCAGATACAATTAGCATGAGATATCCCAAACCCAGCAGTTGTTGGTACTTTTATTTAGCTATTCCGTTGTAGTGAAGCTGATTACTAGTCATATCGGATACAAGTCAAATTTAACAGTAAACTTTAGTTATAGTTGTCTATGATCGAGAACTGTGCTCCAAGTCGTCCATAACCGCGGACACGGCTTCTCGAAAAGATTTAAACCTGCAGGGGTACACCAAAGTTTCCACACGCACCTACACCCTTGTTGTCAGATCAGGTAGGTACAAGATCACAAAACATACACCCAATGGCATGTCGACGGGGTTTCGGACACGACGTTTCCCAGACCCAAAGCAAGCACATGGGGGCCACCCCACTAAGCTACCCGCAACGAAGTCGGCCGGCTTCGAGACGGACCCAAAGGTTTGTGACAATGGCTGTAAACGACTGGGAACCCGAAAGTGTGACTGGTCTTGTCGATACCGCGAAAACATTCCACGTTGGTTCCAAAATAGATAGCGCCCACGCAATCGTAATAAAGCAAAGAAGCATGGCATAAGTACGAATAGTAATAAAGCCCCAAACTACTTGTGGCCCCTGCATGTAGTTTGAAATCGTACTAATCGATGGGGTGCCCACACACACCGTGGTTAGCGCTCGATCTCTAACAGTGTCAAGAACTCGGGTCCCACGGACACCGGAGCGTTAAAAACCAAATATTGTCTATTACCCATCGGTGCCTCTGCATTTAGCTACTTCAACTTTAGTTATTAAACGATAATTAAAGCCATGATCATCTCCAACATTAAGCATAAGGCATTTCTCCAACAACTGTGGTACTCGATGACACACAACAGCACTTGAGCAAGCGACTACGACGCGCAAGTCCAGCTATCTACCAAACAACAGGTAATATGATGTGTCCAAGGAAATGTAAGGCTGCAAGGGATATCTCGGGTACGAAAACTAGAGCATCGCAGCACAGATAGCAATAGATCAACATGAGGGAATAAATACTATAAAGGTAAAATAGGTAGAAGGGGGAGAATGCTCGCCTGAAAAACATTGCTGAAGGTTCATCCGAAGATCGGGGCGAAGCTCACATCAACTCAACGGCCTTATCCGCGAAGAAGCAAAACACTAGAATAAACACCGGATGCACTATTTAATACTATGGCAAAAGATCGGGCATGATGCATGTATGATGTATGGCATTGTAAGGATGCGATGCAATTAGGCAATATTAAACGGAACCAAGGTTCCGACAGTTACTTAGATGGTTCAAGTTGTTTAGATACCCCACAATTTAAATGTTGGCTTAACAAGGCAAAATTATATCACGGTTCGATGCATAAATTTAAATGATACCAATATTAGACTAGATTCGCCCGCATATAGTCTCCATATTTAATTATGAGGTGAATCGACAACATACTCCCACCAACCCACAATATGTATGCAAGGATGCTCAATTTAATATGCAACAATTTATATCATTCATAAAAATAGGGGTCTCGGAAAGAGGTCACACATCTTTAGAGGCGAAGGTCTTGGGGTTCGCGGGGGGGTCGGGGGATCGGTCTTCGGGTTTCGGTCTTCGGATCCGAGAAGGAGACCTTGGAGTGCCCAGGGTTCGGAGACGTCGAACCCATGAGGGGTTACTTGGAGTGCTTGCGTTCGGTGAACTCGGTGGCATGCTAGTATCAACAACATGCCAAAGGATTGGTTAACCCGTTCACTCGCTTAACACGGATAGCAAAAACAGCTAGCCACAAACGTTGTTGAAGGGAACAATACCACATTCAAACAACAGAGGAGACACGCGCGGGTACCGGAGGTGCTCAGGGAGGAGTACCAACAGCGAGGAGGCAACGTCGAGCTTGGCGCCGGGGAGCCAGAGGGGAAAGGGAGCAACGGTGGGGCTCCTGTGAGCCGCGTGGACCAGGAAGCGGTGGCACAGGCCTGCTAACGGTGGAGGGGAGGGCGGCGAGATCGCAAGCAGGAGAGAGGCCGCGGTGAGGGCGCTCACGGGGATGGAGGAGATGGGGGTCGTGGCAGAGGCCGACGATGGCGGGGCTTGGCAACGGCGGCGAACGAGGAGGCGAAGGGGCCGGCGACAAGCTTGTGGGACAGAGGCGGTGGCAGCGCGAGCCTGAGAGGGAACACCACAGGGGAGGGCGCCAGTGATGACGCCAGCCTGTCGACGAGGGGCGCAGCAGAGTGGATCCCCTGGTGGCGGCCATTGAGGCGCAGGCGACGACTCGGGAGGCTCCAGAGAACAGCAGCGGATGAAGGAGAGGAAGGGGAGGCCCGCAGCCGGTCGGGAGGGGGCCGGCAGCAAGGCAAGCTTGTGAGAGGAGTCAAGCGGGATGGCGGCGGCGGTTGTGGGGAGATTGAGCGAGGGTAGCATGCGGGTGGGGTCGAGGAAAAATCGGGGAGGGGGAGCGGGGAGGTTCCAGGGGATCGTGGGGTGGGGCCAGGGAGCGACAAGAGATGGGGATCGAGTACCGCGTGTGTGGTGTCGTGTGGAGGTCGGGTGGGTCGGGTCCAGGGGATGGCGGCGGGAGTGGGGAGAGGTGGGATTAGGGTTAGGTAGGTTAGGGTTTGGTCTAGTGGGTTGTAGGTGGCCTGTTGGCTGGGCCTTTGGGCCTTGCCGAATGGGCTGCCTCCCCGCAAACATAGTTTTTATTATATATTTAGTTGTAAAAATATTTTTGTAATTATTTAGACAAAACAAAATATTCGGACAGACCGGATTTTGCAGTTGAAATAAAGAGGGAGGTAAATAGAAAACAAATAGGTTTTTGGAGAAATAGTTTTTAGGTTAAAAGATGCATGATGGTGTCATGATGATGCAAAAATAAAATAACAGACATCTTTTAATAGTGGTTTTTATCCGGGGTGCTACAGGAGGTCGCCGCCGCCGGGGAGGTTGGGGACTGGGTTGGTGACGATGGGGCCCTTCTCCCCCCCGGGGCAGGGCGGGGACTTCTTCTTGTTGCCACGCTTGGGGCGCGTGGGCGCCTCCTGCTCCCACCACTGCTTGTGGTCCGGGTGGTTGTCCTCGTCGCTTACTTTGGTGTCGGAAGGGAAGCGGAAGGGGGAGGTCGCCATGGTCGGAGTGTTTGGGGGCTGGGAGGAGGCAAAGGGACGGGCTCGAGGTTGAAGATGAGGGGCAAGATGAGATGAGGAGGCAAAGGCGTTTTGCCTATTTATTGAAGACGGGGCGTGAAGGGCGGCGTGGGAATCCAGCGTCGCGTTGGCGCAGACGCCGAGACGAGACGCGTGCGTTGCGTTGCGTGTGGGAAGCGGGCGTGATCAATGCGAAAGAGAGAAAAAAAATAGCTAGGATGCGACGTACTGTAACCCCTGCACCGCCGCCCCCGCCCCTGCATGCATGCATGCATTAATGCGAAAGAGAAAAAAACTTCCAAGGTAGTTGTTCATTTGCAGTAAAAAATAAAAGGAAAAATATAATTTGGCCTTGATTTACTTCGGTAATAAATGCAGGAATCTAGTACCAAGGTACTCGTTCGTTTTTACACACCGCATGCAACAAACTCGTTCGTTTTTACACACGCAAGAAAAATCGGTGAGAGTAATATTGACTTTTTGTATGGCGCATGAACCAGATGGGAGTAAGTTTGACTGAAGAAAGTTGTTCGACGTACACTTATTTAATGGGGCAGCGTTGTTGCACGAAAAATAGCTAGACTGCGACGCTAGGGGCAGCTGCTGCATGCATGGTGCAGCCCACCCCGCCCAGCGCCCTCGCATGCCACGCTCGGTCCAACGGTCAATGGAGTGTGCCAACGCTGTACGTTATATTATTACATATTTTAGATTTTGATATTTTTTCTTAGCTTGGTCATAGTGACATGCATACTCCCTCTGTCCACAAATAAGTGTACGTTTGGCTTCAAAATTTGTCCACAAAAAGTGTACTTCTACCTTTCCAATGCACTTGGGCATCCACTATGTAGTCCATAAGACTATCCACAAGCCAAAAAGTAGTCCATAAGGCTATCCATATATATAGTGGAGGTTTACTTTAGAAGATCTTCCTTAAGGGTGACCTACAAACTTATGGGTTGCCCACAAGCAATAAACAATTATTTTACTCTCTCCTCTCTCTTGCTTGTGTGTACTTTTAATAGACATGTGGGTCCCAGCTTATGGTGAACTTGACCTTATATCCATTTCCATGAGCTGTGTGGGTCCCATCTTATAGCAAAGGTTCACCTTATACATAGGTGATGTGGTATCATGCATATGTTACTAGTCTAAGTTACTACTCCATAGTGCAAAATAACATAGATGTGGTATCATGCAAAATCTTATTTATTACAATGAACCTGAGGGGAGTAAGTTTGACTGAAGAAAGTTGTTACACGTACACTTATTTAATGCGACGGAGGGAGTAAATACTGTTGCATTGCACGTAAAATAGCTAGATCGCGACGCTTAGGGCATTGCATGCATGGTGCAGCCAGCGCCCTCGCATGCCACACTCGGTCCAACCGTCAATGGAGTGTGCCACGCTCGCATGCCACGCTGTTGCACGTAAAAACGATGAAGCCAATCAGATTCCAGAATCATCCATCCCACGGATCGCCAAGAGCTAGCCACGAAATCCTTCTAAGAGACGCCAACCAATCAGGTTGCAGCACAAGCCCTTCCACGGATCGCCCAGAGCCACCCGCGGAATCCTTCTAGAAGACGCGATCGGACGGCTACAGTGTCGCGCTAGGGTTAGATCTACGTTCCTCATTCGGCCATAGGGTTAGCGGGGTTTAGGATGCAGTCAACGGGGTTTCACAAGTTTGACCAGACATTCAAATGTGCATAACTAATTCAAAAAAAATCAAAAAAATACAAAACCTTCGCATGGTGTCATGTTATGTGACATATTTGTGAGGAAAAATATCAAACTTGGTCTATTGATCATATTTTAAAAAACCCTTCACAAAATGACCTATCTCCTCCGAGGTTTTCCGTCTTTCGGGTCAAATGACCAATGATATGACTAGAATCAAGGCATAGTTTGTGATAATGTGCCCATATTTGGCATGCATGTCTATAATGGGATGACTAACAATGTTGTAGCACAAAATTTTCCTTTTCGACGCACAGAAAATCATTTTCTATTTTCCGAAAATGCCGAAGAGGGGATTTGAAGCAACCACCAAATTGAAGTTTCAAAATGGTAACATCCTATTTTTAAAAAAAATACTAGATCACCTAGAATGTACAATTTCCCAACTTGAGTATCTCAAACCTTTTATTCCCTCCCTGGTGAAAAAGACAAATCCTGCCGAATCGGCTGGAAGTGGGTAAGATATGAACTACAGGTACATGATTTCATGCTGATGATTTTTTGTAAAAATCATTTTTAGGTTCACAACATGCTATTTCATCAGAGATCCAATGCTAGTTTTGTGAGCCTCAGCCCCTAGCTAAGAATATTTATGAAAACCCTTCAAGTTTGACCAGACATTCAAATGTGCATAACTAATTCAAAAAAATCAAAAAAAATACAAAACCTTCGCATGGTGTCATGTTATGTGACATAGTTCTGAGGAAAAATATCAAACTTGGTTTTAGAAATGGTCGAAAAAAAAACTTGCTTAGAAATGGGGTGGTTTAGAAATGGAGCCCATTTCTACCCCATTTTGGGTGAGGGTGAGTTGTACTTCACAAAAGGGATCATGGTGAGGATGAGTTGTATTGTACATATGAGAAAAACGTTGGAAGCTCATACAAACATAGAAA
Source organism: Avena longiglumis (assembly GCA_030063025.1). Lineage (NCBI taxonomy): Eukaryota > Viridiplantae > Streptophyta > Magnoliopsida > Poales > Poaceae > Avena > Avena longiglumis. Next base: position 540,359,122 of record CP125974.1, on the reverse strand, counting down.
AGTGACATAGCTACATTTGTTGAAATTCAAATTTACCATCATATTTGAATTTTGTCCAAATTATCAACAAGTGACAAATTATTATAATAACAAATGTTTACAACAACAAGTGCCAAATTATTACAACAACAAGTGTCAAATGTTTACAACAATAACAAATGTTTACAATAACAAATGTCTATTTCTTCTGGCTCTTCTTACCCCTCGTTTTCTTCTCCTTCACAAGTTTCACACCACACAATAGGTTTTTATGCTCTTCTTTTTCTTACCATTACCATCTGGCCTCCCCACAGCACGTCCAAGAGTCTCCTTCACCTCCCGCACCTCCTCAACAACCTCATGATCATGATCCAGAGCCTCATCAACATGGTCACTTTGCACTAGAGCCTCAACAACATGGTCAGTTTGCACCAGAGCCTCAATAACAGGCTCATTTTGCACCAGAGCCTCAACAACAGGCTCATTTTGCACTAGAGCCTCAACAACAGGCTCATTTTGCACTAGAGCCTCAACAACAGGCCCATTTTGCCCCTCATTTTGCACCAGAGCTTCCAAATCAGAAACGGTGTGCCCTAAAGCCTCAACAGTTTGCACATCATCCTCCAAAACGAGTTCAGATTGCACCTCAAAGAGACCAAACATGATCCGTTAGTTCTCTTCTTTCTTTGGCCATTGATTCTTTCCCTTTTCACCGCCAAGATTCACAACAACAAGAGGTTGGCCTTTTATCCACGCTTCCTCGAAAACAAGCAAGTTAGCTGGGGGAGAAAAATCATCAACAAGAAATGGGATAGATTTTGGATGAACATACTTTGGCTTTTCAGCAGTGTATCTGCACTTGGTAGAGCCATCTCGGTGTCCAAGTTCTTCATAGAGTTTGCATCTATTCTTGTTACCTTTTTGGGCCCTTTTTGGCTTGGCATCTTTCTTTTCATCTTTCTTTCCCTTCTTGTTGCTCCCACCTTTCTCAAACCAAGCCTTGAATCTACTCTGCTTGGGCCCAAATTTTCTTTTCATCAAAGGAGGACACAAGGAGAACTGAATGTCCACTTCAGCCACCGAGACCGATCTGTAAGTGCTGGAATTGGTGTTCCATATGCAGCCTTGAATTTTGCTACAGAATAATACTCATGCAAATATGGGTGCATATTTAGCTTGTGTTTGGAGGCCAAGAAAAGTATGGCATGCTCACAAGGCTTCCCAAAGGTGTTACCACTCAAGGCATGTGCATTTCATGCAATTGAGTGTCAACAACATGCCTCCTGCTAGTCTTTGTATCTCGACTTCAAAGACCCCACAATGAGGATTTCTCAACACGCAAATGTGCAAGATTTCGCTCCTATTGACCACCGCACAACATCGAAGCTTATCTCCTTGAAGAACATCACGAAGCCTTCTTCTCAATTCCCACAACCTCATGATCATGATCCTGATCTGGTCAACCATGTCATGGACAAAAGTCTTTTAACTCCTTCACTTTGTTGTTGAAACTTTCGCCAAATTATTGTTGATATGATCACATTTGATGGCAGTTAAAACCGCACTGTACCATAAATGAGAATGGTAGGTTTCCAACCATGTACAAAACTTGACCCTATCCTCCTCGAGCATGCCGCCTTAATCTTCTCAAGGTGATATGAATGTGTCCGCTGGTGTAAGATCTTGTCACGCCACATGCGTCAAAATCATCTCCTCAATTTTTGATCAAATTCATCCACATATGGTCAAGCACTCCCTCAAAGCATGAGGGAAAACAATCTTCACTGCATTTTCTAAACCTTTACATGCATCTGTGTGCACCGCCAATGGAGAGACCAGCCCTATGCATCTTTTCAATCGCATCATGAACCATGTCCATGATGCCTCTGCATCAAACATGCCAATAGCTAGTGGAACATCCAATTGTGTCCATCTAAAGCATTGCATGTCGCTAGTTGACCATTCCACTTTCCAACAAGAAAGATGAGTTTATACTCAAATATGGACGACACCGCTTTGAAGCCATCGATGCAAGGCTTTAAAGCCATGAAGAATTTAGAGAAGAAGACTTTCCCATCACCGTTACCTCAAGATCTATCTTCACAACACTAGGTGACCTCTTCTCTACCGCTTTGAAGTTATAAAGCATTCGAAAGGTATTTGCCCAATCACCATATAGCTCTTTCATTGCCCTTTGCTTTGCCTTCCACACGTAGTATAATTCAGCTTAATGGGGTACGCTTTTCCAAGTCTATTTTCGTCTCTTTGCGGTGTTGTTTGGTGTTGTGGCTAAAATGGGCTTGATCTTTTCTGCAACCCATAATTGTGATGTCATCTTTGTAACTGTTTGAGAACTTGTAATGCAAGTATGAGGTTTTGGAATTTGATTCACTCTTATTGTCCTTCCATCAGGTTGGCGTCTAGCAGATATATACCACTTGCAAGGCTTGGCACCACCATCATAACCTATGCATTTTGCATAGAACTTCTTTTTATCAATCCACATAGTCTTGGTAGCAAACTCACGTTTGACTGCATATGTCCTGAAACACATCATGAATTCATCCATGCTTGGAAACAATCTCCCAACTTCAATAAATGGGTCCTCTTTGTCATAAACTGTTACTAGCTCATCATCATGTGCATCATCTACATGAACTGCAGCATTTTCCAACAACTCTAGATCTATATCTGCCTCTTCATCTCTTAAATGGTTGTCACCATCATTTGCAGCTTCATCCCTCTTCTTCTCCTTGTCTCTGTCATCTATAGGAATGCCAAAAAGCTTTGCCATTTCAATGTCATCTATTGGTGCAATGACCAAATCAGTCCGGTCATGTATCTCAACCGAATTCCAATCAGTTACAATCCTTTGTGCATTACCATCTGCCTCCCTTGTGCATTAGCAGCATCATCCTCCACTTAACACTTCCAACTCAAGAAGTATAGGCATTACTTGCCTTTGTGCAGCCAATCATCCTCGACCATATGAGCAGCCAGCTCGAGGCCACATATCCAACCCTCGAATCGGGTTTCAGATCAATGAGCTCGCTAAAATGTAACAGTTTTGCTTGTCCAACGTTTCGCTCATCGATTTCATCAACTATATGTTCCCTGTCTCAACCCTAACATAGTCACATTTGCAATCATCAAATCGTAACAAAGAAACTTCTTGCCCCAAACCACACTATCCCCAATTTTTCCACCATTTTCCTCACCGCCTCCTCTCCCATGTTTATTAGCTCTTGGGGATCAACATGTTCTAATTCCACCTCCCATTTAACAACCGTGTCTCTCTCAATGATCTACGTCTGCCATCAACTAAAACAGCCCTAGAGGGAAAGAAATTCATGCGAATTCAAGGTTTGGCGCAACATCGTCTCCTTTTTTGGCACCGTGAGCTAGCGGAAGCGAACAAAGAGCTCAACCTTAGAGAAATTAAGTGCGAGATACGGATATACCGATTAGAAGTTCCTCTCCATGCTCCATATCGCCCTCGCCTGCTCAAAGACACCTCGCCTCCATAATCTAGCATCAATGGGCACGCCAGATCTCGAATTGAGAAGAATGGGAGAGGAATTAGCTTTCAAATGGCACTCACCACCTTCATGCCGAACGGCAAGCGCCGCCGCCTAAATTAATTGCCGTGCCGCCGCCGAGAACGATGGGTGAGGTCCGCCGCCGCCGTCGGGGAAGCTACAGTCAGTGTGACGCGCGCTCTCGGTCGGAAGCGGTTGGTTTGACCGGCTTGACTGGTTGTCCCAACCAACCGGTTTGGCTTAACCTTAATCTTGGAACAAAGTTAAATGTGTCCTTACGACCGTTTTAAGGCCCGTGTGGCCCTGGGATATTAGCTGCCTCACAACCGTCGCATGCGAGTGTTGGAATATTAGGCATAATTTCCACGATTAATTCCAGAATATAAATCATGACAAAACCAGCTACTAGCTCATGTAACTCGAACATACTAGATGTACTAAACAACAGGATGATCGGGAACAAATAGCAGCCTAACATGTACTCGCAGAACATGATGAATAACCAAACTGGAGCACGTAGCACGTACCGTTCGGTTGTCGTAGTAGAAACTTTGGGGAAGAGTGATCGCAGCAGATGGCGACGAAGACGGGTAGGCGACCGCCGACTTGGATGAAAGACGACCCGTGATGGAGAACTCGGCGATCAGCAGAAGCGCTTCCAAAACCTTATTCGCCTCTCCGCATGTGATCACAAGGCGAGTGGTTCCGAGACCTGCTCTCCCGTCCGCGGTGCACACCGCAAGCGGGATGGAGTAGACTACGGTGATGGTGCAAGTAGAGGATGGCAAAACCCTAGATTGGTTTTCGGTGGTGTTGTGGCGGTAGCAGCAGACTTTATATAGAGCGGCTCGAAACCCTAACGGAGGCGAACGTGGGCGAGTCCACGTTACGCGCGTTCGGTCGATTCTGATAGCCCATGATCCGGGAGCGACCCGAATAAGCTAACCGTTTGACACGTCTGTCAATTTTCCTGAGCAGCAAAATAAAGCTCGGCTCGGCGAGATTCCCGCAACCCGCGGCGCGCGCGCCCGCGTCAATGACGAGGCGAGGCGAGGCGTGCGTGCGTGCGTGCGAGCGGCGGCGTCGTCGGAGGAGGAGCGCGCGTGTGTATCTCTCTTATTCCCACTCACTTACAAAGTGGTGCAACACTCCACCTTATAAGGTGGTGCAACTGTCCTCCAACTTTCCATGTGGGACTAAACTTTAGCTCCCACTCCACTCCCATGTGAGCTGCCACAAACATGGGCCCAAACGCATATGGGCTGTCACAAATTTGGGCTTTGAGATTTAGGGAAAATCTGAAATACTCATGGGCCTAAATGGATTAGCCCCATTATTTCTAACAATCCCCCACCAGATCTCAAATGTCCATTTGAAGATTTGCCAATCCTTGCTACTTGTTTATATACCAGTGTTTCAGCAGACCGTAAGTTGAACTTTCGCCTAGAATCTTGAACTACGCCTATCAACAACTTGAACAATGGACGAACCTTGAATTGCAAGTTTGGTGCCAATAGATTTCGCTCAAAATCATAACTAGTACTTGGCTGTCCAAGAGCCTACCCCGCTGGTCGGAGCATATGCGTCATACTCCTGGTCTCTTCATGAGTTTACTAGAGATCACCCAAATCTCATAGACCGCGTTTACAATGAGCTCATATAGGTGTGTTCTTTCAAGAATGCCTCGTAGGGACAGTATCTTTGCTAATTAAAGCCAACAGAAACACATTAAGGCATGTCGCTAACCTGCCTTACAGATTATGAGAGTCATGCATCTTCACATAGAGAGGGTTACAAAATACTCTCCTCAGTCAAACCACTAGCTTGTTCTTCCCAGGTCCTAATTCACGGGATATCCGATCACATAGGTTGGGTTACCACTAAGGTGTGACATCCATGGGTCTCAACCCCATCTCCCTCGATGCACTTTCTATCACATTTTTTGATAGTCCCTTTGTAAAGGGATCTGCCAGGTTTTTGTCTGTTTGAATATACGTAATAGTTATTACTCCGAAGTTTCTCTATTTCCTGACAGATTTCAAACGTCTCTTCACGTATCTTGATGACTTCGCGTTATCCTTAGAATTGTTCACTTTGACAATAACAGTTTGGTTGTCACAATTCAAAAGGATTGCCACGCAGTTTCTCAACCACGTGCAAGTCCATCAAGAGCTCACGCAGCCATCATTCGACTCAACAAGTCGTGGTCTAAAGCGATAAGTTCTGCTTCCATAGTTGACCTCGTCAATATGGTTTGTCTCTGAGACCTCCATGACATGCGCCACCTCCAAGGGTAAACACATACCGCCGTGGTGTAGAGTTCATCAACGCCGAGATCCAATTCAATCACTATATCCTTCATACGCAGGATTCCCTGAATAGTGAATCCCATAGCTCATTGTACCACATAGATAGCGCATGACCCTTTCAAGTGCATGCCAATGATCAATACCCGGGTTAGACATGAACCTACTCAACTTGCTCACAGCAAAAGAGGGTTAGTACTCTATTGACTCGTTGCTACAATCTAGTAGATAGATCTTGTCTTGTGTGTGTTCATGCGATAGAATTTTTTTGTTTTCCATGCAATGAACCCCTACAGTTGTATCAGAGCCGTGTCTATATGTAGATCTGTTACACGAGTAGAACACAATTGTCATTTTGGGCGTTGATGCTTTGTTGTCAATTGCTTCTTGTGTACTTTGCATCTTGCGAGGTGGTGGGATGAAGCGGCCCGGGCTAACCTTACATGACATCGTTCATGAGACTTTCTCCACGCTTGACATGCAACTTGTATTGCATAAGTGGCTTTGCGGGTGCCTGTTTCTCCCAACATAGTGAAGATTCAATTTACAACGGGTGATTGACAATACTAGTATCAACGTTGGATTCTTGTTCGTAAGTTAGAACGACACTTATTGAAAGTCCCAAACCACGTAAAACATGCAAAGAAAATTAGAGGCGTCTAACTTTGTTTTACGGGGGTGTGATGTGATGTGATATGGCCATGATTATGATTATATATGATGTATGCAATGTTCCTTATTGTAAGTCGGCAACCGGCAGGAGCCTTATGGTTGTATTTTAATTTCGTTAAGACCCGCGTGTCTATTATTCAAAGTAGTTGTAATAGTTGATGCTGGTGGACGATAACCATGGAGCGGTGCCATTGACCTTGACGCCATGCCGGTGATAATGGAGATCATGTTCGTGCTTTAAGATAGAAATCGAAGGCACAAGAAGAAAGGCCATATCATATCACATATTTTGAATTGCATGTGATGTTAATCCTTTTATGCATCTTGTATTGCTTAGATCACAATGGTAGCATTATAAGATGATCCCTCTCACAAAATATCAAGTTATAAAGTGTTCATCCTTAGTAGGCACCATTGCCAAAGCTCGTTGTTTTGAACCACCACGTGATGATTGGGTGTGTTAGATTCTGCGAGTGTATACAATGGGGGCAAGCTAGATTTACTCATGCGGAAACTAAGGTTAAATCTTGACGAGCCTAGCATGTACAGACATGGTCTCGGAACACGGAATATCGAAAGGTAAAGCATGAGTCATATAGATTATATGATGAACATGATGATTGTTCTCCTTTGAAACTACATCATGTCACATGATGATCGGACTTGGTGTAGTAGATTTGGTTCATGTAATCACTAAAACAATGTGAGGGATATTGTTTTGAGTGGGAGTTCAACAGCAATATGGTTAAAAGTTGAACACTATTTATCATAAATTAAATCAAAGTGAATTTGCATAGTTGTTGTAGTCATTGGCATCCGTTTACCACCTTGCGCTTAGTTATAATTGAGATAATAGAACTATAGAATTCTGGATAGTTATTTTATGAACTTGTATCGTATTGTTTTGATGTGTTAATCTAAAGTTTAAAAGTCCTATTGCAAACTTTCAGTAGGTTCTGGTTACTTCTTGAAGTTTAATAATTAGTATTAAATCAAGAGTAACAATTACAGTGTTAGTATATAAATATCATGTTTGTCTCCATGATTCTTGATATTCAAAATATTGTTTTAATATCAAGGTTATCGGGGAGCTGAAAGAATTGTTTCATAAACCATCATGTGTGAAATATATTGTGATATCTGAAACAAAGTTTTGGTTGCAACATGATAGAGTATAATATGGCAAAAGTCATGTTCTCATATTTGATGAGAATTTGAAAAAGGTTGGAGACGCCGGTCGTCCTAATCCTCCAAAAGGTTTTGGAGAGCAACATTATACTCGTAATTTACCGTTATAAGCTAAAGTAGCTTGATCATGAATAGTTCCATGATAAGGATGAATATTTGATGTAGGTAAAATGTTTACTATACTAAAAGATTACTAAAGAAAATGGAATTTGAAAGAACACCAAACATTTGATGATGGTGATCTACTTCAAAGTGCAAGTCCAAAGACATTGGTATTTAACTATACACGCTTTGGACTATGTGTCATGAGTATGGCGTCACTGTTGATGTTGATAGATTCTTTTGAAAGGATAAAGAAATACTAAAAGAGAAATCTAAGAAATATTTGGCAGAAGAGAAAATACTAGAATTGTTCAGCTTAGGTATATAGAAGATATACATGTTATGGCTATATTCTTTACTTGTTAAACAATGTGGTTCTTAAGTATTGGATACTGAATTTGTTGGTGTGAATCGTCATACGAAACAACACAATTCATGAACTACAATGGCCTAAGTAACTAGCAAAATAATATGTGATGATATTCATTGAGAACAAATAAAGGTTGTTTTGTTGCTCGTTAATATCAAGGCTTGCCTTCAAGATTTGTTTTATCAGGTATTATTAGAACAAAAAGGTTGTTAAAATAATTTCCGTATTCCATGAAATATGGATGATATAAAAGTCTAGTTGGAGAAATCACATCCATAAAGATAATGCTAAAAATGTCAAAAGACAATTGATTGAAAGATCACTTAAGAAGTGACATCGCCGTTTAAATTATAGTGGAAAGAAAACATGAATAAACCCCATACTTGATGGAATTTTGGAGTCTTTTGATTACGATCAAATGGCGCTTGTGAAACTTTCATAAAGATAATTAAAACTCCGTTCATGGGCCAAATGGAACGAATGACTAGCTTATTGGAACTTGTACATATTGTTGTATGAATTCCATTATGTGTAGTTAAGAAGCGATGGATTTCAACTTCATATGCTTTCTTCAAAAAAAAATTGAGTGAATATATGAATATTTACTTAATGAGAATGAAGTATGAAACATTTGAAAAGTACAAAGACATTTTCAAGATGAAGTGCAAAATCAATGTAACAAGAAAATAAAGAATTTATGATAGGATCATAAAGGAATATTTTTGAGTTACAAGTTTAGCATAACACCTAAGATTTGAGAAATCGTTCCGTGGATTTTCATTTCCCGAAACACCATATGAGTATGGAATAATCGATATATGCAATGAAACCTTGTTTGACATGGTAAGATCAAAGGTGTAATTCATAAAACTTCCACTATATTTTAAAGATTAGAGACTACCGCTTTTTCACTGAAAAGAGCTCCATCATGATCCATTGAAATGACACCATATAAAGTTATGGTTTGGGATAAAACTCAAGTTGTCCTTTCTTAAACATTGGTATGCATAAGTAAGATGTTTACAACCAAAGTAGGATGAGCATGTCTTTGTAGGTTATTTCGGATAATCATTGGTTACTCCTCCATAACACCAAAGACAAAAGTATTTGTCGCTTAGAACGTCAAGTTTCTTGAGAAGAAATTTTTCGTGAAAAGTTAAGTGGGAGGACAATAGAACTTTGATAAGGTTAAAAGAATCTTAGCTATATGTGCAAAGTTGCGCAGCGCGGAAAAGTGTTCCGGAGGTAGCAACAATGCTCATGGCTCACGTGCCTCAAAGGTTGCGGTCACGGAGGTCTAAGTTCCTATTAAACATAATAGGTCGGGTAAACAATCAAATACTAGGATTTGAAAGTAGATCATTATTATTTGATAATGATGAACCGACTGTATGCAAAGAAGCGATGATGGGCCCTGACTCCGTCAGATGGCTTTAAGCCATAGAATCCATGATAGTTCTATACACGAGAAATCAAGCTTTGAACTTGAAAGACCTTCGAGAAAGGTGTAAGACCTTACAGTCATGTTTGGATCTATAAATAAATAGACTTGGATGTTTCACATCTATGAAATAGTCGACATATTGGGAAAGAGTTCACAACAATGTCCAAAGGTTGACCATGACAAAATTTGATATTTCATAGCGATATTTATTCTAGATGGATTAATGTAGCAACCACTATATATAATTTTGTTATGTGGTAGTTAAATAAACAAAACAATTTCTTCTAATAGAATTGTTACCTAGGACGTGTGCATAAAACGGTCCATAGGGTTTTGTTAATTCAAAGGAAGCTAAAATGCGTATGCAAACTACAATGGTTGAAATGAGCATCACGGAGTTGGAATCTTCACCATGATGAAACTGTTAAAAAGGTTTAAATTCATCAGAGATGATGAAGATGCTTGCATTTGCAAAAAAAAATAAGTGGGAGCGCTAAGAAATATTTCTAATACATTATGTGAAAGACATATTGTTGATTGGAAATGATGTATATTTTATTAACACATGTTAAGAATTTCATCTCGATAAAAGACTTAGGCAAAACCCAAATATTTGGCATCAATATCTATATAGATAGATTGAGACGCTAATATGGTTGTGCCAAATGTACATAGATGAGATATTGAAAGAGTTCAATATGGAAATGACAAGAAATGTTCTTGCCACACAGCAAGGATTAAATCGAAATTCAAGCGTATCGACACTTGATAAGTGAAACAAAGATTCAAGTATTTTTGATACTTGATGAATGAAATCACAAAGGGTATTTTTCCAATCATACTGTGATATGTACACATTCATATATGTCATATAATCTAAATGTTATGAGCATATACCAGAATGATTCATAAGATAATTATTGGACGATAGTAAAGATATTCTTATGATCTTTTGAAAGAACTAAGAATATGTTGTTTTTGTAGAGGTGACAAATAGATAGATAATTCATTGTAAAGAGTTACATTGATACTAGTTTTGTCACGAAGTACAAATTAAGTTTATATCAATTTAAACTATGAGTGGCACAAAATGTAATGGAAAGGATATTCCATGATGGATTTGGATGAGTTACAAATTTAAGACATTGTGATGGATACTACAACAAAAGTTTAAGTATATGACTGTTATTGTAACAGCTAAAAAGGGTATTTGTGTCAAGTAGTTTGATTATCAAACTAGGTGTGGTTCACAACAGGCTAGTACTATGAAGATATATTGTACGATAATATTATCAATATGTTTTAACCCCAAGGAACTAAAGGTCTCACCAAAGTACAAAATTTATACAATGCCATCTCATTAGAGAATGAGTGATGCGTAGAGACGCAAAGACATGCAATTTCACACGGACCTGTAAGTGTCGGATCCGAAGATCGGTTGACCACTAGCAATCGTGTAAATACAACACCGGAAAGCCATATGTGTTGAATACACAAAGTTTTGAAACTAGATTATTGTCTCTAGTGCAAGTTGGAGACTGTTGGAGATATGCCCAAGAGGCAATAATAAAGTGGTTATTATCATATCTTCGTACTTATGATAAATGTTTACATACAATGCTATAATTGTATTAATTGGAAACATTAATACTTGTGTGGTTTGTAAACATAAAAGAGTCCCTATTAAAGCCTCTTGTTAAACTAGCTTGTTGGTTAATATATGATCATGGTTTCCTAATCATGAACATTGAGATGTTATTAACAATAAGGTCATATCATTAGGAGAATGATGTGATGGACATACTCATATAGTTAAGCGTAGCATAAGATCAAGTCATTCAAATAGCTCACTTGCTATAAGCTTTCTAATACATAGTAACCTAATTCCTTCGACCATGAGATCATGCTAATCATCATAACCGGAAGGATGCTTTGATGACATCAAACACCACACCGTAACTAGGTGGCTATAAAGGTGGCATTGACTGTTCGGAAAGTATGTGTTGAGGCACATGGATCAAGAGTGGTATTTTTTCCATTCATATGAAGGATAGATATATTTTGGGCCCTCTTGGTGGAATGTCATCCAATTAGCTTGAAAGCATGTGACTGGCTCACAAGAGATCACATATCATGGGAACGAGAACATAATACTTATCGATAACGAGGTTGAACTAGTTATGCAGAGATACCGACGATCAGACCTCGGATAAGTAAAATATCGCGAGACAAAAGGAAATTGGTTTCGTATATAAATGGTTCATTCGATCACAATGTAATCTTTGAAATATGTGGGAGCCATATGAATTTCCAGATTCCTCTATTGGTTATTGATCGGAGAAGAGTCTCGATCATGTCTGCATAATTCACGAACCGTAGGGAGACACACTTAAGGATTCGATGTTGTTTAGTAGATATAGAATGTGAGTAAAGAGACCGAATGTTTTTTGGGGTCTCAGATGGGATCCGGGATATCACGAGGAGATCCGGAGAATAAGATTCATATAAGGAAAGTCCAATTTTGGAGTTCGGGAATGATTCCGGTGTTTTCACCGGAATGTTCTAGAAGGGTCTAAAAGGTTCACCGATCCGGAAGGGGAAGGGTACATGGATGTGTCATGACAAAGTGGAATGGTTGCATCATGTCCTAGGTCACTTGGATGGACACTTGGAAGAGAGAAATCAAACTCTAATTTGAAAGTCAAAAAGGCAGTTTGAAAAAGTCAAATCCCAACATGGTTTCCGAGTTAGGGAGGGTTTCCACCTGGGTTGGGAACACCCTTGGACGCCCCCACCTATATAAGAATGGTTGGGGGCGCACCCCAAGGTATCCCCCTTGCCCTAGGCCGCCGCTGCCCCCCCCCCAAGCCGTCGGTGCCCTAGATCCGCTCTAAACCGCCGCTGCCGTCTAGCCTAAACCCTAGTCGTCGGCTGCCCTCTTCCCTCGGCATCTAAAACCTAGATTGTCGAGGCTCTCTTCTACTCCATCATACTCGCTTCGGCTTAGGAGAAGCCCTGCGGGATCTCCCCTCTACTTCCGACACCACGCCGTCGTGCTGCCGGAATCGCGAGGAGAAAGCTACAACCTCCGCTGCCTGCTGGAACAAGGGAGAGGAAGGTCTTTATCGAGTACCGTACGTGTGACCGACTGCGGGAGCGCTGTCGGAACGCAGCGCCGGAAGGATCATCTACGCGATCTTGAGATCGGCAAGTGAACGACTACATCACCCACGAGAATCTGCTCTCGTTAACCGCTTTGGATCTTCGAGGGTTAGTACTCTATCGACTCGTTGCTACAATCTAGTAGATATATCTTGGCCTGTGTGTGTTCATGCGATAGATTTTTTTTGTTTTTCATGCTATGAACCCCTAAAATTTTCGCATTTCTTCAAGCCAAACCATAAAAGTTTAATTTCCTATCCACCCTCCCTTTTTAGGCAAATTATGTGTACTTTTAGATACAATTAGACATGGGTTACACGAAGGGTTAAGTGTTGGAGTCAAACACTTGTAAGAGCATCTGCCCCATCCCGCAAAGTAACCGCCAGTTTGTGGTACGAAGCGAACAAAATGGCTTTTGTAGATACCGAAAACCATACCGCATAAAAAAAATGTGGTTCATCGGAAATGGGTGCTTCCGTGATGCATATTTTCCGTATGAAGGGCTCCCGATGCGGTTTACCGCAAACGAAAAGACAGTTGACGGGAAGGAATGTTCAGCTGCAGTGCCTTCGTACTCGTCACTGCCGCCACCGCGGGAGGTCGATTTCGACCATCCCGCCATCGCCACCACCTCCAAAATTCGGTCGTCGGAGCTACGAAGGGTCACAAGCAGCCAAGCAGAGGCGAATCCAGTGGCACGCACGTGCTAGCACACGCGCAGCAACAATTCCGGCCAAGCACACGCGTAGCAAGCAAGAATGTGCGAATCCAGGCGGCAGCGACACGATTCCGGCCGGCGGTGGTGTGAATCGGGGCGTCTTCCCGGAGCAGCGGCGGGCACACTAGGCATGATCTAGATCAGCATGTCTACAAAGAAGACGACGGAATATTTGTGGGTATATTCTATTTTACGGTATGCATATACGGTATCTGTTTTGCGCTGCTGTTTTTCAGACAAAATAAGTTTTTAGTACACCGCATCCGTGTTTTGCTGTACCTCGAAATAGGGTATCTGCTAGAGATGCTCTAAACAAGTTTTAATATCTAAAGATGCACAGTGTGTAGTCAAAATAGACTAGACGAAGCTGCTAGGTTAGAAATGAGACTGCAAGGGGGACGGTCAGCGATCGTGGCACAGTGTGACCTAGATGGTGTTGTGTGGTGATCATAATGTTTTGGATGGCCTTACTGTCCTTGTCGTCAAATGTACAATGTTGATTATTACATGGGAAGGCGTGCTCGTTAAGAATGTCCTGGGGGTCTAGGCGCTGATTGTTGAACTTTGCTAACAAATATCGTCTTATGCCTACGATGAACCAATCACGTATAGTCCTAACGAGCTTCATGGGGGCGAGGTGGCAGATTGGATCATGGTAGCACTACAAGTTTACATATGTAGCGAACAGTTCTCAGTTGCCCATCCAAACAAGTGTGTCAAAGAGATTGAATAGTTTCGATCGATATTCGTAGTCAACCTGTGAATATCCCATTTTCTATTTGTATTGTATGAACCTCGATGTATATAACGACTGATTCTTAGCGTTAACATAGAAATAATTATGTTCAGATAGAAAAACCATCAAGCTCAAGTACTACACAATTGGCCAAGGACCACTAGCATGCCAGTACATAATTCCTCTAACAATCAGTTGGAATCGTTGAGGCAACGATTACCTACTATCATTTGTTTCATGTCTTTGAAGTGAGAAAGGATGCAAAAGTGAGACAAGTGGTTTCCCACTTTTACATATCTATACTACCTCTAGATTAAGTGGGATAAGTCAGTCTAGAGTTAGTTCTCAAACCTTTTGACCGAGCCAAATAGAAGAAATAGCTTGATCTGGCTGTTGTTAGAACTTTGGTAGATTTATTTAGGAGAAAACACCTGGGAACATTCTCCATTGTTGCTTGCTAGACAATTCTGATTGCGTGTCATGACTAGGACACACCCCTCGTTGCCCGCCAAAATTGCCAGGAATGTGTGTCGACTGGATCGGAAGAAGAGGGTGTGCACATCTAATAGACAAAATCACGAGATCGTTAGCGCCGGCGGATCACGTTGAATGTGATAGATATTCGACGCTGATCACACCAACTTAGCCGCCAGCCCTAATGTCGATTTTATGCCGATTCTTTACATAGGAGGCTAGGACTAGGAGACATACTTTTCTTGCGTCCTCGCGTGTAAATACACGAAACAAAGTATTCCTCAGGGTATAGGATGCTCTTTTCATACCACGTGCATGACTATAGAATAAGGATTCCAAATTATGTAAGACTATTTAATCTTCCCAACTATCAGTATTGTTGTTTTTATTATAAGACTTGATTTTGTTAGTTACATTGTTCTTTTTTGTAAGATTTTGTAATATACATGTGATGCTAAAAACAAAATTTGGACAGAGGCACGCCCTCGGAAAAAGTTCCTTGCTCAGCCCAAGGTCTCCTTGGGTGTATATATACAAAAAAAAAAACTATTCCCCAGTATCTGATACTGGTATCTCAGACCACGCGTCAAGTACGGTTACCAAATATACAAAGCTCTGGTCACATGGTAACTCGTATGCGAAAGGAAAATAAAAATCGTTCCAGATAGGCGCGAGGCTATAGAATAAGGATTCCGAATTATGCATCAGGTAGGAGTACCAAATATACAACAGCCTGGGGCACATGGCAACTCTGGCGCACATATACGATACGGACCGCGTGGTCGAGCTTTCCATCGACATGTCCGGATGCCTTATTTGCAGCAGGAAGGAAGCCACCAACAGGCCACCCCCCGGCGGGAACACCTGCCAAAAGTAGCAACACACGAAACAAAGCAAGTTCCCGATCGACTCCTTCCCCGGCGCTCCCCCTCCCGTCTCCCACCCATATATACTCGCGTGATCGCCGCACCGGGAAGACAAACCGAACCACGGACGAGCCAACCGAGGGGAGATATTGTCTAACCCTACCACCGTCCCCGAAGCAAGGCGTAGCCAGGCGAAAAGGAGACGAGACGGACATGAGGGCTGAGGCGAGGCTGCTCTGCGCTCTGGGCCTGGTGCTGCTCTGCGTGGCGGTCAACTTCCAGGGCGCGCACTGCCGCGGCGGGGGTGGTGGAGGCCACGGCGGTGGAGGCGGAGGCCACGGAGGCGGCGGCTACTCGGGCGGCGGGAGGAGCAGCGGCGGAGGAGCCCGTCCGCTCCTCTACGGCGCGGGCGCGGGCGCGATCGCCGGTGCGGGCGCGGGAGCCCTCGCCGGCAGTGCCGCGTCGGGGTCGCACTCGCACAGCGCCGCCGGCGAACCGCACGGCCGCGGCGTCTCGGCAGTCTCCGGTGCCGCTGCCTTCCTCGCCACCGCGGCGCTCGTTCGGTGCCTCTGAGCGCGCGGACGTACTTCAGCAGACGTAAATCTCGGCACACGAGGGTTTTACTGAATTTCGTAGCAGTTTTAGGAGTGGTAGATGAGATCGCTGGATGTAATGCGAGTTGATGAGTTTTAGCTGGTGGTAGCAGATCGGTAGGATTTGTTTTGGAGATTTTGCAAGAGAAACTTTTCAGTACTAGTACTACAGTATACTTCAGTTCATATATATGATGTTTTCTGTTTGGTTATTGTGCCACGCGATACACTTCGGCGGCGGTGGGGGCGGCTACTCGGGCGGCGGGAGGAGCGGCGGCGGCGGAGCCCGTCCGCTCCTCTACGGCGCGGGCGCAGGCGCGATCGCCGGTGCGGGCGCGGGCGCCCTCGTCGGCAGTGCAGCGTCGGGGTCGCACTCGCACAGCGCCGCCGGCGAACCGCACGGCCGCGGCGTCTCGGTGGTCTCCGGTGCCGCCGCCTTCCTCGCGACCGCGGCGCTCGTCCGGTGGCTCTGATCGAGCGCGCGGACGTACTTCGGCAGACGTAAATCTCGGCACACGACGACACGAATGGGTTTTACTGAATATCGTAGTACGTAGCAGTTTTTGGAGTGGTAGATAGATGAGATCGCTGGATGTAATCCGGGTTGGTGAGTGAATTACTTTTACTAGTTGATTTGGTAGTGCTGCTTTTAGCTGGTGGTGGAAGATCGGTGGGAATTGTTTGGACATGATTTTGCAAGAGAAACTTTTCAGTACTAGTACTACAGCATACTTCAGTTCATATATATGATGTTTTCTGTTTGGTTATTGTGCCACGCGATCCAACAAGATGAGTTTGAGTCACTGTCTCTTTACTACTAGGAAAACTTCTACGCGTGTTTGTTAATTTTCATCTTTCCAATCGATTTTATTCTTGGCCGCTGAGAGGGGGTACGTGTTTGGTGCCAGCCATCGCGCTGTCAAGAGTCAAGATGCTTTCGACCTTCGTTGTGTCAGGATATCTCAAGATTGCCTTCCTACGCTGTATATGTCAGGAAATCAAGATGCCTTCATGTGCCGATTGCCATGATTATTGTCGAAGGATTGAAAAAAAGATGCATGCATTAAGCCACTAGCTTAATACCCACGTAACAACTAAATTATTCATGCAATCATTTTTTGACCTGATCGATTTTCGATTTTGTGGATCATGTCTATGGCAATTATGTTCGTGTGATGTTTGACCACGTCGCAACAACATTGTTTATTTTCTCCTCATTTCTCTCCACGACCCACATGACAAGAAAAAGTCCGAATGTAAACATGCTTTAATTTGACTTTAGCTACTTAGGAGCATTGGAGCATCTCCAGCCGCTACCTCCCTCTGACCCCCCCCCCCCCCCCCCCCCCCCCTACACACACACCACCACCCCCTCGGGCGAATCGCCGGCGGCCCATTCGGCAGATTTTGGTAAAAAGGTCAAAAATTAGAACTCATCTTTCATCACATAGTTCGACATATAAATTTAACTAGTTTAACAAGGTAACCTCATTAATTTAATAAGTTTAGAAACATAATGTAAAAAAACTGGTGTTTCCTTTGAGCACCCACAGGTGCTCCGCCACATCATCTTGTAATTGGCGATGCGATCTCCTCACGCATGGCGAGGAAGGCAACAAATTCAGTCGGCACCTGGTGATCAACATCTGCAAGAGGAACTTGCCAGAAATATGGTTCAGTGCCAAGCACTGGTGCCTCCTGCTCGCTCTTAATGATTATGTTTGCGGTGACCCAGCATACCACTGCATGATGTAGTATACTATAGTCGTTGATATAACACCAATAAAACACCGTTCCACTAGTATTACATCCCTCGGAGTGGTACAACAGAAACATAGCAGGTCCAAGACATGACTATACATTACAACTCGACTCTTTACAGAAGATCTAGAGAATACTCTGTGTTTACAATAGCAGGTCATAATAAATTAACTGATCACCCTGGACCAGTAACCAATAGTTCATATTAATCATGAAAATAGTGTTTTCTATCGTCCTTTTTGGAATTTAGGTGATAACAGTAGTAGATTGCAAATACTTGATAAAAATTAACCATAGGACATGAGCAATTGTGAATTTGCCTTTGTGTTTACAAGATTATGCAATCACGGTCTTCGTCATGTTGTAAGATCCAATATCTAAAATTAGCATCATTGGTCCGGTAAGGACTAATATTTAAAGAAGCAATATGCTATTATGCATAAGTAATATTATGCTCTTTATAGAACTCCCAGATTGAATTCACATTAGTATAGGTGAATTGAGTATTAAGTGATTTCTTTAAGATTTAATTTATCTTAAGTTTACTTTCTCAGCAATTATGTGTGCAAGAAACCTAAGTCTTAGCATATAAGATGTAAAATTTGAGTACAATTCATTTTAAGGTTAAAATTAATTATTTTCTGCCAATTATGATGAAAAATCATATGTTGAGTTGTAAAGGTTTGAAAGAATTATTATAGAGCTGTTGTTTAAAGTGGCAAGAAGAATAACTTTTGAATAAAAGGTTCCTTTGATAAAGTTTAAACACTCTTTATTATTTAAAGAACTTGGTCGATGTTGTTTGCATTAGTTCGAATAGCTTGAATTTGAGATGCTTTATGTCTTAATTTGAAACAAACCAAAGTTAACTATAAAAATGTAATTAAGTTTTAGACAAAATGCTTATGATTTAAGCTTTTTAGACTAATAAAGTTAACTTTAAAAACATAAATAAGCTTAAGTGACAATGTTTACGATCTTTTAGACTAAAGTTAACTTTAAAAACATGAATAATCTTGTATCATGTTGTTTATGGTGTGTTGGACCAAAATTAACTATAAAAACATTAATAATCTTTAGATATGTTATTTCTAAGCTTTTAGACTAAGGTTAACTTTAAAAGAAATTAAGCTTAAAGTGTGACGTGTCAAATTTATTACCATTGTTTATGATTAGGAGAATTATGATTAAAGTGCATGATCATTCACTTTTAATTTAAAAGAATGATGAGCTTCACCGTTTAATTTGCTAGTAGGAAAAATAAGCAACTTATTGATGGATGCATAATTAGATGATCTTATTAATTTATTAGGCTTTAAGTTTGTTGATTTAAGGTTTTAGAAGAGCATTATAATTTTAATAGTTTACACGTATGTTTTAGAGCTATATACGCTTTTAGTCCCACATCTTGCGGCGTGCGATCGTTTTAGTCCCACATCTTGCAAAGTGAGTATTACTAGTCCCACAACTTGCATCCTAAGAACATTTTAGTCCAATTTAATTAGACTTCATCGAGTTTGACTGATTTTGACCAAATTTGTCAACCCTATAGCGACACAATTTTTTCAAATGATCATTGTATATTTTTACAAAATAAATAAAAATATAAAAAATAAGGGATTTGAACTCATGACCTCTACATTACTAATCATCTCCTCAAACCATTAGGTTGAAGGAAGCTGATTGTTAAACAAAAGGACGTAACACTTTTATACAATATAAGCGCGCACACACTTAAAAATTGCTCATATTAAAAGGGCGGAACTAGCGATCTTTATTGATTGAGTGTGTATATCCGGGCTACATCTAAGCATTTATTTTGGATATTCAAAAAAAAAATTCTTACGTTGAAAATTTTATAAAGGAATTATAAATTTTCAATCTGAAATAATTTGGGCTCTAGGCTCCGTAGAAAAGATAAAATTAGAGATCTGGGTTTGCAAGCGGTGCACCTTCAATCTTGTTAGAATTTTCTTTTTTTGTGGCCCCTAATACAAATCAATTGGGCTAAAATTTTGCACACTAAAATCTTATATCATTGTCCACATGTACGTAAATTTTAAGGTGATTTTGATACTTAGAATTGTATTTTTCAAATTTTCAAATAAAGGCCACCACGTAGTCCGAGTTTTAAAATAAAAGGCCTTCACAGATGGTGTATAAGATTACGCTAACAGAGAATATAGGCATTTTTACATGTGGGCGCTTATATTGGATAAAAAATTCCACCCTTTGTAGCACTAGCATTGCTTAACGTAGTGGCTTAAGGCGGTGAATAGGAACTCAAAGATCATAAGTTCAATTCACTCGCTTGCCACATTTTTATCTATTTTGTACGTCCGCTGAAAAAAAATATGATGCCACAAGTTGACGAATTTGGTCAAAATCAGTCAAACTCGATGAAGTCTAATTAAATTGGACTAAAATGTTCTTAGGATGCAAGTTATGAGACTAGTAATGCTCACTTTGCAAGATGTGGGACTAAAACGCTCTCACGCTGCAAGATGTGGGATTAAAAGTGTATATATCTCTACGTTTTATTATGAACCATAATTATGATTTAGAATTTAGTAATTATACTTAAAGGATTATTTTTAAGATTGTAATATTTTATAAGGATATATAATTATTCTTTCTTAGGAATGAATTTTGAACAATAACAAAATAGGTTTTTATGTGAATGGAATAGATAAATAAAGATTTATTTCTTGAGAATCATAAAGTCTTTTGGAATAATATATTTAGTATTTTTCTAGAAAATATTCACACTTAAAATATTAAAAATGATTTTTATTTATTTTAAGTATAATATTTATTTATTTTTATAAAATTTTACAAAAGATTATATGTTCTAAAATATTTATTTTAAGCTTTATTCATTTAAAGGACAAGTTAGGATTTTTATAAAATAGTAGTGTTATCCTTTTATAACAATGATTATTATTTATTTTTATGTATTTAATTTTATTTTATTAGAATTTTCATTAAAGGAATAAGTATTTTTGTATAAATTTTTTATTTGATAAAATTAAATACAAAACTAATATTTTTATTTCATGAAGTACTTATTTAGGATATTAAAAATGAATTTTATTTGGTTTTAAGTACTTTTATTTTTTTAGAAAATTTGATAAAGTAATTATTACATTAAAACAATTAATTTAAGTTTTATTAAGTTAAAATACAACTTATTATTTTTATTGGATAGTTTATGTTTTTATGAACATTTGAGTATATTATTTGTAATTTTTAGGATTTTTTTCTTTTCCTAGGGTCAAAATACCATTAGGGGTATATTTGTAACTTATAAATTATTAATTTCTATTTCCTTTATTAAAACCTGGGCCTGGCCCATTGGTTAGGGTCAAACCCACACACACACACTAGACCGGCCCACCGGCCTAGTACTTACCTCGCTCTCTCGCTCTTGCGTGACTATCCTCTCCTCTCTAGCGACCTAGTGTCGCCGCCGCCGCTTCCACTCAATCCTGGTCGTCTTCGGCCTCTCCAGCCACCGCTGTGGTGAGAGACGACGCAGTCGACGATGATGCGTCAGTTGGCCCTGCTCAATTTTTTGCTTGGGCCCTCCTCTGGCCACGCTACTCCCTCTCTGGTGCCTAGGGTTTGTGTTGTTGCCGATGATGTGGTGCTCCGATAATCCTCTGGCGCCGCCCTGTTGCGTTGGTGGCACGGGGGTGTTGATTTGTGCCGCCTCCTTCTCATGTGGCCGCTAAGACCGCGGTGTGGCGCGGGTTGCAGCGCCCTTAGGTTCTCATGTGACGCCGTGTTCTTCGTCACTGGGCACCCACTACTTCCTCTTCTAATTTATAAGCGAGGACCACGGGTGAGTCGTTTCTCTTCCTCACTTCTCTCTGCTCCTCCATGTGGATTTATCTCTGTCATGATGATTAACCCTACTTAGGGTTTGGGCTCTCTGTTAGGTTTCATTTCCCTGCTTGCATTATCTGTGACTAATGTTTAGTTAAAATTGATCTAAGGAATTGACATTTATATATTGGTATCTATCTTGCTAGTGGCTGATGATGCTCAGTAATGTTACTGTATATGCTATTGTTCATTATCTAGCTATTGGTTTGTTAGTTCTCTGGTTGTGAATAACCTGAGATTATTATACTGGTGATGGATTCCCTTTTTGGAATTAGTCTCTGATATATATGGTTAAGTTCCCATGGGATCTTGTATATTTTGTGGCATGATGAGAAGGTTGTATTTTGGTTTTAGATGTACATATAAATGATGTATGGTGTGAGCTATGGCTTTGTTGTTTTATTGGCTATATACTCTCTGAACCGAAGCTTGAGATAGTGAGTATTTTCTTATGGTCAGATAGAACAAATTCTGTAATAACTCATTTAGGTATCAGATAAGGGTTTAATTCCTTTAAGTGATGATGCTTTTGATTCATATGCAGATGAAACTCTAAGAAGAGTTTTAGATAACAGAAGTGATTCCTAGCTTTCTTAGGAAAGTGATTTGGTTATCTTTCTTGTGAAAACTTTTAGTTGTGGCTTTATATTTGAGGAATATCTATTTTGTCGGTTGCTACCGAGGTGCTACCACAAACTCAGATGTGCCCAGTAGAACCCCTCAATGGATTTACTTTCCTCTAGCTGCAAATCTGGTAGATACTAGATTGGTCAAGGATGCACAGACTGAGACCTAGTCTGTAGATTGGAAGGACACTACTTGACCCCTTTGAGATATTCAATGATGAATACACACTCCATCTGAGTGAAGCTCTGAGGATACAATTTATCCAACAGATCTTGCTCATATAATGTATAAGGACAAGTATAGAACATGATTTGTTTGTGAGATTGTTCAACCTGTTGTGGTAATTGATGTTGGTGATGCCTATGTTGTTCTGATGGTTGTTGCAGCTTGTCCAACACCTTCCTGAGACAGTTTCTACTTCCTCCTTGCTCCAACTTGCCCTTTCTCTTCACCTAATCCACCCTTCCTCAAGTAACCATCTTGGTTTGTTATCTGATGAATTGTTGTGTTGATTTGTTGGCTAGATTGGTGGAGATTCTACCCGAGAATAAATATACGTAAGAGTTGTGCTTGCTGTTCCAGCGAGTGTGCATGTGTTTAGAGAGAGAACCCTCTCTCTGTTGTGGTTGGGAAGATATCTCCTACCCTAGTTGCTCCTGTGTCAAGAGCAGTGCAGTCATGCATGCATGACTGTGCTGTGTGCCTGCATGGTGTGGTTGTGGATTAGCTTAATGGAAAGATCTGCTGCTTTTACCCTTTTACCATTACTATCCTGGTGAAACTCGCGCGTCCCTCTTGTTATTTTGGTGAAACTTACCCCTCGCATTATTTTTGTGAAACTTGCCCCTCTCAAAGCCTATGAAACTTGCCTCACTCAAAGCATGTGATGATTATCTGAGGCGGTTACTAAAAAAATAGATTACTATTTATGGCCCCTCTTAATACTTCCCCAGTTCAGAAATATAAGACATTTTAGCTTTATGAATTGAATGTATCTAGGCATATTTTAGTGTATAGGTTCATAGAGGTTCAGAGTGAACCTATACACTAAAAGAAGTCTAGATACATTCATTTTACAAAGAAGCCTATGAAACTTGCACTGACGTCTACACCAAAACAAGAGATATTTCGATCCCATTGTAGTTTTCTTAGTTTTGCGCCAAAATTTACCAAATTTTCTTATGAATGAGTGCAATGCACATACCTATATCCTCTTTATTTCTAGATGTTAATCCTGAGATGTTACAATGTTATACAAAATCACATTCATCACCTCCCACATCTGATAGTTCAAAGTCATGAATTTTACCATCACCTTTGGCTATTACTAAGAAAGTGGCACCTGCTATTGTAGTAGTTCTTGGTCCAACCTGACATCTTGTTCCTCGGTTGCTAGAATTCTGGTAGATTTATTTTGGAGAAAACAGCTGGGAACATTCTCCATTGTTTCTTGCTAGACAATTCTGATTGCGTTTCATGACTAGGACACACCACCCTCGTCGCCGGCAAAAATCGCGAGGAAAATGTTGATTGGATCGGAAGAAGAGGGTGTGCACATCGGATGGACAAATCACAAGTGAGCGTTGGCAGATTAGGTTTCATATTTTATTTCGAAATGGGGTTAGCCCCCGGCATCTGCATCCAAGGATGCACACATCGCTTTATTACAAAATCTTAAGTATGTAATTATTACAACTTACGGATCACATAAGGTTGATACAAAAATCAACCATTTGAAAATGACAAAAAATCTGAGAATGGAAAGCAATCAATAGCTAGACATCCCTCAATCTGCTAGTATGTTGTCGCCACGAAACTAGACAATAGATATCCTGAGTGGCCATCACCAGAACAGTTGTATCCAGAAACCATTAGTTCGCGTTGATGCTCTGAAAGTAGAAAAGCCCAGAGCTAAATCAATGAGACGCCGAAAGAGTAACCTGCAAAAAATATTGAACTTAAGCCTTGTTAAAAATAATATCATTATAACATTTTTAGATGGACCAACATAAAGCCGAAACGCCTATATGCATTCTAGCTTTATCCTTATCGATCCCGATTACCAATTGCCGAACATGGGGTGAAAGATAATAAGTGAAAAACACAATGCGCCAAATAATCTTTTCAAAGGGGCAGGCAATGAAAAGGTGTTCAATAGTTTCTTGGTACTTTTCTTGCGTATAAAGTATCTGAGACCACGCATCAAGTAGGGCTACCAAATATACAAAACCCTGGTCACATGGTAACTCGTGTGCAAAAGGAAAATAAAAGTCCCCCCAGATACGCGCGCGGCTCTAGAATAAGGGTTCCACATTATGCCTGAGGTACCAAAAATATACAACAGCATGGGCACATGGCAACTCCGCGCACATGTCGGTGTATGCTACTCGAAGTCGAATAAACGGAGCCTGGCTGAGGGCCAAGCTGTAGGCGCATCGTCGAGCTTTCCATCGACAGCACCCGGACGGCCGGGCGGAACACCTGCCAAAAGTAGCAGCACGAAACAAAGCAAGTTCCCGGCTCCTTCCGCGGTGCCCCCCTCCCGTGTCCATCCATATAAACTCGCGCGATCGCCGCACCGTGAAGACAAACCAAACCTCGGAAGAGCCAACGAGCGAGGGGAGAGATCGACTGCACTTCCGGCCACCGAACTTCTCAGGCGAAAAGGAGACGAGACGGCCATGAGGGCTGAGGCGAGGCTGGTCTGCGCGCTGGGCCTCGTGCTGCTCTGCGTGGCGGCCAACTTCCAGGGAGCGCACTGCCGCGGCGGGGGTGGTGGAGGCCACGGCGGGGGAGGTGGAGGACACTTCGGCGGCGGTGGGGGCGGCTACTCGGGCGGCGGGAGGAGCGGCGGCGGCGGAGCCCGTCCGCTCCTCTACGGCGCGGGCGCAGGCGCGATCGCCGGTGCGGGCGCGGGCGCCCTCGTCGGCAGTGCAGCGTCGGGGTCGCACTCGCACAGCGCCGCCGGCGAACCGCACGGCCGCGGCGTCTCGGTGGTCTCCGGTGCCGCCGCCTTCCTCGCGACCGCGGCGCTCGTCCGGTGGCTCTGATCGAGCGCGCGGACGTACTTCGGCAGACGTAAATCTCGGCACACGACGACACGAGTGGGTTTTACTGAATATCGTAGTACGTAGCAGTTTTTGGAGTGGTAGATAGATGAGATCGCTGGATGTAATCCGGGTTGGTGAGTGAATTACTTTTACTAGTTGATTTGGTAGTGCTGCTTTTAGCTGGTGGTGGCAGATCGGTGGGAATTGTTTGGACATGATTTTGCAAGAGAAACTTTTCAGTACTACTCCTACAGTATGCTTCAGTTCATATGATGTTTTCTGTTTGGTTATTGTGCCACGCGATCCAACAAGATGAGTTTGAGTCATTGTCTTTTTACTAGGAAAACTTCTACGCGTCCTTGACAATTTCTCTCTTTCCAATCGATTTTATTCTTGGCCGCTGAGAGGGGGTACGTGTTTGGTGCCAGCCATCGCGCTGTCAAGAGTCAAGATGCTTTCGACCTTCGTTGTGTCAGGATATATCAAGATTGCCTTCCTACGCTGTATATGTCAGGAAATCAACATGTCCTCATGTGCATTAAGCGACTAGTAACAACTAAATTATTCATGCAATCATTTTTTGACCAGATTTTCGATTTTGTGGATCATGTCTAAGGCAATTATGTTCATGTGATATTTGATCACCTCACAGCAACATAATTTATTTTCTCCTTATTTCTCTCCACATGACAAGAAGAAAACGCCCCAAAGTAAACATTGCTTCAATGTGACTTTAGCTACTTATAGGAGCATAAGTGTACATCTCATATATATATATATATATATATCACGATTTTGGAGCTCATAAAACTAAAATTGAATTGGTGGGTTTCAAGATCCAACAAAAAATGAAGCAAAACAACAACACACATAAATTACCTCGATTGACTATTACCATTAATTTTTTCACAACATTAACTTGCAGTTTGCATTTCAAAAATAAATGTCCTTAGAAACAGGCCCAAAAGTAAAAAAAACAATAATAGTACAAATATGTCTTTAGACCACCTAGCGACGACTATAAACAGTAGCGCGAGCCAAAGACGCGCTATCGTCCTTGCCACTCCATCACTGGAGCCGGGTAAAAACTTATCGTAGTAGAACTCGTTGTAACGGATGTACGGGAAGTCATCGAGCTAAGACCACCAAGGATCAGTGCACTAGTATTGTTCAAAAAGCAGGATATGTTTCTTGATTTAACTTAGACGTGAAAACAATCTCATGTAGTAACATCTGACAAACTGTGAACTACAATTTCATTTGATAACTAGGGTCACACCGGCTATAATAAGCTTTGCACGTCAGCAACATGGAGCAGTAACACGGTTTACTTGTTTCTCGCGTTCATTGGATCAAACCAAAAAAAGAATATGCTCATGCAAAAGAGGTGAGTCACGCCAAACTTTTTCTTGCCGAGATAAATATGTAGATATTAAATTTGGACAGTAACCAATCCACGGAAATGATATTCGCTGCCTGCGTGCGGCATGGGCAGGTCATGCCGCACAGGGAAATCAATCCGATAGGCCAGCCAAGGTTCACTTTGTTGTCTTCTTGTTCTGTTTTTTTCTTTTTTTCTTTTTATGTTTTCTTTTCCCCTTTTTAAATACAGAATTTGTTAAACTGTTCATGATTTTGGAAAATGTTCACATTTTTTAATTTGTTTAGTATTTCTTTGAAAAATGTTAATGTTTTTTAAAAAATTCGTTCATGGTTTTAGAATTTTAGTTCATGATTTTGAAAATTCGTTTATGACTTTTTTTAAATTGTTCATGATTTTTTGGAAAATTAGTCCATCGTTTTCAAAATTGGTTTATGATTTTACGAAATTATTCATAAATTTTGGAAATTAGTTCATGATTTTTGAAAAATGTTCATGATTTTCAAAAAATTGTTTATGGTTTTCCATTTTTAGTGATATTTTAAAAATACTTACGAATATTCAAAAACTTATCATGTTCATAACTCATTATTATATATTTTTCCGAGTTTGAAATATAATGTAAAAAGAAACAAATATAAAAAGGAATAAAAAGAAAGAAAAAAGAAATAACTATAACTGGGCTGGCCCAGCAGCTACACTCTTCAGGCGGTGTACGGGGTTGTGCCGCTTGAAGCAGCATATAGAAGCCCCATTCTCGGATCTCTCTTCTCTCCGCGAGGCCAATCATCTGTGTCAACCTAACTTAGCCGAGAAAACCCAGCCGCGATCGAGCACGTAGGGAGTCACCACACACTATTCTTCTATTTTTGGGCTGGCCCAAGAATGTTGTTTGGTATTTTATTTATCAATTTTCTTGCTTTTCTTTTTTTTGCATTTTTTCGTTTTCCCTATTTACTTTTCATTGTTTATTTCATCGATTTTTATGTTCATTTTTATTCTTTACTGCTTCTTTATTTATTCTTATTTATATCATACACAAATGCGTGAATATCCTCATAAATATTCTTTTAGGCACACGAACATAATTATTATACATGGACATTTATCAAAAAAATAGGTCGATTAATCGCTACTAAGACCTTACCGTGTCGATTACCACTAATCGGTCATGTTAATCATTTAGCCCGATTAATAGCTCTGACACTCCGATTACTAGATATGTTTCCGATTAACTACTACACTTGGTAAAAAAGGTTGCAAAATTATCAATACATATAGTCCATCCATCCGCTAGCCTGCCCCCAATGAAGTAGGTTTTGCAAAGTTCCCGCTCGATCCCTACCTTCAGGAGCTCGATTCCCGCCATCACCAACTAGTTCCTTATCGTTGGTGACCAGTTCCTCGTAGTTGCCGATCAGACCTCAGATACAAGAGCTCGAGCGCCTTGAGAATCTCATCCGGGAGCTCGAGGCTGCCTTTAATAGGGTAGATGGTTGAGGTGCAAGAGGAGTCATACGTGTTTTAGGTTTTAATTTCTTTTAGGTTACACCGATTAATATCCGGCCGATTAAATCAGTTAATCGTCGAATTCTGATTAGTCGCTACTCTCAAACCAACAGAGCAGTTAACGATTACCGATTTTCTTACCATTGTTATTTAATTTATTGAAAATAATTTAAAAATGTCAGTTTTACTTTTTTTTTGGACTAGGGATCATGAAAAACGGTTTATAGTATATAAATATTTTTTAGCCCTATATGAACAACATTTAAGTAAAACATGAGCATTTATAGTTTAAAGTACTTGAAATCACTTTAAAATATGTGAGAGTACTTAAATATACGTAGTAACAAATTCCTTAGTGCATAAAATTATACATTATAGTATTAATTCACATTTGAAGATTCATAAAACTATAAGTAAAATGCTACTGCCTCCCTAGATTAATCATGGCAGATTTTTCAAGATATATACATCTAGACATGTTAGAGTTGTAGATGTATTGAGACAAAGCTGTTATAATTATTTTGAAACGGAGGTTGTATCCACGCCTAGTGAGGCACATGAGGTACCGTTTAGCCGATCGGGATCGTGCTCTGGCCATCGGCCGTCACGTCGCCACATTCCCCGTTGTTGGCTAGCTTGTCATGTGCAAAGCTACTAGCTAGCTTTGTTACGCCAAAAGACGGCTAAGCCCCAACGGGTAGCTCCCTAGGCAATGAGCTACCCTCATAAGAGCAAAGCCGATGTGTGGGGCGCTACATTAGTGTAGTGCCGCAACCATAGGAGGTACCCTATTCAAAATTCCGATGGCGCAACTAAGAAAGAAGAATCTAAATTTTCACGTCGGAAACGACAAAGTACCATGGGGTAGCACATTGTATCGAAAGCTACACTCCCAAGAGCAAATTCGCCGACCGGGGCTCCATGGTAGGGTAGCGCCCCAAACAAGTGATCTATGGAGCTACCCAAAATATTATAGCCACTCCTTGATTGATTGCACGTGTTTAAAAATAATTACGATAGCAAGTTGAAGACAGCAGGTATATCATAAATGGACATAAATGGGTTAGCATATTTGTATTATCCGATCCTCTTCTGCCCATAAACCGTGCGCGGTATTCATGCTCATAATGGGGATGTGAAGCGACATCCTACATATTTCACAAAATCGAACTCATAAGGGATAGCAAATTCAAATTTCACATACAACATGCACGTAAACCACAAATAACCGCATCTCACATGCACTACATTTATGAACAAGGAAAAATACAAGTGACTAAATTTAGAAATAACCACGTCTCACACATGCATACTAAATTTCAAAATAACCACATATCACATACAAACATATGTCACTAAATAACCACATACCGCATACACATGTTCTACGGCAAATACAAGTTGCTAAATTAGTGATCAACTAACCGGTTAACTAAATTGATGAATATGGTTGTCTAAAATTGCCAACTAACATGAAAGATCAAAATTAACATCACCCATGTTCCCCAATGAATACAAGGGCTAAACAAATGCTATAAATGACCAACATTGAATACTAGATTTATTCATAAATTTTTCGAAATATAAGATGAACTTGGGAGAACACGGGTGATATTCTAAATCGACGCGTGCTCATCACCCGCAAGGTGGGTTCCTATTTTCCTTTCCTAGTACAGATATGTCCGTGTGGCAGTTGAACACGCGTACACAAACCTTGCCTGTTCCAGCGACTGAGCTCTACTGGTGCGCTACGCGTCGGTCCCTTCGCGTGGATCTACACGCCCCGGGTGAGGGGGTGATCGTACATGAACAGGCTAGCCGCTAGCGTCCTGCCAAAAGTAGCAGCTCGCACGACCAGCGCAACTTCTCCGACCCGGAGGCTTTCCCCTCCTCATAAAACTCGCGGAGCCACCGCACCGGGAAGAGAAACCAAACCACGGACGAGCCAACGAGGGGAGAGATTGTCCAATCCGACCACCACCGAAGCTCAGGGGTAGCGAAGCGAAGCGAGGGGGAGACGGCCATGAGGGGCGAGGCGAGGCTGCTCTGCGCGCTGGGCCTGCTGCTGCTCTGCCTGGCCGCGCACTTCCAGGGCGCGCTCTGCCGCGGCGGGGGCCACGGCGGTGGAGGCCACGGAGGCGGCGGCGGAGGCCACGGAAGCAGCAGCCACGGAGGCGGTGGGAGCAGCGGTGGGAGGAGGAGCGGCGGCGGGGGTTCCCGTCCGATCATCTACGGGGCGGGGGCGGGCGCGCTCGCCGGCGCGGGTGCCGGCAGGGCCGCGTCGGGGTCGCACGGGCACAGCGCCGCGGCCGAGCCGCTCGGCCGCGCCGCCTGGAGGGTCCCTGGCGCCGCCGCCACGCTCGCGGCCGCGGCGCTCGTTCGGTGGCTCTGACTCTGAGCGTGCGGCGGGCGTGCTTCCTCGGCCGTAAATCTCCGCACACGAGTACATATTTTACTTACTGAATCTCGTAGGGAGCAGCAGTTTAGCAGTGTTGGTAGATGAGAATGCCCGATGCAATCCCGTGTTGACGAACGAATTAGTATAGTCGATTTGGTAGTGTGCTGCTTTAATTAACTGGTGGTTAGCAGGTCGCTGGATGCTTATGTGTAAGCAATGGCGAATCCGTGGTACTATGAACATAATTCTGCGTTTAGTAGTTCAAATTGAGGTTTTCTGGTTGGCTGTGCCACGCAATCGAAGAAGATGAGTTTCATTCAAGCCATTGTGTGGTACTACTATCTCAAGTCGTGCTTGCCAATCTCTGTCTTACCTATCGTTGTTGCTTTCGGCCATGGAGATTGTGTTTGTTGCCACCCCGCTGTTCAGAATCTACAATCGCTGTGTATTGATAGGTGTCATGATACCTTCCTGCCCTGTATGTGCATACCCCAACTTTGCTGTGTCAATTGTTCGTGCAGACTTCTTTCTCTCTTTACAGGTGTGCAGAGTGAGTTTCTTTCGTAGCGAGAGAGCATTCTTCCGGAATTGGTTGACAAGAAAAGCATCGAACCTGATGAAAGAAAGAAATCTCTATGATTAAGGCACATCCAAATGATTTTTTGTCTTGCTGATGACTGCTGCTGAATCACAGGCGTGCTCCTTCAGTCTTTCCCAGAAACGGAAGCCAAGCCCTTCTCGATCTGGATGGTGGTATCTGCTTCCAAGACACGGTTCCGTCCACCTCGAATAGTCGTGCAGAATCGCAGGCCAAAATCTCAACCACCACCACCACCACTCAAGTCTGAATGACAATAACTTATCCAGTTCTGCAGCCATTGGACCCCGGACCTCGGCCCAGTCCACGTCAAGACGACATGGTTTCCTCAATGGTCTGGCCGGCTAAGTCACGAGCCTTGGAAACGAGATTTAACACGTGTTATGATCACCATTCATGTTGCAGCTAGAGACATCAAACGTCCCACATTCATGTTGAGTGAGACTGCTACGTATTGGCGGTGTGCAAGGATCAGAATGGATGGGGTGAAGACGACGCTGCACACGTTGAGCGAATATGGTTTCCCTTGCGTGGTGTTGCCCATGTAAAAAACCTTTCGCACGGCATATGTGCACCTGGTGATCAACAATTTGCAGCAGCGTGTTCAACAAGTGGGGGTAGCAACACACGATGACTTTGGTTTTGGTGTTGCTCTTCGAGTACCGAGTCTCGGTCTATGGGGTGAAAACCTTAGGTTTGATATTCATTGGTTGTACCTGGCAATAGATGGCTTATGGTTTCTACCTTGTTGAAGGCATTGTGTGGAGACTATGGGCTTGTTTGATTCATAGGATAGGAATAGTATAAGAATAGAAAAAAAACATAGGATTGGGATGTCATGCCAATGTGAATCCTATAGGAAGAGAGATTTTGTTTGATGTGGCAAAGGAATTTTTCCATGAGGTGTGACCTAATGTTGTTTTCCTATAGGAATTGCACTACAAGATTCCTATAGGATTAATTCCTATGGGATGTGTTCCTATGAATCAAACACTAACATAGGAGAAATTCCCATAGGATTTAAATCCTACATAATTCCTATGCAATTACTATGAATCAAACAAGCCCTATGACTCTCTCCAGGGTGAAAACCTACGATCCGACTACGGAGGTTAAATCGATCAACAACGATGCTTGTGCATTGTTTCCTTCCTGGAGACGTTGTTGTTGGAGAACTACTTTCGCAATCCGGATGTTGTTATGGTGGTGGTTGTTTCAGGCACGGCCAACGGTACACGCTGGACACCTGCCTCACCTATCTAGCTAGGTTCGGGTGGTCTAAAATGGATCTGCATGTTGATTGCAGAGCAAAGCAGCTGCCTGGAGAGAAGGCCGCTTCCTTGCTAAAAAACAAACTTTACGGCAACAAGGAGGGAAAAAGAGAGCGGACGGGTCCATATGTGGAAGAAAGACGTCCAAAGAAGAGATAATAGGATGTGAAAAGGCTGCAAGGTGGGTCCTATAGGTACCGCTTCCGATGGATACGTGTGCCCTTGATAAATGGTATGGTCTGACTGATTTTTACGTAAGTGGATTATGGGGCAGTGGCATTATGCCTGCCTGCATAAATCGTGCTCTCATACTACTACGAGTCGCTGACCACCTCGGAGAGCTTTTTGGTTTTTTTCCTTCTTTTCCTTTTTACTATTGGTGAGTGCATCCTGATGTCTTGACTAGTTTCTTGACGCTAGGTTTATTGTAGAGGTCATGTCCCTTTATCGAAGAAGTAGTCTAGCAAATCTGTGGATTCCTATGTGTAGGCACGACGAATCCATGGTACTTTGAAGTTTGAACATAATTTTGTGATTAATAGTTCAAGTTGACTTCTCGTTCATGTGATGTTTTATGGTAGGTTCTATAACCTAATCGAAGAAGACGAGTTCGACTCATTGTCTGCTACCACGGGTAAATATAAGATGTTTTAGCTAATGTATCTATACTATTTTAATATGTAGGTTCACTCAAGTTTGAAATGAATTTACACACTAAAAGAACTCTAGATATATTTTACCCACAAACATAAAACATCTTATATTTTAAAATAAAGGGAGTACTTGTCAATTTCCGTCTTCTCGGTTGATTTTGCTTTCGGCCATGGAAATTGTGTATGGTGCCATCACGCTATCGAGAATCAAGATGTGTCTTCGTGTGCGGTATATCTAGGTATCATGATGCCTTCCAGCGCTGTATGTGTACCCAAATTTGCGTGCCAATTGTTGTGCATAATATGTTTCTTTTACATGTGTGCAAAGTTTCTTTTGTTGCGAGACAACATCTTCTATTATCTATTCTATCTATTATATATTAAAAGCAATATGCGAGTGTGTTTCGAGGCACCACATTGATCCACATCATCAAAAATATTTCGATGGTTAGATTTAAAACTTATGGTTAAGATTTAATCAAAAACACCCAGCACTATGGCAGGTCTATTTACGTTACCACGTCTGGCAGTCAGGATTTAATCAAAAACATCCAACACATATAACAGGTCTATTTACATTATTACCATGTATGGCTATTATATATGAATCCACGTACACGTACACGATTGTTCTTATAGATAAAAAACGGGCACACAGCTCCCACACGTTTCTAATCCAAGTTTCCAACAGGTACAACACGTGACTCCATCCAGTGAATACAATCATATAATAGTAGTCAGATTTAAGCGGACAAATGCACGGCACACATTCACGTAATTCTGTTTCACGTACAATATGAGATTTTCTACTGTAAAAAATACATACGAGATTTTCTTCTATACACTAGGTTGCAAACACAGATAAATAAAGAGGCATTTCCCTACACGGCTGCATGAGAATTGAGAGTTTGAGAAACGTGGATATAGAAATCATTTTTTAACTGACCGGATGATGAGAGCATGTTTTGTAAATACAGACGACGTTTTCTTCTATACACTAGGTTACAAACACAGATTAATGAAGAGGCATTTCCCTACACGGCTACATGAGAATTAAGAGTTTGAGACACGTGGATATGGAAATCATTTTTAAACTGACCGGATGATGAGAGCATGTTTTGTTTTTTCAGAATGTATTGTGTATGCAACACTTGGACTTTTCCAAAGGAAATACATACACGGACACAGCACACAAGCCCATTCTAAACTACGAACTCTAATTGATATATATACACCCAAAAACGAGCGAGTATATAAAAAATGGCGACTGAATTCAATTATAATTGATATAATTGTGTAGACAAAATATTATGTAGAAATAACCAAAAAAATCGCTAGGAATTCAATTAAATTCAGTGTGTCGATGCCATGTAGGAATAGTATATCTCGACACTCCACGTACAAACCGAGGCAGATATTTGTGCCGACAAAATATTATGAAATAACTAACTCGCTAGAATCCAATTCTATCCGGTGTGTCAATGCCACGTTGGAATGGTATATCAACTCCACGTACAGATTCCCCACTGCTTGGTTCACGATGTATAATTGTAGTATTTGGACAATTATACTTACGTTTGCATGTATCGTTAAAATCAGATAGAGGTGAAACAAGTGAAGAACCCAAGCTTAGATGTGGAATATACATATCTACAACACATATTAGAAAAGGAGAGAGAAAAGATAAACTCAAAATACAAAATAAATAGATAAACATGATTTAGGAAACATTACAAGCTGTTATTTATTGAGAAGCATAGCTTGTATATCTATACTACTATTAAACAAGCAACATTCACTTTCTCAGGGACACCCCATTTATTGTACATAGACTAATCAACACCGCATGTTTAGACCAACTAATCTCAATGTAACGGCCAGTATTAATTTAATTGTTGTATGGTGTGCACTTAGTAATTTATGTTGACTGAACGTACTCCACCTTTAGAGGAATATTTCCCATTGTGTCCGCATTATTCAACCCTTGCGCCCGAATTGCTAACGCAAATTGTGCTGGTGACTTTAACTGCGATGCTGCATGCAAGGAAAGAATTTAAATGTCCGTGCACTTCACACATAATCTTTAGCCCCAAATTCATGGTGCAAATTGTGTTAGAGTAACTGACACCGCTACATGCAAGGAAAGAAATTAAATCTCCAATCGTTTGCATGCAGCGGCCATTTCATCTAAAAATCGCGCAGCTTAACTCTTCTTTCACACAAGGACATGAGAGTGCTCACTGGAGTAGGCAATCGTAGGCTAAGAAGTAGTTGTTGGTGTCCATGCCGTGGGATTGAAGTCTTGAACACGAGACATATACGAAGACACGACCATGTGAATAGCAGCAACGTCGCGGCGCCTACAGCGCGCATGAAGGCTACCATGATGGCATTTCGGGCGGCGCCCTGGACGCCGTGCGGTTCATTGCCGTTGATGTGTACCGAGGTCGTCCTCGTAGTCCACGATGTCGCTCTGGAATGTGTGCGCTTTAGTGCCCTCGGCATGTTCGTCAGTCCCACTCGTGCACAACCGGCGTCCTCAAGGCTCCGATGCATGCATGATGCCAGCCTGCATGGCGTGTGTGGAGAGATCCTCTCCTCCCGGGCGTGCAGAGTGAATCCATGTGACCGCCGATTATAAGCCCCCATGTGAAGGCCTTTATATTTAGTTCTTTGTGACTGACAAAAACATTCATATTAACCTCGGTTGCACACATCTTTGGATTGATCAATGCACCATTGTTGATCATTAATCCATGATATATAGTATTTTATTGGTATCTCAAGCCAAAGACCAATACTTTCACCTAGGTTGCATTTCTAAATGATTATTTCTTTATGTTACAATTTTTAAACATGAGTTGAATTTTTTTTATGGATCAAGTGTGATGAGAGTTTATGACTATATTATGCTTATGTAGCCCATGTTATATTAATAGGCAAACCGAACAAACAAAGAAAGTACAACATGTCAACATCGAGATGTGGGGCCTACATAATTAAAATGAGGATCTCTTGACTATTTTCCAAATATTAATCTTACCATCCAAGACAATATTCAGTAAGGCCCGCATCCGAGAATTAAATCTATCTACCCATTTCAAATCTACCACACCATTACTTGTGTCATATTTGTGTTCTAGGTATTTGTGTACCCTAGAACACAAATTATTACACGGCGAGACTTGTACACTTGTAGTATATACCATGACTATCTCCATCATTTTTTTCAGAATATTTGATTCTATAAACTATGAGTTTTTGAATTTCCAAAATAATGGGCTCCCTGTAGCTCGAGAGCAATTTGTCCACACGAGAGATTCAAAATAAAGGGCTCCCTGTTGTGGAAAAAATCTATGATTATTGAAGGACAATGATCTATCATGTTGGCTAAAAATAAAGTTGATTTGCAGTATTCTAAAAAACTTTAACATATTATGCGATTTTTAGATAGAGCATAAAATTAAAGGGTTTCGCAGCATAGTAAATCAAAAAAATTCTACGGATGCGAACAAGAAAGCCAAGACAAGAAAGCCAAGATCTAATCTAGAAGATGCAATCAACGAGAGAGATAGATGAGATCTTCATACCCTTGAAGAAATCGCACAGCGGAAACGTTCAACAGAACGTGGTTGATGTAGTCGTACTTGAAGGGTTTCGCGGCATAGTAAATCAAAATTTCCTACCGATGCGAACAGAGGGAAAGCCAAGATCTAATCTAGGAGATGCAATCAACGAGAGAGATTGGATTAGATCTTCATACCCTTGAAGATTCGCACAGCGGAACGTTCGTCGGAACGTGGGTGATGTAGTCGTACTCGCTTCTTCTCCTCGCGATCCGATCCGATCTAGCACCACAAGTGGCGGTGCCTCCGTGAGATGCACACGTGCAGCACCTCGACGTCTCCTCCTTCCTCGGACCAGCAAGTATGGTGGAGAGATAGATTGGATCTAAAACACGACGGCGTGGTGTATATGGTGGAGAATTTCTTCTGCAGGGCTTCGCCTACAAACAGTCGGGAGGGAGAGAGGAGGGTAGCAGGGCAACTAGGGTTGGAGGCAAGGTGTAGGGGGGAGGGGGCGCACCAGCCCTCTATTTATAGAGGGGGGGCGGCCAGCCCTTGCCCCTCCTCCAAGCCTTGGGCCGGCGGCCAAGGGAGTGAGGAGTGGGGGGCAAGGACTCTCCCCTCTTCTAGAAACCCTATCTCTAGTTTAAACGATTTAAACCCTATAGGATCGGCTGGGCCCTATGGGGCCTTGTGCCCCTGGCCCAATGCAGCCAGGACACTCCCTCATAGGCCCATGCCCCCTCCCGAAAGGTGGGGCCACGTTGGCCCCCTTCCGGAAGGTTCTAGAAGCTTCCGGTACAATACCGATTAACCCGGAACAATTCCGAACTCCAAAAACTGCACTGCCTTATATGAATCTTATTCTCCGGACCACTCCGGAACCTCTCGTGATGTCCCGGATCCCATCCGAGACTCCGAACAAAAACTCATAAACCAATTATCCAATCTATCCTAGCGTCGAGACACGTTAAGTGTGACCTGCGGAGTTCGAGAATATGCAGACATGATCTTCTATCAATAATCAACAGCGGGGTCTGGGCACCCATATTGACTCCCACACATTCATCGATGATCATATCGGATGAACCACGATGCCAGGATTCAATCAATCACATATATATATATATATATATTCCCTTCGTCTCGCGATATTTTACTTGTCCGAGATTCGATCGTCGGTACCGTCATACCTAGTTCAATCTCGTTCACAGCAAGTACTTTACTCGTTCCGTAATCCGATATCACTTTATGATTAACTCCTTAACCACATGCTTGCAAGCGGTGTTGATATCGATTACCGAGTGGGCCCGAAGTATATATCTCCGACTTGGAACCACTCCAAGCTCAGTGATGAAGTTTCTGATCCAAACTCCTTCACTTGACGCTTCTGCAGCAGCCATGTATTCCGCTTCCACTGTAGATCCCGCGATCACGCTTTGCTTGCAGCTTCTCCAGCTCACAGCTCCTCCATTCAAAATATAAACGTATCCTCCCGAGATTTGGAATCATCCTTGTCTGTCAAAACTAGCGTCGACGTAACCTTTTCACAAGTCGTTCATCATCCCCATAGACTAAGAACATTTCTTTAGTCCTATTTAGGTACTTTAGGATGTTCTTCACGGCTGTCCAGTGTTCCACTCCTGGATCACTTTGATATCTGCTCGTCAAACTAAGAGCATTGGACACATCCGGTCTAGTACACAGCATGGCATACATGATGGAACCTATGGCCGAGGCATAAGGCACTTTGCTCATAGCTTCCCTATCATTTACCGTAGCTGGACACTGAGCCTTGCTCAATATCTTACCTGACAACATAGGCACTGAACCTTTCTTTGCCTTATCCATTCTGAACCTTTTCAGAACTTTGTCTAGGTATGTACTCTGGCTTAAAGCTATCAAGCGTCTTTGTCTATCTCTATAGATTTTGATGCCCAATATATAAGCAGCTGCACCTAGGTCTTTCATCGAAAAACACTTGTTCAAATAACTCTTCACATCGTTAAGCATATTGATGTCATTTCCAATAATCAATATGTCATCCACATACAGTACCAGAAACGTCACCGAGCTCCCACTCACTTTCTTGTAGATGCAAGCTTCATAGCAATTTGGAACAAATCCAAAGCTCTTGATCACTTGATCAAAACGAAGGTTCCAACTCCGAGATGCTTGCTTCAGTCCATAAATGGAACGCTAAAGTTTGCATACTTTATCAGCATCCTTAGGATCGACAAAACCTTCGGGTTGCATCATATACAACTCTTCATCAATGTTGCCATTGAGGAACGCAGTCTTGACATCCATCTTCCATATTTCATAATCATGAAATGCAGCAATTGCTAATAAAATCCGAATGGACTTAAACATCGCTACGGGAGAGAAAGTCTCATCGTAGTCAACACCTTGAACTTGTCGAAAACCTTTTGCGACAAGCCGTGCTTTATAGACGGTAACATTACCATCCACGTCCGTTTTCTTCTTGTATATCCATTTGCACTCAACGGCCTTTCGGTCGCTAGGAGGGTCCACCAAAGTCCATACTTGGTTTTCGCTCATGGATCCCAATTCGGATTTCATGGCTTCTAGCCATTTCTCAGAGTCTGGGCTCATCATCGCTTCCTCATAGTTCGTAGGTTCACTGTCTTCTACTAGCAAGACAGTCAAGACAGGGTTGCCGTACCACTCAGGAGGGGCACGCGACCTTGTCGACCTGCGACGTTCAGTAGCAGCATCGTCCAAAGCTTCATGATCCTTGTCATTAGCTTCCTCTATTGTTGGTGCAGACGGCACCGGAACAATTTCAGGTGCTGCGCTACTCTCCAATTCAAGAGAAGGTTCAATAACCTCGTCAAGCTCTACTTTCATCCCACTCACTTCTTTCGAGAGAAACTCCTTCTCAAGAAAGGAACCGTTCTTTCGACAAACACTTTGCCTTCGGTTCTGTGATAGAAAGTATACCCAATAGTTTCCTTAGGGTATCCTATGAAGACTCATTTCTCCACTTTGGATTCGAGCTTGTCCGGCATCAACTTCTTGACGTAAGCTTCGCATCCCCAAACTTTAAGAAACGACAACTTAGGTTTAGCACCAAACCACAGTTCATATGGTGTCGTCTCAACGGATTTAGATGGAGCCCTATTTAAAGTGAATGCAGCGGTTTCTAATGCATAACCCCAAAATGATAACGGCAAATCAGTAAGAGACATCATTGATCGGACCATATCTAATAGGGTTCGATTCCTGTTCGACACACCATTGCGTTGTGGTGTTCGGTGGCGTGAGTTGTGAAACGATTCCACTTGCTTTAAGATGCGTGAGAAAATCATAACTCAAATATTCACCTCCACGATCGGATCGTAGAAACTTAATCTTTCTGTTACGATGGTTCTCCACTTCATTCTGAAATTCCTTGAACTTTTCAAATGTTTCAGATTTATGTTTCATTAAATAGATATACCCATATCTACTTAAGTCATCGGTAAAAGTG
Source organism: Avena longiglumis (assembly GCA_030063025.1). Lineage (NCBI taxonomy): Eukaryota > Viridiplantae > Streptophyta > Magnoliopsida > Poales > Poaceae > Avena > Avena longiglumis. Next base: position 540,318,778 of record CP125974.1, on the reverse strand, counting down.
AGGAAATAGCGATATCCACCGCGCGTCGAAATACTCATTGGTCCGCATACATCGGTATGTATGATTTCCAACAAGTCCGTTGCTCGCTCCATCATACCGGAGAACGTGGTTTTGATCATCTTGCCCATGAGGCATGGTTCGCATGTGTCAAATGATTCAAAATCAAGAGACTCCAAAAGTCCATCAGAATGGAGTTTCTTCATGCGCTTTACACCAATATGACCTAGATGACAGTGCCACAAATAAGTAGTATTATCACTATCTACTTTGCATCTCTTAGCCTCAATGTTATGGATGTGTGTTTCATCCTTTTCGAGATTTAGAAGAAATAAACCATTCACAATAGGTGCATGACCATAAAAGATGTTACTCATATAAATAGAACAACCATTATTCTCCGATTTAAATGAATAACTGTCTTGCAATAAACACGATCCAGAAATGATGTTCATGCTCAACGCAGGCACATAATAACATTTATTAAGGTTTACAACTAATCCCGAAGGTAAAACTAAGGAGAGTGTGCCGACGGCCATCACATCAACTCTTGATCCGTTGCCAACGCGCATCGTCACCTCATCCCTCGCAAGCCGCCGTCTATTCCGTAGCTCCTGTTTCGAGTTACAAATATTAGCAACTGAACGGTATCAAATACCGGGCACTACAACGAGGGCTAGTAAGGAAAACATCAATAACATGTATATCAAATATACCTTTGATGGTGCCAGCCTTCTTGTCCGCTAAGTACTTGGACGATTCGCTTCGTGACCCTTGTCCTTGCAATAGAAGCACTTTCGATGTCCTCCTAGGACCAGACTTGAGCTTCTTCTCAGCAGGAGCATTGCGCTTGCCGCCGCCCTTCTTGAAGGGCTTCTTTGCTCCCTTACCTTTCTTAAAGGAGGGTTTGTTGACCATCAACACATGATTATCCTTCTTGATGTCCACCTCCGCAGCCTTTAGTTTTGCGAAGAGCTCGGTGATCGTATCAGTGGAGCCAATCTGATTATGAGTCACTACAAAACTTTTGTAGGCGGGAGGAGTGATTGCGAGAACCTGTCAATCTTGATCTCCTCGGAATCGTGCATTCCGGTTGCTCAAGCGTTGAGTGTAGCCCGACATCTTTATGGCGTGCTCACTACGGAACTCCCTTCCTCCATCTTGCGGTTAAAGAACTTCTCGGAGATCTCATATCTCTCGAGCGGGCTGAGTAAAACATGGTTTTAGCTCTTGAGAATCTCAAAGGGCCGGGATAGGTTTCAAAATGATTTTGAAGTTTCGGTTCCATAGCAAACAACATGGTGCTCTTAATCACACCATAATCATCTTTCTTGTTGATGAACAGCTTTCTCATCGGCCGTAGCGATTGAGGGTCACCTAACGCTTTCAAGGACATAGTCCTTTTGTCCTTGACAGAATGATTCTTAGATTGCGGAACCAATTGGTGAAGTTAGACCCATTTTTTCTAAGCTTTTCCTTCTCAGCAAAAACGTTGAAGTTGAAGTTGGACTTGGCCATGTGATCTACAGTATTTGCAAGTACAATTTAGACTATGTTCATGATAAATAGTTCAACTTAATCAAATTACTAGATGAACTCCCACTAAATTCAACATCCCTCAAGTTGTTTAGTGAACACGATCCAAATTCACGACACCTAATCCGATCATCACGACAAGAGATGTGGTTTCAATGATGGACAACAAAGTGTCGATCATATCATTCATATGACTCATGCTTAACCTTTCGGTTCTTGTGTTCCGAGGCCATGTCTGTACATGCTAGGCTCGTCAAGCTAGACCCAAGTATTTCCGCGTGTGCAAAACTGGCTTGCACCCGTTGTATGTGAGCGTAGAGTCTATAGCACCCGATCATCACGTGATGCTTGGACACGACGAACTTTCGCAACGGTGCATACTTGGGGAGAACACAGTTTTTATCTTGATATTTAAATGAGGAATCATCTTATAATGCTACCGTCGCGATCTAAGCATAATAAGATACATAAAGGATAAACATCACATGCATATAACTTTATGTGACATGGTATAGCCAATCTTCGCGCAATGATCTCCATCTTGTGCGTTCCGGCATGATCTCCATCACTCCACCATGATTGCCTCCACCACGAATAGCAACTACAACTATTGCTAACTACTTAGCGATAAAGTAAAGCTATTACATGGCGTATAAGAAGTTGACTCACAGGTCATACACAATTATAAAGACAACCATATGGCTCCTGCCGGTTGTGTACTCATCGACATGCAAGTCGTGAAACATTACAAAACATGATCATCGCATACAATATACACATCACATCTTGGGCCATACCATATCATAGAAAACACTCCCTGCAAAAACAAGTTAGACGCCTCTACTTTGTTGTTGCATGTTTTATGTGGCTTATGGGAGTAGATGCTAAGAACGATTCTTACCTACGGAAAGCCACAACGGTGATATTATGGTTGCCAAACTCCGGTGTTAATCCCATGACAACTATAGTGAGAGAAACTGACATCCACCCGCATGTGTGGAACAAGCCACGTCATGTGCGGGCGGTCTCGCGAACGACGTCGCGTAAGGTTGGCCTGGACCGCTTCAATCTCACTATCCCGCGTCATAAGAAGAACACAAACAAGAGGCTTGCAACAGAAAACATCAACGCCCGCAACAACCATGTTGCGTTCTACTCATGAAACACATCTACGCATAGATCTAGCTCTGATACCACTGAAGGGTTTCGCAGCATAGTAAATCAAAATTTTCTACGGATGCGAACAGAGGGAAAGCCAAGATCTAATCTAGGAGATGCAATCAACAAGAGAGATTGGATTAGATCTTCATACCCTTGAATATTCGCACAGCGGAGCGTTCGTCGGAACGTGGGTGATGTAGTCGTACTCGCTTCTTCTCCTCGCGATCCGATCCGATCTAGCACCACAAGTGGCGGTGCCTCCGTGAGATGCACACGTGCAGCACCTCGACGTCTCCTCCTTCCTCGGACCAGCAAGTATGGTGGAGAGATAGATTGGATCTACAACACAACGGCGTGGTGTATATGGTGGAGAATTTCTGCTGCAGGGCTTCGCCTGGCAATCGGGAGGGAGAGGAGGCGGGGCAACTAGGGTTGGAGGCAAGGTGTAGGGGGGATGGGGCGCACCAGCCCTCTATTTATAGAGGGGGGGCGGCCAGCCCTTGCCCCTCCTCCAAGCCTTGGGCCGGCGGCCAAGGGAGGGAGGAGTGGGGGTAAGGACTCTCCCCTCTTCTAGAAACCCTATCTCTAGTTTAAACGATTTAAACCCTATAGGATCGGCTGGGCCCTATGGGGCCTTGTGCCCCTGGCCCAATGCGGCCAGGACACTCCCTCATAGGCCCATGCCCCCTCCCGGAAGGTGGGGCCACGTTGGTCCCCTTCCGGAAGGTTCTAGAAGCTTCCGGTACAATACCGATTAACCCGGAACAATTCCGAACTCCAAAAACTGCATTACCTTATATGAATCTTATTATCCGGACCACTCCGGAACCTCTCGTGATGTCCCGGATCCCATCTGAGACTCCGAACAAAAACTCATAAACCAATTATCCAATCTATCCTAGCGTCGAGACACGTTAAGTGTGTGACCCTGCGGGTTCGAGAATATGCAGACATGATCTTCTATCAATAATCAACAGCGGGGTCTGGGAACCCATATTGACTCCCACACATTCATCGATGATCATATCGGATGAACCACGATGCCAGGATTCAATCAATCACATATATATATTCCCTTCATATCGCGATATTTTACTTGCCCGAGATTCGATCGTCGGTACCGTCATACCTAGTTCAATCTCGTCCACAGCAAGTACTTTACTCGTTCCGTAATCCGATATCACTTTGTGATTAACTCCTTAACCACATGCTTGCAAGCGGTGTTGATATCGATTACCGAGTGGGCCCGATGTATATCTCTCCGACTTGGGAGGGACAAATTCCATCTCGATACATATAACCCAACAGATACTTTCCGATCACCTGAGAGACACCTTTATGATCACCCTCTCATAGGATGACGTTTGATGACCTCAAAGCTTTCTTCCGATTCCAGGGAGTTGTATTATCTCATGGTCTAAGGAATACAATATTTGACATAGGAAAAGCTTCGCAAAGATGAACACGATGATATGATCTAATTGCTTCGCTTAGTTTGGGTCTGTCCTTCATATCATTCTCCAATGTTATGATCTCATTATCAATTGACAACTCATGTCTATGGTTAGGAAACCTTAACCATCATTGATCAATGAGCTAGTCCATAGAGGCGTACTAGGGACACAATGTTGTTCACAAACCACACAAGTATTAAAGTTTCCGCTTAATACAATTCTAGCATGGAATATAAACTTTATCATGAACAAGAATTATAATAATAACATCTTTATTATTGCCTCTAGGGCATAATTCCAACAGTACTAGCCGTCTCCTTCTCGCGATCTGATCCGATCCTACACCGCAAGTGGCGGTGCCTCTGAGAGATGCACACGTACGATGCCGCGACGTATCCTCCTTCCTCGGTTTAGCAAGTGGGGTGGAGAGATAGATTGGATCTGCAGCACGACGGCGTGGTGCTATGGTGGAGAGTTTCTGTGGAAGGGCTTCGCCTACGCGCAGTCGGGAGAGAGAGAGGTGGAGGGCAGCAGGACGGCGACTAAGGTTGGAGGAGTGGGTGGTGGAGGGTGCGCCCCTGCCCTCTTTATATAGGGGGCCGGCCGGCCCCCTTGGCCCCTCCTCCAAGCCCTAGGGTGGCGGCCCCAAGGGTTGGAATGGGGGGCAAGTTTCCCCCTCCTTCTAGAAGATCTCCCATAGGGTTTCCCCTAGGCTGGCCGGATAGGCCTATGGGGCCTTGTGCCCATGGCCCAAAGCGGCCAGGGCACTCCCCCTTAGTCTCACGCAGGCCTCCGACAAGTGGGCCCACGTTGGTCCCACTCCGGAAGCTTTTAGAACCTTTCGGTACAATACCGATAAACTCCGAAACGATTCTGAAATCCAAAAATGCTTTCCTTTATATGAATCTTATTCTCCGGACCATTCCGGAACCTCTCGTGATGTCCTAGATCTCATCCGAGACTCCGAACAAAAACTCATAAACCAATTATCCATTCTATCCTAGCGTCGAGGCACGTTAAGTGTGTGACCCTACGGGTTCGAGAATATGCAGACATGATCTTTTATCAATAATCAATAGCGGGATCTGGAAACCCATATTGACTCCCACATATTCATCGATGATCATATCGGATGAACCACGATGCCAGGATTCAATTAATCCCATAAATGTATTCCCTTCGTCACACGATATTTTACTTGCCCGAGATTCGATCGTTGGTATCGGCATACCTAATTCAATCTCGTTCACAGCAAGTACTTTACTCATTCCGTAATCCGATATCACTTTGTGATTAACTCCTTAACCACGTGCTTGCAAGCGGTGTTGATATCGATTACCGAGTGGGCCCGAAGTATATCTCTCCGACTCGGGAGGGACAAATTCCATCTCGATACATACAACTCAACAAGTACTTTACGATCACCTGAGAGACACCTTTATGATCACCCTCACATAGGATGACATTTGATGACCTCAAAGCTTTCTTCCGATACCAGGGAGTTGTATTATATCATGGTCTAAGGAATACAATACTTGACATAGGAAAAAGCTTCGCAAAGATGAACACGATGACACGATCTAATTGCTCTGCTTAATTTGGGTCTGTCCATCATATCATTCACCTAATGACATGATCTCATTATTAATCGACAACTCATGTCTATGGTTAGGAAACCTTAACCATCATTAATCAATGAGCTAGTCCATAGAGGCGTACTAGGGACACGGTGTTGTTCATAAACCACACAAGTATCAAAGTTTCTGCTTAATACAATTCTAGCATGGAATATAAACTTTATCATGAACAAGAATTATAATAATAACATCTTTATTATTGCCTCTAAGGCATAATTCCAACAGTCTCCCACTTGCACTAGAGTCAATAATCTAGTTTACATCTGGTAACAATCTAACACCCATGGCATTAAGGTGCTGATCATGTTTTGCTTATGGAAGAGGTTTAGTCAACGGATCTGCGACATTTAGATCCGTATGTACTTTGCTAATCTTCAGATCTCTATCTGCTATATAATCTTGAATTATATGAAAACGGCGGTTGATGTGCTTGGTCTTTGGATGATATCTTGGTTCCTTAGACAGTGCTATGGCGCCAGTGTTGTCGCACAATATCTCCAGTGGGTCCAAGGCACTTGGAACCATACCAAGCTCAGTGATGAAGTTCTTGATCCAAACTCCTTCACTTGACGCTTATGAAGCAGCCATGTATTCCGCTTTTGTTGTAGATCCTGCGATCACGCTTTGCTTGCAGCTTCTCCAGCTCCCGGCTCCACCATTTAAAATATAAACGTATCCTGTCTGAGATTTAGAATCATCCGGGTCGGTGTCGAAACTGGCGTCGACGTAACCTTTTATGATGAGCTGCTCATAACCTCCATAGACCAAGAACATTTCTTTAGTCCTATTTAAATACTTTAGGATGTTCTTTACGGCTGTCCAGTGTTCCACTCCTGGATCACTTTGGTATCTGCTCATCAAACTAAGAGCATTGGACACATCCGGTCTAGTACATAGCATGGCATACATGATAGAACCTATGGCCGAGGCATATGGCACTTTTCTCATAGTGTCTCTATCATTTACCGTAGCTGGACACTGACCCTTGCTCAATATCTTACCTGACAACATGAGCAATGAACCTTTCTTTGCTTTATCCATTCTGAACCCTTTCAGAACTTTGTCTAGGTATGTACTTTGGCTTAAAGCTATTAGGCGTCTTTGTCTATCTCTATAGATTTTGATGCCCAATATATAATCAGCTTCTCCTAGGTCTTTCATTGAAAAACATTTATTCAAATAACTCTTCACATCATTAAGCATACCAATGTCATTTCCAATAATCAATATGTCATCCACATATAGTACTAAAAATGTCACCGAGCTCCCACTCACTTTATTGTAGATACAAGCTTCGTAGCAATTTGGAACAAATCCAAAACTCTTGATCACTTGATCAAAACGAAGGTTGCAACTCCGAGATGCTTGCTTCAGTCCATAATGGAACGCTGAAGTTTGCACACCTTATTAGCATCCTTAGGATCGATAAAACCTTCGGGCTGCATCATATACAACTCTTCATCAATGTTGCCATTGAGGAACGCAGTCTTGACATCCATCTGCCATATTTCATAATCATGAAATGCAGCAATTGCTAATAAAATCCGAATGCACTTAAACATCGCTACATGAGAGAAAGTCTCATCGTAGTCAACACCTTGAACTTGTCGAAACCCTTTTGCGACAAGCCGAGCTTTATAGACAGTAACATTACCATCCGCGTCCATTTTCTTCTTGAAGATCCATTTGCACTCAACGGCCTTACGGTCGCTAGGAGGGTCCACCAAAGTCCATACTTGGTTTTCGCTCATGGATCCCAAATCGGGTTTCATGGCCTCTAGCCATTTCTCAGAGTCTAGGCTCATCATTGCTTCCTCATAGTTCGCAGGTTCACTGTTTTCTAACAACAAGACATTTAAGACAGGGTTGCCGTACCATTCAGGAGTGGTATGTGACCTTGTCGACCTGCGAAGTTTAGTAGTAGCATCGTTGGAAGTTTCATGATCCTCGTCATTAGCTTCCTCTCTTGTTGGTGCAGACGGCACTGGAACAATTTCAGGTGCCGCGCTACTCTCCAACTCGAGAGAAGGTTCAATAACTGCGTATAGCTCTACCTTCCTCCCACTCACTTCTTTCGAGAGAAACTCCTTCTCAAGAAAGGATCCGTTCTTTGCAACAAACACTTTGCCTTCGGATCTGTGGTAGAAGGTATACCCAATCATTTCCTTAGGGTATCCTATGAAGACGCATTTCTCCGCTTTGGGTTGGAGCTTGTCCGGCATCAACTTCTTGACGTAAGCTTCGCATCCCCAAACTTTAAGAAACAACAACTTAGGTTTAGCACCAAACTATAGTTCATACGATCTCGTCTCAGCGGATTTAGATGGTGCCCTATTTAAAGTGAATGCAGAGGTTTCTAAAACATAACCCCAAAATGATAACGACAAATCTGTAGAGACATCATTGATCGCATCATATCTAATAGAGTTTGATTTCGGCATTCAGACACACCATTGCGCTGTGGTGTTCCGGGTGCCGTGAGTTGCGAAACGATTCCGCTTGCTTTAAGATGCGTGAGAAAATCATAACTCAAATATTCACCTCCACGATCGGATCATAGAAATTTAATTTTTTTGTTATGATGGTTTTCCACTTCGTTCTGAAATTCTTTGAACTTTTCAAATGTTTCAGATTTATGTTTCATCAAATAGATATACTCATATCTACTTAAGTCATCAGTAAAAGTGAGAAAATAGCGATATCCACCGCGCGTCGAAACACTCATTGGTCCGCATACATCGGTATGTATGATTTCCAATAAGTCCGTTGCTCGCTCCATCATACCGGAGAATGGGCTTTTGATCATCTTGCCCATGAGGCACGACTCGTACGTGTCAAATGATTCAAAATCAAGAGACTCCAAAAGTCCATCAGAATGGAGTTTCTTCATGCGTTTTACACCAATATGACCTAGACGGCAGTGCCACAAATAAGTTGGATTATCACTATCTACTTTGCATCTCTTAGCCTCAATGTTATGGATGTGCGTTTCATTGCTTTCGAGATTCAGAAGAAATAAACCATTCACAACAGGTGCATGACCATAAAAGATGTTATTCATATAAATAGAAGAACCATTATTCTCTGATTTAAATGAATATCCGTCTTGCAATAAACACGATCCAGATATAATGTTCAATGCTCAACACAGGCACATAATAACACTTATTAAGGTTTAAAACTAATCCCGAAGGTAAAACTAAGGAGAGCGTGCCGACGGCCATCACATCAACTTTTGATCCATTGCCAATGCGCATCGTCACCTCATCCCTTGCTAGCCGCCGTCTATTCCGTAGCTCTGTTTGAGTTACAAATATTAGCAACCGAACCGATCAAATACCCGTGCACTACAACGGCGCTAGTAAGGTAAACATCAATAACATGTATATCAAATATACCTTTAATGGTGCCACCTTCTTGTCCGCTAAGTACTTGGACAGTTAAACTTCGATGACCCTTGTCCTTGCAATAGAGCACTCGATTAGGCTTAGGTCCGGACTTGAGCTTCTTCTCGGAGCAGCAACGCGCTGCCTTTCTTGAAGGATTTCTTTGCACCCTTACCTTTCTTAAAGCTAGGGGTCTTGTTGACCATCAACACATGATTATCTTTGTTGATATCCACCTCCACAGCTTTCAGCTTAGCGAAGAGCTCTGTGATCGTATCAGTGGAACCAATTTAATTGTGAGTAACTACAAAACCTTTGTAGCTAGCAGGGAGTGAATGCAGAACTCTGTCAGTGTTGAGCTCTTCTAGAATCTTGCAGTCCAGTTGCTCAAGACGTTGAGTGTAGCTCGACATCTTAATGGCGTGCTCACTAACAGAACTCCCTTCCTCCATCTTGCAGTTAAAGAACTTCTCGAGATCTCATATCTCTCAGAACGGGCATGAGTCTGAAACATGGTTTTCAGTTCCTCAAGTATCTCAAAGGGCCCGGCGAATTCCTCAAAACGATTTTGAAGGTCTGGTTCCATAGCAAACAACATGGTACTCTTAATCACTCCATAATCATCTTTGCGCGACTGAAAAACAACTTTTTCATCAGCCGGCCCATCAGTAGCAGGGGCGTCACCTAGCGCTTTCTCTAGTACATAGTCCTTTTGTCCGCCAGCGAGAATGATTCTCAGATTGCGGAACCAGTTGGTGAAGTTAGACCCATTGTTCTTAAGCTTTTATTTCTCCGCAAAAACGTTGAAGTTGAAGTTAGACTTAGCCATTTGATCTACAAAATTTGCAAATACAATTTAGACTATGTTCATGATAACTAGTTCAACTTAATCAAATTACTAGATGAACTCCCACTAAATTCAACATCCCTCAAGTTGTTTAGTGAACATGATCCAAATTCACCACACCTAATCCGATCTTCACGAGAAGAGATGTGGTTTCAATGGTGGACAACAAAGTGTCGATCATATCATTCATATGACTCATGTTTAACCTTTCAGTTCGTGTGTTCTGAGGCCATGTCTGTACATGCTAGGCTCGTCAAGTCAAACCAAGCATTTCCGCGTGTGCAAAACTGGCTTGCACCCGTTGTATGTGAACGTAGAGTTTATAGCACCCGATCATCACGAGGTGCTTGAACACGACGAACTTTTGCAACGGTGTATACATGGGGAGAACACAATTTTATCTTGATCTTTAGGTGAGGAATCATCTTATAATGCTACCGTCGCGATCTAAGCATAATAAGATACATAAAAGGATAAACATCACATGCATATAATTTTAGGTGACATAGTATAGCCAATCTCCGCGTAATGATCTCCATCTTGTGCGCGCCAGCATGATCTCCATCACTCCATCATGATTGCCTCCACCACGAATAGCAACTACAACTATTGCTAACTACTTAGCGATAAAGTAAAGCTATTACATGGCGTATAATAAGTTGACACGCAGGTCATGCACAATTATAAAAACAACCATATAGCTCCTCCTGGTTGTGAACTTATCGACATGCAAGTTGTTAAATATTACAAAACATGATCATTGCATACATCACACACATCATGTCTTGGGCCATACCATATCACAAAACACTCCTTGCAAAAACAAGTTAGATGCCTCTACTTTGTTGTTGCATGTTTTACGTGGCTTATGAAAGTAACAAGCTATGAACGATTCTTACCTACGGAAAGCCACAACGGTGATATTATGGTTGCTAATATCCGGTGTAAATCTCATGATTACTATAGTGAGAGAAACTGGCATCCACCAGCCGCATGTGTGGAACAAGCCACACGTCAAGTGCGGAGCCGGTCTCACGAACGAGGTCACGTAAAGTTGGACTGGACCTCTTCGATCTCACTATGTCGCCCCATAAGAAATACACAACAAGAGGCTTGCAACAGAAAACATTAACGCCCGCAATAAGCATGTTGCGTTCTGTAACACCCTCAGAATCGGACCTATGCAAGTTTGAGCAAAATCCGCCAAACCCGCATAGAAACGATTCAAAGGTGCCCACCAGGCACTTTCGTGCGGGTGGAAAACGAAGTAATAACATTACACAACAGTCCTCGATGGGACCCACAGAACAAATATATATATAACAGCGACTCCATGAGTCAAGAATACAGATATAATATACAGAGATCCCAAATCACCTTGAAAACGATATAGCGTCCGTCTACGGACAAGATGCAAATGGGGCTAAGAGCCCTGAAGAATAACCAATGGCGTCCATAACCTGCGGGTGCAAGGGTAACCCGCTAACGACGTCGATCTCAAAACCTGCTTAAACAAAAGGGTGCCAAAGGGCAAAGGAAAAAGAGGAGCCAAGTCGAGGCTAGTACACGGCGAGGCTAGAATTCGGGTCCTCGCCTACATAGGTATGGTGGATGAGCGGCGGCAAGACATGCACTAAACAACCTATAGAGACTCGATACAACTGGCGGTTATCAGAGAGGGGTAAGAAGGACCTATTCGGAACCAACCTGATACTATCATCAAACAAACCCATCCTGGCGTTTCCCCCTCGAGACCAAACGAGGAAGTCAACCGAGAAAATCACACCGTTGGCAGTTTTATTTATTCAGTTATCGTTGCAGCAATTACTAGACAGGTTTAGATAATCATCCTGATAAAATAAGCAGTGGGCACTTTTAGTGAATCATTCCGTTATAGTTGCAACAATTACTAATCAGATACAGATGGCATGAGATAAACCCAAAACCCAGTAGTTGTTGGTACTTTTATTCAGCCATTCCGTTGTAGTTGCAATACTTACTAGTCAGGTACAATGGTCGCAAGCGACACCCCAATCAAGCAGTTGTAGGCAGTATTAATTAGCCATTCCATTATAGTGAAGCTGATTACTAGTCATTATAAAGTCAAATTTATAGCAATAAACTTTAGTTATGCTTGTCTATGATCGAGATACTGTGCTCCAAGTCGTCCATATCCGCGGACACGGCTTTCAGAAAGTTTTACCCGGCCGGGGTGCACCAATAGCAACACACGCTCGATCAACCTCGGAAAAACCAAATCAAAACCCAACGAGGCTTTCACGACTGAACAATCACAGGATTCAGAAATATTTGAGGCCACCCTTAAGTAGATCCATAGCGAAGATAGTTGACTCGAGACGGCCTCAAGGTTTGGGTGGGCGGCAAATGGCGGGAACCCGAAAGTGTGGATGGGCTTGTCGATACAGCGTAAGCGTGTCCCGATCCTAACGATGCAGGTGCTCCTCGCAATTTAAATACTGATAGCATGGCATAAGTACATGATAGTAAATAAAACCTCAAACTAGTTTGTGGCCCCAAGAAATAAGACGGAATCAAGCTCTGGCTCAGGGGGGTCCCATATACCTCCCGGATGTGGATAGCGCGATAAATCAAGGAACAGGTATCAAGTACTCGGGGTCCTGCGGGACACAAGTGGGCGTTCGGAAACCAAATATTATCTATCACCCACCGATGCCTCTACTTACTTCAATTTTAGTTGTTAAACAGGAATTAAAGTGAGCGATAAGTAAAGCCATGAACATCTCCAACATCACAGTGCAATTCTCCAACAAATGTGGCACTTGACAACACGCAACAGCAATCTAGCAAGCGACTCTGACGCAAGACCAACTATCTACCAAACAATGTGCAATAGGATGTGTCCAAGGCAATATATGGCTGCAAGGGATATCACAGTACGGAAACTAAAGCATCGCAACACGTATAGCAATAGATCAACAGGAGGGAATAAATACTATAAAAGTAAGATAGGTAGAAAGGGGAGATGCTGCTTTGAAAACATTGTCGAAGGTTCAACCGAGATCGGTAGCTCACATCAACTCAACGGCCTTATCCGCGAAGAAGCAAATCACTAGAAGAAACACGGATGCACTATTTAATACACGGAAGATCGGCTTGATGCATGTATGATGGAGGACATGGCAAAAGTGCGATGCAATTAGGTCATATTAAGCGGAACCGGGGTCCCGACAATTAATTAGGTGGTTCATGTTATTTAGCTACCCCGCATATTAAATGTTGTTTAGCAAGACAACAGATGGAACCGGTTCGCTACACATGTTTAAATGAGGCCAATATAAGGCTAGATTTGCCCGCATATGGGCCCCATATTTAATTATTAGGTGAATCGGCGTAAGGCCCCCAAACAATGATATGCATGCGAGATGACAATTTAATATGCAACAGGTTTTATGTTTAGCATTTATAAAAATAGGGGTTCGGATAAGGGTCACACATTGAGGGGTCTCGACGGACTTGGGTTTCCGGGGTTCGGGGTCGGTCTCAGGGTTCCGGGGGTTGCTCCGGGTCCGGGGTTCGCCACTCCGTGAGGTGGATCTTGTCGTTCCGGGTCGGGCCGCTCTTGTCATATCCGGGTCGGGCCCTCATTGTCGGTCTTGTTGTCTCGCGGAGATCTTGGCGGTCTTGGTTCGGGTCTCGGCGTCAGAGATCTTGATGTCCAAGCGCGCATCAACCAGCGAGGTCTTGTCGTTCCATGTCGGTGATCTTGGCGTCCGGAAGAGGGTACTCGTCGCATCGGGTTAGGTCTTGATTCGGTTCGGTAGAAGTTCTTGTCGTTCATCTCGCGACCATACACCCAACAGTGCCCTGAATGCGGAAGCTGCTGCCTAAGGCACGCAGGCTGCACGCTGAGATGGAGGAGAAGGCCGGGCTCGTCGGAGGCAGCGGCGGCCACCGGGAGGCGAGCTCCGCGAGGCTCGCCGAGGCGGGCTTAGGCAGCGACGGCGGGCGGCAACGGGAGGCAGCGGGCTCGGCCAGGCCGGCGAGGTCGGGAGGGCAATGGCGGACCGACATCGGACGGCAGACGGCGCCAGCGCCGGAAGCGAGGCGAGTCTGCCCACCGACGGCGGGAGAAGTCAGCGGCAGCGGGCCTTGGGAAGGCGGGCCTGTGGCCAACTTGGCTCGGCGCAGCCTCGCCGAAGCTGGGCAGATAAAGGAGGAACGCGGCGACTCGGCAAGGCGTCGGTGGGCGCCGTGGTGGAGGAAGGAAGCTGGAAGAAGGGAGAAGGCGGAGGTGGGCAAGCGTGGCGGCGTCGGTGGAGGGAGGAGGCGTGGGGGGGAGAAGGCTGCAGGCGGGTTGGTGGCGTGAGGATCAGGCGGGACAGGTGGTGGGTCCCAGGCGTGGGGTCCACGAGGGACGGTTCAGTGGGGATCTACTGGTGAGGCTGCGTCGTGTGTTGTGTCTTGGTGTGTGGGGTGTGGGTGAGTGGGTGTGTTGGTTTTTGTTTGGGTGGGTGAGGTAGGTCTAGGTGGCGGTTTAGGATTGGGTAGAGAGAGGGTGAGGTGGCGTTAGGGATTGGTCCGGTGAGGTGGCGGGGGTGGGTAGGTTAGAATGGGTAGCTTTAGGATTAATGGGGTGGGCCGATTTAAATCCTGGGGCGGTCGTTCGGGTCTATCCGGCCCGTTCGACTGCCCCACTAAA